>CM060462.1:11133898-12333898 GCA_030544235.1 Lepturacanthus savala | reverse complement strand
CTGTAGTACTCTTTTCTATCAATGCAATTGTTTTCACATGGGTCTTAAATTACATTTGTTAGAATGGTGCAAGAACCCTAGAGACTAGAAATATTTTTTTGTCAGAATTTAACTGGGGGGGGGAGAAAGTTCTAAAAAAGAATTAACAAAAGACAATGCAAACGCTCCATTCTTTTCCAAACTCACTAATCACTTTTGGTCACGATTCCCATGGGGAACTATGTAAAAAAAAAAAAAAACAGCTTGAGTACAAGGGCACAGTCAAACTCCTGGGGAGATTGCAGCACTTGGTCACCGAAAATATCCAACAAAGCCTCAGAGGAAAAAAGCTGTGGGTTGGAGCCCCTCAACAGACACTGATAGGCCAACAATCCTGATATTAATTCACCCGATTTGTCCCTCCAGGTCAGCATTTTCAACTTTAAGCTTAGCGTCGGCCTCTGTTAAGGTGGAGGACAACGTCTCAAGGGCATTCCTAACGTGTGTTCCTAGCAGGTTAGTGTTGTCCTTTAGATGTAAATCACTCTGACCTGTAGCACATCTTTTTTGGATTTGCGAGATACGGACATCAACTTGAACTTGGTACATGGTACTATTTTTGCTATCACCTCCTTCGGGAGTTCCAAGTGAGCTGAGCCGTTACTTTAAAGTGATATAACCGGGCTGCCTGCCACTGATTTTCCAGAGATTTCACGGGTTGAGTCATGATGAACGCAACGTCTGAGCCTGACACCTGGTATCTTTAAATACAAGCATCAGAGGTTAGTTAACATTAGTGATTGATTATTGGATTAACATGGAAGGAACATGATACAAGAAGATGGCGTGGTTCATGTCAGAGGTGGAGACACCCCAAGCTGCACAGATGTAAACGAAAGCAGATGTGTTGCAAAGATAATTACGTCACTGCAGTTTCACACAAGTCTTTTATGTTAATATTAATTTTAAAATGTAAATCTTTGGTGGAATGTTGATGTCATATCATGCTAAGTTTTGGTGAGTCAAGCTGGAATTGTATATGGAAACGATTCACAAGTGCAATTCTTGGGTTTAGAAGCTGATATAGGTGAAACAAATCTCTCCTCACTGAAAAGATGGGGTTATGTTTTGGGTTGTAAAAGTTTGAAAATAGTAAATAGCAGTATATATATATTAGCAGTATATTAATCTACCCCATTCCGTTCTCCACGTGTCCAAGGATTGACGCTTTTAAAATTCCTTGGCACAACACTGCAGTGGGAGGTTAACATCAGCCACATAATTAATGAGGTCCACCACAGACTTCACTTTCTGTGCCAGCTTATGAAAAAAAAAAAAAGTTTGGTGTGACTCGGGGAGGCGATGCTGCACTTTTACAGTGCAACCGTGGCAAGTGTCCTCTCCTAGCCTTCTGATTCACAGCGCGGTATGGCAGCATTACTCCTCTAGAGAGTAGAGACGGGGACGTTTAGAAAGAATGGTACACGCAGAGTCTAAGATCATTGGCTGTGACCTTCATACAGTATATGACACGCAGATTAGATGCAAGGTGATTGCTGACTTCTCTCACCCCGTTAGCTCCCTTTTCAGAGACTTCGGGAACACTAGAGTCTTAAGTGTAGGACATCTCAGCCTCAGGAACAGCGCATATCATGAGGCTGTTCCATACTTGAACCCTGACGTATGATGCTTGTATTAGCAGAGCAAGCGTTAGCCAACAAGCACATTAAAACAAGCCCAGCAGCACAAAGCCTTTTTAGGACTGTTTTTCCTCCACAAGATGATACTATGCAGGAAATTGTTATATTATGGATGTTTTGAATGTGAAAATGTGATTTTCTTTTCACTGTTATTGTTTTATCTGCTTCATCTACTTAACGTGGGAGTTTTCAGTCTGTTTTTTAGACTACTGCACCGAGGTATATTCCTATCGACTGTGTTAACATGGTAATAACGTATTGAATCTAATTAGCAGCAGAACAGACACGCAGGATCACGTCTCGGGAGACGGAGCTTTGCTGGAGCTCACGTCGCCTGTCTCCAGACTCAGCGTGAGACTTAGCGCCTACTAGCTGCGCGTGTGCGACCACTCTTGTAACTAAGCCCAAAGCGGGCCTGTCTTTTTAAATTTTGTACTTCGCCGTCTCACCCATCAGCTGCTGGGCTGCAGCGCTCCGAGTGGGAGTGTAGCGGTTTCATCAGAAATGGAGGAGGATGGAGGAGACAGTCAAATAGAAAACATCTCTGAGAGGGTGAATGAAAGATGAAGGTTGTGCCGTAGACAGACTCCGGAAGCGATCACAACCTTCAGCTGTTTGTTTATTCTAAATGGGAAGAGGAGTAAAATTACAATAAAGTACATGCTGCACAACATAAATTATACAGTATATGGTCCCATGAAACCAACATCAAGTTGTCCAATAAAACCACTAGTGAATTTTTGTTTTTTTATTTTGACTTTATTTTCACTATTCGCCCTCTTTTTTTGTCTTTTTACCTGCTTTCATAACCATCTCTTCGAGGCCACACATTCAGAGCATGACTTCCTGTGATTGAGGTGAATCTGGCTGATAGCGACGGTTTCAGTTAAGTAGGGTCAAAGTTGACGAACGGTAACAGCAGCCAGTGAGAAGAGAGAGAGAGAGAGAGAGATGGCACGGGTTGGACAAACCAAACAGGAAGCTACGTTTCACTCTCTGAGGCTGACAGAGATATGGGTCTATAGAGAGAGAGAGAACTATGATGGGGTTATGGTAAGATATGGATGCCTGCTCGAAGCTATAGCAGGAAGGAGCAGAAATAGATACCATTCTTTCCGTAATGCTGGGAAGGTGCAGCTCATATCGGACAATCACGTTACAGAGGAAAACAAACACAACTGTAAGACAAGAAATTAGACATTAGCGGCTGCATTCTAGACTCTCCGCGTGATCACAATACTCCTTCAAATAAAACGCTGATATAAATACACTTCTGTTAAAGGTGATCACAGATTTTTTTTTTTTATTTTCTCTGCAACCTGTGACAGATCAAGCAGTCAATATTCACCATCTGCTGTAATCTGAGGATTAAAGAAGCAGAACAGAACAAATCCTGTGGCGATACTTCATTTTGGGTAGTAAAAATAGTGATTAGTCATTTTTTTTTTCTGGGATAGTTTATGTTTGACTTTGCAGCCAGTTGGCCAGTCTTCACTTATATCGATTGTTTTTTTTTCCCTCTCTCTTCTCACTTCTGCTTTTATTTACACACACTTGTGCATCCCTTCATCTCATACACACCTATACACACATACACAGAGACTGCTAAAATGATGTTTTATATTCATTTGTGCACAGGGCAGGGGAAGCGGCTTGACAGCCTTGGCGCAGACGGTGCCAAAGCACGCTGCGATTTTAATCCCACAAATGCTGCACTCCATCCTAATTCTCTACGTATCAACATTTGTTTTACGCGTGAAGAAAAGACTGCTACCTGCGCGAGGAAATCAAACACACCCCCGTTCCTCAAAATTATACATTTTTAGAAACGTCAAACAACATAACTATAAATAAAAACACCCTATCCCTACAATGTGCACAAGTGCACACATCCAAGGCAAGCACACCTACATAACTGGATGCATTAGCGTTTTTGTCTCCAGCAGCAGAAAGCCTGGGTCACTATGTACCATTGCAATAAATCCAGTTAATTCATTGTCAAGACAGTTTGCTGAAAACCAACATTCATTATGTAAGCTCGCTCAGTGGAACATGTCAGCGGGTATTTTAGATGTTCGGAGTCTGTTAGTGTTTTTTTTTTTTTTTTCGTTTGCACAGCAGCGGCAGTAGCTGCAGCCTCACATTCTGGTGACTTTTGAGGTGTTGAGAAATGATAGAGTATTTAAATTCACTGCTTACCTCTCTCTCTCTCCATCCCCCCCCACGGATGTGAATTTGCGCCTGCAACTGCACGCAAGCACACAAACGCAATCCATCGCTCAACTCACACAGACACACATCTGTGAACCTCAGTGTCACCACCTTTACCACATGTCTCCCTCCCCTGCTTTTACAACTATTGCAAGAGGAGCTGCATTCGCCCTTCTTAAGTGTAGAGATTAATAACATATACCATTCGTCTCTTCTTCACATAATTTGATTAATTAGGCTTTTTTTTTTTTTTTAAAGGCTTTTTTGGAGAACACGAATTGCTGATTAAAATGATATTTTGTTTATATATATATTTTATTCCTTCATAGAGGGTTAGTTTGAGAAAGTGGGTAGAAGGGAGGATAAAGTTTGTGTCTCACGTGCGGTGTTGCCACACGCATTACTAGAAAACAGGACCGGAGCGGTCACAGCCCCCATGCCCTGTTCCTGGGGGAGGCAGATTGTGATGAAGATGAAACAACTGATGATTCACACTTTACTGTCAGTGGTCGTCAAGGGAACGCTCGCACATACACACCCAGAAAAAACAAGAGCGTGATTGCGCCACTGTGGCTGCTGTTGACTCACACATCGCCTCTGCTGCATCGCTCGGCCAGTTGTATTTAGCCATGACAACAGAGATACACAGCATTGTGATTTTTTTTTTTTTTTTAATATGAACATTGCTGCAAGATAATAACATCTTACAGTGCTTTGACTGTCTTTTTCACTAGTTTGATTCTGCATTTTTCTTTGCAACTTTGCATATTACTTGGGTGAGTTGTGTGTTTCTCTGTGCACACCTGACAGTTAGGTAGGTGTGTGTGCGTGTGTGTGTGTGTTTGTGGATCTCCGCGTGCCTTGGAGCCGCAGATGGTGAAGTCTCTGTTCTCCATCAGTGGGATCTCAGTAGAAACAGATGCCCTTGCACGTCTGCGTATGTGTGTGTTCCCATTGTGTCTAAACCTGTCTGTGCTCCTCAACCTGGTCCCATTCACTCCTCACCACGAGGAGGTTGGGACAACGAGGATTAAAACACTGTTAAACTTCCTGCCAAGTGGGCCACTTCCAGTCACGATGAAAGCTCAGAAAACAGGGGCAAATGCACACTACTATGTTAAAAAAATAAATAAATAAATAAATAAATAATGATAAAAAAAAATCCCCTGCAAAAAGCACAATCATATCTAAAACATGGTCCTGGTCTCTGCTGCAATTACTACATTATTTTGATCGTTTCTTTTGTGGCTTTTTTGTGTGTGTGGCCTTTGCCTCTATAAGCCGTGTCCTGAGGGCCTGAGGATAACGTGTGTGTGTCTTTTCAGGCCCTGTAGTATCTGTCTAAACACTGATACAGTGATCCCAGAGCTTCCTCCAAAAAAAAAAAAAAAAAAAAACTTGGCTGTTAAAACAAACACCGAGCCATCCCGTCTGCCAGCGGTATGTGTCACAGGTATGTGAAAGGCAGGAAATACAGCTTTTCTTCCAATATGAGCCTGAATATGAACATTTTTGTTTTCATTAAATTCTCCTTCAATGTGCCTATAGACGAGTACAGCTCAGCTCTTGCTGTGCGGCGTGTAAACAGCGACCATCTCGCTCATGAGAGCAAGCCTTGGCCGGTTACAGCAGAATCCCACTGTCACTTCTCGCTGCTGTGAATGGGAAGACCCTGCTCGGATAAGAATGAACTCAGACCAAACAGGCATCCTGTCCCCCCCCCCATGCTTTTCTAACCCTAATGCAGGGTGCAGCTGAGGGCCTGGAAGCCAGCGTCTTTATGGTCCCCCAAGGGCTCATAAAGCTGCCAGGCCCCGGGCTGCAGCACACTCTCACTCCACCAACCATGTCACTGCCAGCTTTCCCCACATCAGTAGAGTCATGCTCATGTCAAGTGAAGTGCAGGATGTTTGATGGTTGTCTCCCGAATGCCGCTGGGTGCTAAGATAACAAAAGCAGGTAATTTCTCACCCCCTCACTCCGTTGCAGCACCCTCTAGGAAGCCATTTATTATAAGTCATCTCTGTGACAGAATGGCAGGGAGGTAGGGAGGGAGGAAGCCACCACCCCCCTTCCCTTGATTATTTGTGTTTTAATTTCTCATGGGTGAAACTGGAGAAACGTGGGTCTTCTCAAGTGAAGTGCAGAACACTTGAAGGCCAGGAGAGTAGAGCCAAGAGCCCAGAACAGACTCTCATGGACCAGGTTAAGTTACAGCGCAACTGGGGATGGGCCGACACAAAAACACACACACAAACACGCACACACATATATATAGTGACGAATCACCCGCAAGCCTCAGGACCGCAAACTAAATACTCGGGGTTAGTTTTAATGAGTGTACCAGGTTCGGGCTTAGGCTGGAATGCTGTTGAGTGACCAACTGAGCGGTGGAGCCTATTGATAGAGGCCTGGGTTGGGTTGCTC
Source organism: Lepturacanthus savala (assembly GCA_030544235.1). Lineage (NCBI taxonomy): Eukaryota > Metazoa > Chordata > Actinopteri > Scombriformes > Trichiuridae > Lepturacanthus > Lepturacanthus savala. Next base: position 12,327,581 of record CM060462.1, on the reverse strand, counting down.
TCTGATTAGCAAGCAGGCGGAAATTATCTTACACAGGTACTTCAAGCGTCCCGACTCTATCAAATGTGCAGTTCACATTTTGTGTCGGAGGTGCTGGGTGGATAAATATTTGATAGGTTCTGGAGTGTTTATTAGATCAGGTAGATTCAAGTGAACACAAGCATCCACGCTGTGTAGTGTGTATTTATGTGGGAATCTGTGTGATCACTAAGATAAAGAAAGAGACCACACATAAAGAGACCACACAATTAAGACTTCAGGTTACTGATTATAACATTTTACCTAGAGTGGGAATCATATTTAGGTTTTTTGGATGAGTGTAATTAAATGGGGCACTTATACCCCCTAATGGTGACTATTTGTGCACTGAAAACACAGTATAGGACACTGTTATATCTTTTTATATGCAATTGCACACCCATAACCACATGAGGTATACGTATTTTAGCAAGTTGTGATATAAACATTTATCAGGACTGTCATTTCACTGCTGACGCACCACAGTGGAGAAAAAAAAAAGATGTTTCGCAAGGGATTCTGTATCAATTTAAAAAGCGTGAAGGTAGTCAAAGCTGTGGGGAGGGAAGGGAGCGTAGAGGGAAAGAAAAGCTGAAAGGAGGAAAATTCAGGAAAAGTGTTTATTCCAAGCCTCTGTGATCAATATAAATAACACGAAATGGACTGCAATAAAATCGTTGAGAGTTGTAAACGATCCCCAACCAAAAGATAAAAAAAATAGAATAAAAAAGTGCCCTAACTCATATTCACGAACACAGGCATGCACAGTGAAGCATACATTTCCAGTATGTGTTAGTATGTAAACCCCTCCTACCGCCGCTGCCACTCAAACACACACGCACAGCTAATTTCTGATTGGCTGAGCAATCAGAAATACTATTACTGACTTTTTGCGCTGAGAAAAAAAAAAGAAAAAGCAAAGTCGACAAAATATGCTTTTCTTAAGCAAACGGCTTCTTTTCAAGGGGAAAGAAAATACTTGGCAGGCACACACCCAGGCGAACATGTAATTTTTTTTTTAAGAATGCACGCGTGCGCGCACTCACACACACGCTGCTGCTTAAAGCTGACCTAAGGCAATACTTTTCCTTCAATAATGCAAACAAACATCTTTATTGCCTTGTTTGGTGGATGGCATGATTTATGAGAAAAACTTCCAATCAGCAGTATTTCAGTTGCTGTATACCAGGGGACGGTGAAAGGGCTGACTGTAGGGGAGGAGGAGGAGGAGACTCCGAAGCCTGGTACCTGGGACAGAGGTCCGGCACACGCCGCCCCTGCTACTGATAAATAGCATATTGTTGATTGTAAGACTCATTAGCTGCTTTAATATTTTTTTAACATATTTTTTTTTTAATAATGATTTAGTCAAAGTTTGCCTCATTTTTCCCCCCACCTCTACCCAGTGTAAACCCATTCGTTTATACCAGGTAAGTCCAGAGAAAAGAGATTTGATGGTTATAGGGACTTATTGTATTATAACAGTGCTAAAGATTAAAGGGAGAAATGGGGGTGGAATGATAAGGGAAGGCTTAAGTGCTGCGCTAGCATTTTATACACACGAAGACTTTTTTTTTTTTTAATGCATATGCATTCCCCCCAATTCTTCTTCACAAATGGGTGCACCTTGAGCGAATATATTCCAAGATATCTTCCCAACTAAAACTTACTTGAGGTAAAAGAAAAAAAAAAGGAAGAAAAACACACTCACACACATGAGCGTTAAAAAAAAAAAAAAAGCCTGAGTTGGATTCCGGCTGACAACAGGGGAAGCACGTGCGTAACCATTGGGTGCACTCGCTTCACCAGAGCGCTCCCGGTGACGGTCGCTAACGGTAGCCGCAGTTTGGCGGATATCACACAGACTGGCTAATGAGCATTAGCATTATAGCTAAGAGACGCACAGGTAAAAAAAAAAAAAAAAAAACACAGAGGAAGGAACCTCCTGAGGATATGTCTAACTTTTTTAAATCTCCCCCCCCTTTTTTCCCCCACCCTCTCCTTTATTCCCCCCCCTACGGACCATTAGCCAGTAGATCCCTCCCACCTTCCCACCGCCCCCCCCTTCTTTTTTTCTTTCTTTCTTTCAGCACAGTGCAATTAGCGCTCTCATTGAATATTGAAGGTATGAAGAAGAATGGGGCTTTTTAGCCGTTTCTCTTCCGCTAAGACCATAGCTCCGCTGAGGGATGGCTGAAGGCTTCGACTAAATCAGGATGCTGAGCTACAGCAACAGCACTTAAAGCCAAACAATCACTGATCATTTATTTAGTCGGCCTTATTTATTCATCCCCGTTTGCTGTTGCTCAGAGCTGTGATTATTTCACTCAGGATTATGCTCATGTGATTCTTTCCTTGAAGCAGACAACTGTGTGCTCCTCAAATTAATGAGAATTCTTAACATGAGTTCAGTGCAGATTATTTTATCACGTTTGATTGTTACAGGTGGAAACATCAGAAATACATTGCGCCAACTGAGGAAAAACCTTTTTTTGTTTGTCTTGTGTTTGCACAGTATTAATATAATTTTGTTTTCTCTTGCTCTTGGGTTGCATAGGCGCGTGGGATGTATCGTTTTGCCGCTTTTGTGTAATTCAGAGCAGAGAATGGCCCTACTGTACTCTGCCGTGTTGCATGGAAGTTTGCCCGAGGGCCTGTATGGCGGGTTACTGGCAGAGGGGGGCCAGTCTGGATCTGCCAGTAGTCTTTCTCAGGACCCGACGCACCCCCCATCTCGCCTCCCCGCGGCCACATAATCAGACATGATACTGATTAGCACAAGCCTGTGTATAAACATCCACACAAGCAAACATTGTACAGTGTACTCAGTGTATGAACATGAACACACACACACACAAAAAAAAAGAAAGAAAAAATAGCTGTGCCCAACCCTAGACTTGGCAAATTCACACGCATGAATGTCAGACATCGATTCTCACACATGCTACATTACAACAACTCATTCTCTCACAGTCTAATGCCCGTGCCCGGCTCACATTGCACTCTATAAATACATTTACAGTCTTAACGGGACTGGTATGCTGCTTAACTCCACCTCTTGTTGGGTTGTAGGGCAGATCTTGCAGGGTAAAGGATGATTGAGGTAGGGTGAAAGCAACAAAATACCCCCCCTTGGATCTGTCTGTGTTGGGACTTGTCCCTGTGAATTTATTGTGGCAGCATCTGAGAAATGTGCTCTTATTTTGATTATATATATATATATATATATATATATATATATATATACTTGTATATTTGTTGTGCTCAAATATATCGCTTGGCTTTGAGAAAATTAAGTGAATAACCAAGGTGTTAAGATCCTGCTCTGATGTTATGCAACAGAACTAGAACACACACACACACAGAAACACACTGATAAAGGAAGGAAAGTATTGCCGTCTTATGTCTCCTACCACTTCCTTTCATATAACTGTGCTCTGTGGTAAGAGTCATAATGCATAACATAAACACACCACACATAGACAGTGATGTGAATACAGGAATCAAATACACACACAGAGCCATTTCCAGGAAGTCACATCTTACTGCCACGCTGCCGGCCACAGGCAGCAGCAGCGGCGGCGGCAGCAGACACTTATCACTCCCATTTCTCGAAGTTTAATGTGTCTCCTCATACTGAGCAACACTTGCTGCTGCAGATGGCTTCATTCGGCCACATTCAAATAACCACGACAGCAGAAGAGCAGATATAAATCGCAGAAGAGGGGAAAGAAATTGCAAGGAGACAGAGGAGAGAGTCTCTATAGGCGAGGGCCAGACCACAGTTGGAGACAGGCTCCAGCCTTCCCTTTCAAGTTCATCAATGTTTAATGCAGTTGGGGGCAGAGAAAGGGGCCAAGCCTGGGCTGAAACACCCTCGCGGAGGAGGTCATCACTGGAGTCGACAGGCTGGAAAGAGCCCACAACGATTGTCGGGGAGTGTGACGGAGACATGGGGTCTAAGCGCGCGAGGCGTCTGTCGGCGTCACGCAAGGCTCCATCATGGAGGTTGCAGTCTTTTGTGAAGGTTCATCTCAGCGGAGCAACCCCCCCCCACCACCACCACCAAAAAAACCCCAAAAACTTTCACGTTCATCTTGACTATTTCATCAGTGAATGCATTTTAAAGACAATCTAACCACCAGGAACTCAGTATTGATCCCTGACTGATATATTGACTCCAATGGCTAGGCTAAATTTAGGGAAAGCTTGTGATTGTGGTTAGAAATAAAAGTAAAAGTCGATGAAATGTGCTTGAATAATTAGGCAAAACCACCATTTTCCCCTAAATACAATGCACTCAACCTCACAACACATAACACACTCACAATTAATAATTTCCTCCAATACTCAAATAGTAAGGATTCTATATTCTATATCTATTCTATAATAGTAAACTGATGATCTTCGGGTTGTGGATTATTGGATTATTATCTTCAGCTTTCAAAAACAGCAACATTTTACACCATTTTATGAACCACACAACTACTAGATTAGTTGTTTCAATAGCAGATAGATTAATCGACTATTGAAATAGTCTTTAGTTGCAGCCCTAGCTGAATAGCAGTACGAGTTGTATCAATCATGTGATTGAAACATGTATCTACTTCTTCCCCATCGTTCTAAACTGCTGTGAGAAAAGAGACTCGCTACAGATATATTTACCGCCTGGCAGAACCACAGAGAATACAGGGGGAGATCGGTTATGAGCGTGAGCTGGTGCGAGTGTGTTTGAGAGCGGAGGACATCATGCAATGATAAACACACAACAGCCTGTGGTCTGCCAGAAACCTACTCTGTGATCAGCGTGGGGGAAAAAAAAGGTCTACTTTCTTTAGATCCACTCCAACTCAGTGGGAGACACTTCACAGTCGTCTCCTTCTCACAGTATGAAAAACCACACACGCACAAACAAACAAGCGCACATGTGCACACTTACAAGCTGTGATTACCTGGACTAGAATCTACCTTCACCTGTCATTGGGGCCATCCAGAAGGAGGGTGGTGTGTGTGTGTGTGTGTGTGTGTGTGTGTGTGTGTGTGTGTGTGTGTGTTTGGGGGGGGCACGACATAAACACAGTTACACAGTGACCTTCATCTGCTGTGCCTGTGGAGTGGACTGTGGCTGTGGGTTGAGATGGATACAAAGGACAGATGAAGACAATGACAGGCAACATTTCAGGGAAGTAGGGAAGGTCTTCTTTTTTCATCCTTTTAATGACATATAATTTCTTATTTTCCTTGTTGTGTGTTTATACATTTCCAGCTCGGATCGGCGTATTTCGGTCAATCTGGCCATGGCGGCGTCGCACCCAATTCTCTGTCAACACACAAACACCCAGCAATGTACATATTAGCTCAGGCGGGTGTCCTGCAGGGATGTCAAACCTGCGGCATCTGTGGTTGGCAGGCAGGCAGACGGGCAGGCAGGCAAGGGAGGGATGGAGAAAAGGGGGGAAAAAGGAGAGGGAACGAGGGAAGAGGGAGGGAAAGTGCTGACTCTGACACCGTCTCTGTGCGCCGCGAACACAGGAACCAATTAGCTGGGAGCCAGCTTCCGTTGCCTGCGCCGTTATAGGACCTCCTCTCCCGAGTCCCCAGGCGCTGACTGCAGCTCCAGGGCTGCGGTGACACATATACCGTTATACGGCAGACGAGCTATAGGAAAGACACGGATACTCTGCAGACATGCTACGGACCCGGGATGCGGTGTGGACTTCCAGACAGGAGAGCATGCAGACAGACACACACACACACACACAGGAGGTCAAAGACGTGCAGGAGAATCGGAGCTGACGTCTGAAAACACACATCTCACATCCGTGCACATCACACACACGCAGTCTGCGACTCATTTCCTTTCACACAAAACATATATTTCACAATTTCCACTCTGACTCTGACATTAGACTCTGACTCAAGCACTTCAAATTACGCCCCACCCGTCTTATCTTTTTTACAAATGCAAATGTCACACACATGTACGCAGTCACGTGCAGACACACACACACCACCCTAACCTACATGCACCACCTCACTGTCCTGCTCAAAGAGGGCACCGGGTGACGCAGTCTTTTTATGACAATTATTGATCCTCTGGAGCGCAGTAAAAACTATCCCCAGACAGGCAACAAAAATAACTGTAACCATATAACAGCTTCCTGCCAGGGGAACAGATCCCACAGAGCGGCCACGTGACCGGACTATTCCTGGAGCATACTGTAGACCCCTAGCAGGTCCAGGGCACTGACCAGGCATACACTCATCTATACAGGACTGGAGAGCAGGAGGCGGAGAGGAGAGGAGAAGGTTATGGAAAAGTGTAGATTTAGACTGTCCGTTCTTCGCTGAAAAATGAGCATTTCATGTATTTCTGTGCACTGAGAGGCTTTCAGTTTGATTGTTTATGCGCGGCTCCTCTCCCTCACCATATGGTCCCGTTCACTTTTAATTATGATAATATCAAAGTCTTTGTCTTGCATAGTCCATTTATGTAATAACATTTTCTCAACGCAGCGCTCACAACGTACACCTCCCCTCACACGCGCCTGGCCACGGAGACATCACTTATCGGATCTATCCTCCTTGCAAAAATCCTAAATAACTTTGGAGTGTCATAGTGACAAAACCCCTAATGAAAGGAACATAAACCTTATTTCAAAGTGTAAAAACACGCCGTTGTGGTGGAGTTTGTACCATAGACAAGAGGTGTCAAACTGCATTCCTGGAGGGCCGGTGCGGCTGCAGCTTTTTTTTTTTCATCCAAGCAGTAACACACTTGGTTCTACTAATGAAGGTCCTTAGCAAGGGTTCTAGTGGTTGATTATTAGAATCAGGTGTGTAAAATCCTCGGTTGGAACAAAAGCTTGCACCAACACCGGCCCTCCAGAAACGGTCTTTGACATATGTGCCATAGAGGAACGATAGACAAGACAAGTCAGTGTGTCTCCTTCTCCACCAGAAGAAGTTGGCTGACCTGAGGTGAAACAGACAATGTCAGGGTGAAAGCTAATAGAGAAAGTTAGTAACTGGCTGGTGGGGTGTGATTTGAACACACTCTGAGTGTCACTAGATCCCAAGTGAGGTAAAGTCCTGCAAAATATGTATTTTTAATGCTTTTAAATCACATCTCTAGTCATAATATTCAGGTATTACTACATTTTCAAAAAAAATAATATAAAAAAATAAAGGGCAATTTTCACCAATGATATCATTACATCCACTTGTTCAGCTTACATCCAGTGTAAGATGTTACACTGTTAACCAATGTCCAATTCGTCCTGCATGCTAGGATATGATCACTATCCAACGGTCAAATCAAAATCCTGCCAAAGTTTTGGATTTGAATTTGAAGCATCCGATGAGTCTCTAGAAAATGTCTGCGAGTAAATGATGATCACAAGAAATCCTTAGAACCTAGATCCTTAGAACGGCCATAAAGCTCCTGTGGCCAAGTCAAACTCAACAAAGGCCCGGTTACCTTCGTTTCCCTGCAACAAGTAGCCAGACTTGTACGAGACGATGCTGTACTAAACCTGCATTCTGACTGTAATGAAGCCAGTGGTGGAGCCTGCACCAGCTTGCTTGGAAGCAATCTATGAATCTATTTTATGTTTTTGAACTGCTGCATAATTTGGTTCATGCAGGCTAAATAAAAATTCTATTGCGTCTACAGTATACCTTTGCTGCACCTCTTTTTTTTTCATTTTCTGCATAATATGACATATTGTTTAAGTGGTAAACATATACTTGTATTGTTTTTTTTCTACTTCTATAAGTAATGTCTGTCTGTGATTCTATGGTAGTATACAGTAATTCATTTAGTTTGTATTGTAAGTGGGCAGCAGCATTGATTGGGGCAGTGGATGGATGGGTGGGAGGAGCTACTATTGGGGGGGAAAAGAATAGCTGGGGGCAGTTCATTTAAAAAAAAAAAATAAGTAAGAGACGAACATGAACTAGTTCATTTTATGGGGCTCTAGCTCTGGTTGATTGAAGAACACAAGAGGAGAGAACAGAGCGGAGAAAAAGAGGAGAGAGCAGAGCGGAGAAAACCTCACATTGCAATTTAAAAAAAAAAAAAAAAGAAGAAGTAGAAAAAAATCATGGCAGCAGAAGGGGTCTGGATATAATCTGGTCTCAGATACAGAGCAGTAAGCTGTCTGTCAGACAAAACAGCGTCTTGTCAAATTCACTCCACACTCCACAGTCCACATCAGTGTTCTGGCTCCTGGCCAGCTCAGTGACAGAAACCTCTCATCAATGCCATTCCTCATCTCTCCTCAGAGTCCCATTGTCTGCTGCGTTTAAACTACTTCAGCTCTGATCTCAGTTCAGTTTGAGATATAACGCAGCCGCCGATGCACTGAAATCACATCCTGTGTCTACATCCATACTGAAAGATGCCTTTAAACGCCTGTTTGACAAGCACACACATAAACGCCCACAAGAATGTGTTATAGCTGCTCTTTTTTTTTTTTTCCATCTTAATAATTTTGTCTGTCTGTGTTATCACCTCATTAGCGGCTGCGGCGCCTCCTCCACTAAATGAGACGTACGCCCAGGCTCTCACTCTCTGCAAGCCCTCCTGCCCCTCTTGAGGGGAGCTTTCGACTGGGTAAGGTCTGTTTGATCTCCACGTTTATCTGCTTCATTTCTGCTCTCTTATGTGGTGCTCGCCAGCCTTCACTTTGATTTGTGGTCAGGCCCGAGTTAAGTGCATTAACCACACAGATGAGTACATTTAGCCGTACAAACAAACACACACACTCACGTGCGCAAAACCATCAAAAAGAAACGGTCCCTTTTGCAAACCTCAGGCGGGAGTGAAATGAATGCGCTCGCTCGCAGGGTGTTTGATACCCATTTCAGAAACTGTTTGTTTAGACTCGACGCGAGAGCCGCTGAAGAAAATCACCAGCGCGCTGTCGGCGCTGTTTCATGTATTTCAACAGGTCCAGAGTGCATTGGTTTTATTTCCTCTGCCAGTGACTCAGTTTGCTTATTCAATCTGAGGCAAATCTGTAAATTGCTCCCTGTGTTGTATCCAGATGTTCAGTCCTATAATTGTTCCAAATTAGAGCAAAGTTGTACACCAAAGCGGGACGGATCACAAGTGCAGCAACTCTCATAGATATGAAATGTTTTACCCAAATGGAGAACAGAGTTTGTAATCTGTGCATCAAAAGCAATGGTTAAGAGTTGCTTCAGTTAACAATAAGCTTTCATTTTGTGTCATAGAATGCAATGTTTATTCTTTCATGTTCTGTCCTGTACTCAGCCCTGTACTCACAGCATGAAAAAGCCTGAACTAATTTATTTTTATGGGTTATGTTTTTGAGGATTTTTCATTAACATGTAAGAGCAGACATAATGGCCTTTCCTTTAACAGTTAACAGCTCTCAGTAAATTAGCCCAATTCCTTTCTTTATATTTGTTTTCTGTTTGAACTTGAAGTTCTTTTCTTTCCCCAGTGTGTGAAAATGTAGCTGTCAGTTTCTTTTAATGAGTTATTATTTTTTTTTTTTTATGATTTTTCAATAACAAGCACAAACACAGCATCTCCATTAACTGTTAACGGCTCTTAATAAATTAGCGGAATTGTTTGTATTCATTTTCTGTTTGAATTTACGGGACTCTTTTACCCCCACAAGTGGGTGAAATCATCGATGAGATCTGTAATCAGGATTACATACTGACACTAATGATTTTTACTGAAATGGCTGCTTGTGTGAAAAATTATATTGTTTAGAAATCAAAATTGATTTTTCAATTTCATGATAAGAAAACAACTTGTTTTTAGTGCTTCTTCTAAATCTTAAATATATTTGCTATTCTTCATACTGAGGCCAAAATAAGTCATAAACAGTAAGAAAAGACTTGATCTATCTTCAAGCTTTAAAAAAAAAGAAGAAGAAAAAAAGCTGCTTTAAGGTCCCAAAACCTACCAGACAGTGAAGAAACACTCAAATAAATAGAATTAGACAGTGGATAACCATGGAAAAATACGAAAGGGTGAGTGAAATTGAAAACACACTATTTCCTTGCTCTATATCCTATTCCTGTACTCCAGCCCTGTGCATCTACATGTGAAATAGATTCCTGTGCCATCCAGAGTCCTTCACGCTGCTTGGTAGTGGCGTCCCTAAATATAAGGAAGGTAAGTATGCATGTAGATTAGGTTGAGGGCGGGAGAGACGCACCCCTAGAAGGAGTGTGGCCTGTTTTACCGGAGAAAAGTATTTTCTGTTGGAGAAAGAACCACTGCAGGGTAGGCGTTTTTCTGCAGTGTCTGCAATAATAGTGCTAATTTCTCGAGGTGTCTTCTCCTGCTGGGGTTTGTGAGAGACTTCTGAGGGGGGCGGGGCGGGTGGGGGTTATGAGGTTTTGGGGATGCTGGGGGCCTCTAGTAGCAGGTTATCTATTTAAATAAAGCCCCGCAACGTCGTGTGATCAGGGAGGAAAAACACACATGCAGAAAAAAGAAAGATTATTTTTTTCAAAAAGGTATTTTTTTGCAGACATGGTCTCATATGCATGTGCATAATAAGAAAATTAATGATAGAAATGGTGGGGGGGTAGAAGAGCATGCATGTAAAATATTTTTTTTTTTCTGAAGCATTGACTTATTGTCTGTGTGCCTGTGTCTGTGTGTTTATATATATATATATATATATATATATATATATATATATGAACAATTATAAAGGGTGGAGCTTTTCAAACAGTTGACAGCAGATCTATCTCTGTGGTTTTGCTTCTCGCTGGTTTAGTCATTTGCTCTTATAGTGGGATAAGTGCAATTAAAATTTGTTCACCGCTGCAAACGAGACACATGCATCCCAAGCGAAACACTCATTTCACTGACCGCACAAACAAAGCCTGTTTGATTTATGTGTGTCAGAGGCGATGTTTGTGCTCACTTATTATCCATTCGCTTATCTCTAATGTCTGCAAGAAACCCAGCAAGAGCGCCAGAGAGAGATAGATAGCGAGAGAGAGACAGAGAGAGTGAAAGGGAGGAAGAGACACACGCAGAGAACGAGTGTGAAACGGCTGTAGATAAAGAGTGGAGATTTCAGATATAGCCGTTAGCAGTTCAGCTATGATGGTGGCTGAACACAGCTGTCAGATCCAGATGGTGAGGTGCTAATAACATTCAGAGTTTTGCAGCGCACCGTTTATTTTCTAATAATAAAACTGTTAGCGCTTGCTAATAGCATAGCCGCTGCCTGCCAAGCACACGTTCCAGCTGACACCCACACCACTCCGCTGCCATTTACATGCCATGCTGCCGAGTGGAATGGGTCTATAGTAGGCCCTAACACTGCAACACAGACGGTCTCACACACACACACACACACACACACTGACCGTGGTACTGTTATGTGTTACAAATAAGAGCAGCTTTGCAGAAAAAAAATGTGAGCGTTATAAACATAAAATAAGTATTCACACACATAAACACACGTATCCTAATGAGTACATCTGAGAAAACCTGAATGTTATATTACAGCATTTGAACACATCCCTGAGTTATGAGGACGGCTTTTTGCTCAGCTTTAAATTTAAAGGAAATATATACTTCAAAAGAGATAAATGATACATCAGTCAATTCAAATCGACAACATCCAGATTTAGCAAAAATGTCAATACATCCCTGTTGGCGATCTTGGCGGAAGTGGAAGCAGCTTAATCGTTAGAGAATTAGACCTGTGATCAGGTGTTTCTGTGATTAAACTCTCTCATATCCTTTGAAAAATGAATGAGTTATCCATCTTTTAACAGCTGAGGAGCCTTTTGCATAAATTGGCTGAATCCAGTTGATTCATTTCCCCACTGTACATTGAGGATTATAATTTCAAAGTGAGTAGAATTTGTGCATTAAAAAAGGTAACTGTTAAAGTTCAATTTAATTTATATAAAAAAACAAAGGTTCTTAAAAATTCAAAGAATAACACTGAGAAGATGAATACAATGGAACAAGTAATAAATGAAACTTCTTTTTTTTTGTGACAAAATCAAATTCATGAATGGGTTGTGTCTGGATAACAGTTCTGGGCAGAACACCCAGAATCCCCGGGACAAAAAACAAAAGGTGCTAGTTTGCGAAAGTGCTGACTCATCAGAGTGTGTCCTACAATAGGGAGCCACCGTGGCGTGACACCGAATGTCACTGACCCTAATAGACTGCTGTCTTCTTTTATAGACTCTCCTATTTTAGGTCATATTGATAGTTCGGACCCGTTCCTAATTCAAAATCATTTCGTTTCATGGCAACTTTTGCACTTTCTATTCTTAGAAAGGGATCTTTTCCTGGCATTCCTGCTTTTATTCAACTGCTGATTGTGGACAGTGACAGGAAATATGGGGGAAGTCTGGGTGGTTTGCAACAAAGGTCCGTAATCGAACCTGTGACGTTGCATTATAAGCATCATAAACCGCCGACTTTTATCTAACTCCTCACATCCGAGTGGCTCATTGAAATAAAAAGGAACTGTATGTTTTAGTGTGTGTATGTATGTAACAGTAACAGTAAGGAACAAGCTGCCTCTGTCAGTACCATACAAGGCTGTTTCACCTCGCAACTTATTTATTAAATATTCCAACAGGAGCCAATTTCCCGTTAAGTGTCAGTGCAGTGTTTCTGCACACACGTATGCCTGCAAAGTGCCACAATTAATTGGACTTCATTTCCAGGAGATCATTTCCGACTGTTAGGCAGGCTGTAAAAGCACATCACCATGCACATAATTACATAGGAAGGCAGAAGCAGTCTGCAGAATTTATCTTCCTCCCAAAATATGAGGGGCTGCTGAGTGGGGGCTTTGCTGCAGCCTTTTGAAGAGGCGTTTATGTGTCTGTATGCTAACGGCCTCTGACTGAGCTAGCATTGTCACGTCACCAATGTAGCTTCATTTAGATTTTTTTAAAGTCGCCGAGTCAGAGCTTCTGATGAGTCCCCAGAAATGTTCAGCGGATGGATAAATCACTGCCATGCTGGATTAAATTGCATTACCCTAATGGGCAAAATGCAAAAACCAAATTTAACAAAAACAAAAAAAGGAGAACACCACAGAAACAATTAACCCGGAATAGCAAAAGAAACAAAAAACATAAAACAACATGAATTAACTCTAAATTAACTCTGTAATACAGTGCCAGACCTCCAGCTGTCTCATGTAGCTGAAAGCAGAAACCTGTGTCTTGGGTAATTGAGCTCCCCTCTGCTAGAGTTATCATTTTTGCATATTATGCAGGGATATGTAACACAGGCAAAGTGGCGCGGTTCTTTCTAGTTGGCTGAAAAGCGGAATCATGGCTACACTTCGGCGGGTTTTTGAAACGTTTGAGACGAGACGGAGGCACCGTGCGGGGGACAAGGGAGAGACAGAAGGGTCACGTTAAAATTGTCTTTCCAGTCGTGTTTATGGACCAATAGATAAGAGGAACAGTGTTAACTTATTAAAAAATATTTGTGGATTAAACACGGGTAGTTTAAAAATGGGAGGAAAAAAAAAGAAAATAAAATGTGTGTGTGTGTGTCTGAGCGTGTACAACGAATGCATGTGCGTGCGTGTGTGCGTGACAGAAGGTTCCGGGGCTGCTGTGTGCAGTACCGGCTGGCAGGGTGGCTGTCAGAATGGCCCTGTTTCCTGTGTCAGCTCTAAAATAGGTCCAAACACAGCAGAGATGCACGACACACTCAGGCTATTTACAGCACTCACACAGTGTGTGTGCAGGATGCTGCCAAGTGTATGGAACCAGGAGCAGTGCTCTGCGTTGTGCTGTACACGCTCACATGGCCTGACAAAAGATCCATTTACTTTGAAAAGACGACAATATGGCATGCCGAAACAAGATCTTAAAAAATGGCCAAACGACAGAAGGTTAATATACTTTTCTTTTGTTGAATGTGTTGCATAGCACAATGAATTGTGTGTGTGTGTGTGTGAGTCAGTGTGTGCATGCCCTTGACCCCTCCATATGTAGGTGTTGTGAGAATATCGTGTACGGTAAGGGCACTGCGCCCTGCTTATGTCACTGCACCCACCTCCTGTTCACTGGAACGTTGCCCTCTGTGTGTCCGTGACAACCAGCTAAAGCTCCCTAATGACGCAGACGTGCCGCCACCTCGCCGGCCTTTTTTCCACAGGCGTGCTCATCCACTATCTCTGCGCAGGCACAGGTGAACGGACGTGCGATACCTGCGAGTATTATTATCCGCTGCTAAAATAAACACAGCACAACGTCAAGTTTCGGTCTCTGTTTGGTTTCTGCTTCCCACACTTTCTCAGGTGTACGCTCGCTGTCTTCTGTCAGTGTTTTTTTTTTTTTTTTTAAATTTCCATCCCTGGTTTCGATTATGAAACAAAACGTTTTTTTGTGATCATGAGTCAGTTGAGGTGAGAACTAGAGAGAGCAGTTGTGTTTAAACGTTTAAAAAAAAAAAAAAAACACTTTATGCTATATGATATAAAAAATCACATACACCAATAATAACAAATCCCAAGATTCACTGGGAAACAAACAAGAAACAAACTCAGTGTTGATCGGCTGCTCACCTTTAGATGTGAACTCTGTGACCTTTCAGACCTCCCCACTGACTCGCATTTTTGCATGTTCATGCATATGAGTGTTTGAGCGCATAAAAAAAAGAGCAGCGACTGAAAAGAAACTGAACGGCAAAGGCAGCAGACATATGGTCAGGTTATCAGTGTTCACTGTGTCAGTTTTCAGTCATAAGGGCCTCTCATGTTCTGTTTGAGGAGGAGGAGGAGACTTATCTGGAAACTGTGGCTCAGGTTTTCCTTAATTTAAAGCAGAATTATTCTCATTGCTTGTGAAGGCAGTAGGGTTTTAAAATCTATTCTATGTATACCCTCCTGACTCTCTTCACCTCATCATCATATCAACTTTTCCCTAAAATCACTTCTCACACACACACACATGCATGCACACACACATAGACACACTTGTCACCATCTGATGGCTCCTGCAAAGTGAGCATGGGCGCTTTTATCATGTCAGTGTTTTGTGTGTGTGTGTGTGTGTGTGTGTGTGTGTTAATACACAAAAGGTCACAGAGCCAGTGTTTAACACCCGGGTACTCCGTGACCAAGCTGTGAACCAGAAAAGGCGAACCCGGGAAATCTCGCCTTGGTCGATTTGTGTGCGTACATGCGCGTGCGCGTGTGTTCCGTCATGTCCCGTGTTGCTCCGTGAACCGGAGAGCTCGGGGTCAGGTGTTTCCAGTGTTGGGCTTAAAGCTGCTTTGAATGGGGCCAGGCTGTGCTCATCTTTGTGTCTAATCTTCCTGCTCCGGCGAGTGTGTAGGGAGGAGGAGAAGGAGGGGAAAAAAAATCCATAGTCTTTTCATCCTCCTGTGACCACTGTGCCTGTGAGACAGCAGCCGTGGGAATGAAGATAGGATACAGGCAGCCCTGCCTCTGACCTCCCTCTACTCCCAACACAAGGGTGGAGATAAACAGGGCCACAAGGATCGCTAACATCTTTCTTTCTCAGGCAAACACACACACACACATTGCACAGACATCTCATTAAAGCAATAGTAGGTGAATGTTGCAACAGCAGTGTGCCACCGGGAGAGAGGTCTATTAGGATACTATCAAGAGACGGGGGAAAGGAAATGAGAGTTGGCGTGCAGGTTCTGATTCAGAAATGGCGTATGTGTCTGACATATGTCTATTTTTCTTTTTTTTTGCCACCTAGGGATCCGGGCCAAAGAGCCTGTGTTACTAGCGACTAGAGAGTTGATAGAAAGAATTCCTGCTGTAAAATATGTTACCCCCCCCACACCCCCAAAGTGTGCATGCGTTTATCTGAGAGAGAAAGAGACGCATTCGGAGGAATGAGGAAGAGGCGGCGTGAGAGAGAGGCTACGGGCAGGCAGTTCATCCTAAACGACTTGTTTCCTCTTCTGTGTTTCCTGGGGATTCTGAAGTGATACTCCCCTCTTGCTCCCTCGCTCCCTCAGCTGTCACAACCCGTCACCACAACTATTCCACTTCAGCCGCAGGGATGGAAGGAAAGCTTTGTCCCTCTCCATCACCCTCCTTTCACATCCTTCTCACTAATGGCAGATGTGGCATACTGGTATATTGACAATGCATTTGCTTATATCTTTGTTTTTTTTGTTATTGTTGTTGTTGTTGTTTTTCTGCCATGACTGCTTTAAGGATGCAACAGGAAACTTGACGCTAACACGAGTCTCATACTGCAGAACGTCCAAATTGGAAAGTAAACACAGGGCCATTCCTTTGGTCGTGGTGAGTATCCATGGAGACGCATGTGTCTTATTATGGTTTGTCAGGGGTCATTAGTGTAATCCAAGCAGACAGGAGTTTATACTGAGAGGACAGCGCCATAGGTTTCTCTTTCTGTTTGTGTCTTTCCCTTTTTTTCTTTTTTTTTTTTTTTTTAGTGTCTATATGCAGCCGCTTCCGATAATGTCATCCTACACTGCTCTCCGCTCCTCGCAACCAGAGAGGATCAGCTGTGAACTCATCGCTCTCCTTTTAATGGCCAGGTCACATAGAGAGAAAGAGAGAGAGAGAGAGAGAGAAAAATGTAAGAGCATTGCGGAGCAGTAGAGATATTGAGTATGTTCAATAGAGGATGCGTTAGTGTGTATGAGGGAGAAAAGTACTGAGGGAGCGTGAGCAAAGCAGAGCTGCGGTTCTATTGTGATTTAGATTTTTTTTGTTGTTGTTCTGTTTTTTTTTTTTGTTGTTGTTGTTTTTTCATGCTGCCACCGCAACATTCTTTCCCATGGGTCGCACACCCGTCCAAGCCACGACGACAGCGAAGTGACCGACTGAATTCACAGCTCTGGTTGTGGTCTGGCGTGCAAGTGTTACACTTAGTGACCTCGCATAAAAAAAACACACAAACCAGTCACTTAACACGCCTCCTCAACAGGAGCAGCAACAGCGGTGACATGTAGGAGTGTGCCGCTCCTCGGCCTTCCACACTTCAGGGCCTGTTTTTTTTTTTTTTTTATTATTTCTACAGACAGCCCTCCTCTGTCTGTGAAGCCATGTACTCTCTCTGAGGGTGACAGTGCCCAAACACTGTAATTATAAAACACAAAGAGCATTCCTCAGCTTGGTTAACCAGAACTATGAGAGAGGAACAAATATTTACTCCCCATCCCGCCCCACCGCCTCCTCTTCCTCCTTCTTTAAAGCACCCCCCCAACCCCAATAATTTAACAATAAGAGCAACTCAGCCTTGTAAACACAATAGTTATGTCTGCGCTCACAGAGCCTTGAAGCAGACATGCAGGCTCCACTACCCCTACAGCTAGTCTCCTCTCATCCTATATCCATAACAATAATAATATTTAAAAAAAAATCTGTTGCCAGTTCACAAAGCAAAAGTTTGGATAGCTTGATGCTTAGTTTTATTTATTTATGTGTTAAATAAGTTATGACAGAGACTCAATGGGACATACACATGTTCAGAAGTGTACAATTTGTATCAGTTTTGTAAAATGTTTTGGCTGATTTTCTCTAGGAAAATTGCTTTACCCTTTATTTCACAGGGTAAAGCCAAAAAAAAACTCTTTTACTCTAACTTAGTTTTATTCTCATATGCTGTATATTAACATGGATGCAACAGACTGCAAACACTTTGGCTGTCAAAGTTGTCAAACCGCAGCACCAGGCACACAAAAAAAAGTACTTGAGATACTGAAACAAAGTACCTTGCAAGTACTGAAGTTGGGTTAGTAAAATTAAATTTAACACACTACACCTTACACATTTTCTCCTCTCCAATCCCCCCTCCCCCGCAATAAACGAACCTCAAAGGGCAAGCAGCAGCGCTTTTATTTTCACGAATGAGAAGCAAAGCGACCCCTTATCTTTATTGTAATCGCCAGCGTTCAATTTCCCTCTCGGAAACGTATGCAGGCCGTGCACTGATTCAGTAGGACGGGCCTGTGAAATCAATAAATGAAGGAGGTGTCGGGAATATGCGAGAACATTAAGGAAGTGTTAGTCCGGGGGAAATCTGTGTCTTTATTAATGCGATACCAAATATTGTTTTAATTCCCATAGCCAAGGGAAACATAAGCCGTGTGTAGCAGGAGAACGCCGACCACAGAACGGAGGACATGTGTATGCGTCTAAGACTTGTACTCAACCAGACTTGTTTATCTTAACATTTTGTAAACAGCGTAATGATATCTGGGGCTTTGATTTCTGTGTCTGTGCATGCATTATGGTGATCCTGGTGTGATTAAACATCCTAATTTGTTTTAATTGAATGCACGGAGTGGAGAACAACAACTTTTCGGTACGAGCGTTCCCGTCTGGCGACGGAGGAAGCCGTGTTGTCCTAGCCTCGCCTTTGCTGTTAACGGGCGAGCGCAATGCATTACGTCTGGAATGTAAGTAATGTGCACTTAGACATAGAGCCCCAGACACACTGCGTGGACAAAATCATTTTAACGTGCAGCAATAACCGTTCGGCTGCTGCTTCTCATTGCCTCCCCCTTTTCGCCTTGCCTCCCATCCTATCCCTTTGTCACTCCGTGTATACATTTCTTAAATGGTGCACTCGTGTGAAAGATGAAAGATGAGAGGGGACACTGCAGGTCTCTTCAGAGCTATTTACTTTGTGCCATCCTGTCTCCCTTTGGTCCTGTTTGTCTGAACAAAGCCAGTTGCTGAAAATACTCCTAGAAACACTTGATATGACGCAGCGGCACCGTGACTGTGAAAAACACAGAAGCCGGTTGTGATTCTGGAGCAGAGCTAAACTCTCCCGGTATAAATGCAGGCCATGGCCTCCACAGAGGACCAGTACCCCGGGTGAATGGCTGTGAGAGCTGCTGTATGGCAGGATGAAGTGTGTTCATTTCCTTATTTATTGACTCACTTGCTTTTCTCTGAGTGTTTGAAATTAATAACAGCCAGCAGAAATCAGACAGAGGGATGAAAATCAGCACTTTCCCTGCAGTGAAGCCATTCATCAAGCTAACGAGGGGGAGAATAGGAGTGGAGGAGGAGAGGAGGGGGAAGGGATGTGGGGGGGGAGGGAGCGAGAGAAAATGACGTTTGGAGAGGGAGCAGAGAGCGGGAGGGAAGCAGGTGCAGTGTTGAGGCAGAGGGAGGAGGAGGGAACAGAGGCGAGGGGAAGGAAGCTAAGTTTGTTTGGGAGGAGGAGGAGAGTCATTTGGAGGATAGCTGGGCAGACAGAAGAGGAGGAGCTGCGTGTCACTCTAAAAAGAGGAGTAGAGATGGGAAGAAAGACAAGTTTGACATTGGAGTATAAATAGAGAGGAGGGAGGAAATAAACAGAGAACACGGACACTTTTCTCTGGACCGAATGACTCGGAGACTGGCACAGAGATCAAAGCAGTGTAGGAACTAGCGTTGATGTGTGTTTAAAGGGGAGCTATTATGCGTTTCCATATTTCCTGGCGCACGTTTATAATGTTACAATGTCATATATTCACATTTTATGTGGCCCAAGATTCAAATGACGAGAAAAACATATGCAGAAGTGATCCCTGTTAACAGAAAAGCACCGGTTTCAAATTGCTCCGAACACTGGTTTTACAGCGTTTTTTTTATATATATACTTTCAGCACAAGATGATGCCGACTCGTGACAGATTTCTTTATATGGTGGTCTACGCCAGGCCCAGCGCACTCATTCGCTGCTCCGCTACGCTAACATCGTGGTGTTTTTCCATTGTTTTTGGGGGTGGTCATGCCGAGCCAGGACTTGCGTCGAGCTGCCACGCTGTGAGTGTTTTTCCATTACACAGCAGGGCAAACTAAAATAAGTTGTTTACCTGTTGGATGTGTACTGGCTGTCTCTGCTTGTACTACTCCTTCCTGCATCATTTCTAACTGATCCGCTGAACGAAGCACTCCAAATATGTCCACATGTTTTTTTGTGTCTACCTGTTTTTAGCTGTACAACATTACTGTAAAGTTCTACAAGCACCGCCAACAAAACTCCGCTTGAATACATTTCAATTCCTATAAATTCTTCACAATCAGAAGTAAGTTACTTATCAGCAGTAAGTTACATGTTTCAACCTGGACCCTATTTTCCTAATTTTAAGTATCTATTAGATTGATAAAAGGAATCTCAATTTGCTCCAGTATTGACGTGCCCCTATATTTAAAGTGAACTGGGCAGGCATGTCAGGCTAATATAATTATCATAGGGCAGTGAGTCTAGAAGGATGGCCAAGTCTCACGAGAGTCTCGCGAGGGTCTCATTGCAGGAAGTCAGTAGTGTTTGTCAACCGGAGAGAACCAAACAGTGGCAGTTCCAGATTTTCTCGACTTGGGTGGCCCAAAAGGGGCACTGACTTATGCAGGGATGGCATGACATACAAGCATGCGCACACATGCACAAACACATGTCAGAATATCATTAATTTCCCATTTGTGTAGCTCTATTCAGTAAAACTTCTATAGTTTATTCTCAATTAACCCACACTCTCACTCTATGAGCCAAGACCTTTTTCATGAGACCTCTTTTTGATGTTCTTCAAAACATGGAACAAGAAAGACCTCTCTGAGCCTGGTTATGTATTAATATGGGGGAGCAACTGTGGAATGATATATAACTGAAGGAAGTCTGGGTGTCCTACCCTAGAATTTTTATTATTTCTTTCCATTGAAACAAATTTCCTGCCTTTCTTCAGCGCCTAACCTCTTGGATTAACATCCACCTGCACTAGTCTAGATTAGTTAAAGTTAGGGTAGAACAGTTAGTGTGTGATGACTGTGTCAAAAACCACCATACTGGGGCTGAGACATTACTCTATCACTGTATTGAAAATTACAGGAATGCTTATGGTGTGTGATATGAAACATAGACATAATACTCATTGTTAGGTATTATCATCTACCATGTCTGTGGATTTCTTTGTAGCTGCGCCACTGAATTTTTTAGAAGCCCTTGGTCATGGAAGACAGGCAATAGGGTCCATTTTGAAAAATGCAGAAATTCTCCTTTAAAACAACCTCTGGGGTGTGATTCACGTGACGCGGCTTCAGCATGCTGACAAAGCAGCCTGCTACTCTAGTGGAGTCTTATAATAACAATATAGAGCCAGATGTGAGGATAATAGGTTCCTTTGGCCTAAATAAGTGACATCCAGTCTTCAGAAACAATCAACAAACCACCAGCTCTAGCAGACACACACAAAAAAAAGAAGCAAAACTGGGACTGAGACAGATACTAAACATTCTTTTCATTCTCTGTCCCCAACAGTAGCACTTTACTCCTTCCCTTCACTGATTGGTGATGATAGGCCTGCCCTCTCCTCGCAGCCTTCGCCCTTGCGATAGCTTAGTTGCGCGCCACTCCGCCTCCCCGGCCGTCCACCAGAGACCCAACAGTATCTTACACCCAGAGTAAGGCTGACTAAGCACTTACCGCTGAGCTTCTCTTCTCAGAGCGAGAGAGGCGCTCCATGCTGAGAACTCTGCCACAGGAAAATAATTAGCAAAGTGGAGCTTTGCCCAAACACACTGGGCTAAATCTAGTACCACTTCACATACAAACGCAGCCATAAATCTTTTCCTATCTTTCTTCACTCTCTTTCTTTCTCTCTTTCTTTCTTTCTTTCATTCTTTCTTTCTTTCTTACTTTCTTTCTTACTTTATTTATTTTTCGCAAAAAAAATAGCATCATTCTCACAAATCAAAAGGAACAGAATGTAGCACCGATGCAGTTCAAATGTAGGATATCTATAATGAACATTTCTGGCTACCAGCATGTTTATATAATCTCCTGTGAAGAAAAAGCACCTGCTGACAGCTACATTTGAAATCCATCCTCAGTCTAAATCCTGACAAACGTGTGCTTGGTGCGTGGCGGTGACGCAAAACTGTGTCCATCTAACTGTACATGGATATCTATATTTTTAACTTTAAAGTTAGACCATGGTGTCTTTGGTCACCAAGGGATAAATATAGTCAGCTCCTTCTGAGCAGTCTCCAGTTTCTCACTCCTTTCCGAGAGGCAGGTGGAGCAGGAGAGAAGGAGGGGTAACGAGGGATAACACCCAGTCTTGAATAAATCATCCCTCGACTTTTGACCCATATGGAGCAGGAGGTTGTTTTTGTACTCCTGATCCCCCCACCCACCCCAACACACACACCAGCTTCTCTTTATGGCCTTTGCACCCCATCGTCCAGCTCAAGCATTTTCTCCTTCCACACAAGTCAATCTGGATCAATTTCATCAGCCCTCGAAGACCGAGACCAACATCCTGGCACCCAGAAATAGAGACTCCACCAAGTGATTTTTTTAGAAAAAAAAAATCAAAAGATGTCACCAGCCGCAAAAATTACCTTCACTGACATCAGGAAACAAAAGACACTTGTGAAGACGGGAAACGGATCACTGTGCCTAGATGTGGTGTGCGGGTGATACTGTTCCAGCAGGTTTCACCCAAACCACCCTGATTTTTCAGCAGCCACATGGGTGGCGCATTGCCTACCTGTTACAGAATGCTTATATGATGATACACACGCACGCATGCATTCACAAACACACACCAGCCTGCTTCCCCAATCTATATTTGCACTCATTTCTCTCTCTCTCTCTTTCTCAGCCTCTTTCACACATAGAGTATACACACACCTGGCATTTTATCTTTGTCAGCATATTCTGGGTCCTTCAACTCCCTGCTGGGCTCTGACTGAACTCCAGTAACTCTTTTCATGGCAAACCCCTGAGGTTTGCTTGCTTTCACAACACACACACACACACACGCGCGCACACTAGTCGCAGGTGAGACACTACTCACAGTCTCATGCCAATGTTAACCTCTCTTTAGCTCCTCTCCAGCTCAACATCTCGTGGTGTAAATACATTTTGTGCCTGTGAAAGTGGCGCAGTGACACAGTGTCCTGATGGCGTCTAGGCATTCCGGGGCCGGAGTCAGGACACTCTTTCCCCAGGCAAGGACACCGAGACCTGGCTCTCCGTCTCCATCACTCAAGCCTGTCCTCCTGGAGCTACGTGGCCAGACTGCTCATCGGCCCTCCCCTGCTCCTCATATGCATGGATTTGCATAAAACAAAGACGACGGCCTCTGCCTTCCAGCATCCGCCGCGGCTGGAGCCGGCTACTGAGAACGGGATTGACCGGACCACACGGCTTGCGGGCCCCCTCCTCGAGCTCAGCTGGCAGGTTGTCAGAGCGCAACATCGGTTGGAGCGCGGCGGCGGTGCGGCGAGGGAAACCGAGATTTACGAGGCTGACTAAGATAGACATCCTCATGGTTTTCCACTTTCATTCGTTTAACATCCGTTACCTTGGCATTGTTTATACTCGACACCCCTTCGCAGTGAGCAGAGGGCACCTAATTCACAGTGATGACGTGGGAGGAGAATCGGAGCACTTAAAACACTTCATCTAAAGATGATTTGTCCTTGTCTTTCCTGATGGCTTTTGTCCTGCTTCCCCTCCTGAAGTTAAGTGGAGCTGGAGAAAGGCCAGCTACTGATTCCACAAGCCCACTTAGACACAATCAAGTAAATAACACAGGATACAAATACATGTACACGCGCACACACACCCGCACAAACGCACGTGCGCACATACATGTTCGCATGACCAAGGTTGGAGAGCCGGACAAGCCCGGGCCTCCTCTCATGCTTAAGTGTCATGACCAGGCACATCATGGAGGGGTTTTCTCTTAAACAATTACTGAAACCAAGACAGGAACAATTGGGTTTGCGATACACATTCACCCGGGTCCCACCCTGTCTCTGCCAATTGATTTTCGAGGAGTGTGTTCTTCACTTCCGCCTCGCCTGTTGTCCAGGATGCGCTGCTTTTTTTTCTTCTCTCTCTGTCTTTTTCACGCAAAATCCGAATTTACATGTAAATGAGCGTCTATAATCTGCTGGCTGTTGCTGCTGATTTTGTAGGCCTGAAAATTTCATGTGATGTTTTTTTTTTTTTTTTTTTCATGGATTTAAATATGATGGTAAAATGCATCCTGTACTCTGTATAGTTGGGGAGATGGAGTGATGTGATGCAGAGAGATTTTGTGAACATAAAGACAATGGGCGCTCTTCACCATATAGGAATCGGCAAATTACAGCACATTACGTGTCCATTATGGAAGCCTTACAGACATGCAGTATGCTATAAAACACTCATTGCTGCATTTGAGTGGCTGTATTAATGGGAGTCTAATATTAATAAATATTTAATACGGATTTAATTGTATTGTGATAAAATAGGAAATCAGAATCACCCACACCAGTGATAATATGGTACATATTATAACCAGATTTGGCGCTGTTATGACAATTCAGATTTTCTCATATTTTTGTGGAGGTAATTCACAAATCTGACTTTGCTCGCTGTCACAAGGTTGAAGCTAAAGGAGGAAGACAAACCCTTAAAAAGCTGAGAGGAAGAAGTGTTTTACCTCAGGGAGCCAAGGGCACGGAGGAATGGGGCTTGAAATCACAGGTGGAGGAATTTTCTCGAAGACCTGGGGGAGCAGATAAGATTGGACAAAACACATAAGAGTGGATAAATGAATATCACAGCAAAGGCGTATGGTGTCTTCTTGCGCTCGCTCCTGTGTTTCTCCCGCTGCACGTCGCTCTCTGCCACGCCATCAGATGCACACACACACACACACACACACACATACGCAGACACGCACAAACAATCACAAAGAAACAAGTAGATCCATTTGGAGCAAGATTCACTCTCACCTTGTCTGTCTGGTGAAATACAGTACATGTATCATAGTAAGCGTTTGATGCGGGTGGAAATGTAAAAAAATTTGCATGCAAATAGATTCTACAGGCAGAACCCATGCATCAAAACACTGTAACCACAAGAGACAAAACTGAAAATATCTGAGCATACAGTATGTCGTCCCACAGAAAAAGGGCAAAAAAACTCAAGTTTTTTACCTGCTCATTTCATTTCATGAAATTACACAGTTAATTGTGCTAAGAGGCAGGGAGTTTATTGTGCCTGCAAATAAACAGTGGAGGTTGGCTCCATGACAGACACTTTCATTTGCCCCCCCCCTCCCCTTCTCGAAAACACACGCAAGCAAGTAGGCAGGTCCATATAGTTATTCATGCCGCCTATAAATGTTGCTTCACAAAACGTGAAAACATTAGCTTTAGCTTTTAGCTCCCAGTGTAATGGATGCCAAGCGGGGTCTCTGTAAAAAAAAAAAAAAAAAAACGCTGTGGAAAAATGACAGTTGTGGAAACACTTTGCCCATGCACTGCAGCGAAGGGAAATTTTAAATCATTGGATTTTCAAATAAATGCCACATAACTCAGTTGTGCAGAGTTTATAGAAACTGCAGGACGAAAAAAAAACAGCAGCGATGCAGCCGGATGAGATTAGTACTGCGGCAAGAGAAGGGAGACTCGCCTCTAAATCACAAGTGTTAAAGTTTAATCAGCGGCAGACGTATCTCGGTGTTTGAAGAAAGTTTAAAAAAAAAAGGCTGTGTGGGGGAAAAAACAAAAAACAAGAGATTATGTTGAGAGAATAGATTTTGTCCATTCTCTAGTATGTGTTGGGCATCTGCGCTGCACTAATAAATACTAGTGAGCTGAATCATAGATGATGACATGTAAAATCAGAAATGTCTCTGTTGTGTATTTACTCATATTATTCAGCTGCAGCTCTTTCATAAGCATGCTTTGAAAACGACAGCTGTGGAAAAACAAATGATTCTATTAAAACCTAAAGCCTGACAATTATGCGATTTTGGCCATACACTGTATCATAGATGAGTTTTTCGAAACATTTTTGTTTATTTATTTATTTTTTTGTTACCTTTTTGTTCAACGTGGCTGCTGGGAGATGGTGTTGCATTTATTTAAGTCACAGGCTCCTGGTTTGGGTCCATTTACAGACATATAAAATTACTCCAGCAAGTCCCGACCACCTCATTACCAACATAACCTGCAGCCAGTCTTTCAAGGACAACTCTCTAATGACACCATGCCTATCCGCTTAATGTCTATTTGAAGCACGCTGTGACTTTCTGCTACACACACACACACACACACCAAAAAATAAGAACTATATAGAAAGAGCAAGAGCATACTCTGATAAAATAAGCAGCCCTAATTGACCCCTGATGTGCGTTTAATTGTGAAGGACTGATTGTTTTTGTGCTGCACATCTTCATATGCAGTGTAAAGAGAAGGGATTTTTCTGGACAGACTATTCACATATGTGGCTGCCACCTGGCTGCACTGAGACATCTGACTACTGTTACTATTAACTCTCTGCACATTCACGGAATCTTGTTTGCCAGGCTCATAAATGATCAAAAGTTATTTTGCGATTTGCCTGTGAAAAAAAAAATGAAATGTCTAAAATTTATGAAACAAATACAGTTTCTGCATGATTTCAATATTTATTAGAATAATAATAGTAAATAGGAGACAACAGTGGCCCTATGATCAAGGTTATGACCAGTTTTATTCAGACAGGCTCATACCGGAGCAAAAGGATAAAAAAAAAGAAGGATGAAAGAAATACTGTAGTTAACTTCATGCAAAAGTTCCCTTCAAAGTGTCCTTTCTTATCATACATAAGCACTACCCTTTGTTGTAATAGTATTATCTTATGTACTTCTTCTAAGTAGGAGAACAAGTATGTGAAAATATGTGATCAGATCACACTTTTTAAAAATATATTTCCCTGTTTTTTTTTTCAACTATTATTTTATATCATAAAAATAATTACACCACCAGAGATATCGGCCTTTCTTTTAAAGAAATACAAATGATATTTTGATAGTTACAAGAAATAAGACTAACACTGATAATCCCATCCAGTCTAACTCTATGGACATTTAATAGGAACAATACATTTTCTTAGGTACCAATAGTTCTTTTGCTGTATCTTTGCAACAGCCACAGTTCAGTCCTTGTATGACATGAGCGTTGGAATAAATTTTCACTCCGTGAGCATCATGGGTTGCTACAGACACTGCCACACAATGCCCATTATACTACTGTGATTAGTTCATCCAGCACAAAGGCTGCCTTATTTTTACCATACTTATTCCCACCTGACTGACTCAGTGTCTATTTTTGCTCAGCTGCCCGGGATGAAAAAAAAGAAGAAAAAAAAAAAGTAAGCCTCATGAAAGTAAACCTGTCCGGCTTTGGCCGAGAGCTACGTCTGCCCTGTTCCATACATTTTTATGAACAAAGGCAACTCTTTAGTGCTGCATTTAAGTACATAAACACCTTGTGTGTGTTTTAAGCTACTGTATAACTCATGTAACTCATGTGAACATATGACCTAATGAAGGATTTTTTACTCATACACACAAGAAACTAGAAGATAATTAAGATTCTGTTGAAATCCTCAGGAACAGAAAAAAAAAGTGTCACGCTGTAGTGTGACACTCTAAGACAGCAGCAAAAATACAGGAAATGGGTAAAAAAAAAAATGTCAGTGAGTAGTCTTGAATTTACTGTGTACTTTACCATGTCGGATGTGCATGTACATCTCATTCAGTTTGGTTCTGGGCAGGAGGAAATGAGCATGAGCTCCCCCAGGGCAGGGATTACTCTAATGACTTTGAGAGCAGCCTTGTGCTGCTGTAACTTTTGACCTCTACTCATCCTCTTCTGTGAAACACACGACAAAAAGCAAAACACACACATGCGTGTGTTAGAAAGGCACTCACACATTTACACACACACACACAAACAGGCATGCATGCTTGGGCGCCCGTGTAGATAACACGTGTGCCCATCGACCCCCGCGCAAGCACAGGCCGGGGCGTGAGTTAAGAGATGCAGAATCACACACCAACACAGCAACAACACAGATCAGATCACCCTCTAATGCCTGTAAGAATTCAGACCCCCCTCCCCCGACCAGCACTTATTTTAGGGGGGGGGGGTCTGTCAACTTGGTGTCCTGCTACTTGAGTGAACATCCTGCTGCAGCTTTTGCTGTCAATCTGCATAACGCCAACATACCATAGATGGGATAGATTTATCATTTACATAGCAACTTAACAGTGGTGCCACAGATATGAGAGGAAATTAGTTTTCATGCAAATGTCGTTTTTTAGTAATATAGAAATGCCAGAATACAGATTCTCATACTTAAAAATGAAAAAGGCCAGAGCTAATCAATGCAGGGGCATTTATTGTTTGCCTGCGAGTGTGTGTGTCAACTTGTGAGCGTTTTCCTTTCTTATATTAGCGCGGGTGAGTGTGTTTTTAGTTGTCTATGCACATAAGACGTCTAATTGATCTGAATATCAAAGTAAACAAGCTAAAGAGTGTCACCAAATTTTCATTTTTCCACATACCACTCAATGAGAAAAGCCACCACTCAAACCCCTTTAAAGGGAAGAAAAGCCTAATCCTCATAAGTAGGCAATAAAAAAAGACTATTTCCTCTTTGAAATGGCACGTACAGAAAGGTCCTTTTAAAGAGGAGAAACGGCAAAAATGCAATCCCTCCTGAAGCCATTCAGTGCAATGTCATGGTTAATACGAGATATCAAAAATATCGCGCATGCTGCTCAGATCAAATAGATGTAATTAGATAAATTGAGGAAGAAGGAGAGCGGCTTGGCTGTAAATTGCGTGGTGTGTGCATGCCTAAGACCCAACACTGGCACAGCTGCACGGAGCCGCACTCGCGATTTATCATCTCTACATCGCAGGAGCCAGTGGCCCACACCACTATTAATCATCAGCAAAATCATTTAATTCAGCACCGAGCCTGAGTATTGTCTCAGTCTCTTCCCCTTCACTCTGGGCAAATCAGCCACCGCAGCAGCAGCAGCAACACGCACCTTAGAGGAAATCACACAAAACAGAGTGGGATACAAGTGGTGGGCTTTTAAACTGCCCCTTCTCTGACGAGCTGCAACACATCACTGCTGGCAGATGGTGCAGAAGAAAAAAAGAAAGACATTTTATATATATATATATATATATATATATATATATATATATATATATATATATATATATATATATATATATATATATATATATATATATATATATATATATATATATATATATATATATATATATATATATATATATATATATATATATGTGAGGAATTTGTAAATGCAACTATTTATAGTGTAGGAATAACAGTTGATCACTCCATCAGCTGCTTTCTTAACATACTGACAGTGTGGTTAATTTGAACAAAAGGTGCCTATGTGCGTCTGCCTGTGCTCACGTCCACAGAGAAACAAAGTGTGGCTAAGTTGCGAAATAAAAGAAATTTTTTAAAAATCAGTTAGTGCGCTGACAATATCGGACTGAATCTGTCCTCAGAAACCTTACTGTTTTTTTTGTTTCTTTTTTATCCCAAAGCATATTTTGGCACATTGGCTCTTCCTGTTTCAACAAACAAATTGTTCTGGAACAGTGAAACAAGATGCCCATGAGGCTATTTCTCATCCCAAAAATGTACAAAAGTGCGTTTTCCCTTCCCTTCGGTTAATGTACCAATGAAGTTCAACTAAGAAAGAAATCAAAACTAAACGTCTTAAATGCCTACTGAGATGCAAGATTTGTGTGTGTGTGTGTAGCAGTGCTGCGGATCTGCAGCGGCTGACTTTTTACGTTGGCACCTTCTCCGGCGCCCCCTCACATGCCTGACGTGACTGTGCCCTTCCTGCAACCCCACTCTGAGAGCAGGCCAACATCCAGGCCCCTCCCTGATGGAATCGAAAAAGCCAAATCGGCGACATGCTACATGACAGTGAGCACACAAGAGTCCGAAAAGCAGACACAAAAGAGCAGGCACACGACGCACACACAAACACACACACACACACATATATATATAGATCAGGTAGCAAACAATAAGAGAAAAAGGTGAAAACGGAGGGTGCAAAACACAACATGCACAAACAAGAGAGAACAGATGTACAAAAGTCAGCGTTACTGTCAGAAAAACAACTAAAGAAAAGGCACATTCCGTTACATTTACACATATGCATATTCACAGAGTCATGCAAAAACACACACATGCAGAAACACACACACTCACAGACCCACACACTAATCACAGGTCATATTTTACAGTAAGAACATAACAAAGTAATGATCATGTTATCTTCCATAATCCAAAAGCAGGATGTGATGCATGGACCAATTTTTTTTTAAATATAATGCAGTTGTGACTTCATTGTAAAGATGAGTCAGAATGGAAATGGAGTTGAAAATTACCTACTCGTGAAAGAACAAACAGAAAAAAAGTCATGAAAAATCTGATTTTAGCTTAAAGGTTCATGAGATTCTTAAAATGATTTCTCATTCTGTTAATTCTGAATTTTCAAAGAAAACTAAATACCTCCAAAATCTGTATCTCTACAAAAAAAAGTACCTTCAGATGTAGACCAGTGTGTGTCTTAATCTTCGTGGTTTCATCAGTTTATCTGTAACACCGGGTTCATATCTCAACAATGGACAATTTTATTTTACACGCAGCACTGTTGTATGTCAGAACTGAATAAAATGCAGTTTTAGAGCTTTTTTGTTTTTTGCTTAATCAGTGTGAGTAATAACTGCTATCAAAATCATTGTTCTGATGAAATGTGGTCTGATTTTAAACATAAATGTGGTCTGGTTTTAAAAATAAAAGCACCAAACATGAAAAAAGTGTAACAATAGCAGATACAGACAGCAAATTGCAGTGCTGTAATCTTGATTATTATTATTTTTATGTCTCTTCTAGATTCATTATGTTTCATTCACAGCAAAGATTCCGAGAACCAGTCAAAAGAAAAGTGAGAAACTTATTGAAGACAATTACATACATTTATTGCATATCATTTAATTGTATGAAATGAAAAAAACGAGCACATATGAACATCACATATGGTTAGTGAGTGAAATAATTTTGCACAGCAAAATATATATATATACTATATATAAGATGAAAGATTAATTAACATATTTTCAAGATTTATTGGCGAATGGTATACTCCCTCTTTTTCTGCACATGCAGGGTGTCAATCCCTGACAATCTAACAATGTCCAGACATTATTGATCATAATAATTGTTATTGCTTTGCAAGTATTGAGTTCGTTTAAGACAAAACAACAGTCTCTCCTGAACTGATAATAAAGTATCAAAAAAAAGGTTACGATTAATGTCGTAACAGAATGCCAAATATCTTTCTCGAGATGTTGGAACTCGTCCTTTAACTTCTTACGCGATTACAGGCGAGAATTTCTTTCTTTTCCTTGTATTTTTTTTAGTGCAGTTCAGTCCAAAATACTTCAGTTCGTTCATGAAACACATCTTTTTCCCCCCTTCTCCTCCCAAAATAAAAAGCATGGCAAATGACTTTTACTCATGATCTACCCGAACACTCCTTTTTTAAAAAAAAATAATTATTTTATTTTAATAAAGTGATGAAATGTGTGGTGGAGAGCAATAGAGCTCACACATTTTTTTTTTATTTGAAGAACATGCTGCAAAAAAAAATGCTGTTTATGCACTGTACAAGTGCTGCTGGAGCGGAGCCAATTCATCTAAACCGATGTCAAATAATACTTTTGTGCAGCACTTTTCTTATTAATTATCCTAGTAGCGTGATATATATGCTTCAACCTGTAGCTCTTTATTTGTTTTTGTTTTTTTTTTATTTGCAACTTAGATTATAAAACTTTGTAGGCTACTTAAATTATGCTTAAAAAATAATGAAAGGTTTGTGAAATGCACACTAGAATATCTTTAAATAAACAGGAGGCTTCAAAAGCAGCAAAACTAAACTTCCAGGAAAAAAAAAAGGGCACTGGTGATTATTTTTTCCCCCTCGAACCATGGAATCCCCGCCGAATCAACTTCCATCAGGAACGCATGTATAGCGCATTCACTGCAGCCTAATGACAAGTCGATGGTGGTGCACTTCAACACAGCTCAACTGCAGTTGTATGGATTACAAAGGGGGGGGGGGGGGGGGGGTGGGAAGTCCTGTCACTTTTTTAGTTGCAGTTCCAAAAAAGTGAGTGAGGCCATTAAAAAAAAATGAAGTATATGAATGCCATGCTGGAGTCATCCGACAAAAAGGACATCTTCAAGCACAGAAAGGAAAAAAAACAACCATACATGTCCAGCATGCAGGGCAGTTCAATAACACATCTCTTTAAAAACAATAGTTTGTGATGGATGTAGTCTTTTTTTTTTGTTGCTCAACATAATAACAAGCATGAGATGAGGTGGTGTCAAACGGCAGGCTCGCAATCCTCCAAGTTTGGCAGAAAAAAAAAGAAAAAAAAGAAAAGTAATAAGACCAAAAAAAAAAAAAACATATTGCCGATGGATGACGTTCTGACAGGTCTGTACATTGAATTCAAAGTAAAATGATGAAAAAGGGCGAGTTGATGAACTTCAGAAAGTGTAGTTCTACTCAGGCCTATAAGTGCTTTGCATGCACACTTTTGTATAGAGCCACTACTGCGTGAAGTTGGATCAACTTTCCAAAAAGAAAAAAAAAAAACACTGCAAATCTAATGAACAACGATGAAAAATCTCGACAGAAACAGGCTTATGTATAATATGCTGACAAAAAAAAAAAACGTAGATGAAAAGTTTTCTGATTGTGCCCCTCCAAAACAATAAAAAATAATAATAAAAAACACGGACGACAAGCCTTCCAAAAACAAAAAAAGCAAGCTCTTGTTTTCAAAAAAAAAAAATGTATGAAATAAAAAAAAAGTTGACAAATGAGTTCTTGGTCTAGTCGGGCATTTGCGCCAAATGAAGAAAAAAAAAAGTTTCATAATGAAAACTTAAAAAAAAAAAGCTGGGGGGTGAGTAACTCATCTGATATTTTTTTTGTTTTCTGTTTTCACGATAACGTCGAGACTCACATGAAAAACTCCGGGGACGAAGGGTTGTTGTCGCTGCTGGATCCGTTTTCTCTGAAGCCGTTGCTGATGAGCTTCTCATACTTGTCCTTGTACGCGTCCCTCTCCCGGACCAGCCTGGAGATCTCCTGCTTTAGGTGCTCGACCTGCTGCACGAGCTGCGTCTTCTCCCCCTCCAGGACGTGCCGCTGCTGGACCCGCTTGTACCGGCACGACTGCGCGTAGCCTCTGTTCTTAAGGGTCCTCCTCTTCTGTTTCAACCGGATCACCTCTTCCTTGCTCACCCCCCGTAGCTGCCGGTTCAGCTCCCGCACCGACATGCTCACCAGCTGGTCGTCCGAAAAGCGCTCGTCCAGGCGCATGTGCGAGTGGCTCGCCCCGGAGGCGCCGCCGCCGCCGGACTGCAACCCGGGCGCCTGGTGGTGGTGTCCGCCGCCGCCGCCGCTCCCGCCGCCGCCGCTGTGGTGGTGGTGATGGTGGTGGTGGTGCTGCCCCCCGTTCTGCTGCGCGGCGGCGGCGGCGATCACCGCCGACACCACCGCCGCGGCGGAGCCCATCTCCTCCCCGGCCATGGCGCCCGCCGCCCCGGCAGCGCCAGCGAACTGCTGGCCCCTGGCGTAGCCATCGAACGACTGGAGCTGGTGGCTGCTGTTGATCAGCGCCTCGACCGCGTCTTCGGGGCTGAAGCCCAGCGCCTCTGGGTTGAGCTGCTGTTGGTAACCGGACATCCAGTAGAAATCCTCTATGTGCGTCTTCTGCTCGCTACCCGAGCCCGGACTGGGCGCCGAGAAGCTTGGGGAAGGGGGCACCGAGCTGCAGGGCGTGCTCATCGGGGTGGAAGACAAGGATCCCCCGGCGATAAGGCGACTGCACTGGCTGATGTTGCGATCGGGCTCCACCGGCTCCTTTTTCACTTCAAACTTCATCAGATCGAAGTCATTAACATATTCCATGGCCAGGGGACTGGTGGGCAGGTCGGAGTTGCTCATTGCCAGCTCTGATGCCATCCTCTTGCTGCCGCCGCCGCCGCTGCTGCTGACAGTCCTCCAAACGGGGTGAACGGCAGCTGTCAAACCGGGCTGGCCGGGGAGAACGTGAGCCAGTTTGATTGTTTTTTTTCCCGAGCGTTTGCCTCGAGAGTTGGGGAAAAGGAGTTGTTGTTGTTGTTCTTTTTTTTAAATCGGCGTCCCCCCCGTTTGCAGCCGCGGACTCGCAGGCGCGTACGAGTAGTTTGTCTTCGCGGAGTCTATTGCGCGGACACAGCGGTGCCGCGCGCGCGAGCAGCGGAGTCCCTTTTCAGCATGTGAGATTCGGCGGTTTTGTGTTTCAAACATTTAACACTTTAACGGTTTTCTTCGATGGAGACATTGCGCCAAGCCGGAGAGGGAAAGGAGAGGAGAGAAAGGGAGAAAAAAAAGTAGAGGAGAGAGGGAGTAGTAGGAGTTGTAGTTGTTGTAGTAACGCAGCCGCGCGCGTTATAAGCCGCTGACTTGGTGGGACGATTTTTTAGAGGGATCACACAGCAGATGAGTTTAAGAGCATTGTAGCCGCCCTGACGTCAGGCTGGAAATGGGAAATTGACTCGGACGAAGAGCCAATAGGGTCGCACCTCACGGAGCTAATTAACATATTAGTAGCCTTCAGAAACTAAACTTTTTCCTCAACTGTCAAAACGCCGTCAGCTGACTGTCAGCTGGGACGCGGACTTTTAACTCTTTGCGCCGTTATAAGACCGTCGCTGTTTTTTCTCCTTTCTTTTATTGTCCGTTATAATATCGTCTCGGCAGCAGCTGATTCCGATTTAACTCATTGTTCCGATTTCAGCGGAAAGGAAGAGAAGCTGTAGCTGCGTGAACAGTGGGAGCATAAAGGCTGCACGGTTTGAAGAAAGTGAACATTTTAAGAGAAAAGCACTAAAATGGATAGATGCATTTATTATTTATCA
Organism: Lepturacanthus savala; assembly: GCA_030544235.1. NCBI lineage: Eukaryota > Metazoa > Chordata > Actinopteri > Scombriformes > Trichiuridae > Lepturacanthus > Lepturacanthus savala. The sequence goes on along the minus strand of CM060462.1, from coordinate 12,292,728 downwards.
AATTATATTCATGTCCATTCATCCAACAGCATTTTAGCCTATAACTCCTTATAAATAGATTCATAGCTTTTAACAATTTGCACATTTATTCTACAACTTTTAATATATACCACTCTTTAAAAAATAATTTTCTTGCCCAGTTAAATTAATTAATAGCGAAATCCAACATTTCTTGTGTGTGTGTGTGTGTGTGTGTGTGTGTGTGTGTGTGTGTTTTTAAGCACAAACATGTGGAAAATGCTTTTATAGAGGTGGTATATGTGTTAAATGGTGATTTCTGTTTTCAGAGACAAATGCTCAACAATAAAGAAAGAAGAAGAAAAGACAGAGGAAAAGGAAAGAAAGGCAGACTGATGAGATTGGTCATGCCCTTGCGCACCATTGTAAAACTCAACACTGCCACCTTTTGGACGTGCTGCCGCATGGGATTCTGTACTTACAGCACACACACGCGCACACATACACACACACACACGCAATTTCCAAAGCAAAGAGAAGTAACTGTGTTGCAAAACGACAGGGGGAGAATGTTCATGTTTGTCAAACACATACTCCCATGTATATATATTTTACTTAATTCACAAAAAAAGAAAAGAAAGCCTTACGCCTGTGAATTTCAATGGAGTCAAGCAAGTAACATACTGTGAAGAAGACGTCATACTGTGGAGATGAATCCCAGTGAACCCTGTGTTCCATCCAAACTGATATTATGTCCTGCAGCCATAAAAATCACTTTATCTAAGCGCTGGCCCCAGGTGTTTCAGTGGAGTCATATAAACTTACCCTCGTACATTGCACTTTATCTCAGTTCAGAGGTCTCCCTACTTTTAATTGACTTGTGTACAACAGTGACACAAGGCAGCCCAGGTATTCTCAGTCCCCATATCACTCGTGTGTCCTATCTAAGTGGCCATTATGGGTTTAATCATGTGGATCAAACAGGAGCTTTGTCAATACTGTAAATACGGTGAACAGACAGAATATCCACTTTAGCTGTGAGATGCAGTGATTTGAATCATATATTGTGATTATAAACGTTGATACAAAAATAAATAAATAAAAAAAACAGACAAATTCTATCTGTCATATGCATTTTCAGCAGATTGGCTTCTGAGTGCAAGTTAAGTGTAACTTATGTTAAAGTTCCTTGATATAGAACCATGCAATACTCACTCAGCCGGCTTAATTCTTATGCATTAACTAGAATCCTGGACCAGAATGGACCTGCTTTAATATGGGATTCGTAACGGTGAGTGCAAGTTGTCCATTGTGTTTGCATTGATGGCGAAATGCAATAAACTGATGACACATGGCAGTTTACTCATTCAATAATAATGCAATTTGTTTGGGAGGAGAGTGATGTAAGCTGTACCCAGACTCCGTCTTGCTGGCCAGCTCGTGTTGATTTCTTTCGCGGCCCCTTTTTGACATGGTGCTGACAAATAACCATTTCTTTCCTGTGACAAAAGCCTATAATCATAGTCCATCTCCCTCTCACCCTCGGACTGCATGATCTCACCGTTGTGACGGTGTGTATTTTTAGATTCCTGGGTGCACGCTGTTTAATGATAGGCCAAATCAAGTCTCGTCCCGGCTGCCAAAAGCTGTGGAAGAGCGTCCTGAGGACCGGCCAGGTATTTTCATGACCATAAGAAGTTCAACACTTGCCCAACACCGCAGCTCAGATTGCATCTTTCAAGTTTTCCTGTCCTGTCCCTCCGTCTTGTGTGTCTGTGCAATGCTCTTAACATTTACTGTAGGCCAGAGCTGCAACGATTAGCCGATTAATCGATTAGTTGCCACCTATAACATTAATCACCATATACTTTAACCATCGCTGAATCAGTTTCAGTCATTTCCAAGAAGAAAATGTCCAAATTCTCTGGTTCCAGCTTCTCAAATCGAATTATTTTCTGGTTTCTTTAGTCTTCTTTAATAGTAAACTGATGATCTTTGGCTTTTGGACTGATGGTCTGGACAAAAAGGCATTTCAGGTTGAGTCTTCAGCAGTGATCAACATTTGATGCATTTTATAAACCAAACTAATCAATCAATTGTTTCAGTAATCGATAGATTAATCAAAATAGTCGTTAGTGTTCAAACATACTGACAGGTGCTGCACATCCATGTCTCATATTGATCACAATGGAGAGGCAATTGTGAAATACAATATTTGTAATGTTTTTTTTTCTGCAACTTCTACTTTTGTAAAAGATTCTAAGATGAAGTTAACTAAACCAAAAAACAAAAACGTCATTGCCGGTTACAGAACGTTGTAGTTAAAAGGGTAAAACAGATGCATCCTCTTGCAAGTTAATGCAACGCTGTGTGTGTGTGGCTCGAACAAAACTCAAATAAAACCCTATTGTTTCTATTTCCATTCTGTTGCCCTGTCATCTGTTTGGGCTTACCTGTTCATGGGAAGGCGCAGCAGTGGCCCATTCCCCGGGGTACGGCCACAGCAGAGCGAGACTAATACACAAACGAAGAGAGAGCTCATTAGTCATGACAGAAGAAAGTGGCGGACCTAATTTAGCTGCTTTTGTGCCTTTGAAGTTATTGATGATGCAGAGCTGAGAGAGATCTACATGGAGAGGGAACGGGCCACTGTGAAGAGAACTTATCAAACCGCGAAGGAAGGAAAAAAAAAGCTACACGCAACGAGGTCGGGAAGAGAAAAACAGGGATTGTTTGAAACAAAGCTGTGAAATATTACAAAAAGACATTTAAAAGGATGTGTTTTATTTTCAGATAAAGAGGCCGATAAGGTTTGGTGGCCTCAGCATTGTTGTCATGCCATCTGTCATGGTTTACACATGGCATTTTACAATGCAATATACTTCATGTATTTTGCCAATGTGTTGCCAAAAATTTTCGCGGGGTATAAAATTATAATTTGCTGTTGTCTCAATGTTTAATTTTGGGAAATGCTGAACATTTTAAAGGAGTTTTCTTGGATCATAGTTATATTACAGCTTGTTGAGACATTAAATATGTAGACATGTGAAACTGGAGTATTATTGGTCTATGGGATAAAAATGTGACCCAACAATGAATTATATAATGTAGATTTATTTATCATGTCATGTGGCTACGATTCTCCGAGATGACAAATTAGATCTCATCTCCTGCAGCGTCTCACCAGGCAGAGTTTTTAAAGGTCCCATATCATTCAAATAGTTTTTGTTTGTTTGTTATTTCTCTAATAACGGTGTAGAGGTTATATAAAAACTGTCCTGTGCATCAAACGGAAAAACACAAAAATATACACAGCCTGGATGCTATTTTATGGTTTGTTTGTAATCCCTTGACTTTGTGATGTCATGCGGTGTCGGCGTTCCCAGCAGGGCTGACATGTCCACTACCAGAAGACAGCCTCATGCATTTATAGACCAAAAATGACCTGCAATGCACTGTAAATCTACATTGGGTTGATTTTTTTTTTTATTACTTTGAATTGCAAATATTGTCGTCACCCTATTAAAATAATGGCCTAAGTCATTTTTCATGTTTTAAGGAAAACATAAAAACTTTTTTAAATGTAGAGAATTTTATATTCAGTAATCATTCCAATCCACAGTGGATGACAATTTTTGAACATTCTACTTTGACTTAAGCAACTTTAAACTGCTGTAAACTGTCCTTTTATTCCATAGTGAAAACTCAAAACTTACATTAACAAATAAATCAAGTGTCCGGTAAATAAAACTGATCAGGAGGCAGGTCCCTTTTTCATCACCTTTTCAGTTCTTCCTGGCCTTTTTTTTAATTGAACGTAACTCATCAACTCCAACATCCAGTTTTGACATTTTTTTATAAGCAAATTATCAATGAAGTGATGAAACTCAGCAGGCATCAATGTTTTCTTTATTTATATTTGGCTACATATTTATTTGATTTATTGATATGCACAGCACGTTACATTAAATTCAGTGCAACTTGTGAAATTTAGACTAAATTACTATAAAACATTATAACCTTTCACTCACTAGTAGAAATTGATTCAAGAATCATGTTTAGAGCTTCTGCACCATATATTCTCTTGCATCTTGCTTGTTAAGTTGCCAGAGATGTGGCCAGAATCATCAAGAGATGATTTAGGCCAAAAAATCACTTTTGTCAAAAAATGCCATTATTTTAATCCTATGACGATATATCATTTTAGGGGCAAGTTACTTTGGTCACATTATCCCCTATCTGTTGTTATCATAGATGACAGAATCTATAACAGGATAAAGTAAGGAACTACATAATGTCAAAAACACTGTACTCATTTTTTTGTTGTTGGTAATTCTGTCAAATCTGTCAGTATGTCGCGTAATCCTTTCAGAAACTACTAGTTTGCATACATACTAATGTATGCAAACTAAATCCTCACACTTAAACCCACCCATAACACGAGGAGTGTCATGTTGATCAGAGCGTTCGTGCTGCATCATTCTGCACTTCTCTCATTCTGGTGAGCGATAGAGGTGACTGAGTGGAGAGAGCAGGGGTCACAGAGTTGTTTGCTGTATGTCTGTTCGACTGTGTGTGTGTGTGTGTGTGTGGTGGGGGTTGCTCAGTTTCCAGACAGGGCTTGATAAGGCCATCTAATCAGTCTCTTTGCATTCCAACACTTTAGTAAGCTGCCCCTATCCCAAGCTTATTATTGTATCCACATCATAAAGTATAGAATAGATTTCAAGATACCGCTTATCACAGTGCAAGACACTTGGTCTTGCTCTTTCGGAACTTTTACATCCTTACTACACCTCTGGGCCGCTTGGATCTTCTATATGACGTCTCTTATTTCTACCTTTCTACCTGTACCTTTTCTGTAGCTATGCTGCTTATTTTTCCGAACCTGCATCCCGTGCAGCACCGTGCAGCTCCGTTTTGGAAATCTGCTTTTATGAATAAAATCGTCCTCACTCACGTGTGGCGGCGGTGGCGAGAGACCGGAGTGACACAGCATTTAATATGAACACGAACACAAAGCCTTTCTTGTCGGGAGCAACTGTTTTAACTTTCACAATGAAGAAGACAGAAACACTACCCGTGAAACACTACCCGTGTACCCATTTCTGCTAACACGGAGAGATGGTATTGCTGTGGGGCAATGCAATTTCATCAACAGTTGAGTGAGAACAACAAAGCTGGAATATCAATTTTCACCCCACCAACAGAATGTGGGCACAGCCATGTCATAATTACCTTAATCCATTAGTCAGGAGGAGGGTGTGGCAGGGAAGGGTGCGAAAGAGGACAGGGCAGACAAAACAAGGTCAGGAGCGGAGCAGATCTGTAGTCGGAGGTGGATTTTGGATGGCCTCTCTGACACTGGTGGAAAGTATTTGTTAGCCTTCAGTGAGTGGGCTTTGTTTGAATGGAGAACTCTGTCGTATGACTGGTCTGAGTTCTGCGGCTTGAAGGATGAGGGGCCCCGACAGCAAAACCAGCGAATCTGTTAAAGCCACCCTGGACATCACGTTTTCTTAGAGCGTCACATGACCAGGCCTGACTCGGGTTTTAAAGGTTTTAATGTCTTCTATTTATCCGCCCTGCCCCTTCCAACTGCAATATCTGTCAGGTTAAATAACACGGCTGCTAATTAATACTGTGGCTTCGCTGCTCACCACATTGCAGGGTAATCGAAGAAGACTGGTCAATATTGCGCAAGAGTTGGCAGAGAGGTTTGCATATTAGCCATAATTACATTCACATGAACGTAATATATTGTTTTACTGTCATGCGTAAGGTTAATGTGTATAGCAATTTAATGATATGTTAACTGTTAGTTACCTTTTCCAGGGTTATCTCCTTTGGATGTCCTCAATGTTTTCATGTGACCCTTCTCTTGCATGCGCACACACGCTTGTGCATGTGTGTGTGTGCACGATGTGTGAATGTGCTTATTTACCTGCACGTCTACGAGTGTGTGTGTTTGCGTGTGTGTGCGGTGATTCATGTTGGTGCTTATATTTATGTGTGTTTTAGAGTTTTGATATGACTTGATGTTTAAACAAATAGAGTACAATGACACACTTTTCTAAACACAGTTATCTTTTATGTAATAACAATGTGAAAACAATGTTTTAAAATGATTTACAGGCTTTTCTTTTTTTATGTTTGAAGTTTAGTAAGAATAAACCCGAGAAAGTGTGGACACGAAAATGCAATGAAAATAAAGACCTGACATGCAAAATCAAAGTGATAAACTGAGAGTTAACAGCACGCCTCCCTGTGATAGGCTGAATAAAATGTTGTATTTGTCAGAGGTATAATATTGTAGCAAATCGCACTAAATTATATATACCGTGATAATTAAGCCATCTATACAGGGCCAGTAGGAATTACAGCAATGTTTGTAGGAGAAATTTGAGGTGTTGTCACCTCCAGTTTCTGCCAAGTGTGTGGCCTCCACCCCCCAGCTGCTCCTGTGCCCTTGGGCTGCTTTAGCCTGGAACTGACAGTAGCAATAAAGTATAATTTTCACAATTACATAGAGTTAGCAAGCTAATTAGAGCAGAGATGTAATAGGAATAGTAGAGAGTATAATGTCTTGTTATTACGCTGCTTGTAATGCCCTGGGTATTGTGGTTTTAAGATGAAAAATGTATAGAATTAAGAAAAAAGCTAACCTACTTAATATTTGAGTAAATATCTTTTCATACATGCTGATTTTCTGGTGGAATGTGTGTTGTTGTGGTTGTTATATGAAGTTTCCTTTTTACATTCATCCATCATCTATGTACGATTATGTTCTGTGTAGTGATGAAGTAAGAGATGATCATTACACTGAATGTAATGACACCTTTTCTTCATTGTGTTCAACACAGTGTTTGTCAAATATGCCAATACAGACCAATGGCCCCCTGAAGATAGACAGAAACAATGGCTGTTTGTTGCTTTTATCAAACCACAGTTTGATAAGAATTTTGAGAAGGGATATGAGCCTAACCTGTCCAGGGATCTACTGAGAACGGTGAGCTGGAAGAGAGAGAGACACATGCCATCTCTTATACAAAACGCTGTTTTTAAAGATTAGTGTTTTATAATGAGCCTGCCATTAGATGGGTATTTCAGTTGGGATCCACACCCTCCCCCTGTTCCCCCCTCTGCAAAATGTGTTACTTCTTTAAAAATGCAAACAACAAAAGCAACAACCTCTGAGCTAGCTGCTGAAAATAGCACGTTATATTTAGCAGTAGTAATACCGTATTTTTCAGACTATAAGGCGCACCGGATTATAAAGCACAATATCATATATATCATATCATATCATACATAATCATCATACATCATACATAAGGATTATAAGGTGCATTAAGTGAAACAAAGTAGTCAAACTTTATTCAACTCATTCACAAGAACTCAACATTGTTCAGTTGTAACATAAAATACAAAACAATACACTCACGTTTTCAGTTCATTCTTCTTCCACAAATCTATTAGCTGTTACCTAGCTTTTCATGTCCCGCATGCTCTACTGTGTGACTGACAGCCTTGAGTTTGAAATCCACTTTGTAAGCATGTCTCTTAACAGGTACCATTTTGTGGTATCTGGATATTATGTTGAAGCACAGTATGTATTACTCCACGAGGCTCCTGACTACGGTAGCCGTAATGCTCCAACAATCATGTGGTGCGGCTTTGTAGCTTACCAAAGTTGTACTAAAACATTTGATTTTTAAGCACCGTTTACCACATAAAATTGGTTCAAGGTCAGTAAGCACAATCAGAATTAATACATAAGGTGGACCGGATTATAAGGCACACTGTTGATTTTTGACAAAATTAAAATTTTAAGTGTGCCTTATAGTGCGAAAAATACAGTAGTTTTATTTTAGTCATTGAAATCAAGTATGACACATTCATTCATTTAATATGAATTAGCAGGACGTTGACCAAAAAATTGAAGGCTGAAAGCAGCGCTTATTGTGCTTGCCTTCTTTGTATATGATATATATCATATGGTATGTCATATATCATAGTCATCCTACGTTCTTTACTGACTTATGTGGTGCTTTCTTATGCAGGAATTTAGCCATTTTAATGCCAGGGCTGAAACTAGTTCTTCACTCCCCAGACACTATTTTGCAAGGACACCATTGCTGCACCCCGAGCTGAGCACCACCCAAGACGATTGTGATTGGTTTAAAAAAAATGCAAACAAGGCAAAGTGTTTTTTTTCTTTTAATAGCGGAAATAATAAAGGGGTGCATCCAGACCATACTATTAGCACAGCATAGTATATATGGTCTCGCTATGCAAGACTAGGTTTGACATGACCAGTCAGTGATACAAGATGTGTATTTGCGTATGGATGATTGTGTTCCTCCCATCATAGACAACACGGAACATAATCACATCAAACCCATACAAACAAGTAAACAAAAACCCAAGGCGACACAATGACACAAACCGAATCCCAAATGCATGCATGGCTTACACAAATGCACATAGAGGAACGGACATGCGCATGCTCATAGCCTAATGAGAGATTTTCTGACCTTTCTTCATGTACCCCTGGAGAATATTGATGAATCCCCTTTTAAAAATAACTCTTGCCTTGTAGGGTCATTAAATGATTTACAGTTATTTCACCAACACATAATTATTACATTTATTATGGACTGTACAGGGTTGGGCTGTTGTGGTAGGAGGTGGACCTTTTAGCACACAACAGAGGCGATTAAAAGTTTATTTTCCGGGAATACACTTTACTTATCTTCTACTCTGAAGTTAACATCACAAGTAAACAGTTTACTGCAATTTAGAGTGGCGCATTAGCTGCTATAAAACTAAACTTGTAGCATTTTCAGAGCATTGTCTTATTAGTGAAGAAGAAGAGAAGACTTCTGCTTTAGTATGGGCTACTTATAACACTCCCGTAATGTTCTGCAACCTTAAAACTCCGACCATTTCTAATCACAGGATTTGCGATGACATTTAAGTCTTTTATCGTCACACATTTTAAACTTCCATGAGGGAAAACCTTTGTCACAATGAAACGTGAGTAGATACGTTTTGTCCCCTCTCGGATCATTCCTATTATCTGTGTCAAATCAGACGTAATCCAACGTAGTGAGCTAAGTAATCACAGGTAATGTCACATTTGGTCCTTGTGGCACAGAGACTAATCGCTACGTTCAAATTGCAAGGTTCGGGAATTATCTAAATCAGAGCCATCTCTGACCTGTAAATGTACATTACTCTCTGTGCTACCACTATAATTACCAATATTATTAAGGCCTTTGTGTGTTTGAATCCTGCAGCCTGTATCTGTCTCTAATAATGATATCTTCTCAATTGTTACGCTGCTAAGCTGGTTTAAATGTCATCTGACTGTGATTGTGAGCACGGCCCTTCAAACACTCCCACTGGGTGAGACGCTTAATGTTCATTTGAGCCCCGCGCTTGAGCACGCGGCATTAAAACCCGAACGGAGCCCAAATGAAGATGATTTAAATGAACTCATTTGAGGAACATTTAATTACCATTGGAGCGTAATTGAATGTTTCTCTGAAGTGCTGAGTGATTCTTAATGAAATGAGAAGGACCAGGGCGATACCGGGGAGGATGAGCACAGATGCTGATAATCAGGCCCATTCTCAGCCTACAGGACAGATTAAAGGATCGGAGAAACATCAGCTGGATAAATAAATCCATCACAGGTAAATGACCAAAAAAAAAAAAAAAAGCAACGCTTTGTGGATTCGTGACCTCTGGGGATAAGCTTAAATTGTAAGTTGTATTGTCATGATTCTTTCACAGTGTCGTGGGTGATCATTAATCATATAATGCAGTGTACTGCTGAATGGCTTTTAAACATGAGGTAGCTGTCTAGTTTAGACAGAGAGGTGAGTGTAGAGGTGGACGAGTGAGGCTGGGTCCCATATAACAAAGAATAAGTGAGTAACACAGTGTTTACAGGGCAGGTGTGCTGCTTGGCCAGTAAAAGCCTCTTCCTTTGGACACGTGTTGTTAAACTGTAGCTACGATTGTCTCTGGTATTATAGTCTGCATATTTCACAGCCTTTTGGAAATTCCCACATCGCAACATCCTAACACCTGCACCGTCCGACACGGGGAGTCCTTTGCTCTCTGGTGGGTATTCGTGCGTACGTTCAAACGAAAGACAGAGATGGTGAGTGCAGATGCAGGTAAATATATGTCGGTCTTTACGAGTGGCAGAAGCTGCAGCTGCTCTCCCTGTGGCCCTCTCACTTCCTGTAAGCCCAAAGGCCTCAAGGCAAAGCACGCCAAACACATCTACCGTTTGGCTTCTTGTGAGCTTGAAGAAAACAGAATACTTTCCAAATGCTCCCATTGTTCTGTTTCCGATTCACTTTCTGTCAGGTTTTTTTCGTCTTCCCTCAGTTGAACTTTCCTGAGAGCCTATGGTCATCATTTGTCAAAGTCTATTTTGTCTTTCTAGCAGGGCTCCGACATAAAACAAACAGAAGCCGGTTGGTTAAATGCTGGTGACGCTATTATAAGGTTAAATCTAGAGTATACAAGCCTGCAGTCTGCATGGTGAGAGCATTTCCTGCAGAACAATGAGTCTCCAAGCTTGTCTGACAGAGACACAGAGCGAGATAGAAAGAGACAGAGAGAGAGAGAGTTAGAGAGACAGAGAGAGAGATCTTCACTGCACATTGTCTGGTTTGCATCAATACAGTTGGACAATTTGGTTAATAAAGTTAAAATGGATTTAATTGCAAAAAAGTAAATTGAGATCAGATGCACATATACGTCGCACATTTACCAAAACCAATTAGCATATGATGAAGTTATAATTGAATGGTAACAAAAAAGGAGCAGATTTTGTGTGTGTATGTGAAAACCCAATAAAAACTTGTTTTTTTCTTTTAAACAATTTAGCTAAAACACGTTGTTCCATTACTGAATTACCAGGAAATCATTTTTTGATTCAATTTAAAGAGTAAAGAAGTTTTAAAGAGACTGCATTGAAGTATGCCCATGGATTGTAGTACCCATCAGAAAATATATGAAGAGCCTTTGAGAATGAAACTCGTAGTGTCATGGCCTGTTGACTCAGTGTAAAGTCTTAGTCCAAAGTTAAAACCATACTGATAATATGAGCACATGAGCTCACACTTGTAGTCTGACCTTCTCGCCATTGAAAAAGGATTTCTAGAAATTGCAATGTATTATTTGTCAATGCAAAGTAAAGAATGAAAAATCCTGTAAAAAGGCCAACATCAGTTCTATAAAGAAATAACCTAAATGAGGCTTTATCATACAGTATTAATGTCATATTTTAAATCTTTATTCTAACATATTCTTGCATCCTTATCCTAGACCTGACCTTACCCACATACACATGCTTGCTTATATATGAATGAGTGAATATACTTACACATAAGTATACTACGCATGTATATTATGTGAATTGGCTTAATTCTCAAGATAGACATCACATGCTTGTTATAGATTCAGACCAGTCTGACCAGCAGGTCAAATGACTCTATGATGGACGCACTTCCCATGGAGACACATGGACCTAATTGGCTAATAAAAGCTCATAATCTAAATTATGGTACGTGACTCCGGACTTCTGGCGTTGGAGTTCACATGGACAATGACACCCAGTAGTCGGAGCACATCCTCTAACCGGGCTGACATTCCAACCAGCAATTACAGCACCGGGCCCACCAATCCAGACCAAAACACCTACTCACAAACACAATGGGCATCACTGTTCTTGCACAAGAGCAACCCTCTTTGGACCCTCTTCATTCCTCTGTCCCCTCTTCCCCTCTGCTCCTGCTCCAATCTTGTTATTAATCTTAACTCGTTCATTAGAAGAATTCTCAGTCATTGCATGTTCTCACATTAATGTAATTGCCATGAAAACAGGATAATTCAAAGTTACGCCAGTTACTCACCTACAGCTCCAATCCATTGCTTTATGCTTTATATTTTACTCCTCAAGCAATTTATCTGAGGTTGTATTTATTATAATTGTTAAATCTGTAGCCGTGTATCAAACATCAAAGTGTGTGAAGGGGTGTAAATGATCTGGCATTGTAACTGTTTTGTCAAAATGTATTCGCCAGCTCGTACGTTCTTGGACGCTGCCTATACCTTTTCCTGACAATTCCCAGACATATTCCGTTCATTTTCTCGGTTTCTTTAAGACACATAAAACTACAAAAATTAAACGTTGTCCAAATGCTAGTATTTCATACACATAGTCATTATTCACACCACGTAATTATGTGTTAATGGCCTGCGCTGCAATTTTGTGAGCAAAATCTGGTTAGTAATTTAGTGTGAGATGAAATACCCCAGATGTAATGGAAATAGCATTAGTCCTACTGAGGACTTCTTATTGTTTTTATACCTTTTCTATGAAAAAGCTACTAGCAGGCTCATATAGCCACTAATAACATAGTGTCTCAATTTACTGTATAGTAAATATATATATATATATATATATATATATATATATATATATATATATATATATATATATATAAATGAATGACTCCTCCAACTTTACACGTTGAAATAATGAGATGGATTAGTTTACTATTAACTAGACCATGTTTAAGCTGCTGTGATCGATGCCGATCAATGTGTGAAACGGTTTGGCAAGTGCTTGGCAACACAAACAAAGTCGGGGGAGAAAAAAAGCGATAAAACAAACACATATCCCGCGATTTCAGTCGCATTACATCACATATTGATGGAAGAAGTCATGTTTGCCACAAGCATGTTTGTTGGTGGCTGCTTTTCAAACCATCTGCAGCAAAGCTAGATCACTGCTGGGCCGTGCAAGAACCAAGTCTTGTGCAACGCTCCCTCAAAAGAACATTTGTTCACCATCTGTGACTGCTGCTCCCACTCCATGCAGAGCCGAAGCAAGTACGCAGCACCGCTTGCTTTCTTACAACGCCAAATAATTTGCTGCTGTTTTTTTTTTTTCGAACCTCCCTCCTTCCCCACTCTCTCTCTCTCTCTCTCTCTCTCTCTCTCTCTCTATATATATATATATATATATATATATATATATATATATATATGTGTGTGTATAAAATGAAAACTGAAAACTAGAAGCCAACTCTGTGCATGACAGTGACTCACCAGCCTTATCTGGGATCCTTGAAAAAACATAATGACTGCATAAATTAAACACCCTTTTTATCGCCATGACCCCTGGCCAGTAGAGTGTGTTTTGATGACAGCTATCCGTTTCCTGTTGCGCCCCATTCAGGCTGCAGCTGGCTGTTGAAGGCATTAGCCCAGGCTGGAAATACTGCATGGGTGCCAGGTAGACTCACATGTCCATGCACAGGCTTCCAGACAAAGTTAGCTGCTGAACTGCAGTTGAATGAATGCATTAGATAGCACCGTGTTTTATGTACTGAGTGGTTAAACGACTAATGGAGAACAGTATTGATTTAACAGTGCAACGGTATTACAAAAGGACATGTTTGTAGGTTTCAGGATACTTCTCTGTTTAAAAAATATTGGTCCTTTCCAACACATTTCACCAATATTCCTAAAAGAACACATAGTTGGGCAATGTTTCAATCAAGGTAGTTTGCTTACTAAAGAAAAGTTGTCTTCCTATTATTGTGATTAGTTAGTTAAAACTCAGGAACTGACTTGTATGACTTTGCAGCAACATCAACACAGAGAACTAACACAGGCATGCCTCTTGTCTGTCAGCTTCCTCTCTTTCAGCATACGCACATTCACACATGTCCAATTTACACTGTGTCATTGTCCGGCGCTGTGGGATCTCTCAGCCAGTTTCTTTCTCTCCTCATTTGTTTGGTTAAGCGGGGCCAGAGGTTTGGCTTTGTCTGTGTAGGTGGGGTTTAGAGAAATCTGACCGGTTTAAACTGCCTAGTGACAGCTTGCTGTACACCAATTGGAGGCCGCGCTGGGAGTGAGCACATACAGTATCTTGTCATGAGCCTGAAAGTCAGAGTGTTAGTCCGATTCTGCATATGAAGTCATCCCAAATTGATAAGCATCTGTCAGCGCCAGCACATTGGAACAGCGAGAGGATAATATGTTTGCCATGATTGTACGATTACAAAACCTTAGTCCAAATATCAGTACACAGATAACTGAATTAGCAAAACAAACAATCAAAGTTCAGTCACATTGAAATGTATTGATCTCTTGTTTTGCTGTTGCATTGCTTATTTTGGGGGGAACTAGTCACAACCTTCCTCCCACACCAGTAGACTGACACTGACGATAGTGTGATGTACTGCCACCAATAATAAGCAGTCGTGGCAAGAAAGTAGCGCTGAATGCCATTATGCACTAAAGTTTACACTCTGTTCCACCTCATAAACCTGATTTCATGATCAGAACTGTAATCCAGTTTGAATCCATTTGTGACAGGATATAATTAGGACTGGACTTGATTCATGAATATCTTTGGTCTCTTTATTAAAGAAGAGGCAGCTGTGAGATTATCGTTATGATATTTGCATTTGTCACAATGTATTGATGGTAAAATATACATTATGAAATCAGCATAATAGATTAGGAATGCGGGAGCAAACTTACCTCCAATCAATCATCACTTTGAACCAATAGGATTGTTTGTCCATCTGTTTGTCCATCTGTTTGTCCATCTGTTTGGGCAGCCTAGCTGTTCATCAGAATGTCTAAGACGCTGTATATAATCAACCCCTAGTTGGCATGATTACTGTGGTGAGTGAGGAGCATGGACCTTAAAGAACCACTGAAGAACCCAATGAAAAGAAAGAAATCTTTCATAAAAATAGCAATTGAGTGAAGGAAATTATGATAAAAGGCTTGGTGCAACGCAAGTGGTTCTTAGAGATTCTTTTGTCTGCTGGAGAAAACTCAAAGAATCCAAAGACCTTGCTACAGACGCTCCTGCAGCAGCATTTCTGTTGGACAAGTAACGATATGCTTTCAGTAATATTGTCAATGCATGTTTTTAGAGGGGAGGGCTCATGAATCAAATTCAGTTTGAAAAATGACAAAAGTGTTTGGCTAAAACTGGCGCTGCTCACTGCTCCTTTAACATGTAAGCCAGACAAAGATCTCCAGCTGACCTCAACCATGTTGCTTTTCTGGCCTCAACCTAATCACACGTGGGACTCGGAATGCAAACTCTGGTCTGTGGTGTCAGAGTCCTACATCTTGTACATTCCCCAAGTACAAACTTGACCCAACCTCCTCCCTGCAACTTCAAAATGATACATAACCGTAAGACTTCATTCGCTCTATATAACATTACCCTTTGAACTTAATCAGTGATTACTTTTTGTCAAAGCAATGTTATTGGAAAAAAAAAAAAAAGTTTAGTTATATAATTTCTAGGAGACAGAGTTGGGGCCATGGCATTTGCTTGAGGGTTAGGGTTACAGTCAGAGGCAGCGGAGTGAAATTTTTGAGGCCAGAGGAGCATGGTGAGGAGAGGAAACCCAAGCCAGTTTAATGAGAAGTCAAAGGTCATTCTGGGTCAAGTACCCTGCCTGGGGACTACATGTTAAACACACTCCCTGGGGAAAAAGAGGGACACGGCCACGTCTGACAAGATCAACAACAGTGGCCTAATTAGAACAAACACAGACACGAGGGACCAATCATATCTCTGAGGGACAATGAGAAACAAACTAAAATTACTCTTGCGTTGTTATTGTTTTTTTCTTCTTTTTTTTTGGAAATAAATTAATTTCTTTGAATTATTCTTTCCTTTCCAGTTAGTGCTGTAGTCTTCACCAACAAGGATTTACTGTCTGGAGTGTAATTTGGAGAGGCTCCTTGAGGAAACAGCCTCCTCAGGGGGAAAGACAATTAGTCCTTCAACAAACAGCACGGATCAGTCGCTTTAATTAAACACCCTCCCCCATCATTGCCTCATCCCTCTTCCCTCCCATCACCTCCCCTCCTTTTCATCTCTACTTTTTTTCTCCTCTCTGAGTATATGCGAAAGGAGTCTGGATTTTAATCCTAGACCAGATGACACCCCAATAATTTGTTGTGTGGCTCGGTGAGCTCCTAACCAGTGGATTAGATAGATATCAGTCGGCGGGGTAGTATGTGGAGTTAGCGCTAACAGGATTTACCATCTACTGAGTATATCAAAGGCAAGAGTCCTGTGCTAAGCACTAAGCACTTCACCAAATTAAAAAGTGACCCACAGGTGGGCTATCTGCGCTGTTTGTGCCGATGGGCCATGACGCTAACTGCTTTCTAACTCTGTTACGAGTGCCATCAAATTACACTCGTCAATTAGAGTGAAGAGGAGCGTACGGAGGGTGTGAGGGGGCTTATACCACCGATCGCTGCTGTGTGCTTTACTTTTGTCATTATTTCACACTGGGCATTGAGACAAGAGCAAAACAAAACAGTTTTTTATTTTATTTTATTTTATTTCTTATCGCTTTCTTATATTCTTATTCTTTTAAAATATTACAATGTAGGCCAATAAGGTACCAAACTAAGAACGGCCCGGATGAGCAATCATTTAGGTTTTTCGGATAAACGCTGAATAAGATGGGAAAGAGGTTAAAGGAAGAGATGTGAGCAGACGACCGAGAAAAAAAAAGCCTAGAAAGTAGGTGAAATACAGTAGCGGAGGAAAAACAAAACTGAAACACCACAGCAAACTATTCAAGTGTGTGTGTGTGTGTGTGTGTGTGTGTGTGTGTGTGTGTGTGTGTGTGTGCACGCGTGTGTGCATTTCTAAGTAGATGTGTGTGTAATTGTGCATGCGTTTTCTTAAATGGGATGTGGTAAAGCAGTGAGGGGAAGGCAGGATGTGATGCTGAATGTTCATATATAACATCCTGTGATGTTGGGGAACCCCACCTTTGTCTTTTACCAACACAAATAAAAATGTGTTAACTACTAACTACGACAGTATTTCTTGTGCTGTGAAATGATTATCTGTGGGGAAAAAGTCCACTAGTACAACAAAAAAAAGTTTGAGCTCCATCACCTCTTATCACCACAGCATCTTACTGTTTCCTTTGTTTATTGTGTGACACCTACCACAATTGCTTTTTTGTCTCATCTGCTCATATGATCAGTTTGGTTTTAACCAGGCTATCATTTTGCACTGAGACTTTACACTTTTTTGTCTCATTTTTTATATGTCGGTGCTGATCTTGCATAAAGACTTTCAGGAAAGTTTTTTTTTCTAACTGAGTGAACCCATAACCTCAGTTTTGTAGAGTGACTTGAAGTGGGTTAATGGAAGGGGGTGTGACCTCTCTTCAGTGATGCTTTACTGGCAGTACGAGGCGTATCTTTCCTGGAAGAGTAACAAAATAATGGGGGAAGAGAACAAAGAGAGAAACAGATTCGACAACACACCTGTAGCAGAAGATGAGTGAGTTGGGTTGGTATGGTCAGGGTAGTAATTCCACCTGTACTCCTCCGCCTGTGGGCACATATCCACCCAACAGTAGAAGCAATAAGTTAGAAGACACAGACACATAGATACATAGAGTATCATAGCTAGAATAAGAGATTACAGGAGCTGAATACAGCTCCGTCCAGCCTTTTGTAATATTCTTAAATCTACTGTAGGCCAGGGTATACCCCCTCTCAGTTTTTTTTCAGTTTCGCTCCGGCAAGGCGTATGCACAACAGCTGTTTCTTTCCGCGGCTTTCAAGTGTTGTGAGTTTCATTTACTTGACTTGCTTCGGGGCACCGCACCTTCTAGTCTGGCATAGTGGGCCATAAATAAACAAAAGGCTGCTGTTATACACCACGAAACACAGCATTCACATGTGGCTGGCGGAAACGCGAGAGGGGAGGGGAGAGAAATCAATGTGTCCCGTAGATTCGTGGATTTCCGAAGCTAAATATTTAATTGAAAGTGTCACACAACAATACAATATGAACGTCTACCACTGTAAATTATAACAGAACATTTGGCTCAGGTAATGTGGAATTCTTTTTTCAGTAACTAATAGTGTAAGCAATTACAATTTAAAATTAGTAATTACATTACAACCAAAAATTTCCAAATTATCATCTATTAAACAGTGTGATCGGCTCGTTTGTCTGACTTTGTTATTCATTTTGAGGATTTTTAGAAACTGGGATGTTTCAGATTAGTTCGGTAGCTGGAGGTGGAGGTGTGGGGGATACTACACTCTCAGGTAACTCCAAAGTTGTTTTATCCACATGTTGTATCCTTTAGCTGTCTGGCTAGCCACTCTTTTTCTAAGGATGGGACAAATACTTCTAAACCAAGGGTGTCAAACTCAAGTTAGTTCATGGGCCACATACAGCTCTATTTGATCTCAAGTGGGCCAGGCCAATAAAAAATGACACCTACAAAAATTCTCCCCTCTGAAATACATTACAATTATTTACACAACTTACAAAACTTACACCTTCAACTTTACCTTTAACCTTCAACTTACAAAACAGAAGAGATGACATTATTTCTTTTCAACAAAATCACTTATTTCAGTTATTCAATATTCAGCTGATCAGTTGTTGCATGCATTGCGATTCAAAACATTTACTTACTGAACAATATTTATTTTTTTAGTAGCAGTAGAAGTTATCTCCTGCCCTACCTTTACAAATCAGAACTGTAAATATTTTATCCATTGAGCCATGAAAGATACTCACTGACTTCACATTTCTGTACAGAAATATGGGTTAGGGTTAGCTGGTCTATTTTTAGTCACACTCTGTACAGTCATCCAGTGGTCCAGATTGGACCCATTATTGGGCCTGTTTCTGGCCTCCAGGCCATATGTTTGACACCTCTGCTCTAAACCAATGACTTATTGTTAAATAAAGCACATGGTCTCATATTCTATTTCCATGTTATATGTCAAATGCAGAGGATGTGGAGCTTTGCAAAAAGTCAATTTTGACACAGCCAGACTGAGTAGAGACAGTTATGTAACAAGCAGTGTAACGAAACATCTGACTTTTTCTGTCGAGTAATTTATAAAAATAATTTTAAGTAATCAGTATGTAGCGAGGAATTGATCTATTAATTCAGTAACTTGCTCTGGCTTACGCTGCTACAACCTGGAACTAAAAGAAGAAATACTCCCCCTTGTTTGTCTGAAAGAGAAAATATAATGGATATGTAGCCGTACAAAATACAGGTGACATATGTGAAATATGTGCTTAAAAAGGAAGCAGGAAATACAAGTTATTTAACTTGGCTGCTTCAATCAGACCTCATCCAGCACAAAGACTGATTTTCTGTGACATTTAGAGTAGCTTCTCCGGTCTCTAGTTTCACATGACTCGACAATTTGCAGTGTGAAAAGGTTGGGTGTTCTTGCATCAGGATAAGTTGATGAGTCACACAAACAGCGTTTGTGATAGCATCTTGAAATATGAGAAAACACAAGCAAGAGAAGAGCGTTGGTGTGGGGACTGTTTTTGCACTTACCCTATTGTGAAAGTGTGTTCGAGTGTGTGAGTTTGTGCATGTGTCACAATTCTGCCACACAGATGTTTCGCAGTCTGCACCTCTACGTGCAGAGGCATGTCCTTGTCTGGGATTGCTGCCAAGACAGGAAGTCTCAGTGTTAACCCATTATGCTCTGGCGGCACTAAGGAGGAGAGGGATACATCCAATAACTCTACAACAAGGAAAGGGTCAGGAGAAAGATATTTCCAGTGGGAGAGTGAAGGGTTAATTTTACAGTAACTACTGCATCCACTGAGCTGTTGGTTCTTTGTTTTATGCCCCCAGTTGCAAGAAACTGCCCCCAGTTCAGTATTCAAGAAGGCAATAAGGGTTTAACAAAAGCTGCATATAGAAATATACAGCGGATATGATCGCCTCATGCTGTTAAATCTGTATTGTTTGCTGAAAGCATTACAAAAAACAGTAGCCTTATATTTGTGCAGTGGAAAATCGTTTGTCTTGCACAGGAGTAAATGTGCGAATGTATCAATCAGAGTCCATCATTTGTACTTTTTCTTACAAAACTTAACACTTCTAATTTGTATAAAACCCATTAAATGAGTTCAGTAATGTCTATGGAATGAATATATTTTCAAGGTATCAACAGTCCTCATTTTTACTATCATGTCATTTTTTTGCCATTAAACTGAGCATTTTCATCGCATTGTACTGATCATTTTAACTCAAATCATGAACTTTCCCTAAACTTGTTTTGTTTTGCACTTAAACCTAACTTGACTTTAACCACAGCATTGTCACACTAAAACACATCATTACAATATGCATAATTAACAGTGACAGGATCATATTCAGATGCTAATGGATGCCATGTGTGGTAGTGTCCATAGCAACCGCCATAACAACCTGAAAGCATCATCGTAATATGCATCTAAAGGCTGTATACTTAAAAATGAATACAATTAATGAATAAGGGGCACATTTCTCACTAGAAATATTGTCAAAATGCAATTTAATGCTGGAATTATCCTAAAATATATTGCATTTTTCACTGATTGAGGTTGTCACTGAAGGGGCCTTGTCTGGCTGATCGTTCTGATCAGTGCAGGATTACGCATTAAAAAAAAAAAAAATAAGCCCTCACTGTTGGAGTGTTTTATAACTTTAAGCGTTTGGCCATCATCAGCCATGTATACACATTCTCCACTTTTACATAGTTCCACAACGACAGAATCCTCCGTTCCTTTTTTGATGGAAACTGAGAAGGAGAGGAAGCCGGTGCTAATTAACACTACATAATTATTAAACAAATAAGTTTGAAATGTAGCAAAAACAGATGAATCCAAGTTGTATGTATAATAAATTCTGTATGGCAGTTCTTTATGCAACTGTAATTATTTTGGCAGGTGGACAAGTGATTTCATTTGCACCTTCATTGCAAGAAAAACACGGCCGGGGAAATGAAAACACAGGCGGTGGATGTGAATTGGATGCTAGACAAGAGAAAGTTCTGATTTACAAGGATATGCATTAAATTTGCAACCAGCCGTGCTACACACCACTGGGACACATTCATCTCACACCTACACCTGCTGCCAGGCAGGAACAGTAAAACAGAGAAGAGGGAGAACTGAAGTGTTGCACAGAAAGAATAATTGTCAGAGGATGTTTGATTTTCAAACACTCACGGCAATGTTAGCCCCTTTTTTGAAATCAAGCTCAAAATTTTCTTTTCACGTTTGTCCAAAACACGGAACCCGTAACTCATAATCGGCTGCTCCTCCAACCGCGCGTGGAAAAGCAAATTAACTTACATACAGTTAGAATCACAATCCAAAGCTACTACAAGTTAACCACTTAAATCTGTTGATTTTCAAGCTTCCAGAAAAAATCTGAAAAGGTTTAATGGGGGAAAGAGGGAAAAAAATGACAGTCACAGTTTAGTAAACACCTTGTCCATCTCCTGCTCTATGTAGCACCATATACAGCCTACCCAGAGAGAGACAAGTGTGTCTAATTGAAGAAGACATGATGTTTGTCTTCACGATTTGGGCTGGGGCCAAATGCTGAGCATCAGGGAGCAGGGCCCCTCCAGGCCATGGAGGCTCTAAGATTACCTCCCTTTGCTAGTTTACATCTTCACTAGCTTTGTAGCCCTCCCCCTACCGCCTCATCTTCCTCCCTCTCTCTCTACATGACGCCAATTTGTTGTGGCAGGCATGCGTCTCAAGGTCCAGATCTTGTTACACAAATTTGGGTTTGCTGGAGGATTTTGGACCTGGTCCAGACCTGATAGACGAGGCAGCGTGTATCTCCAAGGAGTGCCGGGCACAGAAGACATGATATGGGCTGTTATGTTTGATGAGATTTAATAGGGTGGCCTTGTGTGGTGTACAAACAAGCATAATCTGTAGGCTATAATGTTACAAATCACTTACTAAATGCCTTCTGAAGACTATTGTTCCACCGTATTCCACCTCCACGGTTCAAATTACAAAATAAGAGGTCCGATAATTGTGCGCAGAATTCTCTTACTATACAAAAAAAAAATCCAGTTTGAACGTTGTAATTTCAGCTGCTGTTAATTTCTGCTCTTTTTCTTTTTTTGACGCCAGTCCCTTGGTGCTCTTTTTTGTCACATGATCTGGCTCAACCAGACCATATCAAAACAACTAAAAAAATAACTGGGATTAGCTACGAGAATCCTCATCCTTTCCTGGATGAAATCCTGCTGCGATCTCTGACACGGGAAGCGGCGGCCGTGGGTTTTTGTGCTCAGGAGGAAGAGAGGCTGCAGTGGTTTGGACAACGCTCTTTTTTATCTCCCCTATTGTTGTTTTAGGGATTGGTTGGTCGACGAGGGTGAAGCTGGGGTTGAAGTGTCGGACGGGGATGTCCGGCAGCGATTACAATCTCGAGGCAGTATTTCTAGGTTTTGATGAAGGCCCAGTTTCAGATGAGATAACATTTCATTCGCAGCACGATAGCAAAACATACCATCATGTGAGCCATGTTCTGGTTTGAATCACTGTGTATAATAGTTCCATATTTCCATAATACTATAGATTTAAAGAATTACACTATTCATCCATGCCTATACATGTTCTGAGTGCATGTGGTGAGGAATCACAATATAGTTCTTGCTACAGAATATTTATGTTTGCTTGTGGTACATTATATTATAAGATCATATTATAATATATTACATAATAGGTACATTGTTTGCATACATATTGACATAAAAAGATGAGCAGAGAAATTACTTGAATGAATAACAATTTCTATGTATGTATTCTCAATAGCTCTGTCATCTTATATAGATACATGTCCATTTTCGTTGTTAAATCAAATATGAGGCTAATGTCATCGTTCAAGCAGTGCAGCAGAATATGTGACACAACAGGCCTCCATGCTGTGGTGAAGCTTCTGTCTCCTCTCCTACAGAGCCTTGGGCAGCAGGGCTGAGAACAGAGGGCAGAAAAAGCCCTTTAGAAAGTAAACAGACACAGAATTGAAGAAACAAGGAAGAAGGAGGCATCTGAACCATGTGGGCATTATGGGAATGTCAGTTTGGACGGACAAAGGGTGACTGTGACGGCTGGAAACTAAGGAATGGTCCCTCCTTGTTTGGAAAAGATTACAAGATTATGACCCAAGTCATTTTCCCACAGACCTTAGGTAAAGCATTGTGGACCCATTCCACTGACAGACCTTTCAGTGTACAGGCAGCGAGTGGGAAGACATGTTGATAAACTGGACGTCTTGTGAATGAACTTGCTGTATGAATAGTAATCAGTTAGTCACACTTTTTCCTCTCACTTCATGGGCCTCCTCGGGGCATATCATTTTTTTTTTCCATGCAAATTTCAGTGTTTCAGCCTGACATAACCATTCACGCGGCGTCACGTAAGCCGTGTTCTTGACACAGCTGAGGACCACCGCGCGGGACGCAGGAGTGAAAGAAGCATGAGAGTCTGCAGAAAATGTGACGTATTACTGTCAATGACAGCATTATCATGGTGGGCTATAGTTATAATGCTGTTACACTGGCTGACAAGCAGAGGATTTAAAGAGAGCTGTATTTCTCTGCCAGACTCTTAAACATCTCATTTTCCATTAACATGAGACCTAGAGCAGCGTGTGTCACAGAGGGACATAAATCTGCTGTTCCCCCCCCCCCCCCCCCCCCCTCCCCTCCCCTTTCCTGGCCCCCGCACAGTGTGGAGGAAGAGAATACAATCCAGCCGGAGCAGCTCTCTGCTTAACCCTACAGTGTTCTGCTGCACAGCAAAGAAAGTGATGCTAAAACTTAAAGGTCTTTTAAGTTCATATCGCAGTGTTTTTTCTCAAGTCCTCTCTGTTTCAGAATAATTTGCATTTCCACATTTCCTGTCCCACAAACGCAATCGCGTCCATTTTCGCCCAGAATCTCAGTCTGTACCCTGAGAGAAGGCCCACATATACCCCCAGTGCTCCATCCCTAGCCTGAGCAAAGCAGTCATTAGCTGCTCTTCCCCTCACGGAAAGGCCTCAAAAGCAGTGATGGATGACTCCTCTCAGGCGTCTCTCCAGTGGCAGGAGGGAGCACACTGCTCCACCAAAGACCCTGCTGTCTGCTGTCTAATCTGCTCCAGTGATGACATGCAATCAGTGAGGAAAGAGGCCATTTAAAGCACTCTTCTGTGCTCTTAGAGGTGTATCAGAAACTGGCAAATGGTCGTCCTGGGCCTTTTTAATGGGTGTCTGGTTCGTCAATCCCATGGGGATGCCGAGCACACTGTGAAGAGTAAGGGGAGGAAGTTCCTGGGGGTCTATTTAAGTTCTGGTCAACGAATGACTTCCATGTTTCCAATTTTAAACAGATCTGAAGGGATCCTCTGGGGATGAGATACAGATTCTGGAGTGATAAAGAGGGAGACTGAGATGAGAGTGAGAGCCTGTACCCCACTGTACTAACACACACACATGCACATTGCTCCTAGAAACAACATTATATACTGATATATCATTTTCCACAATTACATTGTGGTGGTAAACCTCCTGGATTATCGTCAGATGCAACAGTTTTTGAAAAAAGGAGCATTTAAATGCTGCACTGGGCGATCAGAGATTGGAGTGAATGGCAGGAATATGGTGGATATGACAGAGACTGAAGTTAAATGCTAAAGTTCTGGTATTGTGACTTTTTTTGTAATTTTCTGTAAATACTGAATCTATTTTTAAAACCTTTAACAACATATACAAGTTAAAATGTCTTAGTCCATCTTTACTTACAGTACAGATTCCCCTTAGGGAAGGCTGTTTTGAAAGCTATTTGCATAAAATGGCATAATAACCACCTACATTGATTGGCTGGAGATGTAGCCCCTGCCTTCATTCCCAGCCAATAAGAATGCTAGATCTCTTATGACACACCTTGACCTTGAGTAATGACTGCAGCTTGATATGTAAGACTATAGCAGCCTATAAACCTTTTAAAGGATGGCTCACAGTGGTTTCTTAAACATAGCAAGTGTCTTCCCTGTGTCCTACTAACATCACATGCTTGCACACACGCATGCACACACATTGAGGGAGCTGCTAACTTTGTAAGCTTAGCTTTGCCCCAAAACTTATTCATAGAGAAATGTGGCGCTAAGCTAATGCTAGCCACCATTGTTAAGTCCCATGTGGTGATCTCCTTGACCAGGGGGAAGCATGGCGTGATGTCCCCTAATTTATCCTTTCAAATCCCAACGTAACTAGTCTTGTGATTTTGTCCTCCATTTGGATTCTCCCCCATTGACAAATTCCTCCCACTTTCATTATTGTCATAATACAGAAAACACACACACGTGTGTAGTTTAGTGAGATAATAGGAGCTTTATTGGTCGTAACATAATTAATTGTGAATTGATTATATAAACTATTATATTTAAAGAGTAGTGTTTTGCTATTGTTTGCATAAGTATTGTCAATTTATAATTATTATTATATATCAATTGATATTGATATTTATAAGTAAACATCCCTTTTGAGATTTTATTGATTGGTTACTGGTCTGTGAAATCTGTGTGGTGACATGTTAACTGTTCATTCATATTGATAATTACATTTTAAATGTGCTCTGTTCTGGGTGCTCGCTGTCCATCCATGTGCTTACATGGGCAGGGAGAGCAGCAGTAAAGAATGTGATATGATTTGCCAATTGAATGCTTAGAGGGAGTTCGCTGAGCTGTCAGCTGATGTGGGCTGGCTTTGTGGTTTGACAATCAGCTGCTGTTGCTGAGTTTGTGACATTGTGGCCTGGCTGAACTAAAGCTAAATTTCCTTTCTTCCTGGATTCTGTGGCTCAAGACAAATTTATCTATATGAAACGCGCCCACTTCCATCTCAATCGTTTTTTCGCCATTTTGAATTTTATCCAGATCATCACCAAATTCAGGGGACAGAACATACAGAAAATCTGTGGACCAATCTGGGAAAAGTTACCGTTTCTGATTTTATGTATTCAAAACAGTTTAGCTGTATGGAATACAGTATAGCAGTATAGCTGGCCCTCAATCTTTAATGAAATGCTGGATTACATTACAAAAAATGGCATATCTCCTAATCTCTTTGTGCTAACCTAATTGAATTAATTAACCTAATTCAAATGTGGCTCTGTAAATTTTAATGTAATTTCTGGCATTGCATACTTTTCAGGTCACCTTTCATTGTCATTTGGGTTTCAAAGTTTTCATGGTAAAGACATTGTTTTCAACATTTGTGCAAGCAAGTCTATATTTCAGTCTTTCTCTGAAGCCCTTTGGACTGCGGATTGTGCAGCATGGATTTTTTCCAGCCAGAAAAAACATAAATTTGTGCTAAACTTTTTTTTTTTTTGGCACCACCTGTTCCTACTCCAGATGTACTGTACTATTCTCCAAGACATTACAATTACTAAACAGCTGTTTTTTTTTCTTAACAAATGAAGGTTACGTTTTCTGACAGCAGAGCTGTAAGTTACTGTACTGTAGCTAACACTGAAGCTTTGGATGCCTTGCATTTCACACCAGTACATGAAAGCACCACACACACCCACATGAACACAGAGAACTCCAACTACACAATAAACTGTATTCACCAGTGTGTTCCTATATGAAACTGCATTGATAACATCTCTGTCAAACCAATAGACTTCCCCATTTAAAGAGACACGAAGCTTGTCTTGTTAGTTATGAATGTAATGTCTGGGCAGTATCTTTAAAAATATATTAAAAAACATGATCAAGTGGATTCAAAGGTGCTCTGAAATAATCCCAATGCAATAAACTATGATTATGAATAGCAGCAAATCGCCGTACCTAAACTACAAAGTAAAGCTTCTTTCAAAGCAAACTTTATGATAAAATGTTCACGATGTCTCACCTCCATGTATAAAAGTTTGGGCAACTATTTAGATAAGGTTCAGGATAGACAACTGACATCGCTAAGGATAGAAAAAAGATCACAGTCATATGTCTCTTTTCCATAGACAGTAAGGGCCGTCATGCGCGAAACTGCAGTGGTATACTTATCCATATGCAACTTTCATGGTTTTTTACACAGTGGTCATTACAGACCACACACAGGAGCATTTCCACTTTTAGAAATGGCTCCTGTTGTGATGTAACAACAGGAGTGAAAGTTAAGAGAAGATGTCCCCTGAATCCATGTCACCACCGCCCCCTCCTTTTGGGGTGCTTGCACTTGACTTCTGTTTCTGGGAGGGGGAAACAGAGTGTTTTCAGACTGAGTTAGACCTGTATATACAAATAATAATAGAGTAATAAAGTAATAAAGACAGAAAATTATGTCAGTTTTCTTGGAACCCCGAAGGTCAGCGATATGTAAAATAAGAGCACTAGGTATCAGATACTAGATTTTGGTAATGTCAAGCAAGTTAAGACAATGCCATTCGGTTAAAACGTGCCTATAGTTTGGTCATCTATTAGACTGAAGTTCCCAGACAGAGGCTAGTAATCTCTTGTATAACCTTATAAAGTTCTAATGTGTTGGCAAAAAAAAAAAAAATCCAACATGAAACACAACAACACAGGGATCCCAGTGGAGTCAGATTTTTCATCACCATGTCAAAGTAAAGTATTCACTCCTAGACCACATCAGGTATGTGTCTTCCTGGCAGTCTCCAACAGGGAGTTAAAGCATATATATCAAAGCTCTGTTAAAAATCCTGTCGGAGCACCACATAGAATTATGTTACTATTTGCAGTCTTCAAATTGCCTTACAGCATGTAGGACCGAAACCACAACTTGCATATTTGTTCGATATCATATTTTGGATAGTTGCTGTGAATCCACTGAGTTTTACATTACAGTAACAAAGCCCGACCTTTACAATCTCCTAATGTGACAATCATACATGCACGGCCATTCACGGAACATTTATTTCGGATCAGTCCGCCATTGGTATTGACTCATTCATCCAAGTTTATTCCATCAAAACCCTCACTTCTGGCTGCTAGTTCATTTTCCCCTCGAATTTAGTCCCCCCCCCCCCAGACTTGTCCATCTAGAGCTTTATGCATCCCCTGCCTTACTGACACACTGACCTAGGAATGCAGGCGCATGCACACATTATTTGGTCATTAAGCGTATTCTCATTAGTGGTGAATGGGTCTTGATTAGGGGCAAGTTCACACAATCCATCTGATGGCTATCTACAGGGACTGGGGGAGGATAGTGGGAGGCAGGAGAACACCAGCCAGTCAATTAGATAGCCTTTAGAGTTGGATGGTTCTGCTGAGGGGGTCACATTTGGACACTTCTGCCTCCCATTGCAGATTTCCTCCCTCCCACAGGCGCACATATCCTTCACTCTCAAGCACCTACACTTCAACAATCCTCTGTGCACATTCTGTACGGTGGCAGAAAACACCCGGTGCATAAGGTCAGAAAAGTCAGGAGTCATTAGCTGGCTTTGATAATAGACTAGTAGATGTTTTATGATTTTTTTTTATAACACAGCAGTCTAAAGATGCTAAAAAGAACAATGTGTGCAGCTTTATAATTGTGCCACTTACAAGCATGACTATGTTTCCTATTTGACTTCAGACTGAGAAAAACACATTTTTTTAGACACATAAGTGGGAAAACATTTTTTTTTATCATGTATAAAATAAACACACTAAAATCCAATGTCAATTGAAGTTGGGTCCAAACTTATACGAGGTGTTGATTGAATGGAAACAAGACAGCGATGCAGCAATAGTCGAAAGCGGAGCAAAAAGGTTTGGAAAATGTGCAGCTGACTCCAGCTTATCCTGAGGTGACACCAGACTCAGACGGCATTCTCATATGTCTGGGCTGGACGTGAGGCTTGGGCTGCGTCCAGTGCCCATCACCAGACACTGCTGCTGGGCACGGAGCTAAAAGGCTCCACAGCCTCGCAGACGGCAGCGGGCAGACTAGTTTTTGCCATTTGCCAATCTCGACTGTCCATTGAAACGAGTGACATGGAATGGATGAAGGAAAAATAGAAGAGGTGAGAAGCTAATGGGGATGCAAGGAGGTATAAGGAAACGTCAATAGATGGACTGTAATAGTCGTAGTAATTGTAGAAGAGGCACTGGGGAAGATGTCGGTATGAGTGGCGAGCCACAGCTCCTCCCCAGTGCAGCAGCATTCTATCATATATAAATAAAAAGACAGACAATGACTTGGTTGGAAAGAAGCAGAACATGAGGCGTGACAAGTGTTGGGCAATCAGATGAAGAAAGACAGAGTGGGTAAGCCAGCTGATAAATAGACATAGACGCAGTGGAGAAAAAGAGACAGAGAGCGTCAGGGCGCTGGCTGGGCCCATGTCCCACGGAGAAATCTCCAAACCGCTATGTCTCCAGAGGAAAATGTTTTCACCATCCTCTAAGTGCCCATTAACTTCCCATTCCAGACGCGCTCCGCTCCCGTGCTCCGGCACAGTGGGAGTCGTGGGGGCCCTGGAGCCGCCCCGCGATATTTCAGACAGACCTGAGCTAAGCGGAGAGACGGAGAGAGAGGTGCAGAAAATCATACAGGCTTCCAGGCGCTCGAAGACATGTAGGTCAGCGAGGAAAGTGGGAGATCCAGCACATAAATGGATCTAATAAACAGATGGTGTACCCAAGATTTTCTTCCCCTCTGATCTTGTTTTTTAATTTTAAATTATGAATGCATTTATCATGTAGTCCACCTTTCTATTCAGGTTACTTCTCTTCTAGTAAGACAGAAGTATAAAATGTGTTGAGTGTTGTTATGGGTGGCGGGGCAAGTTGCCAAAACTATTTATAAGTAATATTAGTTTATTTACTTTCTGCCATTTCCACAATAGATCTGAACATCCGAGGGTGAGAGAGATTGCACCCTAATTAGGGTCTGATAACTAATCAATAGCTGCATATTCTGCGAGCAGGAAGTAAACGATTAGGCCCCAGGGAAAAGCAGTTCAAATTATACTGTTGTCAATGGAGAGAGCAGAGAGGAAGACAGAGAAAGGAGGCACAAGGGTAAGAAGGGCACTGAGATACTAACAAAGGATTATAGAGTACTGAAGAAGGCCTGTATTGCTGCTGTTATTCTACTCTCTTTACAGATAATGTGTCAAAGCCAACTATTTGCTCCCAGTTTCTTTTTTTTTTTTTCTTAAATCAAACCGCTCAGAACTTCATGACGCCACCGACCTTCTTAATCATTCGGGACAAGAAAATACAAGCGGTCAAACAGCGGAGGAAATGAGTAACATTTCGTCGCTAGTTTGTTACAGGGGTTGATCTGTACCTCCCAGGCTGAACTGTGCGGTGTGCAGATTGAATAACTGGTAGAAGGAGGCTGTTCCTACAACAGCCAGCGCAGCCAGAAGCAGACCACGGACAAGGACACCACAAGTGGAAACAGGAAGAACCACTGCAAACCCTCCAACCCCATGCCTTTATTTATGTATTTACTGTACCACGCCACGACCACAAATATGAAGGAAAATATGCAAACTGATGCCAGGATAGGTCTATTTTTAAGTGCTATCCTTTACCATTAGTGTTGTGCTGTCTTAAATGTATTCAAATCTTAGTACGTCCAGGACAGGGATTTTTAAAATGTATTTATTTATTTATTTTAATTTGGCACATCATTTGGAATTATCTCTTTGGGCTTCCTTTGTTTCAGCCTATCATTTGTTTTAGTCTAAATATATATATATATATATATATATATATATATATATATAAAAACAAAAAACAAACTGAAGATTTGTAAAATACAAAACACATTTTGGGAATGAAAAAAACATGTGATATTCAAATTGAAAAAAGAACCAACATGTTAGAGTTAAAAAGGGAAAAAAATCTTGAGATACTCAGACCTTTTTTCCCTTTAAAGTATTATAATTGGTAATCCCTTGATTTTATCTCCCTCTTTTGTCTGTTCTGCTGTCAAATGTCCTCTCTGAGCGAATCAATAGTTTAAGGAATCATTCAAAGCCATTCCTTATCAAAGAGTATTGCTCTAAAGCGTGGTCCAGACCAACCTCTAAGTGTGAATAGATTAGTCCTGTCTTCTGCAGCTCTCCATCAAACTGGTGATATGGGGCGAGTACAGTGTGAACCTGAGAGGATCAAAGGGGGACATTTCAAAGTGTCTTTTAAAAGAGCAATGTTAAAAAATGAGAAATGTGGGAACTGTCAAATGAAAACAAGACTTTTTTTTGTACAACACTCATAGAAACACACCGTGTATTTCAGCAACAGTTGTACAGAGGTATTGGGCTTAGTGTATATTATAGAATTTTTTTGTTGAACTGCTTAAAGGCTTGTCATGCTGTTGTGGTTAATTACATCTTAGGGTACAGATACAACAGACATCAGTTAGAAACATATCTATGAATTATATTTAAATATATTCTTGTAACTTCTTTTATTTTAATGAGCAACAAAGAGATATTCAAACTTTTACTTTTGGAGGAATAAGCTAAATGAAAAGAAAAAAGAAATCGATTGATACAGTCTTCATCCTTTGATGCAACCTAATCCACGTCTTAGTGTGAGGATGTTGGGAGTAAAGCATCTGCATATAGAGAAGTTTCCGGCTCTAGTTGCTGCTTTTTTGCTAGTAGTGATGCGTCGCATTAATCTCTTCAGATGTCAAAGTTAATGAAATTTGGGAAATAAAAGTATGGGAGATCTTGAAGTTAGTTGTATTTGTGTGTAGATGTGTGTGTGTGTGCGTCTGTGATCATGCCTTTTGTCCATGGCCTTAAACCTCAGTCTCATGGTAGGTTTGTGTGACGCCCATGGAGGAACTCAGTGAAAAGGAGCATTGTGCTGAGGGAGTGTTCTCCTGGTGGGTAAAGCTTGTAAGCCGCTCTCCTCCACATGGGGCCTTGCAGTCGAGGCTCAGGGCTGCGGTCTGGATGGCACCAGAGACTGTTCTCTCTGAGACAATAACGGTAGCAGCAATCCTTGTTGCCCAGAGAGAAGATGACGGACCCCAAAAATATGTTGTTACAAATATGATACAAAAGACAGGAAGTGAAAAGAGGAACAGAATGGTAAACGGAGAGAGACTAACACAAAGAGGGAGCACAGCTTGAGTACATTTCCTCTCAAATGGTTATGTCACCATCCCTGGTGTATCTATAATGTCAATTTATTCTGCTTTTTTCATAAAAAACTTTTATATTAAGGACAAGTTAATTATTATGTTGAAGTAACTCCTCTTTTACAGTGATATTTACGGGTGTATTTCATTTTTTTTACCCAATTTCCATGAATGTCCAGTGTCGCATATGGTGACTTCAGAGTGTCTGTTATGTTAGCACTGTCTACGCTCTCTACATTGCAAAAAATTAAATCTTCATGAATGAAAAAGTCTTGTATTTGATACAATTATACCAATATTGAATAGAATTACCTTATTTCATTGGCAGATAATTTAGTTTATTTCTATCTGCCAATGGAATAAGATAATTCTACTCACTATTGTACTAATTGTATGAAATACAAGACATTTTCACTTATTAAGATTTTACTTTTTTGCAGTGTGGTGGAAAATTTGTTATTAACTATGCACTATTATGACTGGCATCTTTTTCTCGTTACTCAAGATACTGCAAATCACTAGGCCAAATGTTCCATTCTTGTACCTAATTATAGAGATAGATAGGGATTTAACATACATTTATTTAATTTAAAATCTTCAAGATTATTTCTTTAAGGTCACGGTTTTTCCTTTTAAACAATGTGCTGGGATTCAGCCATTGTTTCCCCTCCATACAATGTCACAGAGTCAGAATTTAAGCTACTATAGTGTCATTGTCTTTTATATATGGCTGAACAACTATATCTGGACACTGTTATCTAGTCATACATCATCTTGTCACATCAGCAATCTAAATGTTATCCCAGTTCTAATCGCGAGTCCCCTGTAGAGAGCAATGGGACTGTCAGGGATAAGTTGAGGGAGGTAATGCATTGTGCTGGTCAGACATCGTGCATGTGTGTATTTGTTGCTCCTGTGTGAAAGTTATTTCACACTGTCTACGTCCAACAGTCTTCCCCATGTCTGTGGCTTGTATGATGATAAATTCTGTGCAGGTGTCACCCTGGCTATGGTGGCTGACGATTGATGGTCTGCAGAGGCTGGCGATCCATCACCATCGCATCGGGATTTCAGGAATCTGTTCCTGATCACCCCCCACGGCAGGGGCCATGTGGTAACGACCCCTCTCAGTGCAACACCACAGGAAATCGATACCAGGCACTCAAGGTCAATGTACTGTTGGAAAACTACTTAAGCCCTGACGGATGGAGGGCTCGCCTGCAGATGAGACAGGCCATTGACAGCTCCTCCTCCTCTTCTTGTCCAAAAATGCATCCGCATTCAGAGTTAAACACATATTTTTTTTTAAGTTAGAGGTTTCTATGTCTGCCTGTCTCCGTAGTTGGAAACATTTTCCATGTACAGCAGCTTGTAAAGCTGTGTCATTCTCATCCACACTTCACCGTTTTAGTGACCTTTTCTTTTGTTGATGTTGTTCATTGATTGCTTGAGAGCTAGCTATGTAGAAAATGATGGCAAGCTTCTTAATTTCCTACAATATTTTTGAAAGAATATCTATTTTTTTATAAAAAACAAGGAGCATCTGTATGTCTGTGCCTCGCTTTGAGATATAGCTGCTAATGTATTCCTCACGGTAACACAAGCTACCGTGGGCAGCAGCCGTCTTGCTCCAAGACGTGTTCACAGACCCTCAGGAAATCCCAGCACTATCACCTAACAGAACAGAATCTGGGCCTAAACTCATTTATTTAGAAACACATATAACAGTTAATTCCCAGTTAATTACACTAGACAGGAAATAATACAAATTAAGGAATTTATCATAAGTCTGGTTTTACTTGGCCTATTAAAACAATTTCAAAACTGATAAGTAGAATGACATCCACACTTTTTAAAATAAATTGTAGCCTTTTTCTTATGATAACTGTATTTGCATTACTCCCTAATATACAATTTTTCTAAGACTATGTAACAATCCAACACACAAACATGAAAAATCTACTTAAGCTTCCACTATTTTATCGGAATACATGCTTCATACAGGCATTGCATTAGTCTACTAAATAAAAAAAATTGCTGAAGTTAAAAAAATATTCTGAACCATTATACTTTCCAGTAAATTCTAACCATAGGTAGGCCCAGCATTGGGGGAGGGCCAGACCAGGAAAGCCCCGCCCATTTTACATATTTGTCTTCAAGAAAAATAATCGGCCACTTTCCAGGGTTGGCGTGTCGATTTCGCAACTCTTCCTGTCCGTGTGTCGTAGTGTCCTTGAGCAAGACACTGAAACCCAAGTTGCTCCTGATTGTAAGGCCTTGCATAGCATCTCCACCACAATCACTGTGAAATCATCAGAAATTGTAAGGTGCTTTGTCCTGACAACATTAGAAATAAAGCACTGTATAAGTTCAGTCCATTTACCATTTAGTAAATACAGCTATTTGTGACATGCAAGTTTTTTCAAAAAAGTCTCCAGCTTTGACTATTTTCATATTCACTGTCTGTGTTGTTCATTGCTGTAGGTAATGGTGGTGTAGTTCTGTATTGTGTGGATTGGGTTGCCTGTGGTCAGAGTGGTTGGACAAGTGCAGGGCCTGGGTAGTCCTGCTGTTGTTTTTGATGGGTGGTGCGTATTTCTGCGCCTTTAGCAATGCTGTTGGTCATGTTGTTGTTTATTCGTCCATTTTTGATGCAGCGAGTGCCTTTATGCAACGTTGTAGTCATGCGCTGTTGGTTTGAGGGCTGGGCCCGCCCATGTCAATCAGACACCGCTCCACTAGATTTGCTCATGTACCAGGGCCTTACCATAGGCAGCATTAGAGTGGAGTTATAAGCTAAATACAATCACCCCACTCTACAAAATTCTGTCTGATTTTCCCTTATTCCACTTCTTTTTCTCATATTATATATATATATAATATGAAAATAATATTATATATTATTTATATATATATATATATATATATATATATATATATATATATATATATATATATATATATATATATATATATATATATATCGTCTATACATTAACAATTACTCTTGATCAAGTCTAAAGAACTGGACCGTTAATTTCATGATTTATACTTTTTGAGAAAGGATTTTCTATTTAGTCTCGTATGTTTACAAGCATGGCTTTATTTTATATTCAAGATTAGTCAGTCATTTTCTATACCTGCTTATTCCTCATTAGGATCGCAGGGGTCTGCTGGAGCCTATCCCATCACGTTACAGCGAAAGGCAGGGATACACCCCAGATGGTCGCCAGCCAATCGTGGAACACACACCATTCACTCACACACTCACACCTACAGGCAATTTAGAGTTGCCAATTGACCTGAGCATGTTTTTGGACTGTGGGAGGAAGCCGGAATACCCGGTGAAAACCCATGCAGACACAGGGAGAACATGCAAACTCCACACAAACTCCAGACCCAGGACCAAGGAGGTCTTGAACCTGCGACCTTCTTGCT
Source organism: Lepturacanthus savala (assembly GCA_030544235.1). Classification (NCBI taxonomy): domain Eukaryota; kingdom Metazoa; phylum Chordata; class Actinopteri; order Scombriformes; family Trichiuridae; genus Lepturacanthus; species Lepturacanthus savala. The sequence continues at coordinate 12,257,329 of CM060462.1, read as the reverse complement.
GTGAGGCAACAGCGCTAACCCCTGCGCCACCGTGTCGCCCATGTTCAAATTTCTATTCAGGATTAACTTTTAACTTTCTATTTAAAACAGATGAAATTCTATTAAAAAAGTATTTACAAAGTAAAAGTTCTATTTAAAAAGTATATTTTGTATGTGCATACATGACAAGCTTATGATAATCATGATAAGCTTTACTTCTTTTAGCTCCTTCAAGAACTTGCACATTATCTCAGTGTGTCATTATTTTTCTATTCCATATACTACCTGTTTTATGCTTGTGCTTGTTTGAGACCAAAAAAAATCTGTCATTAGTCCATTCCAATAGTATCCTGAGCTGCCATAACATCCTGCCATACACTGGATTCACCAGGGTACATTTACATTGCTCACAACAGGTAAAATGTAAGTGAGTATGTTTGAAGTGAACTGTTCCTGTCTTCTTTTCTTCTTCTTTTAACTGTGGTACTAGGCAGTATTAAAAAAATGCTATTTTTAACATCAAACAACCTCATCAAGAGGAACCAAAAATTACTAAATATTTGAACGTGGGCGCTGGCAAATTCTACAGCCCTCATCGTTAAATATTTAAAGGCCTATTTGTGCTTTCTGGTGTTCGTCCATGTTGGTCTATGAGACACGAAGCTTGTCATCTCTGCAGACCGGCACAAACAACTTTTTCTTGTTGTTTAGCAACATGCAACAACTCCACAGCTGTATTCAGATTGAAAACAGCAGTGTTTGCAGGGGACTGCGTTGGTGTGAACGTGTTTTTGCTGGTGAGACAATGAAATACGAGCCGGCAAGTTGGATTAACAGATTATAGCATTTAAATGCTTATCATAAAAAACAATTCACAGTGGTTTTAATACTTCCAGACAGAATTTTACAACTCTGGAAAGCACATCGGTGTCCTCGGACCACCGATTGCAGTGTAGGGGGAATCACGTGCACGGCGAAGTCCACAGCTGTCCCGAGGACACGGAACACGGAATGCATGAGTTGGCCTTAAGCCCTCAACTATCCCCAAGAAGAAAAATGCCTGGTGTTGCCTATAGTTTGTACTTTTTTTTCTCCTTAAATAAAACAAATAACAGGATGTGAGGCAAAATCTGACTTCTAATTGTAGATTGAGAAAGATCAGATATGCATTTAAATGATTCTCTAAAATTAATACATATCAACATTGTAATTTTAAAGATAAATGTCCATTTGATGAGTAACCAAACTAAAGACCTACTTTTTTCACTTAGTAAGAACTTTATTCCTTATATTGTAGAATTTGTTATTTCCTTTCAATATCTTACAACATATGTGCCTGTGTGTCTGCATGTGTGAATTTATTTTAGATTGCTCGTGTGTGTTACAGCTATCTGTTATAGATACCATGAATTAACAGACTCAAATTTGGGTGAATTGCTGGGTTTGTCTCAGCTTTGGCAGCTACCATATAGCCACAAACCCAGAAGTGCTGTAGCTATTCTTTCTTTTTCCAACCTCCTCTTTAGGTTGCCCTCTTTTGCGTCACATTTGCATTAGATTTCCAGCCACTGACGTAAACACAAGTCCATCATCAGTTCTCTATGCACCAGAAATGGCCAATGTGAAACCCATGCTTCACTCAGTATGGCCACATATTAATCTGCGTTTCCAAACATTTCTTCGAAATGTATTTCTAAATAATCCCATTTCTCTATAGTACCCAATATTTGTTTTGTCTTAAACAAATCAAATTGTGAGGTTTGGTTCTTGAAGGGTGTCCTGTTCCTTTACTATATAGGTTTTGAATAGCAGTCTGGAAACCAACTTTTACATTGAGCACACAGCACCATCAAGCACCTGCCCTGCTCAAGTGTCCTTGAATGCAGCTGTCTAGTACTGTGCAGGTCTACACAAAGTTGACTCTCTTTCTTAGAGAAACCTTAAATGTACCTTAAATGTAAATATATATATATATATATATATATATATATATATATATATATATATATATATATACATATAATATACTGTATATATCAGTCATTTTCTCTTTCTCATTTTCTCACGGGGGTCTGCTGGAGCCAATCCCAGCTCATTGAAGGCGAGAGGCAGCGATATACCCCAGACGGGCACATACACCATTCACTCACACCGATTGGGCAGTTAGAGTCTCCAATTAACCTCATATTTTTGGACTGTGGGAGGAAGCCAGAGAACACAGACAAAATGGGGAGAAGATGCAAACTCTGCACAGAAATGTCCCAGACCAAGGTCTTGAACCTGAGACCTTCTTGCTGTGAAGCAACAGCGCTACCCACTGCTCCATTGTGTCACCCTATATACAAAATATTTGTGTAAATTATATATTATATATGTGATTATGATTATATATTAATGAAAGCAAACAGCTTATCTTATGTTAGTTCCTAAAGTGGAGAAGACAGTACCATTAACTCTATTTGATGTGAAGTGATAAGGACTGCCTCTTTTTTTTCTTTTTTTGCTAGAAGCAGCATTTGATATACATTCACTTGATGACAAACATTCCAGAAAGCCACAAGGTACTTTCACTGAGGTGAACTGTAAGTTGTACATGTACATGCCAAAGCTCTACATCCTGTATGTCAGTAACAACAGGCTTTTTTATGAGAAGACCTCAAGAAAAAAAGTCCAGGGTTCATTGAGAAGCTGAGAACAGGAAAGGCACAGAGGAGCATTTCGAGAAAGAGATTAAGTGATTTTCATTGTAACACTTAACATTCACTCTGAAACAGCAAAAAGCTGTGAAGTACTAGATATGGACAAACCAAGACAAACCATCACGGAAATTCTGTTGAGATATTGCTTCTATTGAAAATACCAGCAATCTTTCTACCAGCAATTAAGTCAATAGGAAGGCATTTGTCTTCATTCCCTTGATTTGTGTTGCCAAACATGTTAGCTCATTCAAACCACTTTGGGAGGAAATACAATCGCAGATCAGTACAAATAATCCCCATTCAATTCCTTTGGCAAGCCAAAATATAATTACTTAGGCAAGTACACTAATAGCATTGTGGCGGATATAATTTATGTGGTGCGCAACCTAATGTGAATAAAACTGAAACCTCTCTAATGATTTCTCAAATTATTTGTGCTGCTTGAAATGATTAAATCGTTTAGTGTTTAACCTAATTCTGCCACAGCAATAAAAGAGAATATTTCCTAAACACTATTATATCATGGAGGCAAACCCAAGTCTGCAGGTAACGGACATCATGAAATGCTGTAAAATTGATCATTCATAATCATAATGATAGCATTAAATTAGCTTGTATACATATGGTGCACTGTAAGTATAGTGGTAATCCTTCATTGTGGATGTATGGTACAACTTCTGGTATTTTTACAATACGCTGCATGCATGAGGATACAAAGGGACACATACACACACACACATGTACACACACGTACACACACACATGTACACACACAGGAAAGAATCTAGACAGTTGTGTTGTGAACTTCCCAGGAACCCACGTGACACACCCAGAGAATATTGCCTTCATTTCATCTCCATAATGGATTATGTGGGTCAACAGAGGTGGTCTATTTTTCTTACTCTAGCTCATCTGTGCGCCTTTTTCTTTTTATACCTCCAAATAATTAGTGTATACAGACAGTGCAACACAATTGTGTTTGCTATTTTCTTTCCGCTAACCTATTTAAAGTCTGAAGTCACCCACACCTAACCAACTCCGCATTTAATAAACAATCAGGATGCACTGCCTTCCAAAACCATATTTCCCTTTCTTTTGCCATGTAGCGGGATCTTGTTATTTCATTTTGGATGTTTATCTTTCTGCCTGTTGGAGGCATGATTTGCGTGCAGTTTTGTTGGAGCAAAACCACACTGAATCAAGCCAGCAGCAGTGTCACCGGGATGGAGGGAGGAAAAAAGGAGGCCCATGGAGCAAGGGGGCAGCTCCGTGCTCTGTGGGGTGAGGGGGGGGTTCAGTGGAAGATGTAAATAAACTCCCAAAGGTGAATGTCAGGGAAGAGGCCAGGATCCCAAACAAGACACCAGAGCCCTGGGTGTCAGATTACATGGACATGAGTGACCTGACAAGAGCGCAAGAGGGGAAATAAGGTGGCCTCCTCTTCTATGTCAAACTAAGATAAAACACTTTACTGTATTTGTCATTGTATGGATACAATGAAATGTCATTTGGTGCCTCTCAGACCAGCACCTAAATGCGATTACAGAAAAAAAATGCCCTGGATATGAAATGTTTGCTCTCTAGAAAACTTTCAGCATGCTCGTAGGCTTATAAAATTAAAAAAGTTGTTTGGAAATATCTGACAGTTTTATGTGATCTGGTAAATCTGTCACTGCCACAAGTTAATCTGTCACACAGTTCTCAGTGTAGGAGATCAGAGACTCAGGTTGTCATGTTTTATGACCCCTGGAGGGCCCGAAAAAACCTTAACATTAGCTCTAGTCTAGGCCTAGGAGTCAGCCGCCTGTTTGAACATGAAAAATTAGCCAGGCCCTCAGACACTGGTCATTATGTGGTTGCCACTCGGCTTTTCCACCGTAGCTGGGCCAAATGGGACATGGTGCTGGGCCAAAGACTAACCTCGAAGGCTGGCTATTCACGGTAGAACCTCCCCGTGAAGAATGGCAACGGTGCGCTGGGGGAACCATGCAATTAATGAAAGACGACAGGAAGGGTGAAGGAAGTAAGAAGAGGAGAAACAAAAATGTGAGAGAGGTGAAGACAATAAGGAAAAATGGGGATATAAAGAGAAATAAGCAAGGGGATGATGAACAGAAGGAAGAGGGATGGAGAAAGCGGATGTCTGAAAATCTACCTCAGTGTCTGGGATCCACTGGCATTAGAAAAGGAGAAGCCATAAAAATGTTAACCAAAGTTACTTTTTAAGCATTTAAAATACATTTAATGAATATGTCGTACATTTAATTACAATACCACTTTTTTTCTACCTTCCAAACTTGCCCTAAATGCAAAAAAAAAAAGTTGTAATGCAGTTTAATTTACAGCGTGGCGATGAAATAAGTGCTTTTAAGAAAATTGCTGGCAAGCTGAGAAGGAAACAGCAAAAAAGAAAGTGTAAGTCAAAAGAAAAACGCTCATCCAATATTAATATTTTCTTATTGGACTCATTTAATGCCAAGGTAGTAAATCAACCTCCGACTTCGTCACCAGTTACTGGTAAGTAACTTGAATCGTGTTGATGGGATAATGCGCTGTCACAAAAACAAGCTGATACTTTTGGTCCCCAGACGCAAACACATGCTCACACATGCTCTCACACTTTCACATACAAACACACTTAACACCTTCTTTCAACCTACTTTAGCATATTTCCTCCCCCCCTTTCAGTCTAGCTCTACTTAGGGTGAGCTGACCTGCTTTGAGAAGAAATAAAGATTATAATTTAATGTCAGTGACACTGCAGAGACTTGTGTGAAAGCTATTGTTTCCAAGCTACATCAGACAGCTTTGTCATAGTTGTTTTGTGTAAAGCTCATCTTTCACCTCAACCTCACATGGCCTCTGATGATAGTGCTCAGACTACCCAGAGCCTCGAGGGTTTCAGAGGAAGGAGACACCGAAAGACAAGAGAGACGGAGGAAGGAAAGAATATTAAGTGAGTAAGAGAACATATAATGGGAAAAACAATATGGAGAGTTGGATGGGGGCAGGAATGGAGACCGAGGGGCGTTGTTTGTGGCCTACTCTCCTTACTGTAACCACAATGCTAAAATTCCTCATCATTGTGGCTTCCCTGTCATGACAGTGGTCAGAGGACATGGAAATGATGCCAGAAGAGACCTCCTACTCCACAGTGTCCATGCCAACCTTGGCCCACGCACTGTTAAACAACAATAAAACACACAAGCATCCATAAACATGTACATAGAAACCACCAGACAGGGCCGAAAACATATACATATATATATCGCATCAAGCGTTTAATTGCAAGCGCAACACATATTCATCCAGCGTAACACCTAATAATAAGTCAGTTCTTCATGAAAATGCTAGACATTTATTTAAATTATAGGCAGCTTAAATACATTTAGTAAGAGCCTGTCTCAGACCACTGTGACAAAAATTCCAGTGGAAGAGAAGCAGCTGGTGAAACAGATGAGAAGAAACTGTAATATAGAATGAGCGAAGCTAAACATAGACATTGTGTAAATATGTACAAGTCTCTTTTTGGCCTAGCGAGCTGAAATCAGAGATGCATTTTGTACAGACAGGGTGGTGGCCTTATTTTTTGACCATGCCATGCTTGTTTATAATACAGTTATAACCTAATAATAAGGAAAATAAAACTACTTCTCCACTGTTGTTAAATAAGTTGAGTTGAAGGAGAAAAAAAAGGAGGTCACACAAATGCCTGTACATGTTTCTGTGTGTGAACAGATGCATGTCTATACTTTAGCTGGTGCAGGGTTACATAACGACATATGCTTGAGTTGAGAATTGTTTAAGTTGTGATGAGATGAACATACAGTGGGACTTAAGTGATGTGGCTGTTCTCTACTTCTTTAACATAAATAGACAGGAATAAAAAAATACACCAGAGGTCTGTGAGAGAAACAAGCAACAACTGGATCTCCTGACGAGATTTGAAGTCAGGCCGTCTGGGCTGTCACACACATTCAAAAACATAATAACGCACACTCCACACTGGTCTTGCACATAAAGGATAAACTACAGTTATCAAATTTGCATGGAATAGATGGAAATGTGCTTTGGCACAGTGGCAAATGCTCACACCTTAAACATACTATGTGGCGATAAAGGCACAAAAAACGCAAAATATAAGATTGAATTCAACACTGTAGATGTATATATAGTACATTCAGTCATTATCAGTGTTATTTGTGATAACCCTGCAGAGTAACCTATTACATGTAATGGTCCCCCTGGTTCTTTCCCATATAGTAATTCTTGAGGTTTTCAGGCTGCAAGAGCTGGCAGAAGACTATCCGACCCCACAGCTTCACACACCAGGGAGAGTTTTATATCATTAAATAAAGCCTTTTAAAGTCATCTTTTACAACCACGTGACCCCACTCCATGAAGGATATCCTTTGTTTTGCCGTCTAATTGCAGCCTCTTAAAGTTTTAATAGTATCCAGTAAAATATCGATAACTAATATCAGCTGGATGCCGCGCTGAGTGTTTGGCAGGTAGCAGGAGGCCCCATCCCGGGCTGTGTCTGCCCTAACTGGCATGTGTCCAGGAGCTTGAGGAAGTGCAGATGTATGTTGGCCCCAGCTATTCAGTGAGTGATGCTATGTGATGGGTTACCCAACGTGTAGGTGATGCATAGCATTGAAGCGAAGAACCTCTGGTTGCCTCCAGAAACAGCATAGAAATTGTTTAACACACGACTCGTTGATTAACCCACTTATGTGCTGCTCATTTGCCAACGAACCAACAGTAAGATCATTCATTTTGTTTTCATGCTTTCTGCAATCAAAATGTAATGTTTTTCACAATCCACAATGAGGGCCTGACTAATACCTGGAACAATCATTACTATCTCACAAAGGTCTCATGTAATATTAAAGGGATAGTTTGGGATTTTGGACATCTAGCATCATTTCCCACATTCCTGGCATATTTCTGAAGCATGGAGAACATAATTTCATAGATCCATTCATAGAATGTATCCTGTTTCATTCATTTGTTCTTGGCTTGAAAATGAGTGTACCACTAATATTTGTGAGAGGTTTAGGACAGCCATACTATGGTCCTTAAAGTACTTCCAGAACAAAAGTACTTCCAGTTTTAATATTCAGGTAGCAATTTATCTAGCAATTTATGCAGTTGTAAATTGTTGAGAACATATCAGCAACAAATACGATTAAACCATGAACTTTACGGGATTTTTTAGTCCCTTTACGGGGCTAAAAAATCTGCTCTGTCCACTCCCATTATATTAAAAAGAAGAAAAGAAGAAAAATCGCTACAAAGCGCAATACTGAAGGGATTGGTGAAATTATGGTCTCTATGCTTCAGGTACATGCTAGCTTGTATATATCCATTCTTTCTTACATGCAAATTCGCTTTGCTCTGCAACTCACTGTCGACATGAAGGACCCAATCTTCTCCTAAGTGAGGGAGCCAATCACAGAACGGGGGAGGGTGCAGCAGGACAATGACGAAACACAGAAGCAACTTTGTTGATAATTGAATCCAACATGGCGGCAGACGGTAATTTACTTTTGATGCAGCCTTTAAAAGAGTTCTAAATAAGTTTATTTTGAAAATTTAGCAACTTTTTTGAGCAACTATTCCATTACTGTTTACATCATTGAGTATGTTTAATACGATTGGCTATAAGCTACGTACATGACGAATTTAGTAGACATACGTAGCATCCAAAAAATGGCTCTGGGCTTTCATAAAGACTCGTCCAATATGAACAAATGAATAAATGGTTTCCAGACCAAATCTTAATCTACATTGAGATGAGGTCTGCTGTTAGCCAGGCTAGGTACATGCCAGGAGCATAGCAAATAGGACTAAGGCTGCACCTTAGTAGGTACTGCCTGCTAATCGGTAGCTACTACTCGAATGCCACGGTAGTAGCTTCTATGTAGGAAGTTAGCCAGTAGAAGGCACATTTCAAATGTACTACAGCACCACCATCTGGACTTATGGGATAGCCTAGTGTGGTTCACTCGCACATTGCAAAATATGACTGGATGGAGAATCTGGTTACCGTTTGCCTACTTGTTGACAGTCTACCAATGTATTCTGATTTTTCTAGATAGTGGATTCCTCATTTTTGCCTACTACATACAGTAGGTAGATAGTTGCCGGTGTCAGACATAGCCTAGACATCCAGAATCCTAAGATACCCCTTTAACATTCCTTATTACTAGGATGGACCTTAGATACGATTTGGCAGCAGCAGATATACCCGTCCTAGGTAATCGAAGGTTATAGCTCCATTGTCAAACATTAGTGAAGCACAACGTACCGGCCAATCAGAAAAGACTATTCACTCGCACCATGGCATAAATACAATATGTAAAAGTACTATGTTGTGATAGAGTTCATCTTTTGTTTGAGACTTTCAAATGTCACCGTTTTTTTTTTTTTTGAGTGACAGGTGAGGTAAACAGAAGCAAAGTCCATGGATCAGCAGTTTGCTGCTTTCCCTGCAGGGTCACTTACCTGACAAAGACGCTGTGCTGATTCTGACAGCCCTGAGGCACTATCCTACCTCCATACGGTGTACACTGGCATGACAGGCACACACAGCATATTCACTGGCTTTTAGCCCAAAGGCACATAAACACAGGTCACTCCTCAGTTAGAATTACCCTCATTAAGTGCCAAAACTGCAATGGGCTGCAAAATACAGTCATGATTGAATTAATGAAAACATTAGCAGAGAAGCACATATGTAAAAACTGTCTAGTCAATGTTTACGTATCCATTTCTGCACTGTGGAAAAAAAAAAGACAGAAGTTAACTATTGCAGCTTTCTCAACAGCCTAGTAAGATGGGAAAATGGGTGGTTGTGACATTAAAAAAAGTGTTGTACCATTTCAAAATGAAGAGAACTTGTGTGGTGAAAAGAAAAGATAAAAAGACTATGTTTACACTCTTTGTAGATTCCAGGGAGATCTCTCATTTATCTCTCTCCTTAAATACAGTGGTTCACCCTGCTGCTAAAAGCCAACCTCAGCAGTTTCTCTCCCTCTCCTTACCCTTTAATATTGATGATTCTCACAGGATAAAATAAGTTAAGTGGAGATATGGTAATCCCTCCTCTGCTTGCTGAACTCGTTTGTTTACTCTGGGGTGACTCTAGTGATGTAGCTACGCCTTTCTAGTCGCATATAATTTCACGTTTAGCAAACGCTCCCCTCTTTAATGTGCCCACTATCAAGGTCATGAATAGCTACATTTTTTTTCCAGCCTCTGGAATTAATTATTCGCAGATAAAAAAAAAAAAAAAAAGCAAAGGAGTGCTCTCTCTGAAACATGTTAGCAGCGCTCACCTGCTTGTCCAGAATATATTCCACCACTTTGGAACTTGTGATGTTTAAATTAAAACTAATTAAAACATTTTTCAACACTTCAAACAATGATTCATGTCATCTTACTTTTTCCTTCCTCTCTTAGCATCAGAGAGTGAAAGAAATGTATGTTTTGCATACAGGAGACATGGTGAATAGTTAAAGTTGATGGAACTTATCACTCATAGACGGTTCTGGAAGGATATGGAAAGAGATAACATGACATGGAAGTTTGAAATCCAATATTCTTCTCCAGCCTGCTGTTCAAAGAACTTATTTTATATTCAGCCAGAGTAGAGAACAAACAAAGGTTGTGCAAGAGAAGTCTTCACCTGGGCATGAAATAAGTATAGACCAGATTTATTTCTTGGTAATAAGAGCAATTATTGTGGACCGAATATCCGGATTCCTACTCAAGGTTATAGCAGCAATAGGCCAGGACACCCCTGTGGATCCACTCTGCCCAAACATTGGAAATGGCCTGTGATTCCACTAGATTAGGGGCTAGTTTCATCGTATAGTCTGTTTGATGAAGGATTAAACTCAGTAAATCTGATGGGACTCTGTGTTTGAGTTATCCTCTGCATTTTAGAGCTGTTATTCTCCTCCTTATCATTTTTCCCCTCCCATTTTACATTCATGGCAGCAGAGCACCTGGTATAAACACGCTTTCCTTGTATTGCCGTAGGCTGCAAAACATTGTAACACATAATTGACAAAGCAGAGCAATTCAGTGCCAACCCGGGTCAAAATAATAGACACATTTATGAATGCATCCAGGTATTTCTTGGACAAAGTACACTCCCTCATGCTGTATAGTGAAATAACCCAGACACGAGATGAGGACAGTTGGAAAAATGTTGAGCCATTAGCTATTTACAATGGTGTCTTCCAGCCACTAGTCACAAGATTGTGGTCCTCAGGTTGTAAACAAAATGAGCAGTCAAGATAATGATATTAAGCCATTTAAGATCAAGGTTTAATACCTCTCAAATGGCTCACAGGCTTAAGCCACGCTATTATGGCAATAAGTAAAACATTCCTCCCCATGAATACCGTTTCTGGAACGTCATTGCTCATGAAGAACTGGTAAACTGGCACAGCTGAAACAATGAAGAGACATTCAGATTCAAGCTTTAAAATGGGAAGAGAACATGATAATTGAAGGTTTTGTTGGTGGTGCTCATTTTCTCGTCACTGGCTGTGCACTTCAGTTACAGTTTGAGCAGGTCTATAACAACCAATGGTAAATCCAATGATCCATTATCATCAAATGAATCTGATGAATTTCTGATCATTTATTTTATGTGCGTATACGCAACCCATCGTGAGATCAAGAAAATATAGAGACGTATTGTTGGTATTATGACGATGAGGTACATAATATTGATATGGTTTTATTTACACATGCAAACACCCATACAGTGACGGAAGGCCTCATAGATAAACTTGTCCTCACAGCAAGGCCCCTGTGAAGACAGACACCCCAGTAAGAACAATCTATTTCCGCTACAGCCAGCGTTTGCAATTAAGCTTCATCTTCGCTGCAATGTTGTCAAATTCTCAGGTGCTGCCTTCTCTTTGAATGAATCACCTGTACAGTTTAATTACTAAGTCTCTTTCCCTGAGCCCACCCACTACCATCAGCCTACCTTCCACTTGCAGGCCTCATTATGAAACTGGGGCAATTTTCCCCCCAGCAACCCTATCTCGAATGCATGGTTGCTTTAAGCAAGACTGATGACGGCCAATAAAAGTGTTAGAGTCAAGCTGTATAAATGATCTGTGATAAATGGGTTTGTTTTGAAATCCAAACAGGAAGCAAGGATGAGTCTGGGGAGGCTTGAAGCGAATGACATTACATGTCTTTCTAAACTCCCGATGCTGAATCAGCCCAGACAGAGGCAGGATCTCCTATGTATGATTAATGAATATCAGATGTTAATCAACTTTAAGAGTACTCCACTGTTCTCCCACGATTCCTATGCAGATTGTGATATGTGCATTTGACAGTGTAGCTTTTCTAACTTGTATCAGTTATACACTAGTAATCGCATACTAAATGTGTTTTCTACAGTGGAATATGTAACAGAGCCATTTGGTTTCTCCTTCTTGGGATTTTTCCTATTCAACTATTGCTTTTTCAGGTCAAAAATACTATTTTTTCATGTTAAGCTTCCTTTTTGCTTTCTGTCCAAGTTTTCCCACACCACCACTAACATCTGTGTCCCAGTCACCAAAGTGGTCCGGCTTCTTTCAAGGTTTGTATATATACCCTGGTGTCGCCGCCTTGTGCAAACACAGTAAATGTTTTCTTTATACAGACACTGTGTGGCACCTTTTTCAAGAAGTGTCAAATTTAAGGGCTGAGCCTTAACGGCATGTGAGCGAGTCACAGGCGAGATTCATCAACGGTGACGAGAGGGAAGATGAAAGCACCGCGGGTAGGTTTGTTAGTTTTATTCTGGCCACTGTAAGGCACGATCACTGTAGTATGTTGCTGGAGGTTTTTTTTTTTCTGCTAATGGCCTGAAAGTTGAACTGAAAACACAGGCTGATGACAGCGGCTACAGCTGCTCGTTGTTATGGCAAGTATCTATCTCTCTCTCTCTTTTTCTTTTTTTTCTTTTTTAAAATTGATTCCACAAAAACAAGAAAAAAAAGAATGTACTTTGTCCAAAAAATCACCCCAGTACCCCGAAGCTGTAAGTGTCAATATGTGTATTGTATAGACTAGACAGCTGTGTATTGTTGCAGGGCCATTCTCCAACTCCCCACAGTGTAACTGACAAAGCCATAGATTCTCAAAGGAGCCTGCTGCTTATGTGAGGGATGACAGATACATGTTGTTGAGTGAGTATGCAGAAAGGATTGCTGATAAGCTTTTCTAGATCAATAAATGACTGCACGCCGCAAATTAAACTGTAAATCTCATCAGAGATGGTGAATAATTCCTATGTCAAGCGCGTTAAGGTTTTAACAAATGTGTTTGTTACCTCCGGAGAGAGACTGAAAATAATAACTTTTACATTTATTAAGAATGAGCCAAAGCTAGACACAACAGCTTAGTGCAGTGTTTCGGTATTACATCGTACCCTTGACCAGCAAATGAGTAGTCACTTTACGTCTCTTGGAGCAAACGCTGTGCATGATAACAGGGCATGGCGTCTTAACAGGTGAAGCATGAAACCCAGATTCTATAGCAAGCCGGAAAGCACGATGCACAAACAGAGTCTGATTAACTGCACGCTACGCTGTGTGATATGAGTGGCAGTGAGAAAATAGCCTGAGTCTTCTATCAAATTACATTCAAAGTTGTGTATTAAACCATCAGGGCATGTTTCAACAGCGCAAGAGCATTAAAGAGTTGGAGACAACACTAACATTGTGTTTTTTTTTTGTTTTTTTGTTTTTCTCCTCGTTATGTAATGATTTAATTGTGGCCAGAAAGGAAAAAGAAGGAAAAAAAAAACATTGTTTTCTTTGTTTTCACTTTATTTCTGGTGATGTATATGAAGCAGAACCCTTACAGCATTCTCTGTGTATTAACATGCGCGGTGAGACAGGCTGGGTGTAGGCTAATCCGGTCGTCGCTTTTCCTAGAAATACACGTTATTTCCCTTTCAAGGATTTGGTAAAAAACTGAATCTGTTATTTTGGGGGAAAAAATGGAATAGCAAGCATTACGTTAAAAGAAGATCATGTTCTCTAACCCGTTCCGACCACTGGTGCTCATCACCGTCCTGCTTGGGAGTATCCCTGTGGTCATGAGGCCTAAGAGGAACATCTCTGCCCTGCGGCCGTGCGCTGACCAACTGACCACGGGCGGCCGCCAGACAGAGCCGTGCCTTTTTGGCAAAAAGAGGCGCCCTACCTTTTGCCTCGTCCGGAGAAGAGAGAGGTTAGCGCAATTATCCGAAGCTTCGCTGTGGCAGCGCCGTACACATGTCATGTGTTGTCCCACTTTCTTTTTGTGGTGCTTGTGATGAAACTCCTTCTTGCCTTTCCGCTCTGCGGTGCGAGTCCCCGGGTCCAGAGGCCAAATCTCTGGTGGGTAGCCATAAGTCACGTCTGGGTTTAGCACATTGCTGAGGCTGGCTGAGGTTCGCTGTGGAACCACAGCCTAATTCACCCAGCACTGTGAGGAGACGGTCCGTCTACAGCCCAGAGCCATGACCAACCAGTGGCTTTACTGTGGGGCTGCATGCCAGACATATTATCCCCCCCTTTCCCTTATTACTGTATCTCCCCTCTCCCCCTTTTTCTTTTTTTTTTTTGGCTCAGGTCTGTTTAGTTTTTTTTCTATGTTTCATGTCTGTTGAGTTTTGGTGTTTTGCCTCAGGTTAACATGCTTTGTATTTATTTTTATTTTTATTTTTTTAAACATGCACTCCAGTATCACTCATTAGCCTTCAGGTTTCCTGGATGTCTGTTCAGACCTGCTAAGTTGTGCTTTATCTACGGCTATGGCGAACACATGTGTTTCGCTGCCAAATGACAAGTGAGATAAACGCACATGTATGTGTGAACATTTCACTCAAGTGCTTTACAATACTTGAAAAGATAATCCGTCTTTCAAGGAGAGGGGAGTGGGCGGGAGAGTTCAAGGGGGGGTTTAAACAGCACAATAATCTCCCCCCGTATCTCCTCCGCGACATGGCACACTCGCTCCCCACCACTTACTTGGAGATGTGTGGACGTGATAACGGAGAGTAAACACACTCAGGCTGCATGTTCCAGCACACACACACACACACAGACACACACACACACACACACACACACACACTCCTTTCAAAATCATTCCCTGGTGCCACCGCAGCTACTTTACAAATAATGGCCCCCATGTGTGTTCAGGGCTCTAAGGCTGTGTGAGGCAGGGGGACTGGGCACCGTGCCCAGTCTGAAACCCTGTCAAGATCACTGTAAATTTCTCCTCGTTTTCAGCAGCTGTAATTTAAGGGCCAGATGTGCAGGAGACTGAGAGTCAGATAAACAGCTTGTTACATATTTCTTTTCCATACATACTATGGTACATGGATATCCATTCATCACAATGTTGGGTCAGAGCAAATTCTTTTGAGTCTAAATCTGATGTTGATAAGCTGTATGTACTGTCACATTCACATTGTATTATACTTCATAACTTCTTGTCCAGAATCATTATTTTTCATGAAAAACAATACATATAGGCTATTAACACTCATTTTAAGTGGTGTTATTTGTGTTATCACACTATTTTTCAAATAAAAAAGAACATATACACTGCTTCTCACAAAAAAGCAAGGCACATGCTCCTCATTTAAGCACATTCTACTCATTTGAAAAAAAAAATGCACAAGCTTTTACTAACACACCACCTTGTGTCATAAATACGTTCCCTTGTCACTAATGATCTAAGTTTTCTTGGCTTGAAAAAAAAAAGAAAAATCCCAGTGGCTTCCATAGAGACATTGGCAGTGTAAACAGTGGGTTCTACCAGGGAAAATTATGTTAAATCCTGAAAATCCACACTAATTGGAAATATAATGGAGGATGAAGGGACACTGTTAGACTAGGTGGGAGGCCTGACAAATGTGTGTGGACTGGATATGTGGAGGAATCTCTCATGCGTTTTGGCAAGGAGTCACCACATTGCTAAGGCCACGTGTAAAAAGTCACACGTTATAAGTTGGAGCGATCAGGTCGAGCCACAGCGCTGTAGGTCACGGGTTAGCCCATACAGATTCATTCAGTAGACAGGTGCTGATATGAAAATCTAATCATAGAGAAAAATTGATAATCTGATCACAAAGGATTTCCCCTTTCTCAATTCTTGAAAGAGATTCATTTTTTTGGCTGTATATTTCGTGTCTCCGAATGTGGTCCATATCAAAAGTGATAAGAGATTATTATGTATACCTATTCAGTCAACTGTATTCCTAATCACGTCTTTGTCTGTGTGCACTGAAGCGTGACCTATACCAGGCCCGGACACAACATGCACATTCCAGTACCCCCCCAGCCTCCCAACCCACCCCCCACATTTCATTTCATCCTGTGGTGCTGCCAGTATCAGCTCACAGCTTCTACATGCACACAAGATTAATGCTGCTTAATTAAGAGCACAAAGTGACTAATTGGGGGCACATGTCAGAGGTATATGTGTAATTTGCACATCAGTAATGATAAGTTTCGGGGGATCCCTTGTGTCAAAACATATTTAATTGCAGCAGGGATTTATAGCATTGGTTGTTAATGCCAGTGTAATTACAGATGTAGAGAGAGACACATGCAAAGATGCTCACTTACACACACACACACACACACACACACACACACACATACATAAACAGAAAGCATTCAAAAATCAGGTCTATATCTTTAACCTTTGAGTACCCAACGCAGCCTTATTAAATTTTGCAAAACTCTAAATCATACACTGTTTGCGTGTTGCATGCATGAATTATGTGTAATGTAATATTCTGCAACCCTGAAGTAAATTATGACAATGCTCTAATTACACACAAAGGTCTCTCGAAAAAAAAAAGTGCATAGCACAGTTTAGGGCAGATTACCGAGCAAGAAACACAAAACAAGAACATAGTGGAGAAAGTATCACTCTTATTTGCAAACATCTTTACATTAGTGAGGATATGGATGGAGTTAGGGTTTACATACACAGGATGTCATACACAGAATCCACTTTTTTGGATACGATCGTTCAAAGGCTGTTTTTGCAACATTTTAGGATACTGTTGTCCATCTGAAACAGAAAACTGCTGGTGGTCTTAACACACAGTTTTAAATGTAATAGAAAACCTGCTCTAAAGCAGATTTACACAAACAAAATCAATGTGGAATGGGAACTAATCTAGTCTTTATTATGTTGTTTTTCAGTTTTTGTGTAAGTGAGTCATCATGATACTATCACAAGCAATCAATCGCATATTTTGTTGAATCAGAGAGGCATCATGAAGTGTGTGTAACTAAAACCTTGAGATTGTACACTCAACCACACACACACACAAGCAGTCTTTCTGTCTGGGGGGAGTATGCTGCACATGATATACTACGTACTAAATGTGTGTGTGCGGGTGTATGTTTTTGTCTGTGCATCCTGTAAAAATGGTTGCAACACGGGCTATGGCCAGACAGTCTGTGACCACACAGAGAGCAGCGGCAGGGGTTCGACACCTCCCTGTTTTTACAACCTTCTGAGGAAGGAGCCTCATTTTCTCCCGGTGCTGGCTTCACTCCTTATTTTTCTGCTTATACCACGAGCACTAATATTAGATCAGCCGGGGCCACTGCTCGATAGAAAATGCTTTATGCTTGTTAAAATAATTGCTTTCAGTTTTCCAACTCATAAAATTGCCTTTGTAATTCGGTGGGGAATGTATCTTCTGAGACAATCACTCTCCGGCTAGAGCGATGGCAAGAGTTTTAATTAGTGGCATCGGATTTCCACAGAAATGAATCCTGGGTGCTGTGCAGAGTGGTAATCGTTGAGGTAATAGTCTTATTAATTCTGCCACACTTAAGGGGGCAAACAGCAACTCCAGGCGCCCCCCCCAACACACACACACGTACCTCTTTGGGGGCAATTTCAGCATTCCGACTTAATGGAATTCCGATTCACTGAATACGTGGATAATCATTTTTTTTTTGTACTCTCTTGCCCTCGCTGTAAGTTCTAGCAAGTGGACCAGTATGGAAACATGCCGTTGGATACCTGCTGTGCTGCTTACAAAGGCCACGGCTCTGTCAGTCCTCCTGAAGAATTCCGCCTAGAATTCCATTGTGCCACAGGGCTCCTAGCTGTACACTGGTTGCTACAGAGGGCTTTCACAAGGCACAGACCCTACTGGTATAATCCCATAATCCCGCTGCACAGGGGTCTCAGAACTGGGGTGGAAAGTGGGGTGGGGCAGTGTGCTTTAATTAAGAGCAGAAAAGGGGGCAATAATGTTGATGAACAGAGGCGAGAAACTGAAGTAATGATTAAACTTGTGAAAAAAAGACATGTGAGTGAAAACACTAGTACATCAGTGATACTTTTACATAATTACAGTGCGATTGTATAAAGATTCCTGTAAATGTAAATATATAATGGCTTACTAAGAGAATAGGAATCGTGAAATATTGCTGACACGGAATATTTAAGTTGTTGTTGGGAATAAATACATATTTTTAAAAGAAAAACAGTTTAAAAATTGAACGTTGTAGGGCAACACTTCCAGGGTCTGTGCTTAATGAAAAGCCTACTCTTCAATACAAATCACCTTATTTACTTTGTCTGTCCTCTCTTGTTGTGTCTGATTTAATTTCCTTCAGTTAGCCTGCATTATTGCCTCCTCTCTCGTGCTATTGATTTTGGTGAATATGGTTATTACAACATAAAACCCTTTGTGTCTCCATCCATTCATTGCTCTGTAGGAAGGAGACTGGAGGAAAAAAAAGAAGAAAAAAAGACAGAGAGAGAGAGAAGTAAACAACCTCATCTCCAATTTACATTCAGTTTGGCTGGAAAACATTTATTTCTGTGTAGACAATCAATATCACTTACAGAATAATTGGAATGTTATTAATCTAGCAATATTCCTGTCCAGATGAATATTAGCCTACTAGGTTGTGTGGCGCCAGCGAAAAGGAGGGAAATTGTTTCTTTAAAAAAAAAACAACAACATGATACAAGTTATTTTCATTAATATGAATTCATATTTTAAAATGTTTACAGACACAGATGTATCCTTCAACCCAATATTTAACTGAAAGTCTCTTTGGGCAATTTTGAACTCAGATAAACTGTCAAAGGCTTCCAAGGTCAAGTAACAGGAAGCACCTGGGGTTCTCTTGAATTGGAAGCAATGGCAGAGCGACTAATCCAGTCACAGAATGACAGCGGGGCAGCTTCAGCACCACCTGATGGATTTCTCTCCCATCAACACCACAGATCCATATTTCTCTTATTTTGCTTTTTTGACTGTCCTGTTTGTAGCATTTCTCAATATATTCCTGACTGTAACTAAGTCCACGCATAAAAAAGCACAAAGCACACATGCATATGCTTCCTATAAAGGCCTTATTTAGAGAATTCAAGCTTGCAGCGTTGAGTTTGCTGATCATCAATCAACCCTTTGACTCTGATTACAGGGAATCAGCACAATAGTTACATGACTATATATCCCTCTATTCATCATTTCCTACAACAATATTCTCAGTGAGTTTGAAAAGATAATGAGTTAGCCTATCCTTGGTGGTGCTTAACTATGCCAAGATCAACACAACCATTAAAATGAACTAGGACATTGTGTTGCTTTAAGTATGAACATGGCTAAAGAGATATGCTAGCCACAAACGTCGGTTAACCAAGTTATTATAAAATAATGTCAACACTCAATGAGAAAAAAATATGAAAAAAATATATATTAGAAATGTAATTATGGAAAACACTTTTCAAAGCAGGGATTTAAACATCATGTGTAGAAAACAAGAAGGATTTGTAAAGAACAAGCATTTCTTAATAGGTTTGTGGCTATAATCAATCATAGTTATTATCCTCTCCTAAGTCATTTAAAAAAAAAGATTGTCTCTTTGGCTACTGAAAGCAATACCTAATGAAAGTCTCATAGCGAAAGAATCATACACGGCCAAAGGCCACATGTTCATTCATACTGAGATGCCTGCCCCCTTTATCACTGTACAGTGTGGTAATCACATGACACAGTTGATCCTGACAAGAGTTTTTTTTTTTTTTTACTGACTGATACAATCTAATTACATTTCAAAGGTTCCCAAAGCAGGACCAGCACCCTGTTACAGTGATGACATGACATGTGTGTTGCTGGTCTTTCTCTATTGGTAGCGTAAGATACTGTATGAGGTGGAAAGGTCACTGGGCAGTTGGTTTAGTGTTAAAATCCATGTATATGCTGCACGGCAATCCAGTATTGACATTGACAATCCATTTTGAATGATGCCATTTCCAGGCATTGTGTACCCACACTAGAATGTGGGTACATCTAGGATATAAATATATTAAAATTATTTTCAAGTTCAGGTCTTTCTATAACACTTCTTCGGGGAAGAAAAAAAGTAAAAAAAAAAAAAAAAAAAGAGAGACAGAGAGAAAAAAACCTTTTGACTTCGCCAGGAACCCTTGTAATGAGGTGTACTGCTGGATAGGCCGATTGTAATACAAAACTACACGACTACTTATTCTAAAGTCTTGCAAACCCACAGCTAAAAGGATAATAGCTCAGCCTTAGAATGAAACATGGCTGAGCCACAGAATAAAAGATATTTAGTCCAATTGCTCTGCTGAATACAGAAACTAAATCAAATAGGTGTAAATTAAGATTGGTTAATTACACCGACTGTGAGTGCGAACCAGTTCATAAAAGCAAGTTGAAGACGAGATGATTCCCTGATGAGCAGGCAGGATTACCTCCGTAATCTCTTCTGTCACATACAGTGATGCCCCAAATCTCCCCTTGCTCTGAGGAGCATTCAACCCGTCAAATGAAATGAGAGAAGCCTTAACGAACACCTCTCTCCCACTCATGGAGCACTCACATCCACTCACTGTTTAACATGGGCTGTGTAGCCCCTGCTGATGGCGTGGCGCGTTCGCTAAAGCTGGGAGATCAGCGTGCATTGAGGTGCAGGGTGAGCTTGATTTCTCCTATTACTTTAAAGACAAGAAAATATGCACTCTTTTAGCTTAGTGTGTGTGTGAGAGAGAGAGAAGACTATGACTTTCACAACACCATGGCTCCAATAAGAAATACATTATGGAATATCCAACATGATTAAACGAATTTCTTAAATATAATATCTAAAATTAGATATAACAGTTTTGTCATGTTTACTTGTGTACTGAAGAAATATAATAGTACTGGTAATATGCTAATATTCCAATCCCCAGTTGGAGTTAAGCGACTGAGGGTAGGAGCCCTGTTCTTTTATGCATTATCATAAATCATAGTAGGCCTATTTAGTCATTCAATACCACACTGTCCCCCAGGACCATAATCTGTTTACAGGAGCACTGCAGCTTTGCATAGGACTTTCAAATCCATACCAAATGCATTTTTAATTGGTAAATAAATGCAAAATGCATGCTAACAGTTAATTGTAGCAGTGCTCCTGAATGCTTAAATATGGTTCTAAGCATGATGTTCACATTATGGATTTTGCATCACCGTGTGTTTCCAAGGTGATTTATAATCAGCCTGAGCATCCAGGCTCTGTTGTTGCATAATGGAAGGTCTTGAACCAAACTATGACTTCATCACATTTCAACATGAATATTGAGGATTTCACAGAGTCTCACATAAATTGCACGCAAGACTGTATATCTAACTCCTCGTATTGCTTTTTTAAGTCAGTATCATAAACAAATTCTGAGTTGTTCTGTGCATTATCAGTAGTCACCAGGGGTCAAAGTCATTCTTACCACAGCAGATAAAGGTATGATATACACACATATACATACAGGCCTGTATATACCTGTACATGTTAGCTAAAGTCTTATCATAGGGGAGCAATCATTTTGTCATAGGTTATGTTCCAGAGGTGACTGCAGTCAAATCACAAAAAATGTAGTAAGTTTCTGTTTCATTGACAAAAAATTGCATAATTTTGAGTCAATTTTAAATGAAAGAGATTCATTGAATCGGTTGTATCTAGCAAAAAGAAGAAGCCTGTTGTTTTGTATGTCACCTGAGCAAATAAACTAAATCCCATCTGTTAGTTTGGTCATAATGTCCTGCGTTACTTTTCAATTTGTTTTCTGTTCATCGGCAGAGCGTCATTTTCTCTGCATTGGCTTGGTTAATTATTTTTTAAGAGGGCTGAGAGCGTGCTCTAAAATGTGACTGCTGTTCCAGCAGAGCCACCCAGAGATCAAAGGCCAAGGCACAGCGCCATGTGCCGGAGCACATGATTCTGTCTCAGGTTAGGGTGTAAGGAGCATAAACATATGTTTATTGCTTACACTTATCACGGATGATGGTGAGACAGTGTTTTGGAAGAGGAAACCGATGTCCTTTCTATTGTTTCTGGGCGGGAGAGGCACTTGTCAGTCTTGATTAACGGACAAAACCACAGCAGTGGCATTACATTTTTACTGAAGTTAGAAATCTTATCCTTTAAACTTATGATAATCATATTTTTCATGTCATCCATTGCTTCTGAACATTGCCACTGACAGTTCTTTTCTAGTTGATAACCACTTTGTTGTTTAGATTATATTTTCTAAAATGAATGCAAAGTGTGTATTTATTCAAGCTAGAGTGATCTTTATGTGGGCCCAGTTTAATATGAATATAATACCTTAACAGCAATGGGTTACTATTATGGCACCATAATACTATGCTGTCAATAATCTTGGTAGTACTCCAAGAGGATACAGTTTCTTTGAATTAGGTCCAAAGTTGAAACATTCCCTTTTATTACTTTAATTGGGGGAAAATGAAGATAGACATTTATAGCAGTACAGGAACAGGCAGTGGTTACCTGACTTTATAGTTTAACAGCTAGTTTTGTTTTATATTAAGAGACACTTATCAGGTTTACAACTGTAAATCTGATAAAAAGTATATTGTTAAATCATAATGTAGAACTTTGAGGAGCATTACATTTAAAGGCTTGTATCACACTGTAGATTGAGAGAATGTTTTTTTCTTTTCTTTTTTTTCCCTACAGACTGAATACACACTATGTATGCAGACACTGTATACTGAGCAACATAATTACGTTATACAAAGAAAAATTAAATCCAATTATTTTCTGTCTCTTTACACATCCAACATAATGGAATGGGTTTGGTTTTACAATACCCAAGAAATGGCTTAGGAAGGAAGGAGGTGGTGGTGTGCCATTTATACACATAGGCAGTAAATCATTACAACCACAGATTTAAGATACTGGCCTTATCATGCTTTTATCACATCCTTATCAAAATATGAGCTCCTACAGCCTTATGGGTGATCAATGAACATTCCTACTGCTACTGAAACAACAAACACAAGGGCATCCTACGCTCTATCCATTCTTATCTAAACAAGTAATCACACAGCCACCATCCGTTATTTCATCAGTGATCAAAATCATATAAATGACAGAAGTCATGTGTGAAAAACTAGTCTTTGGAGGGGTGTAGAGTATGTTACAATATTATACATGAATGTCCTCTCTGACACTGTTCTATCAAGAAGTTATTGTGTCTTATCTACAGCTGTGTAAAGCTGGTGTCAAATATGAGTTGCTAGTAAATGATCAGCCACAGGGATGACAGTTACCCTGGTTAACACCTATGAACAAGACTAGGAAGCCTAGTATATGTCTGGGTGCTTCAGTAAATGTGTGAAAGTGTTTCCAGTTAGATACCAGGACAGTTAGTGTTGTTTGTAACTTGTTGTGAAATCTAACTTTTTACATTTCTCTGTAATAGTGTCCCAGTGATTGTTGTTGAATTGTACAGTGTAGATTACATATGACATGGATAGGATTATTTAGTTTGTGTTTAATTAGAGTAATTGTTATTTGTGGTGTTTTATCTGCATTGTCCCTCATGTGTCTTGTTTATAATAAGGACGTATGATTGATCAACCAGTGCTTTCACAGTAGACATTCAACGTGGTGTAACGTTTTAACTCACCACCGCTGAATTGACTTGCTAACATCATGGCTGAGTTACTACAGTGAGGTCATTTGTTTTAATCTTTATTTCTCATTTTTCCCATTTAACTTACGTTAGTTACTTTCAAGGACTTTTAGTTGCCTTCTTTTCGCAATTGTATCTAAAGCTGAATAAGATAAATTCCCCAATAGCTAGTTACTTTAGCATAGCAGCAAACGCAGCTAACCTAGCCTTACCAGTCAGCATGGCTTCGCTCTCTCCTAGTCTCTCTTGCTCGGGGTGTCTCCTGCTTAGCTGGTATCCTGCCTCCTTTATTCGATATCAGAACATCAATTCATGGATTTTAAAAAAAGATATTATATAGCCTACAAGGATTTGTAGCGATTTTCAGATAATTTATTTCCTAAAAAGAAGAATTTGAATTTAGAAACAACACTCAAACCTATCACGGTTGTTCAAGCTAATTTCACAATAAAAACTCAACAACGAGGATACAAACACATCACGTTTATACAATTAAAGCACTTTTCCGTGAGGATTGTATCTGGCCATTTGCATGAAGGTCAGCTTTCAGCACCAAGGACAGCTCACATTACGCCTTAAGAGCTAAAACAAAGTGCGCAGAGACAGCGGGAGATAAGGCTATTTAGTGGATTTGCATTGCATTATTGGTTATATGGATTATTTTTATAACAATTATTGTTATTATGAGCTATATTTTGACTAAAAACGTTAAGGGAGCTTTATTTCAAAAGTTCAGGCACTTTTGGGGGTATTTTTATAATTATAGATCCTGTTGGCCTTGTATAATTATGTAACATTATATAGAGATTATTTGAATTATTAATTATTTTGTTTAGTTAAAAATTACTGTATTGTATTTTTGACACCCTGGACCCTGCAATAACTTACACATTGGACGTTGTTGGAGGCCCCCCAGTGGCCAAACCAATGAAGGCTACCTATTAGCAAAATAATTGGTTGAGTTATGAAAATGCTGTAGTTTGTAGGCTATCCTAATTATAGATTTTTATGTAAATAATTCTTCCGTTGCACTCTATAGGCAAACACATTTCAAGATTTTTGTGGCACCCCCAACCTCAAAGTTCAGAACTAATTCCACAACCATAGGCAAGAGCCTCCCTCAATAACAGCTCTTCATGAGAGAGTTTCATCTTCCACCAACTTTACCAGAAAGCATTGATGGTGGATACATTTGTGATGTTTTTGTGTGCCTGTAGCAAGATCTGGCTCTTTGTCGAAGACCTTCTTCATCTCTTTGGCAAAGCTGTCCAGGGTGGTAGACAGTATACTGAGCCTCCCATACAGATGTTTCCCACTTCTTTAGATTGACCCTCCAGTAGAGTGATGTAGGCAACTCTGGAGGCGAAGGTGGAAGGCTGCAACTTGATCCCCGGAGCACTGTGACAATAAGGGGCGACATGAGCCAGACTCCCCATTGTAGTGACAGGGAGGATCATGATACTGATTGAACAGCATAATTATTGTGGCGGTGGGCTGTTCACAATAAAAGGCCACTTTAAAATGTGCAGATTTATCACAAAACATGATGCCACAGATGCCGCAATTTTTGAGGGCGCATGCAAATGGTATGCTGACTGGAGAAATGTCCACCAGAGCAATTGCCCCTGAATTGAATATTCATTTCAATACCATAAGCTGCCTCCAATGTCATTTTCAAGGACGTACCTCATGACCGCAGATCATATACACTTACACAGATAAGACTTGCAAGATTGTCTTAGACCAGCAGCCTGGACAGTCAATGCAACAGTTGGTTTGCACAACTGAAGAATTGCTGCACAAGCGGTCAGAAACTGTCTCAGAGAAGCTCATCAGCATGCTCATCATCCACACCGGGGTCTTGACCCTTTGGTGCAGATCGTCATTGGAACTGGCTTGAGAGGGCAATTGCTCACTTTCGATGGCATCCGGCATTTTGGAGAAGTGTTCACAGAACTTCACAGAAGAGTCACATTTTAGCTTTAGCGGGCAGATGGAAGATGGCAGACAGCGTGTATGGTTTGTGGGGGAGTGGTTTGTTAGTGGTGGAGGTGTGTTAATGGTATGGGCCAGTATAAAATAGGATAATAAACAGAGGTGTATGCATCTATCTATGTATCTATCTATCCATCCATCCATCCATCCATCCATCCATCCATCCATCCATCCATCGTATCATTTTTATTTTCTGTTCAAAATAGAGGGAATATTACCACATATCCTATATTATTATTTTTATTATATAACCCATTCTACATTTTTCTGTCTGTATTAGAGCAAGTAAAATCCATGTTAACCAACAAAAAACAGGCATGTGTGTGTGTGTGTTTGTGGCAGTAAGGGTGCTAGACAACTTACACAGATCCCAACAGCATATCACCTCGTCTGTCAATCAAGCAACAGGGGAGGTGAAGGGTAAGGAGGAGACAGGCACGCTGGCTAATCATTTTGTAATCAGGCGTCAAAACAAAACAAAAAATGTTTATCTGATCAGTGCAGGCGGCTGCCAGAGTTGACATGGATGTTTTTTTCTTTTTTTTTCCTCTCGTGTCATCATGTCAGGGCTAATGGACAGTGGTAAGGAGGGGAGTTAATTACTTTTGACGACGCTCCCCGCTAATTTCCCATTTATATGGAGTCCCTTTTCTCCTCTGCCATCAGCGGGGCAGGCAGCTTGGCTGGCAGAATATCTGCACCATCTCTGTGCATACCAAAACATTATGGACCCCATTGTCTCCTTACTATTGTTTCTTTACTTTTTTTTTAAGGTGGCTTTCAATGTGAGGTAGGGGAAGTAGCATTTTACACAAAAGGAGACAAGCTGAACCATCTCAACAATCACACAGTCAGGGATTAAAGTATTCCGGTACTGTGCCGGATTTCCGGCGTGCGGAACTTGACAGCGAAAAAAAAAAGTATATATATATATATATATATACAGTATATACATAAAATGTGATTGTTTGATACACTCATACAGTATTTCACACAGACCAAGTAGCATTGTGTGGTGCGTCCATTTGGACGCACCACACAACAGCACCATTCGGACCCGAATGAAAACAAAGACGTGTTAATGTGAACCATAGAGCATAAAAATTAATCAAAAGCGATAATTTTCACAAATCCAGCCATATTCAACAGATACGTCCCACATGGTACCTTGAATCGTTCGGCAGTATCATTTAAGTTAGTGGGACTAGGCAGAGCGGCTGTTTATCCTACATTGACTTCATTCACCACCAAAGATTCAAACCATTGCCGACTGCTAATTTTGAACCTTTTGTGAAAATTATTTATTATTTTTTAACTTTTTAAAATCTACCATTTGCATTCTTTTTTTTTTCACTCAATCGGGTCCGAACAGCACATGGGCACATTGCAAGTAGAGCATTATGTTTCCTTGGCAACAGAAACGGACCACAAGTTCGACTGTGGTGTGCTGCTGCTTTTCTGCAACTAGAGTGGACTGTGGAGAGAATTTGTAGCATTTCTCTCTTGCAGTTATGTGGATTTGTAAGTCTTTGCTTCTGCTTTGTTTCTGTGATGCAGCATTTTTCTCCTGCGGCGCTTTTTCCATTGCATTATGTGTTACTGTGGTTTCTTATTGGATATTGGATATTCTACACATATTCAACAGATTCAAAGACACCCATTTAACTTGTGATATATAAAACAGATTTTTCTCAAACAACTTGTATGGCACAAGTTGTTAATCATCCAGGGTATATATATATCGCAAGACATGAATTATAATGCATCATATGTTAAATGAGTGTTTAATTGTTTTTTAATAAAATATTGCATTAAACCAGTGCATAGTATGATTTTAAATAATTCCATATATATATATATATATGTATATATATATATATATATATATATATATATATCTTAGACGGTTATGAAGACATCACAAGTTGTTCGATATACATCAGAAGTTAAATGAGTGTTAAATTTTCAAAAATTCATAATACCTCATATGAAACAAGCCTAAATAACTAGCCTAATCATTCAATTGACAAAACCAAACAAGGTAAGTACTTCACCTAAAAACTTTTAGGTGACATACTTTTATTCCACAGTGGAACAAAACCACAAAAAAATAATAGATGCAAAGATTAATCATAGAGCATTGACACATTAACACAGATGTCTGGTTTTATTTCAGGATTATTAACTAACTCAATAACTAACCACAAAAATGCTTGGTTGACGTACATCCGTTACAATGGAGCTCCACTCCCCATAGGTCTGCAATCAGACACTCTTGCCTTAATCTGCAATTGATCATGGAATAATATTGAGCCTACAAATCTGTCTACGCCCCAGATTACCACCCCCACCCACAAAAAAAAGTTCAGGCTCAGGATTTTTTTTTGCTTTAATCCCTAAAAGTAAATACTTTTAGATTTATTTTTTTTTACTTCAGTATCACATATTTGACAATTTGGTTCATAATTAATGACCAATGCCTATATTGTCTATAGATGTCCTTGTCTGTGGTTGTTTTGTAAAACTTTAGAATAGATATACACACATTACACACACGCTGGAAAGGTGTTCATAAAATAAATGATGTGCATTGTTCTTTGTGTGTCTTTGTCTTGTAGATCTTGGACCTGTCTTGGTTGCTGCTTGTGCAGTTAAAAATAAATGAAACTTAAATTCAGTTCACTATTTCCTTTGTTTGATTTTGTTAGTCAAGAACTTCCTGCTAGTGTGATTTTCGTCAGAAGTAACATGTAATAACATAGTAGATGGTACCAAGTCATAAATGACAACAAAACGAACCTCAAATTAATCTTCTACTGCCTTGTCATTTATAGATTTTTTGTGCGTCTTTCACAGTTATCTTTACTATGAAAACACCTCATGTAAAATTTTAGTCTTGTTGAGCCATATCAAAGTCTTTCTCTCTTTCTCACATTCATACCCAACACTAAGGTTTATAACATTGGTCCTCATAAAGAAGAGAAGTTGATAGTTAAATAATATGTTCAGCCATGGATTCCTCCAGAGGGTGACCAGCACAGAAACACTGGTCTTCAGTTGTGACAGCAGCTGTCTTACACCTAGGAAAAGCTCTTTGACTGGGAGACAGGCTGTAGGTTGATTGTTACCCTGAAAGAGTGACACTTTGTCATCTGGGGACGCAGTCACTCCAGTCACAAACTCTGTCACTTTTCTTCACCTCGACTTTACTCCTGTTGACGCCGCATCTTGAAAGTTCATGCCACCTATTCTGTTTTTTCTTCTTCTTCTTTTTTTTTTTTAACCCCAGTTCCTTCTCTACTTTCCCAGTTGTTGCTTTCAAGCCTTGAAGTCAAGCTTCCTCACTCTGAGGTTGGAGTAACCCTCCATTATTTGTATATATACATTCTGCATGTTAGCTCTCCTAAGTGGGTGATGTAGATCGTGCTCTAATTAGAAGGTTGGTGGTTTGATCCTCTGCTCTTCTTGTGCTTGTGTTGAAGTGTCTTTAAGCAAGTCTGTGAACCTCAAATTTGAAGGTAACTTGCTCTCATCAGTGTATGTTTGGCAAACTGTTAAGTGCTTTGCATAAAAGTAATTGAGCCATATGAATAATCCATACAGTAATGTGAAGGCGGTGCTTTGTATTGCGGATTTCTAAGGCTAGTTATTATACCAACATCACATTTCATGGAAATTCTGATATTATACCTTACAAATTTCCCTCAAGTCTAAATCTATGTCCCCGACATCTGGCTCTGAGACCCAGTAAACCTCTCCTTAAACCCATTTACATTATTATATGTTATCCTAATGGTAGCAGAGGCCTGAAAAAACGATGGGCCTTCTGGCTGATATATGTGGAAGGGCCAAAAGTGAAGAGGGACATTTTATTCTTGGCAATCAATCTGACCGGGATCTGTGGGTGCTAGTGAAGAAGGTGATAATTCATTTTAAAAGGGGCTCAGTGGGCTACGAGGGGCCCTAAGGGGTGGTGATGGGTCCTCACCCTATGATTGAGATCCTGAAAGTGGAGCTGTTTTATGGGCTTTCCTAATTTAGAGAGGCAGGCACTGGCACGGATGCCTTCTCAGTGGAAGAAAGGGGCAAAGGGGCACTTCGGACTGACCTCTAAGAGGGACATTGATTGACCACAGGTTAAACAATTGCAGATCTCTATGTATGGGGTGTACTAATATCTTCAGGGAAAAGAAAAAGTCTGAACGATGTATTCAATACTAGGACATTCTAGACAAGAGGAAATAATCTATTACTAGGTTAAGAAACTGTGAGCCGTGTAGGTGTATTCGTAGTCTTAAATGATTTATATTGGCTATCTATCTTTGATTGGATGGGGAAGTGGTGACATCCATATACCTTGTAGGTCATAGATATAAATGATGATACACAGACAAGCATGTCCCCAGTGTCTCCTCACAGTCCATATGGGGAATAATAATCAATCTTTCTGCCACAGACTCTATGAAAAAAGTAGCTGTTGCTGAAGAGACCTTAAGGCAAGGAAAATTTCAACAAGGCAATTCAAAGTGCTTTACATAAAACATAAAAGGCATCAAGACAAAATATAAAAGCAACATAAGGTGATATAAAAAGACATTTAAATACAATTAAAAAGAGTTAAATAGAAGTCAAGTCAAGTCATGTTATTTATAGAGCACTTTTAAAAACAACAGACGCTGACCAAAGTGCTTCACAGGAAGATCAAATTATGTGATTATTTGATTGATGATTACAACCAAACAATAACACAGGAATGATCCGATAAAAAAAGAAAAGAAAGGACAGACATAAACAAGAGGACACGAGCAACAACAACAAAAGCATAGAACAGAATATCATAATAATTAAAAAAAAATGCAAACAGGAAAGAACAAGCAACATATAAAATACACACAAATAAAACCCAAGGACTGGTCAGGAACAAAGTTAACAGTGCTGCCTTGTGTCTCCAATCAGTGGGTCTATGAGGGGTTGATTCTTTCAGGAATGCCCCTTGAAATCAAGAAATTGATGAGCATTTAAGCATGACACCAATCAATCAGAAAGACAAATCCTCTCTGTCACTCCGGGCTGCCTTCTATTCTATAAGAGACAGGCATTCTCCCTGCGTGGAAACAATGTTCCCAATTTGTCAGGGTCACAATAACAGCCTTGGCAGACACCATTTGCATCACTGAACAACAAAATGTAATTGATCACAACATTGATTATTGTATTTCGGAGAAAAGAGATGTCCCTCAAGAGCAGATGAGGCAGTTAAACAATCAGATCCCTAAATGCATCTTTTCTGACCTTTCGAAAGCTGAAATTTCGTACAGTAAAGATTTATAAATAATGTCCTTGTAGTCCTGACTCTTAAGGTGAGACAATATACAATTAACTAAGAATGCGGGATGAAGAATGTAATTTAATGTTCATGGCATTTACTTGATATCTTTTGTAATTCATTAAAGATGAAGTTTAAAATGACGCTAACTTTACTACCATAATCTGACTACCTGTCACACTGTTCATCTTATTTTATAGTCCTTAACCATCATGGAAATTGGTTACAATGCAGTTAGCTTTCAAAACCATGTAGAACTGTAATCAGAACAACCCTACGCCATGTTCATGTAGAGATTGAGATCAAAGTTGGATAGGTTGCCTAGTTTAGAAATCTGGCAAAAAAGGAAAATGTGAATTTTCTTTGCTTCCTTCCACAAGGATCATCTGTATGTTCCCTGAATCCTATGTCCTCCACTTTGTTCTGTGACCAGTGAACATAGGACCCTTTTTCAGAAAAAGGTTTCGGGTTGGGGTTAGGGGTTAGGGTTTAGGATTGGGGTAGGATTAATGTTAGGGGCTAGAATGGAACATAAAGGGGAACGCCTTTTTCTGAAAAAGGGTTCTATGTCCCTGGTCACAGAACAAAGTGGAGAATATAGGACCTGTGAAACATAGCTACCCTCCCCCGTCCACTGTTGTGGAGAGGATAAAATAGACACAATCATGCAAAGTGGACCTTTATCAGGAGATAGCAGTATAGGCTACATAATACAAGGCCGGTAATGGAGAAAGTAGAGGATGGGAGTCCAAAAAATAAATCAGTCATCTACAATAAAAAACAGAGGGATCTTTGGGAAATTTGTTTGTAATTGTTCCTTCATATCATGCACGTCTCAGGCTGCCTGGATATGAAGACAAAGGCAATGGAATGCACCAGAACAGTGAAACTTACAGTGGAGACAATGGAGCTTATTTGTTGTTTCTACCTCCCATGTTGTTAAAAAAGATGAAAAAAAACTCAATCAGGGTTAAAAAATAATAGCTACTGAGTCAAATATAATTCATTTATAACAATTCCAGACTCCATCCTGTGGATTAGAAGTCTGGTGACTCATGCTTAAGGGCAGCTCATTTCTACTGGAGCACCACACCTTATCTTAAGTTAAAAAATATTTATTCAAGAATCTGTGGAGGATGGCGTTGAAACAAAAGGTGCTGCAATAAGTAGAGAGACAGAACCACTAAAAGGTTGGAGATGTTACGCCGCTCATTCAGACTGCCCCTCTCAGTTCCGCCACCAGTCAGTGGGACAAATGATGCAGTCGCACCACTGGTTTGAGTCAGCCCGCGGCAGAAGTAAATACCTGATTGAAGATGTACATCACACTGCAACAGTTGCATATTATTAACACACAAAACAAGGGCCAATTGATCATTAGTACATCAATATGTAGTTTGCATAAAATTATTTCCTTTAAATAGTCTGAGGTGACACAGGGTTGGCTCATCAATAATGTAAATGAGCCATTAGGGCATTACGAGGCTGTCTGTGGGAATGACAGACCACCAGGCGTCAGTGAGTTAATATCCAATACAGCACTCGTGAGGCTGATTGTAGGCACACAGTGTAACTCTGGCCCTTTTTTAACATGGTAAAAACAATATTGCAATAACATGTTAAAAAAATATATTGTATTTTTTTTAGAGGACCAACAGTATCTTAAAATGTGATGTTGATTCACAGAAGTTGTTTAGCTCTTTCATATGAATTTCCCCATTGTTGACACCTTAAATTCTGGTGTTTACTGACAGTCAACGTGTGTCTGTGACACTGTTCCGAATGCGAAAAGTGATTAGTGATGATTACAAATGCCATATACTCCTGAGGAGAATTCCCAATGAAGCAGTCAGCGCTCATCTCAGACCATGCCCTTTGCCTCAATCCATAAGTGCTCCTGGCTAACATCTGCAACCTTGAGACTCCCCTTTCTCTCCCCTGTCTCCCGCCTCTCTTCTCCATGTCTGCCAATAATAAGAAGCCAGATGAAGTGGCAGCAGGAGGGAATGTTTACCATGAAATTGGCTGTGCCATCTTTAGAATCTTTGATGCAAGCCACAGAGAGGTATATCAATGTAATCCATCACACCATTGATTCTGGCAGGATAAAGGATTTCAAATTCACCACCCAAAGGTTATTAAGACAAGAAAAGTCTACAGCAAGTTGCTGTTTATAGAGAATAGCGCACTGTAGCGAGACGCTCTCGATACAAAATAACCTCAATAAAATAAATATACTGAACTATTAAAGCTGTCACGAGATCAACAAGCACATCAAACGTGTTCATTCAATTTCAGTGTATAGACTGTTGTAGACTGTTGAATTGCTTTCTCATGCTCTCTCTCTCTCTCTCTCTCTCTCTCTCTCTCTCTCTCCTGTGTGTATAACGCGTGTGCACACATTGCGTTCGGATTCATTAAGAAGTGAATTTCAGACAAACAATTTTGAAGTCCTTTAGTCCTTTTTACCAACACGGACGTTTAGCATTAAATCACACACACTCAAGGTATTAAAAACCATACACCCATACATTAGTCTGTATCAGTCCATGTCAGCGCGGTAGTGTACATTAAATGTAATCTATAGCCTATTTGGGATTTTAGTGTGATGATATACAGTAATAGCTAAAACAATATGATCATATGTCTCAGTATGACTGGGCCATATCTTTACCTGCCATGCCACTCAATCTTGGTGCCCATGCTCTGCCATCATCTCTGAATCCTAGCACACGAGGGGGCTCGTTAGCCTACTATTACAGATGTGACAAGCACACCATAATAGCCCAATTATCCCAAAATGCCAAATTTCACTCCAAAGGAAAAGGAGTGTGTAGTGATTAATGGTGAACACTTAAGGGGAAGAGTTAGACAGCGCTGTTGGATAGGAGAAAATATGTATCAGGCTGCCACCACTACAGATGCTTCCTCCCTCCTGACAACTGTAATTCATTTGAGATGCTATTAACATGCATAATTATGCTAATCAAGCAGTAATTAAGTGCCAATTCATCAGAGACCATTTTTCGTCCGTAATTTCATCAAGCATGGCTGTTGGGGTTGTTTTTTTTTTTCTTGCATATTTCTTCTTACAAAATTGCCCAAATATGACACTCTTATTTTATCGAAGAGCCCCTTTGCTGTATGTTTTTGAAGTTTGTAAACAGGATGTATTAGAGATGAAATGGAATGCATCATTGTTTCATTCATCATGAATGAAACAATTAATTGAAAAATATGGCTAGTGGCGTATATCAAAGGAATTGTCAGTGCTTTTTGAATTGATTTATCTGATGTCTCCAAAAACAATGATCGGACACTCCCGAATCTGACACTCCTGAAGTATAAAGTACAGTTGTACATGGAACATTATAAACAGCTCATCTAGTCATCAGCTTATATCCCACATGTAGCATGTATGTAGATAATACTTTTACCAAACTGCGCTGCTCCAAAACAAAAATCTTCATCCAGCACTCCACTAACATCAGACCACAGATCAAATTCACCAGTGACCAGGAAGATGGTGGTCAGCAACCACTGCAAGACACACTGTCACCATAAAACTTTCTTTTGAAACATGAACTACTCTTGATTTACATTCGAGACACTATGTCATCCAAGGGCCTCAATGAGGAAAAGGAAATGTGCCCTTTTTTGACATCTGTGTTCTCTTTGAGCTGTTGGACTCTTGCTAAACTGCAGTGGCTAATGGCATATTTATAGACTGTTACCTTACACTAGTAAATTCTGGGCTTAATGAATGCAGAGCTATAATATTTACACTATCACATATGTCTATATATCTATAATATATATGTATATTATATGCACCTTCTGTTTCTCTTAACAATACATGCTTTATTTCTCAGGTAACATTATGTGGAAATGTCTGCCATAATATCAGATTGTCCTTCCACTGAGTTAGTGGGCAGGGTTTGGCCAAACTGATCCCATGATTAATTTGAACTTTTTCAAGTAATACTCATATTTTCTTCAGCCATTTTAAAGAAAACAAGATGAAACAAAATGTCCTAGCCGGCTTGGTTAACCAAGGAATTCCAAGAAATAGTTTTGCCTTCACCTAGACTCCGCCCACAGTAATACATCATGATGTTACTTAGAGTGAAGGGATTTATTGCATTCAAAATCAAATGGGGCCGCCAAAATTTTGGGGCAAATTTTCCACAATCCTTCAAAAAATTCTTAGAAAAAATCCGGTCTGGTACCTTGGTCGATATTGATGTTTGACTCAGATTAACTGGTCATTTCAGGGTTCTACAAATTCAGTGCAGACTCATCTGAGATGATTTGAATATTTACAACTTAAAATCTGGATGATAATATAGTAATAATACCACTTTCCAAGCAGGACCACAATACCCAATGATAGCATTAGCCTTACAAGTTAATATGAGTATGGAGAACCTTGACAGTTGCCAAGCATCTAGCTTTTGAGGCTAACATTAGCTAGCATGTTACTGTTGACTGATATTAAAAGTGACAGTTCAAATCTCATATCCAGCTTTTGCTGAAGAACAGCCAACTTGTTGGACTGCGTCTCCCTAATTATTTTTTCATCCTAAACTCATTCGGCCTTCTGATTTGTTTCATGTCATTACAAATCAGTACTTTAGCAAGTTGTTGCCAATGGCAGTCTCTTCTTGTAGCATGAGTGTTTGAGATTAGAGAAAAGAACATCTGCGAAGCTTCTCCTCGTGTGCATGATGCAACCTGATTTCAAAATCGGTTAGGATTTTAAAATTGAGCCGGGCTTTATATGTCTGGGCTGTTTCCAATCAGAAGGAATCAGCACCTACCACAAACCATTCAACGCCTCAAGATATCTACTGATACATCATTGAAACAGCATTCCAATTGCGAAACACTTATTTTAATGAAAAATCTGGGTTGTTGTTGTGTCGTGGGTGGGTATTCACCTAATTTGTTGCTCTCACGTAAATCTTACGTAATTACAGAAATGTTTGGTGACTAAAAAAGCGTTGACTACAATCTCAGTCTGTGTGGCAAAGGGCATACTTTACTCCACCGAGGGCGCTATGTGTGCAGTTTGGACTTGTAGCCCTGATGGGTTCACACAAAATGGCGGGAATTTTTTTTTACTCAAGAAACATTGCCAATTGATGCTCTCTTATGAGATAGCTGTAGGCAGGCAAAATGCACACAGGTTATTGTGGTATTGTGTAGTTGCAGAAAAAGACACATTAAAAATATAAATAAATACAACTTTTAGGAACTGCTAGCCTAGCTAATAGCCACTAGGAGTTACATTGTATGGTGCATGCTCATGGCCAAAATACACAGGGCAATAGCATTGTAGCCCCTCTAAGTGGAGGAGTCATGCTATACGCCGATGATAATTTTAATAGGCCTATGGCAAATATATATATATATATATATATATATATATATATATATATATATATATATATATATATTATTGTGGATTGTGGTTAATACTAATTCCCTTTTTGTTCCAAAGACCAAACATGATTCACAATATAAAGAAGGCAATGATGCAGTCTGCACTAGATACCTACCACTGGTCACAATGTCTGTCTTCTCCAGGTCTAGACTTTTAGCCTCTTGTTAAGAATGAGTTGGTCCAAGGCCCAAGATACCCATCCCTAACAAAGGAACTTATTTTTATTCATTGTCCAACCCACTATACTAGCGTATTTCTGCTCATTCTAACAAAACACCCATACATCATCTATAATGTTCATGTAACTTCTTTTGAAAAATTAAATGAATTTGACACAGTGAAAAATAAAGCTGTCCTATTATATATTTCATGATTGCTCACTTTGGATAAAACCCAGAAATCATTGCATTCTGGGTGGTTCTGCCAGTTTTGGCTGTGATGAGGCCAGCCTGTGATTCATGTAATGATCTGTTCACAAAAAAAAAAAAAAAAAATGATGTAATCACAATCATCATGGCATTCTAAACTACACTTCTGGTAAGTTTAGTAAATCTGCTGTGGAACAGGTGATGAAAATGCAGGACATACTGTATGCACTGTGTACACTTTTTCACTGGCATGACACCTTTTACATAGCAACTCTCCAAGAATGTTGACAAGGATTCATTGTGTATACAGATTGTTCACATTAACCTCTATGGATTGACTTTCTTTTTGTGTCCATATAATGGGCTCCGAAGAAAAGGAATAAAGTAACTGAGGTAAAAAAAATTCTTTTTATTGTTAATCCCTTTCTAAAGCCATCTATCTTTATCTATTTTGTCTGTTTCTCTGCAGGACATTGTTCAAAGCTCAAATATTTTTTAATCCCATCATTATTTATTGAAATCCAAGGAACATAAGGAGTTGTTGCTCAATCTGTGTACTATATTTATTCAGTACTTATTTTAAATTAAAATTTTCAACACACAGAAACCTTGATTTATCTCGGCCTCTGTGTTGCGCACAGTGCCACCATGTCTTCTGAGGTAGTGTACCACACATCTGAAATGTTATTTGCAATGGCATCCCTCTGTCCAGTCCCACCCAGAGAGTTGGACAGGTGTTCTCATTGCACATGAAAGCCTCTGGTGATGCATGTCAGTCTTGATCACACATGATGAGGGCCTGAGGTAAGGAAACTGCTCCCATTCCCCTGACATTGGAACAGTGTTGAGCTTCAGCACTTTCATGATACTTTTGGCAGCCAGAACAACTATTTGAACGTTGAGGTGGACAGATGTAACTCCATTTTTATCAGCAGTTCATCCTTCGATAAACTTCATTCATTCATTTTAAATTTTGTCAGGCTTTTCTCTCTGTCTCGGTCTCTCACTGTGTCTCAATCTTTAAGTTTGACCCTTGGTTTTATCATAGTCCTCTATTGTTTTGTTGTTATCTATTGTCCGATTTTATTGTGGAGTTTTTTTTTGTTTTTTTTTTTGTCATGGTATTTTTTTGGTTATGATTATATTGTTGTGTGAAACAATTAAAATGAAAACATATATAACATTCACTTATTAGATGAATGTAATTGATGTAATTTTTTTTTTTTTGCATTTGAGTGAATCTCTGTAGTAAAATATAAAAGAAATACACCTTACAGATGTTTGAATCATAAGATAGTAATATTAAAACTAACACCGTCAGTAACTTGATAATGAAATATACTGTATAATACAGCTGTAACAGCATTTCCAGGCAATGATAAGCAATGGTATGCCTTGGCTGCCAATAAGGCCCGTTGGCGCCAAGGACACTTATCATGACTGAGCTCTTCCACTTCAGTTCCACAGATCGCGTTCCATCATGCTTGTTTTGGACCGCCAGTGTCACAATTTCTACTGTATGCGGTGAGTTAACATCGTCTAACTCGAGGAGATTTATAGCCACTGAATTTGCGCATGAAACAACAGCGATGCCAGAAAAAGGCTGCTACAGAGGATGCGCTCAGCATGGAGGGAAAACGGAGAGAAACAACCCGGTTGATGGTGGCTGGGCTGTACAGGATGAGATAGGCTCTGAGGTTTGATGGGGCAGAAGAAGGCTCATGCAGACGGCTGGCTGCTCCTTTTGACGGCGTGTCAGGGTTGGCTCGCAAGCTGCTCTGCCGCATCTGGGTGATGCAGTCATCATTATGGCAGGCCTGTCAGAACAAACTGGTGTGCTGGAGACAGATACAGCTTTAGTGGCTGGATGGGGAGTATGCAACACATGCACCACCCTAACATCGAATATGTTCCCCAAACTGGCAAGCTGGTGGCAAGTTAATGACAGGAACAACCAGTGACATCATATAAAAACATGATTACGCTCCACTAAAGACATCTGAGTGAGTCCATAGATCAAACAGACAGGGTGGTGACTTAAAGCACTAACACATCGGCGACTGGCAACGCTTTGAACACAAGGTTCGGTAACAGAATAAAAGTCTGCGCATAATTCTAATGGAAACTATCAGCACAAAAAAGTAGCACCGAATAAATAAACATCATTCACACACACATGCACGTGCACGCATGCGTGCTTGCAGAGATGATGAGACACGGGAGAGAAAAGAAAGATTCAGGCATTGTCAAGAGGGGTCTACGTTGCATCACCATTGCAGTGTTTTTATTTGTGATGTATTCAAATTGACAGTCACAGTGGGAGAATAATGTGTAATCATTAGTGAAGGGTTTGCAAATTATTTATGTAATGTAAACCACGATAATTTACTCCCACTTGTTTTCTTATACCACCATTAACAAGTAACTTGGAAACCAATAAATGTCACAATCGCTTTCACTTAATTAAAACACTAGATATCATATTGCAAGGTAATATGTCAGTCATACCACAGTCTCCTGCACATGGCAATTTACTGCTAAAGCGTTATGAGAGAGGGTGACACAAATAATAGCTATTAAACTGTCAGCTAGTGGAGGCTGGATCACATTACTGAAATTAGGTAAGATGCACTATTATAAACAATGCCATCATCTCTTAACACATGCATACATACACACAGATAAACACACACGCACACAACAGAGTGGAAAAAACAGTACAAAATAGATAAAATTAGCCTTATGTATAAAATACATTCAAGTTCTTTCCGTATGCATACATGTCTGTATTTTCATGAATGATAGTTTGTATTTCTGACCGTTTAAATATGTTGTGGAATTTAAATGTGCCTCTAAGATCATTTGATTCCTTTTTCCAGTCCTGAACTGTCTGTCACCCACCAGGCCTGACTCCAAGATTCTCATTTGGAACCACATGAGAATGAGACGGAGCCCGGTGTTTGATTAACGATGTGATATCCTCTCATGTGCTTTGTGTTGGCATGATACCCGTGTACCGACCTGGCTCGGCTGAGAGCGTAATTGCAAGTGTAGTAATGCAGTTCAAAAGGCCACACTCTCTTAAGGCTAAGTAAGG
The DNA here is from genome assembly GCA_030544235.1 of Lepturacanthus savala. NCBI lineage: Eukaryota > Metazoa > Chordata > Actinopteri > Scombriformes > Trichiuridae > Lepturacanthus > Lepturacanthus savala. The sequence continues at coordinate 12,217,407 of CM060462.1, read as the reverse complement.
GGACCCCAGCAGCTTCACTGTGAATCACGACATTACAGCAGCTTACCCCTGACTGACGCATGTCAACAGTACAATGCAGGGATATTAAACTATAATGCAAAACGAGCGAGCCTGACACTGACTCAACTCTGTAGGATCAGCGCTGGTAGTCTTAATGCACAATATATATCCACACTGACATCTGCTGGTTGCATGAGGATTCAATTTTGTTTTAACACAACTTCACTTTATTCTAGCATTTCTAGAACATGTGTGCTGTTTTTAAATATATATATATATATATATATATATATATATATATATATATATATATATATATATATATATATATATATATATATTATAGTCACTGTTATATATCGCTACAAAAAAAGAATAACATCCCACTCCTTGCTTCTATTTAATTCCTGCTTAACATGGATCAATTGAGTAGTGTAACACGCTCATCTGCAGACTAATTTATTTATGAACTTGTCATTTGTAATCATTGATCAGGATGTTTTCATTACGGGACTAATGAGATGCAGAGGTAAAAAGATTCCCTAATTATTGTGTTTGGTCTAATTGAGGCTGTGTGCTCCAGCGGGCGGGTTCAGAGGGGAGCTGACAGCTGACACACACTCACACAATGTCACTTTGTTTCATTATAACACTCACAATGGAAGTAAGATGGCCCATTCCTTTTCCTATAAGTGTCTGTCTCACATTATAAATAACATGTAGTATTGCAGAACCCAACAATCACAATACAGCTATAAAATATGAATTGGACATGAGTTCAATCAGTCATGCAGTTAGTATAAGCAGTTAGCCTTTATCAAGAAAATCATGTCTGCTCACCTGTGAGCTGCAGTGTGTTTCACCACCACTATTTCACTTTGTCCAAATCTCTGAGGTGTTTTATTTAAAAAGTGCAATACAACACAACATGGATTTGTTATAATAGATCTGTGAAGGGGTCAAAATTCCATAGATGCAACTAAATGAGTTCATAAACCATTTCAAAATGCAAAAAGTCATAGATTTGTTATTTATTTTATACCCTGATCCCTTTTTTGTTGAGGAAATTTAATTTTTCTTACTAGACAAAGACTTGTTATAACTGTCAGACAAAGCACCTAACTACCACATAAAGTTTCTCTAAATTTGGGAATATATCCTTTTTTCTATTTAAATACATATTTGTGTCTGTAAAAATGTATTATCTTTATCTTAATCTTTTAACTTTATCTTTTATTCTGGCTTATTCACCAAAAAAGGGTTCGCAGGAACTGCAAGAGTTGGAATTCAAGTGCTCTTGCATTTCTCAAGCTTGCCCAGTAGTGGGCAGTCTTGTGTCAACTGCTAACTGAGGATCCCACAATTGATTTAAAGGAAGTGATGTCATCTGGAAACCCCACTCCTCTCCTTACCCTAAACAAACTTTACTGCAGCAATAGCAATCATCAGATTCAAAGCCTAAACATGAAAACTGCATCTGTTATTTATTTAAAGTGTACAGTGATCAAAGTGTTTAGACACACTTATAATTGTTTAAGCACCAGATGGCAACAAAACCATTTGCTTTGATGAAGACAGATTTATATTGTTGTTATATTGTTATTGTGTTCACGATAATCTCAAGAAACATGGCAACATTCCGATCATTTTAGGTAAAAGAATCAAAATGAGTTAACTTGGGTTTTTTTTGTCAGTCACACAGAAAATGATTAAGAAACATCCATGCGTAAAGGAACTGGAGTTCAGTTATTAAACTGTACAGTAAATACCATCAATATCCTATCTAAATCTACACAAGTTTAAATACAAAATGGTCAGTAATATGCATAGTTTTAAAGCAAAAGCCGAAGCTTTGGAATCCAACCATATAAAGGAATGCAGAGAGCAGCTTTCACAAAAAAAAAAAAAAAACAAGAAAAAAACATTTCACACATTGTCACCATTTCAGAGAATATTGTTTAAGCAGTATGTGGTTCTATATATATATATATATATATATATATATATATATATATATATATATATATATATATATATAATAATTAACATAATCTGCTGAGGATTCTATGTGGACGCATATTGGGTGGAGTTCATTAGTGTCTTTTTTTCATTCTTTGTGGCCATTAGCCTGAGCTTTTACATGCTCCTGCCTCTCAGCGTGTCTGTCCAAGGTGGAGACCTGAAGGCCCCTGAGTGCTGCCGGAGGCAACCGTGACACCCCGTTCACTGTCAGAGTTCCACTGTCTATCGGGCAGATATAATCGGCAGATTCATCAGGTTTCCTCTTTCTAAGGTGACTGAATTGCGTGAAGCCCAGCTTCTTTGGCTGAAAACACAACAACAACAAAAAGTCAAACCAATGATTTTATTCTAGAACAACTACAGAACATTCCGATTTCTCAGATTGTACTCTGACCTTCACTTTAGCTGTGGTGGTGAGGGGAACATGGCCTGTGGCGTTGCCGTATTCCCGCTTTTCCTGCGTGGCCTGAGTCCCCACGAGGGCGGAGAAGGCTGTGGCGAGGTGACGGCGGAGCAACGTCTTCTGTGGAGGAATATTTAACAGCAGGGCCAGAGTCTCTGAGCTGAAGCGAGGCTCCAGGATCTATGAAGGGGGAATATGGGAAAACAGAGTAGGTCTCTGGGTATGTAATGTAGGACACGTAATGACTTGTAATAACTTGTAAAAACTTCCAGACAAGCCCCAGTTTACTCACAATCAGCCCGCCATGAACACCACTGCCCCGTAGATTAGGAGCGTATTCAGCAAGATCGACTGCTCGAAGCCACTCCATCACACGATGGTTCGACCACTGCACCACCTCTGATGGAGAGGGTTGTTTCTGAAGAATGTTAAAAACAGAAATACCGTAAATGACCAAATAATAGCCAGAGCGTTCATTTGTTTCAATCACTTAACAGATCAGATTTGCTTGAGACCACCTATTTTTGTTGCACCTATCAAAATCTGTGTATATATCGGTGCAGTGTCTGCAGTGATGCGGTCCCTGCATCGGTCCGTCGTGGTGAAGACGGAGCTGAGCCGAAAGGCGAAGATCTGGATTTACCAGTCAATCTACATTCTCACCTATGGTCACGAGCTTTGGGTAGTGACTGAAAGAATGAGATCAAATACAAGTGGCCAAAATGAGTTTCCTTCACAGGGTGGCTGTCTCTCCCTTAGAGATAGGGTGAGAAGCTCGGTCATCCGCAAGGAGCTCAGAGTAGAACCGCTGCTCCTTCACATCGAGAGGAGCCAGTTGAGGTGGCTTGAGCGTCTAGTGAGGATGCCTCCTGGACGCCTCCCTGGTGAGGTGTTGTCCCTCCATGTCCCTCCAGGCGGCGGCCCCGGGGAAGACCCAGGACATTGGAGGGACTATGTCTCTCTGCTGACCTGGGAACGCCTTGGGGTTCCCCCAGCTGGACGAAGTAGCCGGGAAGAGGGAAGTCTGGGCTTCCCCTGCTGAAGCTGCTGCCCCCGCAACCCGAATACGGATAAAACGGGAGAAGACGATATATATATAGTAATGTAAGTTGGAAAAAGCTTAGTACAATGCATGTACATAAGATCCATGTGAAATAATGTCTTTATCTAAAACCTTGAGTTTTTATCTTATTTTTTAAAGGGGTTTATCTCATCACCATGCGTTTATTTGGAACTGCTTATTGGTGGATATTTTTTAAAATATACATCTGCACTCAGCATTTGAAGTGGACCCGGCGGTTAATTGAAACTCTGCTATTATTTGGTAATTTAAGGTAATAAGTGTCTGTCCATTTCACTCACAGCTGTTCAACTCTAAAGGAACTAGTGGTATTAATGAAAGCAGAGATTGTCTATTTGTCACCATCTTGTGGGCAACTCCTGTAATGACCTCTGTTCTCCATCTGAGGGCATTCATTCATTTATTCATTTATTCATTCATTCATTCATTTTTCTATTCCCGCTTATTATGTCAGTTAAACTTATCATACAAGCAGAGGTGTCAAAGGTATTAACATTTATTACTCAGGGAGAAGTATTTATCTAAAACCTTGAATTTTTATCAAATTTTTTAAAGGGATTTATCTCATATTTTTGTCCTATTATCTAATAATTTTGACTTGTTTTCTTTTTTTATTAATAACAATAATAATAGAAGTAAAACGTAAAAATAATTACTCCAGTAAAGTATTATAAAAAATACTACTTAAGTAAGATAACTAAGTATTTGTACTTACTATTTGAATCTGTTCCATCAGTTCTCATCTTTAATTTGCATGAAAATGAACCATAACATAACTGCAGTATGTACTGTATATAACTTCATCATCACTCCTCCATCTTTTAATCTTGGCTTACCTCTTCCTCGGGTCTACGTCGAAGACAGTTAGGGTTGAATTTATTGGCATGAAGGACATGGATGGCACATTTAATACTGAGATGATGAAGCTGGCTGGTCACCTTTAAGGTCAAGAGGTCATTCTAAGAAGTCAGAAAAAGAGACATCAATGAGCATCCCGCAAATATGAAAGTAAATTAATATTACTGTTTAGTGAGATTCAAATAAAGTTACAAATGTAATTGTGTGCATTGTCTTACCACTGTGAGGTACTGTATCATCCGACCGTCTACACGGGCCTCGTGGAATTGGTCTTTATACTGAGGCAAACCAATATCATCCAACCAGCCTACATGGACAAAATTAGAATTTAACTCACTGCACAACTCACAGCACTTTTAGTGTTCATACAATCTTCATTAGCAGCCAGTTGCCAAAATATGTCCATTCTACTGTAAGTGCAGCTCCTTTAAAAGACATGTCACTCACTATTGTTAGCAGCATAACATTCAAAGTTCAACATATCCCAAGTAGAAAGAGTCTTACGGGTGACCCAGATGTAGTCCAGCTCTGACGACTTCTCTATAACTTTAGTAGTGAATGCCTTCAGGGCCAGCTGCAGCTTTTTCCTGTGCAGAGGGTTCTTCATCCCCATCTCCTGTGGACAGAAAAGACTTTTTCTTACTTAATGCAATTTGAGGCATACTTTTTTTTCCCCATACACACACACAGTTTTATTATTTATATTTATTTTTTTTCAAATGTATCCATCAGTAATATTCTTTCTCTGGTGCGATACTTTAAACCCATGGTTTTGTTGCCATCTGTTCCAATACCCATTTAAGCCCACATTTTTTCCCCCAAAGTTTTCATGCATATAATTATTTCAGTTGAGTCATGAAAAATCATGTTATGTATTTTTACATTTTGTACTCTGCTTTCAGAATTCTATTTTTGTATTGTTCTTGAGACCTGAATGGATAAATAGATATATACATGTCAGGTTGTGTCAAATTTATAATAATTGAAAGAAAACTACCTTATTCTGGAAGCATCTGTCTTCCCCATGTTCTTGGAAGGAAGGGGCAGAAATCAATGACGTCATAAGACGAGAATCACTTGGAAACTTTTTTGCTTTGCCTAAGTTCTCTACTATCATGTCATTGAAAAAAAAACTCTTTATTGAGTAGAAAATGACAGTCATAGACTTTGGCAACTATAGTTGAGGGTGGGCTTAAATGGGTTAAATATATCAGTATTTATAACATGTCTTATTGCTGCATTCTAAATTTAAGATATTTTAGCAGTGTTAGATCAAATTAGATTAGAATCTATTGATCCCACAATAGGGAAATTTGTATGTTATTGTAGCCCAAGAACAGGGACAGAAAAAAACAACACAATCAACAACAATAAGAATTACAATAGATACTGTAATATATATGTATAAACACACATATGTATATATTCTTCAAGTGCACTACAGTATGAGTGCTGGACCAAGTGAAATTAATATATATGAGTTATGCATAAGTGCACTATGAGTGCATTGTCAAGAGAAATGCATTAAACAGTGTAGGCTATGTATCTGAGTGTTGATACATTTTAGAGTCTAACAGCTCTTGGGATGAAGGATCTGTGGAAGTGCTCTTTGGTTTAGTGCTGAAGTGCTTTTACATGAGCTTTCGCTGACCTTCTCAAAGTCCTGAGGTGTGGCAGACAGCAGCGTCTGCCCATTGTCAACCCACTGTCTCGTCAGATTGACATACTGGCCCAGTCCATAGTCTTCTAGCCAGCCACACACCTGCTCCTTGGTCCACTGGCTGAATGGAATATTCATGTCTCTGACAGAAAAGAGCACAAATCAGCAAATCAATTTATATATTACTTACAGTTAATATGTAATATATAACACATTATAAGTAACTAAAATAAACTCTTTTGAATATTAACATATATATATATATATATATATATATATATATATATATATATATATATATATATATATATATATATATATATATATATATATATAAAATACATTCAAAAGGAAATGGTAGTGGTTAAGGCACGCTGACTCTTACCTTGCAGGGTCATAAGATTCAGGGGTACGGGTCAATCTGGGTCCCGCTGTCGCACGTAGTCCCCCTCTCCTAAACTGACCAGCATCTGAATCTGCTGCCTGGATTCCTCCAGACTGGGTTCTTCGAAGTCTGTGAGGATGAGAGTAAGCTCTCTGGATAAAGATGCTGGGAGCTACTTTCATTCCTGGAGTTAAATAATCTGATTTGGCATAAGCACTATAATCTCAGTAAATCATTAATGAAAATAACACGGTAAGTGAGATGATGGAACCTTTCTTAGGATTATTCTTGTGTTACTGATCAAATAGTTGTTAGTTACAATTCTGAATGTTTTTAGTTTTCAGTGGTAAAATTAAAGTAGTTTACTTTCTATAGTTTTATATTATATTTAAACTACCACTAGATACATAAAAAGGTCTGTCCTTAGGTTCTAAGGCATTTACTAATTTCTGACTCTAGAAAAGTGGAAAAAAAACTCAGAAAATCCACAAACTCCTGTATCTCTGAAATATTTTTAACTGACTTGCACAAACCATTCTAGTTGATCTCTTTTTGATACCTAATATAATAACTATCCTCATATTTTTTCAATGAGGTTCTCTTAAAACCACTCTACAATATTCTGTCTGTGTTTCTTTACTGTTGGACTACATTTCTCTATTATGGGAAAACTGTGTCTTAATATAATAATACTGTATATGAGCATGTGAGTTTTCTGAATGTGTCTAAGTTCATTATAGAACATACAAACATTATTTTAACATGCCGTTAAGTGAGGCCTACTTATTCTTTGGCTTACTTTGGTGATCATTTGTGCTGATGTAATGTTGATATGTATCGAGGTATGATATTTTCCTTCACTCACTTTCCCCAGAGTCTCTTGAAGCTCCGATTATTCTTCATATATTCTGTGGAGCCCACAGCTCTCTGGCCCTGTTGTGGATTTGCTCCAGAATTAATGGGGGAAATATCGCTTGAAGTGCTGTCATCAGCTTTGTCCAATTTTCCTGCAAGAGGTTACACAAACCCACAGGCGGTGTCATAAAAAAAGTATAAATATGATTTGAATTTGTATGAATGCACTGTAGAGGGTTACATCAGTCAACCTTTTTAGAGATGCATTTGATTAGTTAATAACAACTCTTTACTTGTATTACCTTCATTACAGCAGAGAAAAGCCCCAGTATAATCTTGCCAAAAACAAACATTTCAATGATGCTATCTTGGAAAGGATTATCTAAATATATAGTTTTCTGTAGCTGTAAAGGTGAAGACAAAATCTTGATGACTGAGTAAAAATCCTGTAAAAGACATTAACAGCTAAGCGGCGCACAATTGGTGGTCTGCGTTTTGACAGGGCGCTATTCATGAGAAGGTTACAGGCTCAGGTCACAGACCATTGAGTTCAGCAAACAATTCATCAGTTAATGCCCCGTGAAAAGGGAAAGATATACCGAGCTAAAATTAACAAGGTGTTATAAGGCTGCACAGACGATCTCTGCTTCAGCTGGAGGAGAAATCAGGGTGGGGCCAGAATTAAAGCTGGTCAGTGGAGCTGAGGTTGGGTGGGGCTGGGATACATGTGGTCAATCACAAGAGTGAGGGCGTGTTTCGGTGAGAACGTCTATCCCATGATCCCTCAGCTCTGTCGGGAGCCTCTGCAATTACATGTGATCAAAGGTGCAGTGGTCGTCTGGTCAGAGGCGAGTGGTTTGTACCAATGCTGCCTGCTCATTGGGGGAATTACCAGGCCCCGTGACTATTTCACAGAAAAAAAAAGGAGGTCTAATCCTAAATCAGGATTTGTACAACACACTATTCCATCGCATCATAAATGACACCATATGTAGGCTGAGTTTAATATCTGTGGATTTACTTTGGCTGCAGTCTCCGTCCTCGCTCCCATCTGGAGAGCGTTCGCTCTGGATTTCACTGCCGCTGTCTCCGATCGCATTCTCCTCTGTCAAAGAGGAATTCACAGGCAGTGTCTGACTTCTGGTGTCACTCTGGATAAAACCACACAAGATACAAATAAAACAGTATTTATATGGTATAAAGACAGTAAATTTACAAACCAACTGTAATTATATGTCTAAATTCTGTCATGCAAGAGTCATGTAATAAACCCATTGGCAAAAGTGAATGTATTTTTAGAAAAAGCATTTGCTGCATACCGTTTGTTGCATATAACAGTACACAGTAAGATCACTAGTGTTAATATAACATTTATAGAGTGTTAAAAATGAACTCTTAATTTTCACAAGTGTTGTATTATGTGATTATTATTATGTGATTTTAGTGTGTAGGAAAATACTTACAATACATACAATGCCTAGGTATACCTACACTAATAAAACCAGTTTTAACACTAGTGGTGTTAGAATGAACCATTTAAGTTTTATATTAACACTTTGCAATTTTACTGCCTAAAAGACATATCTATACATATACAAATAAAACAGTATTCACATGGTATAAAGACAGCAACAAATCAACTGGGAAAAAAAATCTGTCATTGGAAGAAGCATGTTTGTTTGTTGCATATTAAAAAATATACACATTTAAAAATACCTTTGGTGATGGTGCATTTGTTAAGTCATTCATGCTACTCGAAAAAGTCTGTGCTTCTGTTCTGAGAAGATAAAAACACAATTATCTCAGTTGAAATGTGACTACAATGAACCGGAAAGGTCTATTTACCAAAACAACAATGCTTCACTACCTGCAGTCGCCGTCCTTTTGGCCTGATGAAAGTGACGCCTGCTGTGAGGAAGAGCTGTTTGTGGAAACCTGATGAGCGCAAATAATGATTTTTAGATACAGGGAGAAATTAAATCATTCAATAAGTGAAACGTTATTAATCACTTGATTAGAATTTTTTTTTCACTGAATTTTTGCACCCACTTCAGACTTCACGTCTTCAGACTTTGCGCTGGCGGTGTCAGCGTTCTTCAGCAGCATCTGCTCTTCTTCCTCGCTGCTGCTCGAAGGAGTCCTGCCGTTCGACAACGAAGGAACAGCAGGTGGAGCCACTGCAACAAAGGGAAGAAGCTTTTGAATTTTTCTTTTCTCCACAAATCCACCAAGTAGCAAATGTTGCTGTTCAGTAAAGAAGCATGGTGGCAAAAAACAACAAAAAAAAACTCTATAGAAGGATAAAGGAGCAAATAAGATGATTACCTTGCCTTGTGGTGTGAGTGACCTCTCTGAATTGCTTGCACTGTTTCAGGAGCAGGGTGAGTTCTTCTATGCGCCGATCCTGCGGAAACCAAGAGAAATGAGTGTTTCAAGGTCAAGAAAACCCAATTAAGATGTTTATCTATGACACATATGGACTATCTGCTTCTCACTACCACTGACCGATGCAGCATAAACATCCCTCCATATGGTCTTTACATCAAAGTAGTGCCTAGGGAGGGGATCGACACAGGCCTGGCGGGGGGAAGCTTACTTGTGGTAACCAGCTGCGTGGAGTGTGTGCGTGTGTGTGGAGTGTGTGTGTTTTTGAAGTGGTGCCCATGCCTGGTTTTGTCATGGTTCTCTTAATGCAGCTCACTCCAAAATTAGGCTTGGCAGATCGAGGCCTACTTAAGTGCAGCTTTGCCTGAAAAGGCTCGCCTCGGGATGCGTCTTCGCTAGTCTGCCACATTGTAGGCCCACGTCTGTAAGTCTTTAAAGTCAGAGGATCCTCCGGGAGGGAGAATACAAAAGCCCCTCTGTGCTAAAATGGTCGGAGGGCGGCGCCTCTCGAGAAATGACAGCATCTAAAAACAGTCACCTCCTAACCTTCCACATGGCAGCGACGACGCTATAAACAAGCCCCGGTAAGACACTTTTTGCATTGTGGTCGACCCACGGCAACACACACATACACGCCAACCTGTGCTGTGTAATCACATACAGCTGTGCCGAACAGAGAGAAAAGGACGACTTACCTTTTCATCGTTGGCGGCCACCAGTGATTTCATTCCATTCCTAAGCTTCTGCAGCTCCTGGTCTGTAAAGAGAAACCACACTCTGATTATTAATATATAACAGCAGCTGCTCATGTCGCATAAATCATCATTTTCTATTGGCAGCATGTCATATAAATCATTACTTTTTGCGTTATGTAGAAAGGAAGAAAGGGAGAAGAAAAAACATGCTTGCACATTTTTAATTTAGATTTTATTCTCGCTCGAGTGCCATCTAAACCATTTATTTTTAGATTCATCCAAGCCTCTTTTTTATCTACCAATCACAGCTTTAGTCATGTCTGCGTTCTCATATTTGGGCTGGCAGGCCATGTAGTCACTTTTCTTTGTTTCACACGTGCAGGAAAACAGTGAGTGACCCAGATGGGTTTTACCTATGGCATGACAAAAATCATGAAAACGCAAGACAATAATGACTTCAGGAATCTGTTAAGACAACAAAGAAGCCAAAGGGCAGAGAGACAGTCGGTGACTTTCAAAGCCGCCCCCACGGAGCGGAAGTAGAAGAAGACGAAAGGTATTTACAGGAAGGGACATGTCCAGAGGAAAAAAAAGGGAATAAATGAAAGATTAAAAGTAGACACTGGCCCATGGGGCCTAAAAAATGATTTTCATTAAGGACTGGCTTACATTTGGTGTTTAGCCTCTTCCTGTACATCTCCTCTGAGAGGGAAGGTAGAGAGACAGAGACCCATGATGAGACAGTTTATTAAGGGCCGAGACAGCCCACAGCTGTTACTGAGAGTTAATGAATACAAAGGGGAGTCATTAAGTGTGTCACCTATCAGGCTGGGGTGACTCTGTCAAGAGTGAGAGGCTGCTGGCAGCTTGGTGGAGGGGGATTGAAGGCGGAAGCTTTGCTTACCTCTCTCCGAGCTCTCGGTGGAAAGCGAGGGCCTGGCCAGCAGCTGGGTGTGCAAGCTTTCGATCTCAGCATTCTTACTGAGCAGGAGCTGCTGAAGGCTGCTGATCTCCGCCTGCGGGCACCACACATAAAGAGTGGGAATCTTCAATTTAGCAGAAAAGAACAAGCAGCCCAGCACAAGCCTGTTGCCACACGTATATGTTTAAAACACAAATGGGCAGCGGCTCTTTTAGAGCCACAAAAAGGAGACATGTACATGCGTTTTAATTAAAAGGAACACTGGTAGCCACAATTACCTGTAAATGTTAAAAAACGCATAAACTCCCACCGCAACGTGCTTTTCTTTTTATTTTTTTAGGGGACCAAATACCGTCTGAAGTTTAAAGTGTGTTTTGCAGTATGAGGAAAAAAAAAAACAGATGGCAATAAAGTTAACTTCAGGCCGACATTGTTTGCCAGCGCTCTGCATGGTGTTTAGAAGAAAGTAGCAAATGAAACTTTATGTCTCATATCCCACATCACACCATGTTCACCTTGAAACAATCAGATTTCCTCCCACTGGTTTATTTGAAACAGACGGGGAAAAAGTAAGAACTGAACACACACAGACAAAACAATTTGTTATTTATTTATAGCTGCATATCTTTTATATCAACATCCTTAGTCAATTATTCAATTATTGAATGCAAAAAATAAAATCTTAGCAAATGAAAATATTTTGTTTTTGGTACAGTCCAATATGAACTAGAATGTATTTATTTTCCCTTGACAGGTAATTTAACTTATTTCAATTGACTCCTTTTCAAAGATAATGTTTGTCTTGTTTTTATAAAACAAGTCCAAATTGACCCAAATCAGAAAAAAAATATTTAAATAAGCTAAATTATCTGTCAACAGAATTAATTAATTCTACTCAGTAATGGATCAGTTGTACCAAATACGAAATATTTTCTCTTCTTATTTTTATTTCATTCATCATTTTGCAATGTTCATTTAGATTTTGGCTTGATTCAAACACAGTCTGGCTAACAATCTCTTTCGCATTTGTTCAGTTTGTAATCCTGGATAAACATCCTGTCATTGGAGCGGTGCCAATAAGATATTTAATGAACTTCTAAACTAATAGTTTTACAGCGTAACAAGGAACGGCAACAGACTTCCTTTTGGAAATTATAATGAGTAAAGAACGTGAAGACGTTAATCGCTGTGTGACCTGAACTTAATGAATCAAGCTGAGACTTGGACGTTGGACCAGGCAACACTTTAAGGGGTTAGTTTGCTATGAACAATTGGAAATAAAATCGCAGGAGCAGATGTCTTTTTTTGTGTATAGAAGAACAGCAGCACCGTGAAACATATCTAATGCACAGACACAGACACAGACAGCGATCATGCATGATGGGAAAGCCATGCATCAAAAGCCAGGGAGACAGATGATGAAATAACGGGAAAGAAAATGATTCTATTGTGAAGGACAAAGGGTGAGAGCAAGTAAAATAGCCCATGTGAGCCAGAGAGGATCATGCCAAAATATACAGCTAGGGCATTAAAGAAAAGACTAAGCTGTTATTAAGTCTATATCTATGGCATGTTTAAAAAAAAAGGTTCTTAGACTTTTAGATGAAAACATAGGTGACTGTGAATGAGAGAGTATGTGCAAAAACAGAATGACTCCCTTAACTGGCTGGAACATTTGATTGGAAGGCATTTAGGAAAGTTCAGTGGACAGTCAGTGTTAGTGGAATTTGGGCACTGATGCCGTGTTTCAAAAGTCTAGACACCATAAAAATAGATTTCTTTTGTTGTTTTTTTTACCTTTGTTGCTTTAAGTTTCTTTTCATACTGCAACTTCTGATCCTCCAGGTGTTCCACTTTGTCCTTGAGAATCCTCAGCTCCTTCAGCAAACCCTAAAAAGAAAAAGAGCATCTGATTAAAATGGATCGATTAATGTGAGCTTTGAACATGTGCAGCAATCTTACAGCTACGTTAAAACACAAGGGTGATGTTAGTAGATCTGTTCTTTTCCTGTCATGCTGTGTCAAATGGGATTGTAAAAGGAAAAAATGCGTTGATTAGTTGTGACACTCATTGAAAACAGATTCAAGACAGAAAACGGACATGGAGCACACACAGTGTACATTTAATTTGCATCTAAAACCTAAGGTTCTCACACACACTCGGGTGAGTCAACCCATGCTGCACAAAAGGTCAGAGGTCGTGCAGCAGGCTGTGCCTACACTTTCTCCTCCACAGTGGCACAGCTGTTCTGCATCTGAGCTACTCTCTCCCAGGCTGCTCCCGTCGGGCCCGTCCTGAGCCTCTTCGGGGTCGCGTGCCGGCCCTGTAGCTCTGTCGCACGAGGGGCCCGGGTCGGAGGCCTGGCCCTCGGCGGACCCAGCGGGACACGCCACGGGAGAGCCGCTGTCAGCTTGGATCTCCGAGGCCTTTTTCTCCTGGATCTTGCTATTGATCTCCTTTTGAAACCTACACATCTGCTCCTGCAGCTCGCTAATGAAATTCACCACACTCTTGACAGATGCAGTGGGGGAGAGAAGAAAATTGAGAGAAACGTTTAGAGAGAGGAGGAAATACTGGAAGTGGTGTTGGTGAGTGACCTTCTAAATAAATGAGAGAGGTTCTTTTCTACCTCATATCCTGGCAATCTCTTAATATTTTGTATCCTGAGCATGTGTTGATACAGTCTGAATACACTGTGTTAGGAACACAGATCCTTGGCTGGTCCACACACAGACACACTGGGCCAGTTACTGTAAAGCCTCATCTGGTCTACAGACACATATTGTTTTGTATTCATTCATGAACCTGAAATACCCTCTTCTTTCTACCATGACTAGATAAACAATGTCGGATTCGTGAATTCATGCATGTTCAGTGTGTCTGATAACTACAAAAGGGATGATAAATTACAACAGGGGTGTATCAGTCTGAAATTTTTCAGTTTGCGATTAATATAGCCTATCTATCTATGTTTTTCATGTTTAGAGGTGATCTGTGCCCATGTTCCTGCAGAAAGAGTGTAAACAGCAGTGGAGGTATGCAAGGACTGTGGACAGAGGAAGTCTCACTTGGGGACCAGTACAGCGGATATGACAGATGATATTGAGTGCCTCTGTGGCTAAATTTAACTATGAGCTTACTGGCTCCACAGCAAGGAAGCTGCAACACGTGTGTGTGCATGCGCATGCATGTGTATGTGTGTGTGTGTATGAGCATGCATATATGTGTGTACGTGTTTGTGTAGTAGAGGTAGCACGTGGGAGGCCTATAAAGTCTTCAAAGTCAATTTTTTTTTTCTCCCCCCGATTCTCCTTAAGTCAAAACAGCTGTTGTGGGGGAAAGTGGGGTTTGCATACATGATGAAAAGAATTGGGAAGTGCTGAAACTCTGCCATATACTACTATAACAAACCTACTGTAGGCTATACTCTTCTTTCTGCTTAGAAATACAGGTACAAATCCCCCAGTAGTCAAAAACATTCAAATAAATCTTCTTTATTCGCATAAGTCAAATGCTGTGGGGTGTATGTTTTTAGTTAGTGCTTTTTATTAAGAATAGCTTAGACGTTGCCGACCACCAAGAACAAAATTCTCTGGGCTGAAGCCTACACACACTCATATTTGGCCCGCCATCCATCATGCCAGCTCTGCTATGCCTGAACTCTTTTAACCTGGGGACACAAAGGCTCTTTGACCAGCCATGTTATGACAGAAACTACATCCATTACAGTATCCTGTCTGGTAATAGAGAAACGTTCCCTTTCTCCAGTTCATATTGGTCCCAGAATGCCCAGGATGTCTGCTGGTAACCTAACACATCAGTCTTAAACAAACACATGATTCAGTTTGAAATGACAAAACATTTAAACTCCTTGGAGACTTTTTTTTTCCTGTAGACTCTGCCCAGGATCAACATCCAGGTTTTTTTTTTTTTTTTTTTTTTTTTGGTGAATGTTCCTCTTCATCCATCCAAAAAGTGTTTATGGACTTCCATAAAATCAGCAGCTGACTTCTTCAAGGTTAGAACCACCAGAACATGAGACAGATTTTTGTGTGTACCCTCGTCATTCCTGGCAGAGTTGGGTTCAAATTTCCGAGGAGGGAAGCAAAACAGAAGTGTTCCTTGAGCATTTTCGCTAAACTAATTCTTCCTTGAGAACACTGAATCATAAAAAAAAATAAATAATACATTTTGCAAAAACAAGAATATAAAATCACATGGTCAGAACAACTCATGGCTTAAGCAATAAAAAGGGCTGCAAATTAAAGAAAAAGCAAGTAAATAAAGTCCAACTCAAGGTATATTAAATCCTTATTTTAATGATTTAAAATAACCTTTCTGACCATTAGAAACCATCACACTTGTCTCTGTGAAATGCCCTACCTCTGCTTTGTGCTGCCTTTCAGCCCCATGGCCCTGTTTTCCCTCCATGTCTGCCAGTTTTAGTTTCAGGTAGGACACCTCCCCCATAAGACTCAACTTCTGGTTCTCCAGTGACGTCCTATGCAGGAGCTCCTGTCATCAATGACACGCAGGCGAGAGAGCGTGAGAAGCGCCGCGAGCAGATGTTACAAGTGAAACAAAAAAAACAAACACACATGAATACATAATCCCTTTAAATGACACACAACACTCAATACTTACTGAACAAAGGCAGCATTAAGTAGGAGGCACAGGGAGTCGTCCCCAGATCTGTAATAACAGTCCCCCCTCAGACAAACCCACTGGTTTCAGACTTGCTGTTTGAGTGGCTAAATATACACAACCCATGACCACTATTTATAATGCCTATTTCACAGCTCACCCAAAGTACACAGCAGAGGGGGAGAGAGAAAAAAGAGAGGGAGAGTGGGAGAGAGGGCGAGGAGGGGGAGGGCAAAAGTCATGCAAACATTCTCCAGGAAGAAACATTAAAATAACTATGACAGGTGTATAATCCTGGTAGCTCGCGTGACTATAGGTCAGGTAGGACTGTGCCTCCGTTCTGTGACTATACAGCGAATGGCTGCCGCTGCCAGGGACTTAAACCAGACCACGCGGGCAGATGCATTACTAATTTAGTTCATGTCAAGCAGGTGCTGAATCACTTAAGTCCTAAAAATGAGCATCCAAAGCAGGCAAACAGTATACATCCAGTTAAAACTCCGGCTTTGGAAAAATATCTGGGCTCCTTCTCTCCCCAGTGCACATGGAAAATATTAGAGCTTTGTCACCAGGAAGAGATTTACGGCTCAGGTCCAAAGCCTCATAATGACCACGTCTCCAAGAAGCCAGCCCTGGCTGCCCTTTGATACGCACACACATACGGCAACTGTGCATAGAGTTAAACGCCCAGCATTTACAACGCATCAGGTCGCCAAAAGACACTTTCCTGCAAAAGAAATTGACGCTGTGCACTTTGAAATAGGACAAAGATATACATTTCATTCAGGATATTACCTGGTTCATCCTACTCTAGTGGTCTGCCTGCAGCAGAGTAAAGATAAGAGTATTTCCTCCATGGATACAAATGCTTTCCAGTATCTTGTGGTTTCAGTAGATTTCAGTTTCATACATCCATTCCATTCTGTGTCATTTCCAGGGTTTAGCAAAGTCTCACTTGTAGATTTGAAGTCAAAAAGAAAACAACTGCAAAGTTACAGACATATACTTCTAACTCTTAAAGGAGCACCACCCCTATTCTTTCTCCCTCCCATCTCTCCACCTATTTTAGCTGTTCCTCCCTTCTTCATTAGTCAGTCTCTCCTTTGCTCTGTTGTTTTTCTCTCTCTTTCGCTCTCTCTTTCTGTCTTAGTGTGCGTGTGTGTGTGTGTGTGCGTGTGTGTGTGTGTGTGTGTGCGTGCGTGCAGTGGTTACAGGTTGTGGGCGTGGGTGTGGCTAATGGCGCTGTAATCACCTGCCCAGACAGACCAGTCTGGCACCATGTAAACCAAGCGTGCACTCTGAGACACTCTGAGCGTCCCAAATATTTTGGTTGTCAAGGTAATGGCCAGCCAGATAAACTGGAATCTTAAAGAGGAATTTTCTTCCCGGGAAGCAGGACTCATCTGGAGTCGCATTCTCCAGCTTATGAACTGAGATTGAAACTGCAGAAGGGTTGTATTTAAAAAAAAAAAAAAAAAAAAAAAACAGATAGATGGACAGTCTGACCCTGGCAAATATCATCTAACAGAAGAGTGATATTATAAATAAAACATTGGATGCCTCCTGGTTAAAGTTAGAGTTTCCGGGATTTGGTCCATTAATCAGACCTTCAAAGGTCAGTTTGAGCTGAGGTCAGTGAAGCCACATACCTGCTGCAGCATCTCCTCTGTGGTGTTGAGCTTGTGTTGATGCTCCACCAGAGAACTCTCTAGATCGTTGATCTTCGCCCCCTGAGCTTCCACCTGGTCTGTCAGCACACTCACCTGCATGTGTGTATGTGTGTGTGTGGATAGAAAGATAGCAGAAATGACTGTGCAATCATCATTTAGATGACTATTTTACAGCTTAAGCCTAACATGAATTCCTAAAGAATCACTAAGGAATTTCTCATAGTACCCATACAAATGAATATCAGCTATTTCTTTTTTTTTTTTTTTGCTGCTGCTGCTGCTCGTTTTTGTTGAAATATCTACATCTGTGCCAGATCAAACAGTGCAAACATTTCCTTTGAGAAGGAATGAATGATCTTTTGTGCCTCGGGAGGTGCTTGCAACACTTCAGTGACTTAAGCGTTGTCAGCAGCACGCAGGTTAACTCTGTAAAAAGACTATTGAGGCCACATAATCGAGAATCACATGTTAAATGCTCAAGCTCTTGCAGCCAAGCGGAAAAAGCTTTTTTTTTTTCAGAGGAATGCTGCTTGAAGAAACAAACAGGGCACCTGCTCTCTCTCACACACACACACACCTACATGCTACAGCCCACAGTGGTGCTCGCCTAAACCTGTCTGAGATAAGCACTTATTCAAGCAGTCCTGGGAGCTGCAAACACCTACACACACACACACACACACACACACACACACACACACACAGGCAAATGTGCCACACAAAAACAAGACATTTGAGCCCCAGCTTTATTACCGCTGCTTCGCCCCATCCACTGGCAGAGGCCATTACGTAACTTTTACAACATAATACTCTCACCTACCTTTGCCCTTTCACTTTTGTCTCCCTCATCTCTCCTCTCTAACACTGTTATGCGATACGGGCCACTGTTTAGAATCAGTTCCCACTGACAGTTTGGTGTCCTATAGCTTCTTTTTATTTGAGCAGGCTAATATCCAGTGCAACCGATTCACCTTTATAAGAAGCTGTGCTAAAGGTTAAATGTGTGACACCAGCAATAACCTTTTCTTTCAAAGGCCAATCTTATACAAAAAAAAGACAACAAAACACGACAGACATGATATTGCAATGTATTAAACAATATGCACAGTAAACAACAAAAGAAAGCAGATCAAAAGGAGTGACTAATCTTACCTGCAGAATTAATGACTCTTTGTCTCCTTCCAAACGTGATAATCGCTCTTGGTAGGACTCACTGTTGCCAGATGAATGGTGGTTTACCTTCAGGATAAAGGTCAGCTATTAAGTTCAGT
This sequence comes from Lepturacanthus savala, assembly GCA_030544235.1. Taxonomy (NCBI): domain Eukaryota; kingdom Metazoa; phylum Chordata; class Actinopteri; order Scombriformes; family Trichiuridae; genus Lepturacanthus; species Lepturacanthus savala. The sequence continues at coordinate 12,198,555 of CM060462.1, read as the reverse complement.
AAGTACTTTGTTGATACAGAACAGCTGTCCAGTGGATTAAATCAGTTTTTTTTTTCTTTAATGAGATTGCATGCTCACACAGTAACACTGAAGAATATGCAGGCACGCACAAACACACACACACACACACACACAAACTCTGTGTACAGTCCCAAACTAACTATGTCAGTGGATGGCGTGTGGGAGAAGTCTGGAAAAGGTTTACAGGTCCTTATCCAGACTCTGAAAAAGAATGTGTACAACATTTTTTGTACAAATCTAATGTGTATGAAAACAACACTGATGAAGCCTGAGCTAAGGGCTGCCTGTGTGGATATATTCGGAGCGATCAGTGTGCAAGGGAAGTAGAATAGGAACCGAATGAGCTCAAATTTCTCAGAAATCCAGTCTTTGAAACCACAATCATGGAAACATTATGTATCCCAGCGTACATCATCCTGAGCCAGCGAGCTCAAGTGGTTTGCAATAATTTTAAAATACCATTAAGCCTTTAATCGACTCTTTGCGTCAGGCCTTCAAAACACATGGCATGTGTTTTCACACTATGATATTTAAGTGTACAGTAATTGCATAATTCCAGTGTTAATACAGATAATTATTTGTTTAACTTTCAGTGATCTATTTATCTCCCTTGTGTGTCCCTCCTCCGATCCCCTTGGTATTTGTCTTGGTTTATAAAATCTGGCAGTAATAGTACCTGGCTCGCTTTAAATTGTGAACAGCTTGTTGTTTTTCTTTATTATTTCCAGCAACAGCTATTTTCCAGCCAATTAAAAAAGAAAACAAAACAAACCTAGACACAACTCCTCCTCATAGCCATATATATATATATATATATATATATATATATATATATATATATATATATATATATACAGTTATACTGTTTCACAAAAAAATGATTCAGGTCTTAAGAAGCATCAATAAAACTGAGCTTTCACAGTTGCACACAAAACAAAACAACGCAAGTCAATGGATGCAACTCAATCCAAATTGTCTAATTGTTGCTGACATTCTAAAAGCAATTGTTGTAATATGTTTTCTCCTATAGGCTATGTAAATTAAGTGCAATAATAAACAACATTCACTATATATTGTGTTGCCCAGAATCCTGTATCATGGCAATGTTTTTCTATGTTTATCTATTTGGTGATATTTTTATATCCGTCGACTTGTGCGTTGTGCACCGCTGTCATGAGGATTTATTGCATGATAGCTGTAATATTTCCTCTATATATCACAGACTTGAGGCTCATATGAGCAAACTAGTGGAGATGGAACCGTTGTAGTTCACAGTGACTGACAGGTTAAGTGTAAAAAGGCTTTTTCTGTGGGTATAACAGTCAGTAAGAATTATAACTTAATGGATGCAGCCAGGATTAATGTCTCCTTATGAGCGCAAAGGTATGCATTGTTCAAAGACTCCCCGTAGGTTCAAGTAGCAGGAAATGAGCTCAGCTGACACGCATACCCATCTATCTTTCCTCTCCTAAACTTTAACCCCATCGCCAGTCAGGCGACGACTCGCCCATGTATTATGTCATAAGGCGAATCGGTTAAATTAAAGACTCGATCAACCCAAACAAACACTGTGTTACCCTACCTGTCAAAATATATAATTTAAGCTTCGAAACATAATATTTTTTGGTAGTTTGGATAGTTACTCCCACTTGTGCTCAGTTGAAAATGGTAAAATTACCAAAATCTGTTTTCTTAACATCTGCCCTAAAATAAGAAATAACTTGTCTGTAATTAAATAATAACTGAAGCCCCCTGGGTCCAGTCAGATGCTGCTTTCTTGCATAAACTCCTCCGGCCCACTAGTAGCTTGTTGATCTTTGCTGTGACTCACCTCTTCAACTCACAAAACAAAAAGCAACGTGCTCCAAATTACATACCGGGGTCAACTACAATTATGCTGTAAAAACAACAATGCTTTGCAGGAGGAAAAAAAAAACAAGCAAACGTGACCTTTTAGTGCACACGAAAGGTATTCGAGAGTAGACAAAGTGGAGACAGCCTTACCTTTCTAAGCCAAGCAAAATGTTTGTGGAAATCAATATCATACTCCATCCTGCAGGCCCATTGTACAATTTGTCTGGCTCTTGATGTTAGAATGCTGAGATACAGAGGTTTCACGGTGCTACAGAAAGCACCAGGGAGGATGAACAGAGGCTAAAAAAAATCTACAGGAACCTCACAGCACAGGATCTTAAGTGTGCTGCACTCTCAATCTCCCTGAATCCCACTCTTCTTTGACAGACCCTCTGTACAACAGTTGTAGAGAGTGCAGAGAGGACCTTGGTCCGTGTGGTTTGGAATCTGGGCAGCTGGAGACTTTTAGAGCTGAGCTAAATAACTTAAACTATGCCAATTGGCTCTAACTCCGCTCCTTTCTTCTCCTCACTTTCCCTGCAGCACCTCTTTCTGACTCCCCCTCTTTCTCTCTCTCCTACTTTCACTGAAATAGCTCCATTATTAACAAACATCTCCCCATTATCGCTGCATCTCGTGATCTCTCTCTCTCTCTGTTTTGCCGTCCTCCCGTTTCCTCCTTCCTCCTGTACTTTCTCTGTCTGTCTCCTCTCCTTGCTCTGTCTGAAGTATCTCTCATAGACTATAAGCTAATTTTGCGGGGCTTCCTAAAGGGGCACAGGGGAGAGGAAACTTTCTGCAGCACATGCTTGTCAGATGTGGTGCCGAAAAGAGGGAGGAGAAGGAGGAGGAGGAGGCAGTGGAGCGGGCTGAATGGGGAATGTGAGTGTAAAGTTAACAATGTCAAATTTAAAAGGAGGAGGAGATACTGGCGAACTCTGAACGTGGAGCAGGCAGGCGAACGGTTGTTGCAGACGTTGAAATCAAGAGCAGAAATGAAAGGAAAAAGGTCGAGTGAAATGAAGGGGGGGTGCAACTGCTCGTACTTTAAACAGAAGCTCTGGATCTCATTACCAGGGCGAGTTTGCAGTGGATCCAGCTTGCAGCTAACTCCTTCTTAGTGCACAGGAAAAAAAAACCCTCCAGATGTTGGTGCCCAGGATCAAAGACCACCACATCATGCAAAACCCATGGACTCTCTAGCCTAATGGGCAACTGTTGCCAACTTTCACCAGATACCATTTTTAGTTTCTCTCTATCATATTTAATTGTTAGATATTTAAGCCTAGAATATTATAAAATTTGTCTTTCTTTCTTCTTTTTAATGGGGCCTGTTGTGATTGACGTGACACTCACCTCGCCCCTCTCTAGCCATTTTAGTATAACGTGTGCTGTGTCAGTGGAGACTGGTTTTCTGGGAGACTGCTGATCTTTCTCACTGCTCCGGGCCTCCAGTGCTTCCCTGAGGGCGTCCGTGAGCTGCAGAGCCTTCAGGGCTGGTTCGGCTGGTGGGGGAAGGGTGGATTTTTGGGTAATTTGCGAGGACTGGTAGTCCTGGACATCCAGCCTCATCAAAGTACTGAACAGTCCTTCACCAATTTTGCCTGTAGGAAATAAAATATTGAATAAACTATCATTGCACAGCAGAGAAGTCACTCAAAACACTTGATAACATCAAATGGTTTTGGGCATCAGAACAGTTGGTTTAGTGTTAAATTGAATTTATTTATATTCACTACAAAAAAAAGTAAAATACATAATTGACATACAAATGCCAGCTTGTGACAGATATCACACAAGACAAAGGGAAAAAAAAAATCGAGAAAAAAATTAAATGGAAGGCAACACAATGAAAATAGTACTGTGTGTGTGTGTGTGTGTGTGTGTGTGTGTGTGTGTGTGTGTGTGTGTGTGTGTGTACAGCTGTAATATGTTTGTACATATTTAAGAAGTTTTATACCAGGTAGCGTAATTCAATGAACAAATTTAAAGCTTAAATTTAAAGTTCCTTACAGAGGTGGATTGAGTTGCAATGATAATGTTCCATAAATTAGCATGCAACTGATGGAATTAAATATATATTTTTACTCCTTGAGTTGCATTTATGGACAACTTTGTTAGATGATCAAATTCCGGCTCATAGATCCCTTTAGACAGGACTCGTGTTTGAAGAGATGATTGGCAGGCTGCAGTATAATAAGTACAATTCCTATAATGACCTCTTGAGGGCGCTGTTGTGCAAACGTGTGACTCACTTGTATGTAAACAGCATCAAATGTCTGAGTAAAGTATACTGTGGCTTCTGAAATCCACAAATTACAGGTTCAATTTGTAGGTTACTGCAATCATCATTTCTAAGTAACAGAAAGTATTTTGTATGGCTGCTATCTGAAGTTAAATCAAAGATTCACTGGAGCAGTCAACGCACACAATGGAGACCAATAAACAGATGTATACTTTTTGTACTTAAAGTGTTATCAGGAGTGGAGTCTGTCAGCACAGGGCTACTAATGGTTGGACCATCACCTCTATAAATAGATTTTGCCTGGGCAAAAACACTGCTTGAGGTTGTGACAGACAACACTGCCAAAAATGTAGCACCTCTGCTAGAAAATATGGAGGAGAAGACACTGAAAGGTTACTTGCAAAGCAACACAGGGTAAATGCAATTGTTGTTGCACAGTAAGATATGAGCAGGAGAAGCAAGAGAAGTTCAAAAAACATTTTCTGAATGATAAGAGCAAGTTCACAGGAAAGTAAATCTCCAATACTTTTTCTATCTTATTAGACACTTATTTATCAATCAAAATTGAAATAACCTCCAGAAAGTTCTATTTTCTCTATAATATAACTCCCCAAAGTGAAATCATGTGGGCAGTGCTGTTTTTTTTACAGGCCTGCAATTTGAAATTGGGCAGTCTGATAATGAAACAGAAACTCTTACCAGCAATAATGTCATCCATTTGCTCCAAGGCAGACTCCAACATGTGGCTGGCATTTGACGCCATGGCAACAATGCGCCGTCTTTTAATGCAGCACTGGTTAATCCTCATTCACTGGTATGAAGAAGACAGAATGTTTGCTGATAGAAGTCAAGTGAGAGATCCTGCATAGAAAGAGAGAGAGAGAGAGGTGCAGACTACTCCCCTTCCTTGTCTTTTTTTTTTTTTTTTTTTTTACATAGCAAAGCTACAGCAGCTGTCCTGACATGTGAGTGACTTTCAAGTAAATAACCTCCCGAATGTGGCTTTTGGCTTTAAACTCTCCTCTCATTTTGCGGCAGGAGTCTTACCCATTGTCAGCGCTGTTATCCACATGAGGCCAAAGCTCATATTTAGAATAGTTTGTTTATGTTTTCCCTTCGGTTTTTCATTGTTTGTTGTATATATATATATTCAGCCCAACTACATGTTGTGAATGAATTTTGATCAGCTGGTGCAAAACCAGTATGCAAGCAGGAGTAGCTTCTTTAGCTCAAAGTCAACATTTTGATGGAGCAAAAGAGGTCACATCAGAACATTTGACCAGTAAAGCAGCTTTTGATTGATGCTGATGACAGAGAGCATGTTTCATAATGATAAGCATAGCTCAATGCAGCTGGAAAAAATATAACTTAAAACAAAAATATGTCCACACAGCATACTTTATTGCTGTGACAGCTGCTGTAGCAAAAATATTCTCAGCTGAGTAATCTGACGAATTGGCATTGCATTTAAGGCAGGTCAAAATACATAATTAAATACTCTAGTTAAATACTAGAGAAGTAATAATAGTTCTTTATTATCAAAAAATGCCTTGTGGTCTGATAAGAAATTGTATTTAGGAGATTTATGAATTCCTTGTCAGAATCTACAGGAGAGAAATGTTAAACTTTGAAAGTATTAATACATAATGATGTCATTTTTTTTACAGTAATCCCAACTGCAAAACTGCCACAAAGGTCATATAGGATCTCCTCTTATTGAGTTTCAGTCATTTTTTTACTTTACTTTTATGTCTTTCCCCCCAAATGTTTAGACACATTTCCAGAAACTGTGGCTCAAATTCTCAAATCTTTAAATACAAAACTAACATGAGTTGACCACTTTGTCAAAAGTCTACAAATCTCTTACAAAATGAAACTGAAAACTGCTTCTTTCCACCAAAATTATACACACAGCTGTCATGTGAATATCTCTTTCAGAGAATCAATAATAGTTTATGAATGCTTAGGCATTAGCTTTGAAACTATTGTCTATTGACAGATTATGTTTCTGCAAACCAGTAATATGCTGAATGTCAATGTTTCAGACCTTGTGGCTCAGATGATGTTCCTCTTAAGTTGGAAGAGTTAGGAAGGTTGCAGGAGTTGCCTGTTCGACACCACAGGACATTTTGTACCATCACATTAGGCATTTTCCAACTGGGATGTATGTACCAGCACATCAGGCATTCATTATAATTCATTATTTTAACCCAAACCATGATATTTCTCCTAACTCTAACCAAGTCTTTTTGTGCCTTAACCTTACCTTAAATGTTAATATCACACACAAATATTGATCACATTCCCTGTCAACATCTCCCTCTGTTAACTGTGTTTCTTATGGAATCAAAAAGGTACCGATGCCATGCGATTTCCATCAACAGTATTGAGAGATCCAAGAGAGTTGTGTCCAAGATGGACCATCTCTAGGGTTCGACCAACTCGTGCCATTCCTGCCTCCAAGTGGGATGTGGTCACCTCGATGAGTGAGATTATGATAGGCTTTTTTTTTTTTTTAATAATAATATTCTAGTATTCTGACCATATAAAATGACTACCAGACATATCACATGTATCCAAATTAATTTCCAGATTGAGTGGCCTATGTCTGGTGCCCACCAAAACAATTTGGAACTGCAGTGTTTTTTCAACTGAGACACTTTGGTTGCGGTGCTATATCCATGCAAATTGTCAGCACAGGCAGTGTTTTCTGCAGAAAATTACTTAGGTAGAGGTAGAGAGCTGGGGGTGGTTATGAAACAATACCAAAGCTGTTAAAGTTCAATTCCAGATTCTGTTCTTGTAAGGTGTTTGTGCTTGGATTTCCTGAGGGTCTGTTGTGTCTTGGAGTAAGATACTGCAACTAGCATGTAGAGTGTGGTTCTCCTTTGAAAGAAGAAAAGACGGCAGCACTCAAAACTTCTCTTATAAAGTTTGTTGTTTTGGCATTGGCTACGGCCACAGTAGCCTGTGTTAGCATTGGAAAAAAGTACTAGCTAAACTGAGTAATGTCTTAGTGTGTGTCTTTTTAAGAGAACTTTCACTACTATGAATGCGTTTCATGGAGGTGTCCGCCTTAACTATAAAGCATCGTGGGAAACACTGGCCAGTATAAAGCATAGCCTACTTGCTCTGGTTGAAGGGAAGATGTACCCATCAGTCTGTGTGGGATTCATTTCTCCTCCACGTGTCGTTGTTCAGCATTCAATCATTTCCTAACTTGTACAATGTGAAGTATTTGTGATATCTGTCCCACCCCTCCTCCACTTGTCATTGGACAGCTAGGTCCAAATTGACAATGGCAGTGACAAGTGACAAGCACAGTGCAGACATTACCCAAAGATCATTCTCTAACTCTTGGCAACCAGAAAAAAAAATCAACAATAACAAACAGTGGTAAAGAGGACGCTGCTTTTTAAACATCACGACTCATCACAGACAAGCACATCATCACTTTAGAACCCTCTTCAAAATGGCAGCCAGGATGTGATGGGAATGCAAACCCCTACCAAACCAAGTCAAACCACGTCAGCCCATATATGAATGGAAAATAGGTTGTGAGTGAAAGCCCAGTGATAAGTGATAAGGGATTCTCTAAATTCTGCTATTAGCATTTCACTGTAGTGACAATAAAATTAATATAATTACTATAATTACTAATATAACTTGCATATCAGTGTATTGTATATGATACTGTACAGTATAGTCTACATCATGCAAGTATATCTTAGGTTTTTCATTTATATTATTTTACATTGAAATCATGTGTTTATTAATAGACTGGTGTTCCATACTCTTCTCTTCAGATGCTTCTGAGATTCCTCAGTCTCACCCTTGCAAATCCTCCTGTCACCTCCACCTTTTTATTATTAGTATTTTGAATGTGCAATTTCTTTATTTAAATAAAAGAATGTCTAAGACAAAGCGATTCAGTTTCTTGTGTGTTTATGTACTCTAGCAGTGCAATTTATCACAATGCAAGGGGGCGCCAGCTTAAAATCTTGCCTAGGGCGCCGAATTGGTTCGGGCCAGGTCTGGTTGGACGTGATATAGTCATGTATATCCCCCTTCACTCTCTTGCCGGCGGCTACTATTGCTGAAACTTGAGGTAAACGACAAGACCAGCCATTTCTGTTGTTAGAATAATGTATATAAAGTTATCTCTGATTTGCTGTAATATTGTTTGTGTGTTATTAACTTGTGTTCTCAGTGTGTTAGTCATACTTTCTGCAAGGTGTGTGAGCAGAGACGTCTACGTGGGAAGCAACCTGAAGATGTTTCAAAGGGGAAATGCCTTTGTTTCTTTTATCTATGAATTTAGCCAGCTGCAGTCAATAGGTCAATGTGACCCGAAATATTCTGTAATGTACTGTTGAATTATTATCAGGCTGCAGAATAAATAAATAGTAAGGTGGCAGCAGAAGGAACTCAGAGTGGGTTGGAGATTGTAACTGAGTAGATTTCTGTCCGTTCTCCTTGCAAGTAAACTGTGTTGTCTTCTCCACTTTGTGTCTGTGTATTTGATGTTTTAGTACAACTATACTTCTAAATGATGAGAGACAGTTTCACTACAATTGTTTCCTATTGGAATTTATATTGCTGTACAATATTGTGAAGTTCTCTGAGGTGAATCTGTGATTTGTGGGTTTTGGGTTATACAATTTAGACCAAGAAGTCACTGCAATGCCTGCGGTTCTCTGCTATCACATTTCTGTCATTTGTTTCACTTCTTCTTTTTCAGTTAACGACTTCTTTGAAGTGGCCCAAATCTCTCTCTCTCTGTGCACCTGAATCTTTAATCTCTGTTTCTCCCTTGGCCTTACCGCCGTGTCTCTCCCGGCTTCTCAGCCTTTCTCCCAGGCCTCAGCTTCTCCATCGGGTCCACTGCTGGGTCTGCTCCCGGGTTTCTCCCAGTTCACTCCAGGGTCTCTCCCTGGGCCTCACTGCTGGGACTCTCCCAGGTTCTCTGCCAAGTCTTTCACTCCCTTGGCTTTTCTGCCGTGTCTCTCGATCCTTCAGCTTCTCAACCAGGTCTGCTGTAGGGTCCGTTCCCGCTCCTCTCCTTGGTCTCTCCATCGGCCTCAGGCTGGTCTCTCCTGGGTTCTCTGCAATCAAAGGTCCTCCCTCTGGCTTTGCTCCATTTCCTTGTGAAGTTTCCTTTCCTTGTGAAGTTTCTTTTCCTTCCAGGTGCAGTCAGTCTGTGATTAGTCTCAAAGAAATGGAATATTTTCAAAGTAAAACACAATAGGAGACACACTCAAGAATATCAAAACCACACATTAGCTCATGACCTGCTGCTAGCTCTATGACTCTCTGTGAAAGAAGTAAAACAATGTAGCAAAGCATAAAATGAGATCAGTCATTATGATGTAGCACCATATTTTTCAAGATTCAGTAGCAATGATAGGACAGTAGCTTACTCGCACACATCCATATCTCTGAGTTGCTTTTGAAAAGGACTCATCGTAATGCTTCATCCTGATTATCTTGCATTTCAGTATACAAGACTAACTCCCGTTTTGGAACATAATGTTATCTGCAATTATTATGTTCAGCCAGTAATTTGTGAATGAATTCATTATCTAAAAGTGTTTTCGCATATGTCAATGTGAAAAGGCAAAAGAGCATATCGAGACAAATATTGACTGTTTTGCAAAAATAGCATATTAATACATTGAAAACTGTGTAAAGAAGAGAATGTGAATTCAGTTTAGCACATTTAAAAGCATTGGCTATAAGTGTCGCTCATCTTTTTTATTTAGCTGATTAAGTACTTATCACCTATTAGTTTTATATTATATTGAAGTCCATGAACTCTGCTATGCTGTTCATGGCCAACAGAGTGCATCACTATTCAAGAAAACATTTCATACTTTTTGTCATACTGTGAGTCTACTGGTGGAAAGTAGGAATTTTGGTAAGAAACATTTTGGTTAAATTAATAGGTGTTATGGCCAAAAAAATGTGCCGTAGGTATCCAGCATGCATCTAAATGTTAGACCATCTGTCGATGCAATAACAGGTGAGATTTCTTTTTTATAATATTTCTATATATTTCTACATTCTCAGTATATTAATTAAAAATTGTCCAAGCCAGTATTTTTTTCTTTTGGCTAAGAGTTACAGTACAGTTACAGTAATGTAAAAATGAGGTACAATCCAACCTACAGTGGATAAAGGAGAAGCATTAAGAAAAATGCTGCAGTACTCAGTTCCATGTTGCATCTGTCACAAGTGCCACAAAGTTGCACATACATAAAGTAAGAAGAAAAATCATGGAAAATTACATTTTGTTATTATTTTGAGAGAGAGAGTTAGAGAAAGAGAGGATGGAGAGATAGAGAGCAGAAGGGTGACAAAGTGGTGCACTATACTTTTGTTCTGTTTCATTATTCACACCACAGTTTCAGACAGTGAATTCCCAGAGCATAGACAGATGTTAGGTGCTCAGAGGTCAGAGTGCTGCATTGTGGTTTGGAAATGTTTAGCACTGCCTGGTCACTCCCCTTGGTCAAAGCAAAGTATTACCATTCAAATCCAGAGAGAGGACAGAGAGAGACGATAACTGTTCTATTCATTTTAATTTCTGTACACTTGCTATCAGGTTTTATTTTTAATGAAAAGAACATATCCCCCTCACCATTATTTCCCCTCTATGTGACTTGGCAACTCGGATGTATATGTCTGGCCAATAAAGCAAATTAACACTGGAACTGCATTTGTGTGCCAATGTGCGTATGTGTGTGTGCAGGGGCGAAATGGAATGCAATACACTTATCAAAAGAAAAAAAAGAAATGAAAATAAAGATGCAATTTTCTCCAATTTGTAACAGGCATATACAGTATATTCAAAGACTTTGAATGGGGGCCAATAACAACTCAGCTTGAACAGAATAATCTATGACATATTTAAAAATAAAAAAGGAAAAAAAAGAAAAAAACTGGAAGAAAGAGGTAATATGATCAGGTTTATTTGTTTATTCCACTTTTTTAAAAGCTTAGTTCTGAATGTTTGTTTTATTATTTATTCTTTAAATTTGCCCAGGTGGAGCAGTGGTTAGCGCTGTTGCCTCACAGCAAGAATGTCGCATCAAGACATTGAGCTGGCACCTTCCTGTGTGGAGTTTGCAAGTTCTTCCCATGTCTGCGTGGGTTTTCTCCGGGGTCTCCAGACCTAAGCAGTTCAAAGACATGCTAAGGTTAATTGGAGACTCTAAACTGTCCATGGTGTGAGTGAAAAGCCAGCAGTGTTGCATGTGGACCTTTTTGTGTGGAATTAACACTCACCGACTTAGAGACACTGACCTTGGTATCACCAGACTAACATACTTCCTGCAGACTGGAGAATCCATCGCCTTGCAGATACCTAGTACCAAGCCATGGTAAATTATGGATCGCTCTGAGCAGATCCTGTCCCAAACTGATGGGAGCAATTATTGCTCCACAGGTGAGGGGAAATGCACAGTATGAGAGGTTACACTGGTGCCTTGTTTATATTCCCCACACCCACACAACACCAACAGCACTGCAAGATACTAGAAAATAGAAGAAAAAGCTTTTCCTGAGGATAAGATTATTAAATCATTTCCTCTCAGTCTCTCTAACATCCCACTTCTATATACAGTGTGTGTATGTGTGTTTATACACATGTCGAGAGGCTTTTGGAACAGTTCCTTTTCTATTTTACCAAAAGTAATGAATCTCTGTCATGTGAAGATTGTTATTATTGTTATTATTATTAGAAATTATGCCCATTTAAATATATTGTGATGAAGGGTTGAAACACAGTACAATAGTTTAGTTATTTACATATATATATAAATATAAATAGAGATATACAGCCATATATAGAAGCTATTTTATTTTTAAACATCCTATATGATTTATGTTTATTTATTAACCAACATGTAGTGAATTTAACAACTGAAACTATTCTCTCATTATCTTTCTATGTTTTAATTATTATTATTAACTCAGTCCTTATTCATAAGTGTACTGAAGGGAATTTAAAGGTCCCATATCATACAAAGAGCCACTATGTATTATTCACTATTCATTTATTTCATATAAATGAATTTTACTCACTATCTGTAGCACATTTTCTAAACCATTATCTTCAACCACTGAGTCTACAGTTATGGGGAACTCTTGTGTTTCCCAGTGTTTCCAATCTTGACTTACCATAAAATAACAAATAAATAAATCAACCACCAGGCCCCCTTTAAACTCTGGGTGCAGGTGTACGTTTTGACAAATAACTGAATGTTCCAAATAAACAGAGTCTAATTTAATTTTTTTTTTTTATGTTTTACTATATACGGTCTCAGAGTTATGTAAAAGAAAAACTGTCCCATGTATCAAACACTCAGAAAACTGAGAAATGCACGCAGCCTTCACTTTCACACCTTGTTTGTATTTCCTTGACTTTGTGATGTCATTCAGTAGCTCCCTCCACCTGCCCCCACCGTCACACCCACTTTTTTCACTTTTCCAAGTGAAAAAATCTGCCAATCAGAAAAGAGACGACCTGTGTTTCCTGGAACTCCACTCAGGTGTTTGACAGATCACTATACATGGTACACTATAACTTACACTGAGTTGGATTTTTGTAACTTAAATCATAAATATGTTGTGTTAGTGATATCAAAACTTCAAATAAATCCCAGCAAAGTGTATGATATGGGATTTTAAAGATTGTGAAGTGAGGTGAATATGCAATAAGAAAAGAGCAGTAGAACGGCCTTTGAACTTGGAACTTTGACTCAGGAACTTAGACAAGACCTAAGCAGCTGGAGTCGAAGGGAATGCGGGTTTCTTAGTTTATGTACTATGTTTAATTGAGGGGGAAATTATGGAAAAGGGAATACAATGCAGTAAAAGTTGACATCTGCATGGCTTGCAGGATTCCCTTACTGCTGTGGTAAAGATAATAAAGTATTATACTGACAGCATATGGGGTTTCTCTTTCTCTCTCTTTCACTCAAGTAGCTAATGTACTTCCCCAGCAGTACTCCATGATGCTCAAGTTTTATCCGAGTTTATCCAAGGTCTTTCCAAGGGCAATTGAACACACCATTATTTCATGATCGATCAACCACAAATGGTCTTATGTGCAGAGGATATATATATATATATATATATATATATAGTGCAGGCAAATGTGTTTCTGTCAATCATGCAATTGTACAAAAAATACAGTAACCATATTCATAGGAGCATACATTTATTATATGTGGATGTAGGAATATGTAGCCTCTGGAGCCACACATCCACAGCCCACATGCACCTGTTTTACATAACGTTCACAGAAAAGAGAAAATATGTTCACAGTCTCTATTTCACAGAATAATTGTAATGCTAAACTAAGTGCTAATGCTTAAGTGTGGATAACAAGATAATGGATAACAAAATGAAACAGAGCGTGCAGAAGTGTTGACCTTCGCATGTAACCCAAACTACATATGCTGTATGCATCTATTACACATGTATTTTGCAGATAAAGTTAATCTCATCATTGAACCTCTGATCTCCATTGGATTTCTTATGTATGTGCAACACATTCCGAAGTAGAGAAGTAGAAAACTAGCTTTCCCCTGGGATTTTTTTTTGCAGAATTTAAGTAAGGGTGGCAATTATATTATGTAATTTTTTTTTCTTCAAGAGACAGTATTTCATCTGTGTCATAGACTCGGATTCAGAGAAAGAGTTACAGTTGCAATAATAGGACTGCTGAATGGCTGTCGTCTTATCAACATCCCCCTTATCTTCAATTTTTCATTAACATAATTGCTATAGTCAACAGAGCAGTCGCGGCTCACTGTAATTTATGTTGTACGCCATAAGAGACGCGTCGCCCAGGGCAGCTTGTATAGAAGTGTGACATAAGCTTAAATGGAACAGTGAGAAGGAAGCGCTGCATGCTTCTGACGGCTCTTATGACAGGTACTTTTAAATGGAGCAGGTGAAAGTGATCCAGGCACCTTTGCTTAATATATGAAGAAATAACTTGCAAAAACATAAACACCGTTTTGAAAAAGAATGATTCTAAGAGGCTTGTAACTTTCAATAGTTTAATTTTTGAGACACCTCTATTTTCTTATATGTGCTTTGTAAAAGACACCGAACTTTGGTTTTAATGATATAATCTAGAGTAAATCATAAATAAATTGAGTTTTTGAAGATTTCTATAAGTGGAGATAACTGCTTTTGCAAATAGAGTATACTCATTATTTGTCGGGAAGTGGTGCAGACAACCAGACAAACAGTAAGGCACATGCAGGCCTTTTTGTTTTCTTTTTTGATGAAAAAATTGTTAAATTATTGCAGCTACACAAACACAATGTGTTGTCAGCTACCTGGAGGAGGGGACACTGAAATGTGTGATGGAGGTTCTGTGGTTAAGTTTAGGCACAAAAATAACTTTGTTAGGGTTAAAATGATCAATACAAGGCATGACAGGACAAATGTTCATTAAAATGTCCTGAACACTAGTAAAATGCCTGAGGTCACAGTAATGGTTAACAGGGATGACGAACAGGTGTCTCCTGTAACTTTTCTGCAACTCCTTAAGCCAAACCCTTAAACCATCCGACCCAACCCTTCACATACCGCTATGAAAAGTGAAACTTAAGAGGAACGTCGTCTGAACTACGTCACCATCTGAAACCATCTATCATATCTCTACTGCTTAAAATAAAATGTTACCATAAGATACTATTTCCTAGAGTAACCAAAGACTAACTGTATGATGACTTAAGCTTTTGAGAAATCAAAAACGTGATTCTAACAGCAAATCCTGTGCTCTCCAGATACAAGAATGTTTGATACAGCGATATGCAACCGATCCGATCCATGGACTTCACCCAGCTTAATATGACAACTGCAGCAAAACATTCAACTGATTATAATTTCTTTCAAGTGACTATCTAATTATAATCCTATTATGATATGGAAGTGTACGTGTTATGGTACATTCTGTTCGTGTGTAGATACAGCAGATTAAAAAAATGATGAAACACAATTATGAAAAATTGTCTGTAGCATAGGAATTTAATCTCCATTATATTAAACACATGGTAAAGTGTGCGGAAAGATAGCAGCAGACAGGTTCTCAGTGCTTGAAATGTAACAATGCTGCAACCTTGACTCTCTCTCTCTCTCTCTCTCTCTGTATGTGTGTGCGTGTGTGTGTGGGTGAGGTGTGTGTGTGTGTGTGTGTATCAAATCACCTCCCAGCTTCTCGAACTGGGAGATGGTCTATGATGACTATAAAATGGTGGAGAGGGATGTGTTGAATCTATGAACCATGTTGAAAATCTAAAGGAACACACACAAACACACACACATACATCATTTTACCCTAACCAAGTCATTTTGAAAAAACTAAAATAGAAACATGTGCGCGCACACGTGCACGAACAGCAGGCCCAGGTAGGAGGGAAACAGAGTGAAGGTACACAGCATCATCTTTTTCTGTCATTTTTATCACGTTTATACTTGTTTTCACCTACAATTCCCACAATGTTATTACCCTCAGGTCCCGAAACACCACATATATAAACGTGTTGGGGAAATGTGTTCTTGTACATGTTCTCCACAAAAAAAATGAGCCAAGTCAATGAGTCTGAGTTTGAAAAAAAACATAAAAAATACATAATTTTTCTTTTAGTAAACACTGAAAATGGATCTTGCAGACCTGAACACCACATAAGGTTTAAGCAAATGAAATGAGAAAAGTGTATGCAGGGATTTTACTTCTTTAAATGTAAATAAGGTAAAAAAAAAAAAAAAAAAAAGAGAGAAGAATATAACACTTTGAGTCTACAGCAGTCATTCTATTGCCTAGTATTTAAAAAAAGAGAGAGAGACAGTGCGGTTTTGCAGAGAACGTAACTATTTGTCCTACTTGCTCAGTGTTAAATAAACTCCTGAATGTAACACAAATATCAAACGTCGAATCACCTTACATGCAAAATAGAGTCATAGTACAAGTTGTTGAGTTTACAGCTTCCTCAATATAAGAAATATTTTTGAGTGCTTCCTATATGTTTGCAAAGGTTTGATGTGATGATAATAAGATTAATTAATTATAAATATATCCAAGTTACTTTTTTGTCTATTTCCCTCCCTAAACTGCTTTAGAGTGGTTGCTAATTTGGGAAAGTTCTTTTTTTATTTATTGTACTTGTACATTATACAAGCAGTAATACATGCTGCAAAATAAGTTACAACTTTCTTTTGATATATTTTATATTATATATTCTATTCTTTTATATATTATAACTATTATCACTTTTTTAGATTTTAACAAACCAAAAAATACACACAAACAGAATGATTTTGTTTTAAATGAAAATAAATAAATAAATGAATAAATATGGAGGGGCAAACAGATTTTACAATTTTACACAAACTTAATTGGCAATGATCAACAATGTTTTTTTTATGGAATAATATTTATTGATAACATTAAACATATTTACTTACAGTTAATTGGTTTCGAAATTAATTGCCACTGCACATCAACTGACAGAACCGCACATTGTGTTCCCAGAATACAAACAGAAAGATAAGAGGATATCCCACCAAACCATGACCTCATGCACCAATTCACCACCAAATTAAAATAAATCAATAAATAACAGAATGGCAGTTTGACTGGTTGTAAGTACATTGTGCAAATACAGACTCACCTCATTAAAACAAGTAACAAGACTATGTAAAAAACAGTAACTACTGTATAAACCCAGGAATGGCACAGACTTAAAATGTCTGCAAATACACCTGTTTGTTTTTCTTATGGAACATTTTAGAAAAGAAAACATCCATCTTTTTTTTTTTATTTTGCGGTCATTCAACATGCAACTGATCCAGTCGAGCAGAGCTCTAGACAGTTTTGTGTCTCTCTTCTTCTCCATAGTGTGATGGATGTCTGCGTTCTTCTTTCCAGGACCAGAGGTGGGTGGGGCACCCTGCAGCACCACTAGCCAAAGGTTCAGCCGAGGCTTTGGGGGTTGATCGGTATTCTCTTTTTTTTTTTTTTTTTTTATTCTCGCTCAAGGCTACGGAGAAGGAGGCGTCTTCAGAGAATTACAGGATCCTCCCTGGCTACTACCTGTGGTCCCCTGGTACTGCAAAGACAAGACAAGCAGAACCAACGGAACAACAGTTAGAGATGTGTTATGCATATGCAAAAAGATACATTTACAAAGTGAAAAAAACAGGCACATTTTCAAAACTCCCAACTTTTCATCTCGGAAAACCTTCAGTTAAATGTACTTACCGACCTGCAGGGTTATGAATTGGACAGTAAATCAAAGAATGAACGTCTTCCATTTCATGTTTGTGGGGTTTTTCCTTTTTTGGTGCATTTATTTATGCATTCCCTTATTTTTTATTGGAATAGACTTTGTGTGACTGTTTTGTTTGCCAACAGCAAGAAAAAAAATGATAAAAGCCTTTGCAGTGAAAAGTGGCTTACAGTACTTGGCAGGCAAACATGTAAACAGACCAGCATTTTGGAAAAAAAACAAAAAACGTTGGCATATTAGGACTACTTTGCAGTTTTTGGAGTCGCGTAGAAGAGGATGAAGGAGACTGAACAACTTTGACTGAAATGACTCGAGAGGAAGTAAATAATGAATGTTTTTTTTTTTAGGCTCCAATAAAGATTTTCAAAGTGCTACATACTCTAACAGCCCTAAAAGAAACATAACAAGTTCGCTTTCCCATTTACCCATTGTCTCGCTGTCTCTGAGTTTCAGGAGCGAGGACCCCTTGATGCGCGCACAAACACACACAATACTGCCATTATTCCAGGGTGAATGCACAGGTCAGAAACACCATCTTTCATATTCGCAGTAAGACTCCTTCCCTCTCTGTCAGAATATCAGTTCTATATAGCTCTCCACCTCATCCATTCTCTTTTACTTTTCTGGGTTTTTTTTTTTATCTCATGAGAACTGCCCACAGAAAGCTGATTGGCTCTTCTCCGGAACCACATGGACCCCTTCATGCCTCAGGCCAAATTACGTCAAAGCTTTGTCTACGCTTTCTCTCTCCCTGGTTTCCCTCTGCAAGATCTAAAAAAAGGGCCAGATAACGACTGAGTGATTTGACACACTACCAAAGGCGAAGGGCCTGTCCTGTTTAGGGACCTGACAGTCTAATGAATTGGCAAGATAACTGTAGGCTTAAAACTAGCTTTGCACTCAAAAAGCAAAATATTACACAAGACACTGTACAGTGCTTTAATATATTTGTCACAAGCTGTGATCCACTCCAGAGCAAGATTCTGTTATCTTACCCAGTTACTCTATGTACTCTCAGACAAACTCTATGACCCTTTTGGAGGAAACCGCTATGATTTGAAGATTATTAAATCAGTTATAATGTCAGTCAGTCATTTTCTATATTATGTTATTTCTATATATATATATATATATATTACTGTTGCAATTATCTATTTTTAAATTATTTTTTTTCTCAGAAAGCTACATGCTATTTAACTTAAAGGGATAGATAGCCCCATTTTCCATCTTCCTGGCATATATCTGAAGCATAGAGAACATTATTTCAACGATTCCCTCCAGTATTGAGCTTTGTAGTGATTTCCGTCCAACCGGATTTTCAATATAATGGAAGTGCACAGAGCAGATTTTCAGTAGCTTTTTCAGGAAGCACAACGGGAAGCTTATAGTTTAATCTTTACTTGTTGTCAATATGTTGTACTGCAATTTATAGCTGACTTGCTAACAGAATATTGAAACCAGAGCTAGACTTGTTGAAATATTGAACTATTTTTGAAGACCAGAGTATGTAGTAAACCTCACATCAATTAAGTGTTTAAGTCTTCAGTTTTTCATGAAGTTAAATAGGTTTTTTCTCGGATTCAAATCTGCCCTGTGCACTTCCATTATATTGAAAATCCAGTCAGAGCTCAATACTGGATAGATCGATAAAATTATGGTTTCTATGTTTCACATATATGCCAAGAACATGGGAAATGGTGCTAGAGATCCAAAATACTGAACTATCCCTTTAATCTAATTTGCTGGAAATGTAGCTACATTTCTAATGCACTTGCCTGTATCTAACAAACCTTCTCTATATAAGATAAACAAAGAAATGTGACATAATGACATTATAAATGTAAAGCAACTGTCGCCTAACAGAGATAGTTTATTACAGTGGTATTACACTACTCGGTTAACAAAAGCCGCTGGTTTTGAACTTGAATAAATAACAGTTATTTATTTATTTTTTTAATGACAGTGTTAGTTCCAAATCAATGTCTACTCTTTATGTTAAAAATATGGTCATGTGGAGAGACACGTCAGAAGAAATGCGGTAAATTCTTCACCTCAACAAGAGGATGCCAGTGGGCGACAGGTTTTCGAGTATATGTGAGCATTTCACTCCAGTGGTCTCGACCGAGGCTGTCTGCATCGTTGCCAACTCGACACACGCCAATGACCTCGTTATGGCCTACACTGTAGGTGCAGAAGAGAAAGAGAAAAACATGGATGTGACAGCCGGCTTCTGCAACGTGAAAATAATGATGCAGAAGGTCATTGGGGTTTAACAGAGAAAAAAAACTGAAAATAATTTACGAAATCAAATCCAGAAAAGTATGTATTCCTTATTGTTTTCTGACAAGTACAAATAAAAAAGGAGAGGTAAATACTATGATTTATATAAAGTGAGAGGGTCCTCACCGATCATAATCCATCACTGCAATCAAAAGACTGATCTGCTCTACGTTTTCTGGAGGGACATCAAAAACAATGGCCTCATTATAGACTGGGTTCAAAGTGTTCCTCTTGGTCGATGTCTTCCGCTTCTTCAGTCTGCGACCGTCACACATTAGCGAAACCTTCACATATGGGTCTGGGAAGATGAGGGGGGAGACAGAATTGGGAGATATTCATTTGCATTCAGGGCACAGGCCAGAATACAATTATCCACTCTGTAGGCCATCATTTTTTTAATTACCAGATGCACCGGTGATATCCATAGCTTTGAGATTGCGAGCTTTTATCATCGTAATGGTCAATCTGCCTGCAGTAGGCAGGTAACAGAGCGAAAACATCAGATCCCCCAAGTCCACGTTATCCTGAAAGATAAAATAAAACACATTTATAGTACATTAAGCTTCATTATACAACAGATAATTCCGACCAAGCTTTGTGCTGGACATATAAAATGTGAATCAAATCAGGCTGACAGCCAGACCCTTCTCATTCCCAATCTCTGTCACACCCATCAGCATCATTGCTGAATGCACTGGGTACCCATAAGCATAGTTTTTTTGAACGTGCACAATCCCACAGGCTTCAAGAAAACTCCTAAAATATGTGAAATAGCCGCAATGAGACCGATGACGCCTGTATAAGTCGGTATAATGTGACAAATGTCCATGTCACAGTAATAGTGGTATTATTTCTAGTACTGCTGTGTGTATAGCCATAGCTGAGGGGTGTAGAATAATAGCTTGGCCATCAGAAAGGTGCACTGCCTGGCCTGGGTATTTGGGGCTGTAGCCATGATGATTTTATAATTCTGCAACTCCACTTCGAGCATCTATCATATATAAAAAAAAAAAAAATGCCAGCAGTGTTGAAATTTTGTATTTTCAGTGAGTGAACAGAGGAAAGATCAATCAGCAAATGTTTAAAGGGAAAATGTAAATGACTGTGTGTCGTATTAGTTGATAAGTCTGTCAGCTCTTCAATTGATGGGATCAAATGTTCACTCACAATCAGCCAGGAAAAAATGTATACTGTAAATTACCAAATAATAGCTGGGGTAATTATTTGTTTCAATCACTTAACAGATCAGGCGTTTATTTGAGACCAGGAGGCAATTTGCAACAGGCAATTAATTCCGTACTCTAAAAAATCTTGCTCAGCAAAACTGAAGTATAATAATTTTCTCAAACTGTTTTAATAAACTTAAAACTTACTAAACTATAACTTACATTTTTCAAAAGTACAATTATAGTACTGTAGTTAAATGCCTCGCGGCTGCTTCTACTGAGTTTTCCTCTGCATATTTTACGATAGATTCTATGCTGGTCATATAATGAGAATATCATGAAAAAAAATTATTTATATCAGTAATTCCATTAAAAAATGAAACGAGTATATTATATGCATTCATTACACACACATTGATGTTTCAAATGTTTTTTTTCTTTTAATTGTAATGATGATAACTGACAACTAATGAAAATCCCAGATTTACTATCTCAGAAATATTTAATCTTAAGACAATACAAAAAAAAGATTTCTAGAAATGTTGGCCAACTGAAAAGTATAACCATGAAAAGTATGAGCATGTACAGCACCCAATACTTAGTTGGGGCTCCTTTTGCCTTAATTACTGCAGCGATGCGGTGTGGCATAGAGTCGATCAGTCTTTGGCACTGCTCAGGTGTTATGAGCCCAAGTTGCTCTAATAGTGGCCTTTAGCTCTTCTGCATTTTTAAGTCTGGTATATCACATTTTCCTCTTCGTAATACCCCATCGATTTTTTTATTGGCTTGAAGTCAAGCGAGTTCACTGGCCAATTAAGAACAGGGATATCATGGTCCTTGACCCAGATTCTACAAAGTTTGGCACTGTGTGCCAACTCCTGTTGGAAAATTAAATCTGCATCTCCATAAAGTTGTTCAACAGCAGGAAGCATGAAGTGGTCTAAAACTTCCTAGTAGACAGCTGTGTTGACCTTGGACTTGGATTCTGTGCCTCTCCTCTCTTCCTCCAGACTCTAGGACCTTGATTGAAGGACAAAATTTGCTTTGATCAGAAAACATAACTTTGGACCACTCAACAGCAGTTCAGTCCATTTTATCTTTAGCGCAGGTGAAACACATTACCCCTTGTTCAAGAGTGGCTTGACATAAGGAATGTGACAGCTGAAACCCATGTCTTGAATACATCTGTGTGTGGTGGTTCTTGAAGCATTGACTCCAGCTGCAGTCCACTCTTCATAGAATCTCCCCTACATTTTTGAATGAGTTTTTGTTTCACAATCCTCCTTAAGGTGCGGTTATCCCTATTGCTTGTCATCCATTCCCCCTTCTATTAATTTGCTTGGACACAGAGCTCTGTGAACAGTCCGCCTCTTTAGCAATGATCTTTTGTGTCTTTTCCTCCTTATGCAACATGTCAATGGTCGTCTTTTGGACAACTGTCAGGTCAGCAGTCTTATCCATGATTCTGTTGCCTACAGAACTAGAGTGAGAGACCATTTAAAGGCCTTTACAGGTGTTTTAAGTTAATTAGCCGATTAGATTGTGGCACCAGGTGTCTTCAATATTAAATCCACACTCAATCCACAATATTCAATTTTTCTGATACTCAATTTAGGGTTTTCATTAGTTTCCAATTAGAATCATCAATATTAAAAGAAAAACACTTATAATATGCCAGTCTTTTTAAAATTAATATATACATTGCATCTGTATATAATACATACAGATGCTGTATTAATGTGATGAAACCTTTAGAAACCTTTTTCTTTCTGTTCCTACAGTTTGAGACAGCTGGAATATTAAGGTGCAAAATGGTAGCGATTAAACAGTAAATCAAATCCAAACCCTTCCTTTCTCCACAGATTTTCATGTTTTGAAGCAATGTGTTGCATATGAGAAAAGCATAGAAACAGTCGACTGTATGTTTTTAAACACAGAAGAATCAGGGCTCAGCCCCTGATGATGAACAGTCCAGCCAACGCCCCTGGTTACAAATTGAGACCGGTTTCTTCTCTTTCTTCTGTACATCACTCTAAGAAAAGCCTCCCTCATTTCACCAGAGATGGAGACTTCTGTTGAGCTGTAGGAAGGCAGAAGCTCACTTATCACTTGCTCTTAAAATAACTCTGCTAAAGAAGTGAGAACCAAGAAAGCACATAAATGCGTCTGGTGAAAAAAAAAATAAAGAAAAAACAACTCCTATGTTAGAATCTCTTGACTTGAATCTCTTGAATCATTCTTAATTACTCTGCACTGCACTGTAACTTGTTCTTTGTTTTAATTTCAAAGTTATAAATTTTAATTCTTAATTTTTATTTCTTATTTTTATTTTATATTATATCTATTTTTTTTATTTTAATCAACTGTTTTAAATTGTTTTAATCAACTGTCTTAAATTGTATCTTGATGCTTTTAATGTTTTATGTAAAGCACTTTGAATTACCTTGTTGTTGAAATGTGCTATACAAATAAACTTGCCTTGCCTTGCCTTGCCTATAATAGCTTGAATGTCTCGAAATGACACTAGTTTTTATTTGCGGTCTGCATCTGTGATGGTGTGTATGACTGCGAGGACGAGAAAGCAAGGGACAGTGTGGGAGAGAGACTGAGAAATAGAGAGTGTGAGTGAGACAGAAAGGAGAGTAGGAGGAGAGCCTCCTAAGACCTAAATCTCCTCGTATCTTGACGTGGGTCTTTTATCAGGATCAAGCGTTTAACAAGACTATGGTATAAGGCCTTTTAATTTGCATGATGGATTAACCGACATGGAATGCATTCCACATTCCAGAAGATACAGATACAGGTGGGATGAAGAAGAGATTAGTGTTGTGTTTCAAGCACTCCCAAATCCTCCTTAGGCAGTTAACATAGCGTTTAATACCTGTAGGTTGAATGCTCGACTGCAAGTCTAAGATAACTGGGCTACATCCTAAATGTCATGATTTACACTTATTGAATTGTACTTGTGTATTTCCTAGAATACTAAAACTTTAATAGTACCATCAAACAAACTATATGTTCAGTCCCACCATCAATCCTGGCGTCACGATTATACTGTTTTCATCAGTTGAGGCAATGACTCTATGACAAATGGGCTCCTCTGAGTTGCTTGTAAAATTCCTCACCTCTTCGCTGGTGTCCTAAGGTGATAGGTTTGTTTATGAGGGAATATGTGTACATGTGTGCAGCATGTGTATGTGTGCATGTGTGTCAATAAGCTGAGAAGTGTGAAACTGGGAAAAAAAAAAAAAAAGAAAAACTGAACAGTGTGAGAATGGAGCAGACCAGATGCTGTGGATCTCTAGTGCTTATCTGCTGACCTGCGATACCGTCCTATTCTTGCCGGGTAATGCTGATTAACAATCAATAGTAAAAGGGCAGACACATCAGCGCTGCCTCCCAAAACAACCATAACCAAAAATATCAATACTTTCATCAATATCAATATTCCCTTAAAGTCTCTATCAGAATACACATCTTACTCTCATGTAATCGGCCTCTCCTCCTCACTCGCCCCATTTTTATTGTTTCCTGCACATGTGCACCCAAAAAACATCTTATGACAAGTGTGTTAAAGATAAAATAAGGACCAATTAAGGATTGTGCAGGACAATTAGTTTCATGCTGGTCAATGATACCTGCAACAATGACTGAACATCCTTGCCATCTCGTTCTCTTTGCCCTTTAATGAGTTTTACTGGTGAGGCTGCTCTAAGTGCAGAGCACACTGAAATATGCATGTACTTGCTCAACCAACAAATATGGCCATTTCCATGTCTCTGCACACAAGGTGGGTCTAGAGATTGTTGCAGGAGGAGATAACTGTAGCCAGTAGGCATTCTTAGGGCGGGGGGATGCCATCTGTCTTGTTAGCAAAATGAGCAAAATGCAGACCCCTTGTTAGCTTGATACCTTTCCCCCTCTCCATCCTGTAGTACAGAGGTAGGTAACCCTGGTTCTAGAGAGCCACTGTGGGTGCAGGCTTTTGTTCCATCCAAGCAGTAACACACCTGATTCTACTAATGAAGGTTCTCAACAAGGAATTGTTGTTTGTTTAGTTGAGTATGTTAATGTCATCTGCCTGATTCATTGATCCTTTATCTGACCGAGGTTTATGCAAGTTCGAATCTATGGCCCTGACAATAGCTCAGCTCCGAGGTACCAGTAGCTTAACTGTGTTGTGTATTGATAAATCCTGTCTGTGGTGCTGAAGAAGCTGACAGATTTGTAATTGTACCCGTGTCTCTCAATCCTGACATCACAAAACTAAGTCATTTGTCAAACATTAAATTTATGTATTAATTCTTTTGTATTAATTATGTATGTATTCTTTCTTTATTAGTATGGCAGTTTCAGTTCAGTTTAACGTGTTGTTGTGGAAGAGTGAGGAGATCATAGAGACAGAGTGCTGCCTGTAGTATACCTATACCTAATATTTCTATGACGATTCAGTAGTGTCTATGCAGCTGTAAATACACCCACAGACTGATCAACTCTGTAACAAGATATTTTTGAGGAGACATCACTACAGATATACAGTAGTTTTTACTGTAGATGTTTAGTATAACCTGGTGGGGAACAGGTAATGAAACCTGCTCTGACCACAGTGCACTCCACTCAGCTGCTGCAGTTACATAATTCAAGGTAAAGTGTATACTACCATCACTATAGTGTGTGTGTGTGTGTGTGTGTGTGTGTTTTTTAAATGGGCATTTTAAAAATGTTTAATGTTCACATCTAGTAAAAGACTAGGCCTACTCATAATCTCTATTTAGCCTAATAGCACTTCAGTTAAACTCATATTATGACCACAATTATAATATCAAGAATTAGGCCCATATTAAAGGCCTAATTCATATTATAATAATGTCTTCTCACTGCAGGCAATAAGGAGAATCACCCTCCTGTGGCGGAAGTGCTGTTACTTGCTTTTGTTTAATGAGAGATCAATTAGACTGCAGGTTGGTGGCAAGTGTGTGTACTTTGCCCCTGTGGACATATTGGGTTCATTCGAATGTGAGAAACAGAGTTGTTCTGTCTGGACTGTAAGTAATTTGTATCAACTGTTGTGTGCAGGGATGGACTTGGGCTGCTGCCTTTGAAGAGAACAAAAATGCTGCAAAAGGATGCCTTTCCAGTATATTATAAAATGCTCTTGAGTGAATTCTATTAATGGAATGTGTTAAATTGTCCTCTGGTGTGCTCTTCCACTTACCTGAACTTGATACACTACCCTCTAGAGTGCCCTTCCAGTGGACAATGTTATAAATTGTCCTCTAGAGTGCCCTTCCAGTTAACCAAACATGATAAAGTACCCTCTAGACTGCTCTTCCAGTGGACTAAACACGATAAAGTGCTCTCTAAAGTGCCCTTCCAGTGGACAATATGTTATAAATTGTCCTCTAGGGTGCCCTTTCAGTGTACTAAACTTGATGAAATGCTTTCTAGTGTGCCCTTTGAGTGCCCAGCCACCTATAGTTTGTTGATAGCCGTTTTATTTTGTTTATCCCGGCCCTTCAAACAGCCCGATTCCACCACTGGTTATGTGGATTATTGGAGGCAATAGTATCATTTAGCAGTTAGAAAGGCTAGGGCTATGCTTTATATTTTTGTGTCACAATTATTTACTCAAAATCCAGGGGAAATTTAAATGCATCATGAATGGTAGAGCACAGCCTATGAGCACAGTTGTTCATCTTTGTGGATGAGATATAGGGTTATGATGGCATAGAGCAGGGATCACCAGCGCTGGTCCCAGAGAGCCGCTGTGGCTGAAGTTTCTGTTTTAACCAAGCAGTAACACACCTGATTCTACTAATGAAGGTCAATGGCAAGGGCTCTAGTGGTTGATTAGTGGAATCAGGTGTGTGACTGCTAGGTTGACAAAAAAGCCTAAACCCAAAGTGGCTCCAGGACGAGGGTTGGTGACCCCTGCTCTGGCACAGAGTGTGTACTGTGTAAGTCTTTATGTGTGTGTCTGAGAGAGAGAGAGAGAGAGAGAGAGAGAGAGAGAGAGAGAGAGAGAGAGAGAGAGAGAGAGAGAGAGAGAGAGAGAGAGAGAGAGAGAGAGAGAGAGAGAGAGAGAGAGAGAGAGAGAGAGAGAGAGAGAGAGAACGAAGCAGAAATATTCTGCCCACTAGTATTTTTAGAGGACATGAGTAGGCTGTAAATGGTTTCAGCACACCATATGTGGGACTGGTTTACTGCAAGAAGTCAATGGTGACTTACCAATAGATGCTAATAGCCTTCTGAGCTGAAGTATAGTAGAGTATGAATCTAATTATCTAATCAAATCTAGCCCCTATGAAAACTGAAAAGCCATTTAACCATCTAACCACCCCAAAGGTGATCTTGTTTCTACTTCTCTGCCTTCATAGTTGTCTGACATTTGTATGTGCTAATTGTCAGACATCTACAATAATCAATGTCCCCTGCTATAACCAACCACCCACCTTTATTATAATACTGTATATATGTATATATTATACTATATGACGCGTGATTTTAAATCAAACAGATATACCTTTTTAAATTGAGACTAACAGTTCTGCTTTTCTAGGTAACTGGCTAAGTGGAAGATGCATATGGGATGTGTTATCTTATAAGAAACTTGACTGTTTGACAATTAAAAACTAACACATTGTGACCACAGAATTTCTAGTCTTTGAAACATCCCTGACATGGAAACAAGGGCGTTATAAATCCCAGTGAGACAATCCTGTTTTAATCATGACTACTATTTTATTCAGGGAGTTAATATATACACTAATTAAGGGCAAATATAAACTCAGCAAAGAAACCCATTTTCATTTATATATCCTGATGTTTAATGAATAGCATTTTTTTTCTGACTGTGTTAGTGAAAATCAATATATCAATACTCATGCATTGATTTTCAGAGTAAATAAATGTGAACCACCCAGTTAAGAATGATTTTAATGTCTGAATATCTTTAAAATCAGTGTGAGGAATGTTGAATGTGATTAAACTTGATAGGGACCTTTACACCGACTTGTAATGAGCGATTTCCACATAACTTTTCTGAGGTTGAGTAGATGTAATTAAGTTTGACTACATTAAACATTGATTTTAAAACTTAATCTGCAGTTTCTAACTCTGTGAATGCATTGAAATAAAAATGAATAATTCAAATATATAGTCTGTCTCTGCATGTCTCATCTCCACAGAATATCCATGTCCAAAGATAAATAAATAAATCCACATCAGTTTCAATATTGTTTTGGCTGTTTTGTCTTTAACCCTGTCAATAATGTCAGGAGAAATGGCCACAACATCATTGGTTTCATTTAATATACATTTAATTACTAAACTAATTTATTAATATGCTGATAGGCAACAGCAACTGATGGTGCATTTCTGCTCTTGTAAAGATACACAGTGAAGCAGGTATTTTTAATGTAAGCATGCAAGACTATGAAAATGGATATGCAAATTGAATTCTTCAGCTTTCTCATTTCTCATTTAACACATTTAAATTTTTTTTGTTTGTTTGTTTTCTTTAGCTAGTGTATCCAGCCCGGCTTTCCAGGTGGATGAATGGATCAGTATGGCACACAAACTCAGGTTACTCTCTTACAAAGCTCATTAAACTGAAATGGCTGCAGTGGAGACAAGTCATTTGCATCCGCTGCGCGGAACAGAGCTACGGGAGACAAACATGGATACCAATGAAGGATAAAAGGTTTACTTATTTACACAACAGACAGACTCACATTTAACGCTGCCTGTACTCAAAGTAATTTCTGAAAAGATCCCTGAAAATAGGTCGAACCGGGCAACAAACATGACCAGGCATATAGTTATAAACAAACCCTTAGGTCAGTCAAACTTATTTGAAAGACAAATCACAGGCGAATGCCATAATAATGATCCAAACTGCTGAAAACATCCACCTCAGTTTTGTACCCTGTTGGACCTATTTCCAGCAATGTACAGCAACATTCAGGATTTACTCTAGTAAATTATCTTTGCCCCATTGATCTTGCATTACTGACTTTCCTGGGAGGAAATACAATAGTTACCAGCAATCCAAGTGTCATTATTATAGCCACGGAAGGATGACAGAATCGCAGGATCACGGACTTCCTCTCAGACAGGAAGCAGCACAAGAGGTGGGGAAAACATAACATCTCTGATTCCCAGAGTGGTTCCCTGTTCTCCTTGTACACCAACACCTGCACCTCTAGTCACCAGTCCCTCAAGTTTCTGAAGTTCATGGATGAGCTGGTGATCTGGTGCAGCCAGAACAATCTGGAGAACTCAGCCCCACTCACCAGCTTCACCCTTGCCGCTTAAAATATATTATATATAGAATTTCCAAAGTATGGGTGATGTGTGTGATCTGTTGAGCACCATGGTGCATGAGAGAAGGAAAAGCTCTTTTATTTCTGAGCACTGTAAAATTGCCCATTTTGTCATAAACATCTAAGCTGGCAGTGTAGTGCCGGTGCTAGTGAGCAATAACTATTCCATGAGGACATTTCAAATTCAAAAGTTCTAACTCAAAGCTAAAATGTAGGCTAAACATTTCATTATTTCACCTGGAATGCAGAGACGGTTTTGATATCTCATATTGCACATATATCACCAAGTACTATTTTACATTTCATATAGTTTTTGTGTGAATAATTGCTGATTGCAGTGCAGATTGCAGTAAGGCGAATATCATTAAATAAATTAATAATTCTACATTGAGCCACTGCCCACCACGGCTGCCAGAGGATGTGCTGGACTTCCTGATCACATGTCCCTGCCTGTCTGAGTTGGATGAAGATCCCTGGACTGGCTTGCAGGGGGTAAATTTGCTGGGTGTGTTCCGCATATTTCTCACTCTGTCCTCCGTGAGAAAGAGTAATGACAGAGCCTGTCACGCATCCTTCCAACTTAAATAGAATCAAGCCAGGATGAAGTGCAAACCTTGCCTTTAAAGTGGATGGAAGATGACACTCTGATTGGTTGAGTTCATGTTATGCCCAAAACACACCCATGGATAATTTGGAAACTCAAGACAACCCCTCTGTACCGTGCACTCTCTGTGCACCCACTATATGCACCCACTGTCTGCCAAAATTATTGGGCCACACCCCTAAAGCGTGCTTGCTCCCTGTGCTATGGCTGTGTGTTTGTGACTTCAAAACAAAGCCCAATCTCCATTTCATCAGCAGGAAGAGGATGAGCAAAATAATCAAGAGGAATGTTCTATTTTTCAAAGTGAGACCTATTCACCTTACCTACAAACTAATTCTTCTCCTATTTATTCAAAGCTGACAGCTCAGTGTGTTGAGGAATCAGTCATCCTCAGTTCACTCTTTAAACTGTCAGACTGTGAGACACACTGTGCTGAAACAAAATATATCTTCCAATGAAGTGGCAACAAATCTCCAGTGTGAACTAATAAAACATCTCTTGTCTTTTACATCTGTGATTTAATTAGGAGTTAATTATAACATGGCATCTATCTTAGTGAACGTGACATACTTTTTTAAAGAAAAGCGTTGACTCACCGAAGAGACGTACTGGATTTCCCGGCAGAGTTTTGTCTCCCTGGGGAAATCTGCCAGATCCAGGAAGTTATCTACAACCACTTGGCCAATAATGTCATGGCGCGAAAAGCGGTCGAAGTCATAGACACTGAAGTGCAGCTTGCGCGTGGGAAGCTCTGAATAGGCCACAGGAAACAGGAAGACCTCATCGAACACAGGGTTCAGCGTCTTGCGATGCACCTTGGTCTGGTGCTTGGTCTTACGATCAGGCAGCAGGTAGATCTTAACGTAAGGGTCAGAGGTCCCGGAGAAGTCCTTGGCTGGGAGGTCCTCCGCTTTGTGAATCTTAACGATCAGCTGTTCCAGGTCACAGTCAAACTTTAGGATGAAGAGGAGGCGCCCGCAGCCTCCGCTTCTGCGACTGCCGTCGTCCCCCTCCAGGGAACGCTGTTTGTAGAGCTCAGGTTTGAGACGGCCGAGGCCCAGTCCCATTCCGGTGAGGGAATCCTGCCTTTGGAATTGGGCCACATTGAAATCTGGGTTGGACAGGTTCATATGTCTGCGAATGGACCCTTGTCTACGGACAGAGGAAATCAATGACAAACAACAGGTACGATCATAATGGGTAAGGTAGAGACACACAGGAAAGCAGTGAGCAGTTCAAACAAATGTGAACCACAACAATATAAACAAGAAGAACAAGATTGGATGTGATAAAGACAAACAAAAAGAAAAAAAAAAACAGCAAGGTTGTGAAACTAACCCGGTTTCAGATATCAAGCGGCCAGAGGGTGGGGGTTCAGTAGTCTGCCTCTGCATACGAGGGTTAGTGTGAACCCCGTTTTCCCGGCTTTTATTCTGGGCGTCCAGTGGAATGTCTGGGGACGTGTGACTGATCTTCATTGCTGCCTCTGGCGTGGCCATGACCACGGGTGGCGGCGACACTGGCGTCATCGGAGCCTCCACCGAGACCACAGACGCCACCGGAGTGGGCTCCCTGGCGATGGAGCAATGTGAGGACTCACGGCGGTTGTGCGTGGGTGGGTCCACCGCCGTATAAACTGGCTGCCTGGGTGCAGGCAAAGGGCTCATGGTGGGGTTGAGGTGGCCGTGGACCTCCTTGGTTATGGGCGAGAGCCCGCGTTCCCTCCATGGTATCCAGCAGAGCTTCCAGGACACAAAGAGGGAGACCCCGAACAGGGCCAAGCCACAAGCCGTCACTACCAGCGACAGCAGACTCACCGATACATCTGAGAATATGGGAAGACAAAATTCGAATCAGATGGCGAGTTCTGTGTCAGTTTGCTTTACATGGAATTTTCTCATTTTGTTTCCTATATTGCTGCAATGAAGCATTGATAAGTTTCATTAGAATTAGCTAAATGTATTTCATTATCTTCTGAGCCTTACACATACACGCACGCACACACACACACACATTTTATGAACCAAAAGAATGAAGATCAAGTGATTATTACTTTAATCACTTAACACAAAGATAACTGAATGCAGTTCACAACACGATTGGTCTA
Organism: Lepturacanthus savala; assembly: GCA_030544235.1. Taxonomy (NCBI): domain Eukaryota; kingdom Metazoa; phylum Chordata; class Actinopteri; order Scombriformes; family Trichiuridae; genus Lepturacanthus; species Lepturacanthus savala. The sequence continues at coordinate 12,166,644 of CM060462.1, read as the reverse complement.
TACGTGAGTGATATGGTGTCTTACTTCCTGCATCTTAATTAAATCTTATCTCTGCAGTACCTTTTATATAGTTTTAACTGGAGAGTCACATATAAGTGGTTGCTTTGCTTTGCAATTAGCAGATGATGATAATGTGGTGAAATAATAACTTACATATATCGTTCTGAACGTTAAAGTGTCTTAATTCTACCCTAGTGCACTTGGTAGCCTCAAAGAGCAAAGACTATATTAACTGCCAGGCTCTGCAATTTTAATGCCTGAAAATGCATGTCAAACTAGAGTATGATGGAAGTCATCAAGTGTTTTATATTTTTTTTTTGTTTCCATTTTATACTCTTAAATTATCAGGTCCAGACTTTCCTTCAGTCTACATTACTTACCTGTCCATGTATATCTCCTCTGCAAACTGTCTGGGAACTGTTCTGTGTAAAATGCATTTGAAGCCCCGCCAGTCTGAGTTAGCCAAGCACAATATTGCTCAAAGTTACAGACTTTTATTCAATATTTGGGTTTCAAAAGACTGTGCTTCCTCGCCGAGCTGTGGCAAATAGAAGCAATTTTCTCCTAAAGAGAATAACTTAAGACAGATTGCTGACGCCTCGTGTTAGCTTTGTCTGAACTGCATGATGCAGGTTAGTATGAAGGACTGGAGTTTCAGCCACTTCACTGACAGTAAAAACAACAGCAATGGTTTGCACAAATCAATAACTTTTGCAATGTATGTGTGGGCATTCGAGTGAACATTTCAGTTATCTGTCAGTCCCCTCACAGCCCAATTCATCCATAGCCTTGTATCAGCTTCCTAAAGTGAAAACCAATACTTCTGCAGATGTTCACATAATACTTGGCTAAGCAAACTGTTGCCCAGTAACAACAGTTGTGAAGACAGTTTGGATAGACATATTATGTGAATGTGCTTCCTGTTTTTAGTCTGTAGAAACAAATCTGTTGTGTTAAGCACTGTCATCATTCTATATATTCTTATCTTGCAGTAGTTATGGTGCTGTGGAACTTCATGGCCACTCCTATAGCTGAGCTAATGTTTACTTTCATTCACTGCATAGAAATATTTTAGTTTGAAGCAATTATTGAGGTAAATCTATTTGAAGTACAGACTTACAATATTTTTTTTTCAATAGCTTCAATCTGCTGTATCTTCCTGACCATGCCTATTATTGGCTCACTGTGCCTCATTCTGTGCGAGTGCAGCGATAACAGATTTCTGCCCAGCTCATATGCTGACATACTATTAGTTGCTTAATAAACCAAAGGGATTTTATGTTCATACATGTTCATCTATGATTTAAATGTTTCTTTTCTCCAAACATTAACTCAAAAGAAAAGTCATTTGTGTATCATTAGTGTAATTACCTTGATCATAGTGATTAGTAAAATATCCAATTTCAGTTTGCTTCTCCCCGGTGTCTCAGCTGAAAGTAGTACAGTTTAAAATGATATAAAGACAATTTACCCTCATTTGATTTCTAGCTATATCTTATCTGAGGCATGATGAATGAGTAATCACCACCATTTACTCTTCTCAGCTTTGTTTCTTTTTTAATTCTGCTGTGTCTCAGTAGAATATCCAGGATATTATCTCCTATACAGTAATTGGGCTGTATGCAGTTTCAGTAAAAGTTCTGTTTAGTACGTGGACGATTTCTCACCAAGAGGAAAACAAATGTGTTTAGAGTTTGACTAAAACCACAGAATTTCTCATGCAAGCAGGGATCATCCTGAACCGAATCCCACCTGGCAGGTTTATTTAAAGCATTTTAATCATCAACTAATAAAGGGCTATACAACTTGATATGTCTTTCTATGAGAGGTTTGACAATAATCATTTTGCATTATATTTTTTAGGTAAGATAACATGGTTTCACAAACCAGAGGGACTGCCTAAGATAGGACCACACCTATCTGTGTGTGGGTGGGTGCTGTCATAATACTCAGACAAACTGTCCTTTCTGGGCTCTGAGATTCCGTGAATACGAGAGTATGTGTGATTTTGGTGAAATTGAGTGATCTGAGGACAGTGAGCCCACAGTCAGGTTGGCAGGCCACCAGAGTGATGCCTCACAAAGAAAAATCTATCGACATCTGTAAGAATTCAAAGACTGTATCACAACAGAGAGTGCAGACCAATAGAGCTGAGGACTTTCAAAGGTGCAATAGTGTAGGAGGCAACCAACCGCTGAAAAAGAAATAGTGGAGCTTCTACCTCCTGAGACGCTGTTATTTACCATAAACTTATCTCTCTATGAGCAATTATTGGAAATTGCACTCTTTTCCTCTTTCACTTAAGTGAGTACCCATACGGAGAACTGAACATAGCATATTACCCTGTCAACAAGTCCTCATGTTTCATGCTCAATTCAATTCAATTGCAAATACTTAATTTGTCCCTCAAGGGCAGTGTTATTTGTGATTTGGGAACTGCTACTAAATGTTGGGCACAGGCTTAATTCTTGAATAGTTTGCTTGCTTGCTGAGAGTTAAATGAGAAAATCAATACCATTCGCATGTCTACATTGTAAATACAAAGTTACTACTGAAGGGTTAGCTTGGTTCTGTATGAAGGCAACAGAATTCACCCAAACTACACAGATTAACGCATTATACATATTTATCTACAACAAAATAAAGCGTATAAAAGTCAGCTTGTTTTTACAGGGTCAGGATGATTTCTTGGTCGAGAACAACCACTTGTTTTTCCCCTGAGGTGATTTGCAGAAAGTCATTGCGAGACACAATGGCACGTAACCACCAACCAACAAGACGACATTGGGGTGACCTAGTAGGCAACTGGTTAAGGTGCGTACCATATGGGCAAAATATGTCCTAAGCAGGGAGTCCTCAGTTTGACTCTTGGCTGGCTAGACAGTTTCCGCATGACAAATCCCTTTTCTTGTCTCACTACTTTTGACTGTAAATAAAGGTACAAAATGTCCAAAAATAATCTTAAATAATAATAATAAGAAGAAGACATTATATTTCATTGTTTTCTCTTGGGGTGGACCAAATGAGTAGTGCCATGTTTGCTACTATCGACAGGATGGAAACTCTCCTGTGTCAATAGTCTCTAAACTTCTATTCACCATGGCCTACAATGAATTTGCTCCCTTTTCAGTCTCAAAATTCGGAACATTAGACAAGTAGTCAGTGCCTCTATATCAGGTACAGAATGTACCTGAATGCAGTGTCCCAGTGCATTTAAAATCAATTCACAGTACCATGAAACCATTTGATCCAATCAGCTATAAAAACCCGGAGAATGTTACACAACATCTGAAATCCTCTGCCAGTTGTCTTGATATTCTGCCGACACGCTTTTTAGAAAGTGCTTCCTACCGCACGGCCTCAGAACCCCTATAAATTGTAGACACATTTTCATGATTTGTTTGTTATTTAACCCTCGTCTTATCTTTAGGGTTAACTTGATCTATTCAGTGTTTATACTGAATCCGTTCATGTAAATAAATGTTTGACAATTTTTTTTCTGCTTATTATTTCATGACTTTTTGTAATTAAATTAGAACAAATGGGTAAATTTAAGATTAACATGTCTGTACATACTTTGAATACATCTGTGTTCCCCCCAGGCTGTTTTAACTGTATAAAACATAAAAATAACATTTTACACGTTTTAAATGTTTAGTATAATATTGAGGTGACTATTAGATACAATTTTATAATCTAACAAAAATGTCCTTGTCTGTATTAGCATTCTATTTAACATACCATACCTCCAGTATGAGAACCACTTATAGATCACATGGGGGAATACCCATGAGAAACTTTCCGAACTACCCTGATATTTTCTGTAATATGGGGACATATGGTTTCCACAAGGACATTTGTAATTTATGCATAAGGGGGACCAAACCTGAAAACTTTAATTGCAGCCTTGTAAACTATTTCTCTTGGTCCGTTGTGTTCTCCGTAGAGAACACAACGTTGTGTTCTGCTTAGAAAATGTGTCTGGGGATAATCTTGAGGTCCCTGTAATGTTGTACAAAGACACATAACACACCTAAAACTTATATTTGGGTAACAGATTTGAATATGGTCATTTTCTGGAGGATTAAATAGCTTGGTTTAAAATGCTACTAAGGATAAAGGGTGCATAGTAAATTTAAAGATAGGATAGATGGATAGATTGTACTGTTCAACATCTACATGCTCCCACTAGCTAGGAATATGTAAAACAACAAATATCCAGTCATATCCAGGTGCTTTTGTTAAGTTTTGTCTGCTGTTTGTTTCCTATTTTACTTTGAAATCTGTGTTCCATGCCCTAATTGTTTCCACCTGTTTCTCATTACTGTGTGTATATCAGTCTGCATCTCCCCTTGTCCTGTGCCAGTTCAGTGCCTGTCCATCTTGTTCTGTTACTCGTGTTCTCCAGGCCCCATGTGCATGTCCCTCCCTTTCCAGCCCCTGTTCAGGTTTTGTATTTACTTTGATACTTTGTTAGGTATTCGCAAATGTTTTTTAGTTTCCTCGTTAAGAGTAATTTTCTGTTTTTCTGTTATGTTTCCTCTGTTACTCTGAGTGACTTTTATTATCCTCAGAGAGAGTGCTTTGTGTTGTACCATATCATTAAAAGACATTTATTTTGATACTTTGTCTTCAAGTCGTGCAATTGGATCCAGAATCCTAGTACAGTTGTGACTGGTGATAAGCATAATTATGCAGACAACATACACATGTACATTATCATATCACCATGAGACTATAATCCAACACAAACACTGTTAAAATGCATTGAACAAACCACAAAAATAAAACTAATTTAGTGTAAAACAAGAAGAATTAGGAGGTTGCTTCAATCAGTAATGTTATAAAACGCAAGTCAGAAATCTTGGTGTAGACATTGACTCAGAACTTATACAGTCACATTTAAACCATCGCAAAACCTTCTATCACCTAAATAATATATAAGGATTTTATGTCTCAGCAGAATTTGGAAAAACTTGCATCTATCCTGAGCAAGCTAGATGTAACGGTGTCTTCACAGGTTTCTGTAAAAGTCTGATCAGACAGCTGCAGCTGATTCACAACGCTTCTGTTCGGGTCCTCATCAGACCAAGAAAGTGGATCACATCACTCCAGTCCTGAGATTTTACACAGCTTTCCTGCCTGTCAAAAAAGATTGACAATGGTTTAGGGCCAAAATAAATTTCTGATCTACTGCTATGTTATGAACCAGGTCATCCAGGCTAGGTCTGCTTTTTGTTCCAAGTCAAAACTAAACATGGAGGAGCAGCGTTAATTTTTTATGCTCCACATATCTGGAACAAACTCACAAAAAAAAAAAAAAAAAAACTGTGGCTCTGCTGTACCTCTCAGGTCTAATAAATGAAGGCTGACAACTTTTTCTGTTTGCTGCTGCCCTTTACTGGATTAAAAAAAATACCTTTTATGTAAAGAGTTTAGCTTGCCTTGGTGTTGAAATGTGCTATGCCAATGAAATTGCCTTGCCTCTTCTACAATTTAATGAAATTCCATTCAAATTATTGTCCCTCAAGAGGCACTTTGAGAGCTAAAAAATTCTTGTGGAAAATACTGAAATCCAACCAGCTCAGCTTTATATCTAACCCTGAACTCAGGGTTGCATGCCTTTGGACCTGTTCTTTCTCTTTTATCTACTCCCCTTGTCATTCTATTATTGGTGCTGCCATCATGCTGGGTGACACATGCCAGCTGGAACTAAAATTAAATATAATGGCTAACCCTGCTACCTACAATAGCAGCTCCGCTTTCTAAAGTGTCACTGCAATGGAATGGTGACAGGGTGGTGTATGTGATGAATGAGGGGAGAGGGGAGGAAGCTTTGTAGATTAGGGAATGGAGGAAATGTTGCAGGATTAGAGGAGGGACAGCAAGAGGGAAGGAGCGAGGATTCACAAAAGGCTTTCTTATGGGTGGAATAAAGATTAATATTAATTTAAAATAATGAAATAAGAATGGAGGATTGCACTTAGGCTGATGTGCTTTCTTGCTCCTTTAAAATTATCTTTGTCACGTGCCTTTTTCTGTCTTCTCTACACACACACAGACACACACGAAGAAATCAGATGATTAGCCTGCATGTTGGTAATAAGGTAACGTGACTATATGTATCACACGTTCGTGCGCGCTGTTTTTTTTTTAGGAAACACCTATTTTTTTCCCTGCAATACAGCTTACCAAGTTCAATAAGTCAATTTAATGAATGTAAAGTATGCTACAGGCATGGGGTAATAAAAACAATTTAAAAAAATGAATCTGAAGTTAACTTTTGCAGAAGCAGAATGCAATATGTGTGAAACTCTGCAGGGAAGAAAGGGTGCACAACCAGTTTCATAGCGTGTGGCTCTGCGCCCCCACGATGGCATTAATAGCAGCACCTGTGTGCACGTGTCAAAAAAAAGAGACAGAAACAGCACTATTTAGATTGTAAATCATCATTTAGAATTTCCACATCACGGATGTGAAGGGAAGAAGGAGAAGCACAGAGAAAACATATAGAATTAGATAATTAGTGCGAGGGTGGAAGGGAGGGATCGTGCTGGAATTTTTTTTTTTTTCAAACACGGAAACGGTTGTAGGAGCACGCTACGCTGGGACCACCTACTGAGTTTTAGGCGCAGAATTGTCCAGTCAGTTCACACTTCAATTCAACAGAACGGCGCCTCACCTGAATCCGTGTACCGCGGTCTGGCGAGATCTCGGAAATAGTAGATAAAATCCAGGCAGTTGTCATTCTGCACTTCCCCGGTCGAACAAAGATCTGACAGGAGTTCAAGTGCCTTTCGACAAATCTCGTCATCTCTGTCTCCAGGCATTTCCCACCAGCATCCTTAATAAATGGAGGGTCTCTGGAGCCACCACCACCTCCACCACACACCAGTGCGCCCGCCTGACAGTCACCTATTCCACGCTGCTCAGCACGGCTCCCGGACTCCTCCACTCATTCAGCGGCACGCCTTCTTACCCGCACGATGGAGACGACGGAGACGCTGTTAGAAAGAGCGACCAAAAAAAAGAAAAAAAAAAGAATACGCGCGCGCGCGCACAAAAACGCACACAGGTCCAAGTGATCCGGAGACCGTGCAGCCTTTTTTCCCATCGGTGCAAACACAGAAGAGTTGTTATATAACGTTCCAGTCAAACAGCGTCCCCTGAAACACCGCCGCTCTGGAAGCCACCGGTTGAATCCACGCGCACTGCCCCCACTGCGGCGACGCGCGCTGTCCAAGGTGCTGAAATGATCACGCGCACGCGCGCTTGATAGCCGGACTCTCGCTACAGTGAATCTGTGTAGCAGGCGGTCCGTCGTCTCTAATAATGTCTCCTCCGCGCGTTCAGGGGGCGAAAATCTCTGGAAAGTTGAGCAGCATTTTTCGCTGTGAGGAGAAAATAGCATTATTTTTTATTCATTTATTTGTTTATTTTATTATTATTATTTTAATTTTTTTTTTTTAAAGAACTACACTTCTCCGCTAAGACGAACCCGACGTGGTCTAACGTGCCTGCACGCAGCCAAGTAGAGAACGACATGATTTAATTTTTTTGGTTTCGTTTTTCATTCATTTCATTGTTTTTTTTTTTTTTAATGTTTTTATTATTTGTTTAGGTACAAGACGAAAATGAAATAAATCTGTGAAATTCTCTCTCTCTCTCCCTCTCTCTCCTCCTCCTCTCTTTTCTGCAAAGACAACTGCAGCTTTTGGTTCGTCTGCAATGAAATGCATGAATCGTCTTGCCAAAAAAAAAAAAAAAAAAGAAACACACAAGTTGTCTACAACCGAACTCGTTCAGAGATCAGACGTTTATTGAGGCTATCTGCTTGTCTTTATGTATTATACTGTTCCTAATCGTTTCCGGGGTGCTTGGGGGAATAATTATAACGACTCCGTGTATTCCTCGCGGGACAATCAATGTCAGTATTCTAATGGACTTTGTTGTGCTGTCACTCAGTGTTTGGCATTTACTCAACCGATCGGTAAGTCATGTTTCTGAAGGCGTACAGTGAGTTTCACCTCTACTGACTTAATGTCAGTGATTGGCAACCCAAGCAATTATATAATAGAGTCTGTGTGCTGTCATCCTGCATGCCATTACACTGGAGTGAAACCAGTAACAGCCTGAGTGTGTATTCACACCAAAAGGCATGTTGTATAGACTAACATATACCATTCACTGAGAAATAACCTCTTATATAATATCATGAAATGGTACTTTGATGTTAGATGTGCAGCAAACACTAATGGGATTATTGGAGATGAAAGAACAGTAAGGGAACAGTATGAGATGATTTTCTCACCTACAGTAATACTTTTTTTGTTGATTAATATATCAGAGCTTCAGGATATTCCACAGTCATTTGTGATTTCAAAACCAAAGGGAGTGAAGGATAAAGAAATGAGGCAGCTGTGTTTGTGATTTTTTTTTTTCCACGCTTGTTCCACCAAAAACAAAGAAAAGCAGTCATCTACCAAGGATGAACATCACTTCTAATGAGCTGTTGCCCCTATGGGCATTATGTCTTGTTGCTCTGCTGTCTTATAAATTGTACAAATGGTATGTTAAAAATGTTCTTAAAAAATAATTAATAAATAAATAATCACACAAGAGTATGCGTGGCTGTCGTTAGCATGCTTAAATATGTAAAACACTTGTCTTCCATCAACAATCAGGGAATTGGGAGTTTTTGTGAGTGAAGCGAGGAGTAGGTGATGGCAGAAATGTGTGGTAATCATGTGTGCATGTGTGTGTGTGTGTGTGTGCTGTTCATTCAAAAAAAAATTTCACAGAGCGGTAAGTCAGCTTTCTTAGTGTCCATGGCAACTGTAAAAAGACAGTTCACACAGAATGCCTCTCTCCTGTTCCAGCATTTTTGCACCCCCCACCCTCCTTTTTTTCATTTTTGAATATTTCTTTTTATCTTGTTGACATTTCACTCCATTATAAACTACTTCCTCCATATCATTATGCCTCCTTCTTTTTCTGTTTCTCATTCTTGCTAATTCATTTTATTTTAGTCATAAACTAATATCGGTGGTGGCTCAGCAGATCGACCACATTTGGGGCAGTGTTAAAGGGAAAAAAAAAAAAATGAAAAACTGCCTGCAGACACTCTTGTCACAAGACTGCATTCCCATTATGAACCCTTTCTCCAAGCTCTGCCTCGCTACCACTGCTCCTAACCTGCTCCGGCGCAGTGGAATGAGGATCCAGAGGTGTTACATTCTTTCCTGAATTGCCAGTGGCCAATAAATCATTTGTTTATGGTGCGCACACTATTGTAAGAGTTTATTCCCAATTTGCTTCATGCCTAATTTGCAGCAACCAATCAAAGCAGGCAATCAATTTGTTCGGGGTCCCGTGGCATCGGACCTGCTCTTTCTCTTTTATCCTCTTCCCCTGTCGTTCTATTATGGGCAACGCCATCAAATCCAACCCATCAATCCATTTCGGAGGACAAGCCCATGATTTCTCCTGTGAATTGCAGATCGAGCATTAACGGAAACACAAGGGCCTTTGATTTCTCCTGTGAATTGCGGATAGAGTATTAACAGCAGCAAGGATTGAGAAGCGGCTCAGCCTTGGCCTGTAAGTGGTGAGCCATCATCCAGTAATCAACATCTGTCAGATGTTGAGACATTCATGGCACCACCTGAGTTTCAGAAAGAAAAAATAAAATAAAAAAAAAGGTAACAGATTCATGGAAAATCATGTGAAGTGATCACATCTCCAAGCTATCCAGGAGACCCAGTCCAGCCTCACAGCTCTACCGGGTCTTCATTATCTCACCTGCCGTGAAGCAAGCGGTGCCATGCTGATACCTAATTCTGTCAGCACCGGTAGAACAATCTGATTGTTCAGTGTGTCAAAGGCCCTGAGCTCAATCAGCACCAGAACCAAGAATAGGCTGTTCCAGGCGGAGTGAGGGACCTCTGTGTCTGCCTGTTTCTGTCAGTAGGCTGTCTGGAGCCGTGATTGGTTTGGACTCTTGAGACTATGTTTGGAATTTCAAGCCTCGAGAGTCAAACATGTGCGCACACATGCACACGCGCGGCACACAAGACTGCACAATGTCTCCCTCTGCCCAATTAGTGTTATAGAAAAGGGATTTTGATCAAATATTACATTCACATTGGAAAAAGAAAAAAAAATGTGATTAACTAGATTTGAGGTTTTGCCAGTTTTTGTATGTGGAGACAGCTACAGGTTGGCTGTAATGCAACATGATTACCTCTCCTCCAGTATAGATTTATGTTTATTTGAATCTTGCCCTCACTTTATCCATAAATTAATCCTTGGTCTTTGTTGGTTTGAGAACCTTCTGTAACGAGAGTTGTTGTTTTACTGATATCTCTTTCATTCCACTTTTTCTGTAGCCATAGAAGTGCAGGAGTTTCTGCCTCTTGGCTTTGAGATGCTGACAAGATTATCTCGATAAAACCACAGCTTGCCTCTGCTGCTGCAGAATTCAATTCATTCATTTCGGGCTCACTGCGCAATGTGACGTCGGAATGAAGTCTTTTCTGACGTTTTTGGACCTCCAATTTCAGGCCACTGAAAGGGTTGTTGTGTAACGCCAGGTGACGTCTTTTAAAATTGACGTCCATGGGACTCCTGCGTAAGGGCTTTATTCCAAAAATGTTTTTTCAACATACAATTTAGACTAATCTTAGATGTCATTTTTTATTCTACTTCTATAAAGTTTTCAGAGGGTGAAGTACATGTTTTCTGAAATAGTTTTTCTGCAGGTTTTCTTGGCTCAGTAGATATTTTGAACAGGACAAATTTACTACACACATGTTTCTGGGTTTGTTTTTTTATTGATTTTTTGAGGCATTTTTGTACCATTATTTGAAGGTAGATCGACACATCCCTGCCAATCCAAACTACTCAGGGCATGTTGGCCCATGTGATATGCCCCCTAACCACAGACTTCATAAAAAATATTATACGTAAAGAAAAATAATAACAACATTGTGAACAGGTGATTTTTTTAAACACATCTGTGTGGATATCAAATCAACAAATTCTACTTAAAATTAGTCTCATTTGATGTTGAAAAGACTCCGCAAACAACCACATTTAGACGATAAATAGGCCATACACAGAGACATCAAAGATGTCAATGTTAGACGTTTGGTGAACATCGAAAAAAAATGTTACCTGGTGTTACAAAACAACCCAAAATTGGAAGTCTAGAAGTGACACAAAAAGATGTCATAGATGTTCAAATGACACCCAAAATTATACCCAGTTCAAAGGTCAAAAGTTGGGTCATGGTTGAATGTCCAAATATTGGACTAAGCTTGGATGTAGAGTAGATGTCCAGAATCGATCATGGACCAATGGACATAATATAGACATGATCTGCACATCTACCCATTGTTCAGTGTTGAGTGGGGGGCTTTGGTGGTAATGGTCTACCACATAATAGTCTACAACATGTAGACTGAATCCCTGAGATGGAGACATCAGACATGTTTCCTTTTTTATATATTCAAGATACAGGCCTAATGGATCACCATTGTGTAAAAAATACATCTCCCACTCCCACTGCGTTAACATCTTATTGTTTAAATGTAGTCATTTTAAAGTCAAAGCCCTTTAAACGTGAAGCATGTGTTAAAAGAACAAAAAAGCATAGATGCAATGTTCTGAATGGTTTTTCAAGTGCAGACATGAAGGGAGGAATGGGAAGCTCTGCTTTGACAAATGGATCCACGGACCACAGACGGGGGAGAAAGAACAGCATATATGTGATTACATGAGTGTTGAAGAGATACATTACAAGTTATTTTCTACAAAATCGTACATCTGCTGCCCAAGCCTTTCAGCAATCTTTGAATCAAACAGTGCGGTTTCGTAGGGGAGGTGCACAGAAAGGAGGAGGAAGAGGAGGAGGGCGGCATGGAATTCCTTCTCATCTCAATTGGTCTTTCTCAGCTTCTATTTTCCCCTGGCAAAACGAGAGAGAGGCCTTGAGGGTTTCAAAAGGGTTTCCAGCAAAGTCAATGCAAGATACTTATGTGTGTGTAAGTGAGAAAGAGTGAGAACACAAGAGAAAGATCCAGCTGTGAATGTCAAGAACAGAATACAGAGTAATGTAGGGTGTTTGTGTGTGTGTGTGTGTGTGTGTGTTGGGGGGGGAGATAAGAGGGAAACCGTAAGTAAGAGAGGAAAAAAAACACACACTGAAGCAGCACAGAGAGATGTCTTCCTTATACAGCTAACAGAGGTTTCTCAGATGGGTATTTCTGTGCCAAAAATGTATCATCCCTGTAGGACAATGCCGCTTCAGCAACTCAAAATTTCAGAAATTTGGACACAGTGGGTTTTCTGGTATATTCACATTCTTTAAAGGTCAAGACAGAAAACCACTAAATGACATATGTTGTCTTATTCTAGGCAAACATTACTGACAAATAAAAAAAATACAGCATGATGCATAATCAGTCTTCAGTTGATGTTCTGTGGTGTGGTTTCTTTCATGGATTCGATCCCGAAACCACAAAATCATTAAGATCATCCTTTTTAACGTATCCCAAACCGCTTAGCATTCAGAACGATTTGAAATGAAGAGTTTCGTCTTCAGACTTAGACCAGCTGCCCTCTTTTATGAGATAAAACAAATAAATACAACATAGAAAATATGTCGATCGCATTTTAAGGAGAGGATCATCTTGACCCTGTTAAAACCCTCAGGGCTGTGGTATGGGTGCATTATGCATCATCTCCTCTTTCAGTGGCTGAATCGAATCGGATGCCATGTCTTGCACAGCCGCATAGTTGTGCAGTACATTAACATCTGAGGCTGACTGATAGTCTCTGTTTTTTCTCTGTCTTTCAAGGTGAGCATTTCCTTAGCATACCGAAATATAACATCACAGGTTGATTGACAGGACACATGAACATTTTTAACGGAGCATGTACGCCTAGTCTCACGTGGAGCCGTTTGGATGTTAATAGATTGACATACATGAGAGGGGACCCGGATCCAAAAGCAGACTTGCGAGACAAGGCAAATAACGGAAAGTTAAACACCACTTATCTCGTCTGTCAGTTGGCAGGTGTGCAAGTGAATCGGTGGGAAGGATCAGACAAACACGGCTACGTCGAATCGGTGGGAAATGCGCGACACGGGCAACAAGCAATCACATAAGCAGATAACACGCGAGGCAATTAAAACGGCAGCTTGGATGTTGTAACATGTCCCTCGGGAAAGAAAAAGACACCTGTATAGAGTTAGAAGCAACATAATGAACCGGTGAGGGACAGCTGTGCAGAGAGGCAGTGGGTCACAGGGATAATCAGTTGATGGGAATTAGGTGTGTAGGAGCAGGAAACCTGCCATACGGGCAGGTGAGGTTCATCTGAACCTGAAAACAACATGTGACACTGACATAAGGCGCCTTTAAACCGATAAATAACAACAATCATATGAGTTATTGCATGTAATATTGTGCAAGATGCCTATGAGCTTGGTTGCAATGTATGTATATTAGGTATATATACACCTTTAACATTTTGAATAAAATTTAATTTTAAATTACAATATGTGTGATTGTGTGTTAGTAGGAATACCAAAGACCTAAATATCTACGCATAAGTACTGAAAAAGTTTTTTTCATTCATTACATATAGAGCGAAATACTTCAAACCTTTATTTCTTGTAATTTTGAGGATTATGGCTTACAGATAAGGAAAAACCACTAAACTTGTTGTGTTATTCTAATATTTTGAGATGCACATCAATAGAGACCCATCAACAGTTTAAGTACATTTTTTTTTGGTCTGTTTTTTTTTTATTTTTTTATTACTAATACTGGGCAGCGTATTCTGTGCCGTATTCTGATTGCTTTCTTCATAAACCTGGATTATAGCAGCACTGATATTGTGAGAACTCGGTCTTAAATTTCAGATACTTTCATTCTCAGGTTATTTTGGTCTCCAAAACTCCACATTGTTCATTTGTGCACAGTTCTCATGAAGCCGTCCAGGATCAGTTTGGGATTTTTGACCGAGAAACGACCACACTCCTGTCATAGCTATCACCTTTGGTCTCACACAGCCTGAGGTCACACACCATTAAAGGGGCTTTAAAAAGGCAGAGTATGCTGGTGTCACCATGACATGATATTTTCAACCTTAATTGAATAGCTACCTTCATGCTAATTACGATGCTGTCAAACACTCGTAAGAAGGAACAACGCAGTGCTGGACCGGAGGATACTATGTTGAAAAGTTTTAAGGTATTGATTAGTTCATAATTATCTGTGAATCAAAATACACACCCACTCTTTGCATGATTTGTTCCTAATTAACTTGGGCGTGAGTGGGAACCTTTTTCACTGAAAAGAAAGTAGTACGTCATACACTCAGAATTTATGAAGACTCAAAAATAAAGGGATCAGTATGTTGTTTACTAAACTCAGAGTCAAACCTTGCACCTTTAACCTAGTTAAAGTTCATAGCACTGATTTACAAGAAGACACTGACATGAAGTGACAAGTAGGAAAGTTAAAAAAAAAAAAAAAAAACATCACAATGTCCCTTCAGGTGCTGACTGCGCAGGGGAGATAAACAAGGGTTATGAATGAGGGAAGAGAAGAACACAATCCAGCTGTGATGGATTCAACCAAAGCTGAGCGGAGCTGAAGCTGAGTGCAACAATTTTTTTTATTTTATTTTTTTAATTTCCATATCCTGTGGGGTCACCAGGTTATTAACCAAAGCTTTGTAATTATTCCATTTTCAAATTTGTCAAAGACCAATTTATTTATTAATTTGTGTGCTTAGGAATTAAATGAGAGGACTTTACAGTAAAGGCAAAACATTGTTTGCCTCCACAGCATGGGCATATTACTGCTGCTTTTTCATCCAATCCAGAAAACATTAATTCCAGTCATGCTTTAGCATAAGTTGGTATAAAAATGCCTGAAGGCATTTTTTGTTGCCAGTATACAATCGGCTCTATTTCACTGATGAAATCACTAATTCCTCATTATTCTACAATACCTTTAATGTTAAGCTTCACCGAAAAGTAAATAAAACTGCTAGAACAGAAAACTAAAAGAGAAAACAGCTGGTCGTGCATGACAAGGGTCAGTATTAATGAATACTTTCATTTCCAAATTCAGCTAATTCATATGATTGTGTTTTTTCTATGGGTGGGACTTGATTAAAAATTAATCTATTTAATTACAGGTTTTGTAATTAATTCATTTATTCATCTTCTATACCCGCTTATTCCTCATTAGGGCCACGGGGGTCTGCTGGAGCCAATCCCAGTGTATTACAGGCAAGAGGCAGGGATACACCCCAGACAGTCGTCAGACTATCATGGAGATTTTGTAATTAATTAATCAAAATTAACTGCAATTAATTTTGCCCCCAAAACAACATTTATTTTCGGTAAATGAATGATCTTACCTTCAACCACTGATAATGATCTACAGTCCTGGGAAATTCATCAGTGTTTCCAATGTTGACTTACCATAAAATACCAAATAAACGCAAGGTCCCTCTTTAAACAGCCAGCGTATATTTTGACAAATAACCGCAGGTTTCAAATTTAAGTAGAGTCTAATTTATTGAAGAAAAAAAAAATATCAAGTTAGGGCACAGTTTTGGTCTATTTTCGTTTGGAATAGCTACATGTTAACATATTAGACCGTTCATACTGCAGTGTGTTCTGTGTGGCATGGGGCCGTGCCTTAGAGGACTAGAGAATAAAATTTCTTTAAAATTTTTCTGTGGGGAAGGTAAGTAGTATGAGCTGCACAAGTATAAATATTGTCATCTTTTTTTTTTTCTTCAGCATCTCAGTCCTGACCATAAATGACATTAAAGAACACGCCCAGAAATTCATTGTCCAGCAGAGCGCTTTCATCATTGCAGCAGGAGCTGTGTGCGTCAGTAAAACTGTCCTGAACCACGACACAGTGACCGACAAATGTTCCACGTTGTTTGACAAGCAAACTGTGTTAAAATGCGTTCATATTTTTAATGCCTTCCGACTTTGTAATTAATTATTTGTAATTAACGCGTTAATGTCCCACCGCTAGTTTTGTCCATTTCTTCCATTATATTCATGTCTCCAAGTGAATTGTGTGCCCCGGATTCCTCCCATTTTCCAAAAGCATGAAAATCATTTTAATTGGATACTTTACAGACAGGCTGCAGTATCTGTGTTGGCCCTTTGATTACACATTTGTACTTGTTTTTTTTTGTTCTGGGGTAGCAAGTGTTATTTCCTAATTGCTTATGCACAAAAAATAGGAGATGGATATTATTCCCTTTAAACATTGCTTTTGTGACAAGGATATTGATATTCTGAAATGTGACGAGCTCCGATGGGGAAAAAAAAATCTAGCTAATTTGCACATTTGGATTCACACAAAGCCAGAAAACAATTATAAATAGCCATTGGCAGGTGGGTATGTTGTTGTTTTCAAAATGCAAACTTTGGATCTTTGAATGACCACAGTGATGCAACTATCAGACCTTTTTGGAGTTTACATCAGCAAAAGCAATTACCATGTTGACCATTTATTTTACAGTTAATAATTATAATAATAATATTAATAATAATAATTAGATTTTTAATTAATCTTTTGCCAATGCTAATAATCATCCAAAACTATTGCACGTGCTAATACTAATCGAATATGATTTTTTTTTCAGTATTCTTATAATGCCAGCCAGACAAGCCAGGGAATACTTTGACATTTCTATGGCATGCAGTTTTATTGTTGGTTTTTTTTTTTTTTTTTATCTCACAAGGTTGTAGTCAGTAATGATGCAGCCAGAACACTGTGACACCTGCTGTTGCAGCAGCACAGCCAATAGTGCACTAATGGTGTATGAGAAATGCCGAGTTGTCAAAGCAGAACCTATCATGTACTACAACCAGACCTGTGACCTCCCAAGTGCGCAAACATCTGCTAATTAAAAAAAAAAAACATCAATTTTGAAAAGTTCAGGGATAATTTAATGTCAGCATGGCCACTTTGCCTCTTCATGCCTGAATTATGCTAAAAAAAAAAAATAGCCACAAGGCGTATACAAGTCTGTTTAATCACAGAGAATTGGATTAGATAGAATTAGATTAAATTTAAGCCACTGATGCACAAAAATCTATGCACTGTCCTCTACTGTATTTTCATCGTGTAGAAATTTTTTCTCTTACAGGAGCTTGGCTGGGATTGTTCAGCAGTATAAACTGTAGGTTTGAGGGCATTAAAATGTGTTCCTATGCTTTGAAGAAAGATTGTGGTTAAGCTGTATCCTCTTCCAACGGGGCTGATTTGTCTTACTTTAGGGCATGTGGTACATTCTGAAAATCAGGACAAACTTCTCAAGACCCCCGAGACAGTGGCAGGAGGCAAGCGCCTCCTCCTACGATTATTCACCATCATTACCACAGTTGTCAAAAAATGACAGGGTAACTGACAGAGCTGAGGCTGAGACATACTTCAATTAACATACACACAGAGTATACACACGTACACACAGCTAATTAGGGCAAGTTGTTGCTTCAAAGCAAGTGGAAGCAAAAAAGTCAGATAATTGGTGTCAAGTGTCTTGTCAATTAATTAAGCTATCAATGGGCAAATCTCAAAGGGATCGTTCTCTTGTATCTGTAAAAGTAATAGGAATGCTTTACAATATGACACAATGCTCTACATTGGCTGTTCAGAGGCCCCCCTATGCAAACATCCCTCCAGGGTTCACATGGTGACCCCTTCAACTATAATTGGAACCATTTGTCAAGAATCTGTGTCTATATCATTTGCACAATTGGCAGCAAAACTGCTAAATAATCAGTAATCGATTAATAAGTGTCACAAGTGTGTTGAGGATGCGCAAAAGATATGCAGGATATAAACTGAAGGATATTTACACAATTAACTCACAAAACTCTCAGTCAGACTATAAGGAAACAGATGAGGCAGTGACAGAATTGATCGAACAAAGCTTAAACTCAAAACTGGACTTAAATGCAGAGGACGGAACGACGGACAGGCACAAGTAACACAAAACACAAGGAATAAACAGGAACTAATAGAACGAAACACGGAAGAAACGACCAAATCAATGGGAAACCAGTCAGGAAACAGGTGACCAGAGGTCAGCTGGCACCAGATGATTCAGGTGGAAGTTGGCGACAGCTGCGCCTCAGCGGGTGGACACCTTTGGCCTGGCCAGAACAGGAGAGTCGGGCAGGATAACAGACCAATTGATCCACATGGTCCAACGAGAACATTGGAGCAGGTCACTGAACAGAATTTGAAAGAAATGCACCTTTTGTATGTGTAATAGAACTCTTGGATTATTTAAATTCATGAAAAATAGGGGCGAAAACAAAGCGTTGCGTTAATATTTTTCGTCGAGCACACTACACTGAGAGACAGCGGGAGACTCATCTGCCTGTCCATCATCTCCACCTGTGTGATTGGCAGACTGCAAGCTGCTCAGGGAATGAGATGTGTTGCTCCGCTAGACTGTGAGTTTCCCAGGGAGAGGTTAACACCTGTTTTACTGCTGAGGCTTGTTGTGGAAGGATGCTCCCGCAAAAATGGGATTTAGTTGGGTGAGAGAATGCTAAACAGAGCAACATGCATGCGTGATACATGTATGCATAAATACTATCTGTGTTTTATGTGATCAAATGTCAGTTTCATTTAAGGTCTTTGACTTACTGCATGTGAAGCGCAGGCCTAGGCAATAAGCTTCAGAATCAAGAAAAAAAGCCTAAAATAGACACTAGATAAGTTTTCATGTGACATCCGCTGATTGTAAAGAATATAAACTGTGTCATTTAGCCTACGTTATTATGCCTGTGCGTGTCACACATACATTTACATATATTATACTTTTATACATCCCCAGAGCTGGAGAGGGAGAGGAGAATTCCAGTGTAGACAATAAATGGAATTTACATTTGAAAGGGATGGGACCATTATTGAAATGCTTAGTTGCAAACTAGTCATAGTCTGTGTTTCATTTAGCCATGAGCCACTGGGGAATGTAGCTTTGCTTGCATCGTCTGTAGCAGACACCTAGATACTCCATATTTGGTCATGGAATATCATATCAATAGAAAGAAAACACATTGCATGAACGCTACAGATTATGCAAGTACTACAGGATCAGTTTTGTGAGGAATCAATGGAGCTGTGCTACCAGATGTTATTTGTCACTGTTGAAATTAAATTATCAAGGAATGATTAAAAGCATCCTTTAAAACAGAAAAAATGTTGTTTTTTTTCCCTGGGAAAAAAAAGTCTTATCTTGTTTTAATCCAGAATTAGGGACTCACCCACAGACTTGAAAACTTGTGATCTTGTGAAAAACAAACTTGTGAATGAACAATCGTTTTTTTTTTGTTTTGTTTTTTTGTTACTGTGGAAACTTTGAAACGTGTGAGAAGCTCAATGTCGTTACTTCATTTGTGTGATACGGCAACTGCATTATGTATTGAATGTACGACACGGGGCCTCTATGACACTATGGAGACCAACACACCTGCAGCTGCTGCTGTGCCCTTTGTAATTACATTTGGGTATAAAAACCAAGTCTGCATTACCAAGATTAAGGACGATGGATCAACCTTGTCAAATTTTATCAGGCACCTGAAAATTGACTGGATAAGTAACACATTAGCACATAGATGGTTAGTAAACATGTAT
The DNA here is from genome assembly GCA_030544235.1 of Lepturacanthus savala. Taxonomy (NCBI): domain Eukaryota; kingdom Metazoa; phylum Chordata; class Actinopteri; order Scombriformes; family Trichiuridae; genus Lepturacanthus; species Lepturacanthus savala. The sequence continues at coordinate 12,146,941 of CM060462.1, read as the reverse complement.
GGCTCAGCATAACCTATGTTTAACTTAGCTTGCTACCAGCTACATAACTGAATATTTGAATAGATGAAGGAATGTTAGTTGAAGGAACACTTGTTTGTCTTGAGTGGCGTTAACATGACTTTTTAAAAAAAATAAATGGTTTACATTATTCATCCGACCATACATTTCTATATTATTGCACCCTAAACCTAACCCAAACCAGTACTCATCACTGATCAGTACAATACTAATACTTTATGCCAATAGATGCAGGAAGATAATAATACAGTAAATTCTGTGAAAAATTCTGTGAGACTTGAGACTCAGAAACATGACCAGAGACTTTAGACTTGATCAAGTCTCAACCCGCCAGAGACTTTAGACCTGACTTGGACTTGCACAAAAAGACTTGTGAACATCTGTTATAATACATGAAATTACAGCTACTCTTGCTCCTTCTGTACAAATTCCAGAATCTAGACACATACATTTCTAAAATTGTTTCATCTCATATTTTTGAGTGTGGGATGGGGGGGCTTTAATATCTGATCAAACATTTAAAATCAAGACAATCATACTAAAATAGAATCTCCATATTGTTTTTTAAATTGCATGCAAAAAAGCAATAAATGCGTACAGCAATTAAGAAACACTGTAAGCAAACGCAGGTGTTGCGTCAGCGGGAGGATCATTAGATTTCGTTAACAGGGAGCATAGACACTTGTGAGGTGGCACATAATAATGCAATGTTTTGTGTGTTGCAGCCCTTCGACTGATCACCTATGAGTGATACATCCTGAAGGCGGTTTACCTGTGTGAACGATGTAGTAATTATCCTCTCTGTTGGTCTGGCACATTCCCAAAGCATCAGCAGGTTCAGTGCATCTTAGAGAGAGAGAGCTCTGTAAGTAGACCCAGGGGAGCGAGGCAGAGACCAGGTTCACGTTTGTGTGTCTGCGTCTGTGTGTGCATATGCATGCAAGAACTCTTCTTTTGTTAATGTCTATGCTCACTGTATAATGCATGTTTCTCGACCCGCGTTACGTTGAATGTACTGTATGTACCTCGGGACACAAAGCTATCTCATGTTTGTGATTGTGTTGCCGTGTCAGTAATAATTTATCAGATAGTATCTGTAAGGGTGGATGTGCATATTGAAGATGTGTCCCCGGGGTTCAGTATAGTGAAGAACACACTACATGCTTTGCCGCTTGACTGTTTCAGACGCAACAGTAGCACAATTAGGGAACATATGCAGGATATGATTTATAGAGTTATAGAGTTATAAATATTTAATTTGTGTATCATCATGTAGTAGAAATAGCAGTAATAGTATTTTTTAATTGTTATGTCTCTTTGCTTAATTTGATATGTTTTTTTCCATTACAAAAAAATAAGCTTTTGTCTGGTACCTCCCACGTAATAGATTTTTAATTTATTTTTTTTTTTTTTAAATAAAGGGATGCTTTTTAATAGGAAATGTTGGTATTGCTATCATACACATTTCTATTCTGACACCAAGAGATTATACCAAGATCTGAGAGGTCGGATACACAGTTTTTCCCCATCATTCCCTCATAAATCTGCTCCAATTCCACAAGATCAAGGTGGAATGAAGACCACTGAAGCACTTTCTGTTTTTCTCAGAGGGCAGAACAGCCAACTAAGCTGAACCATTGCACCAAACCACCAACAGCCAATCTCAGAAAGCTGATGATGATGCCCCCCCGCACGGCCCGTTGCCGTGGTAACAATGCAGTAAGTACCTCCAGCTCATGTCTCTGGTTATGGCTGTCCGTTTCCATTCATAGGTTGAGGGATTGATCACTATTCTGCTCACCGAGTGTCAAATCAGGGCAGCACTGGTATAGAACAGCTGGTAATGGACCTGAACTGAGTGCAAATAACTGCTTCATACTTAAAAATAAATAAATAACAGGTGAAAAAAACCTGATGAAACCACTAATTCGATATGGTGGTAATCTGTGCTTTCCAAAAAAAAAATGGGCCATGTGGATACTTGAGGGGATACGATATAACAATGTTTTTGTGAATGTTACCACGACATAGAAAAAGATTTATTTCTCCACTTTGAGTTTGAATGCTGAATGCTCGAAAAACGAAGAAAAAAATCTGAAAGCAGACAACAAACCAGCATGCTCCCCCAGCATGGGAAAGCTGATATCCTCTGTAGCCAAAAATTCCAGTTCACACAAAATTGTGCATGAGGTGGCAATATTGATTACAAATTGTAATGTTGTGGCTCCCTCTGTACCTGCTGAGCCATTGCTTAGCAACACAGAAATGAGCTAATTACGAAACTGCGTGCTTGGTGTATGGTTGTGAAGCACGATGCTATCATATAACAGTGTTAGTCACATGGGCAGTAACATTAATAATAATAAAAATATTTAGGCACAAGCTGAAATTTGCAAGTTTAAACCTTCCCAAACTCAAAGGAAGGAAGCAGCTTAATTGGCCAAAATTAAAGCTGAGTTTGAGCATGTGAACATGTGAGCAGGTTTGAGGCTTCACAAAGCCAAGCAAAGTCATTTCAGCTAGCTCGATTTCTTCTAAAGAAGGAGGGAAACCAATCACACACTTGTTTCAACATCAATATGTAAAAAAAAATCTAAATAGAAAAAATGAATCTATTCATATCTTTATGGATTCAAAATAAGTCAATAAATCCATCATAAACTAAGTATATGGGGGTTTATGGGGGTATATGTTGAGCCTTTACATTCATAATTTCTGTATCGATATATGAGCTAGATTGCATATCGAAAAATGTGCAAAACTCAAACATAATGTAAAATATATCATTAAAAAGCCCAAAAAATTAAAATAAAATAACCAAATGTGGGTGTTCTCTTTTAATACGCGTTTCCTTGCAGAATGTGAGAGGCAACAAAAACGGGTTTTTCCAAAGTTTCTGTTTCCAGCATACAAAAAAGATCACAGTTCACCCTGAAGGTATCAATAGGTGCTAGACCTTTTTTGTTTCTTTAGCTTGGGGGCAAGCAGCAAAGCTAAATAATGAGTAAAGGCACTGACTGGTGGACTGTGTTATTTTTTCGTCTGTTTGAACTTAAAACACTTACAACATTCAAATTGTTGGCGAGAAAATTCCAAAAGAAATCACACATAATAATGTGATATGCGAGTTCCTGCTCGTCCCACAGACTTTGTGCCTACATTGTACTGATATCTTGCATTTTTAATCATTCCATAAATATAAAACCTCAATGGATTGAGAATAGAAAGAGTCAGTTTCCAGACAGGAAAAAAATAAATCATATTCAGAAGCCACTTGCTGCAAGTGATGTTTACACTTGAAAAAGGCTTTTCTCAACAGCCACACAGTATTTACCATGAAACAGAACAATCTGTTGTTTGGAGATGCACAGTGCACTCAAAGGATGCTCCATGTCTGAATAAAAAATCTAAACCTTCTAGACCTGTTGGGCACCATGGTCTGCAAATCCATTAAGTTCTCCTCGTACTTCCTTTGCATGTACACACTCACAGCATAAAATAATTCCACCTCACAGATTTAAAGAAAAAAACATAAATCATGAAGATAGATTAACATCCTGTTTGCCACCAGTAAAGCATTGATTCAATCATTCTATTGGCACTTGACATATTGTTCCGCCTTATTGAATATTGTGTTATAATGTATGAGGATAATAAAAGAGCTGGAAGCTTGTTTGCTGATGAGTCTGCACCATGCAGCTGCTTTGTCTTCATGTTAGGAAGCATTTGCTCATTCTGCATATGACATAAACATACATGCATATACTGTGCGTACATGTTTTCCACGTCAAATCGCCATTAATATCCCGTGATGGCCGAGCCATAAAGTGAAAAGAGCTTGAAGCGTTTTTGGTTGAAGGGAATAACAGTAAAGCCAATTCAGAATAAATAAACAGTATTTGAAGAATGAAGTGTAATGTTGCCTGATATAAAGAATACCCCTGGAGGAGGAGCAGAGAAAGATAGAGAAAGACAGAGAGAGAGATTAAACGATGTGGGAAAATATTAGTAGGAACCATTACATGCTCTGGCGCTGCTCTGGGAGCCATTAGCTTGCATAACCAGGTCATTCCTCCACTGAGCTCCTTTCATTGATTTGCTGATAATCTGTCTTTCTCCTCCTGTTCACACTAAACTGAGCACACGCTACATGTGCTACCAAAAATATACTGTCGCTTGATTTGACACTTTCTGTTTGAGTCGTAGAGCAAGAAAGAGCCACACGCAATCCGTGACAGACAATCGTCTTTGACAATAGGAATCCCTGATGGTGGGTGCTCCCTAGTGCTGCACCTACCGCCCAGATTTCATATCAGGTAGACTGGTGGGTAGTGCTCATGTTAGATGTGTGAGGCCGGTGTGTACCAGCCATATTAACAGTTATGTTATCTGTCCGGAGACATTCTTTTATCTGTCTATCACACACAAAGCAGAAGAGTTAATATTGGAGGCGCGAGTCGACTCAGAGACAGAGTACTGGATCTAACTGTCTACACCTTCAAACGTGCAGGAAGCTGTCGTTGTTGTAGGGCTATAAATTACAGGAGAGTGTGTGCAAATGCACCTTTTTTGAACATTTTTCCCATGTGCTGCCTGAGTGAACCTACAGAAAGGAATTTGATTTTTTTTTTTTTTCAAGTGCAATAGAAAGGGTGCACACACGAGGAAACTGAAAAATTCACATGGTCGCTCCTTGGTTGTGATGGCTTAATTTAATTGAAACAGCAGCAACAAAGTCTCTGCAACACTCAGGAGTGTTGATGACAGACTGTGATTGATTCACACATTGATTCAGATGGGGTTGCAGTATCCCAAGCTGTTTAACAAGTAACTCCTTTATTCGCACTCTACAACACCACATGCAAGCAGCATGTAAGCATCCAACACAGCTCACAAGTCCTCAGTTAACCCACCGCCTACATTTTGTTTTAGGAGCACACAGCTTTAAATAACATCTGGACTAGGCCCTAGTAAACAGAGTACAACAAAAGAATAGATCACTTCTAAAAGCAAGTATTACTGGATGTATATCAACAGTCCATTGGCTGGACAAGATGTAACTGTAGGGCAACAGACCAGATCCCATCAGAAAGAGTTGCATTTTGAAGAACAGGTTTTACATAGATCACCATGAAGACAACTCAGGTTTATAAAACAGTGTGTCCCCTTTGTCAGAAACTTTTTGCTCTTTCTGTTCAGTTAATTGTTACAAATGAAAATGGTTTGATGGAAATATGCACATATAAATGTATATAAATATATACACCCAACACCCTGTAATATGCCTTCAAACCAGTAGTCTATACACACATATACACTGTATATGCTGTACTCTTGATGTACCCACTTATAAGTTGTTTAACAAGCTTGTAACCAACAGTCTTTTTTAGCTTTTCCTTTACCCCTCTCTGGAAACTAGAGAGAAAAATATATATAGTGATTCTTTGTTGTATCTGGTGAATTATTAGTCAATACTAGTTAATTCCCTGCCCTTGACACCAATAGCCTCACTTTTGTCAGCGTTTAACCTGTGTTGTTGTTGCCACTGAGCAGGAGACTGGCGCTAAATTGCAGCAGAGACGACATGAGGCGCAAAACTGATGTCAGCAGAGATGAAAAAGACCATGAGAGGTATAAATGAGAGGTTAATGCTAAAACACGGTAGTAGTTTTACCTTAAGCCTAATGACAGTAATGCACAGAACTAAAGTTAGCTGGTTAGCTATCAACTGCAGCTATCAAATGATTCTTATGTTACTAAAACAAAAAGACCTCTGCTATTGTGTTCATTTTTGGCTACTGACCCCAAAATGACCCCTAGGCTCCCAAATGTGACCTGTTTGTAAGCGTTATTATTGTTAGCATGAGTGATTATTGTTGTTCTGAAAATGCATTAAAATTGCATAGATTTATGCTATGGCCTTAAAACTTTCATGCAGCCCCAGTGTGGCAGGGACACATGACCCTTCTGAAGCACTTACTTTTTTTTTTTTTAGGACTACACCACTGCTTCAAACCCACGTTGATCCATTCATTGCCAACCAACTTGGCTTCACAACCCACTTCTGTGTTGAATTCTGGCTGCACACTATACTTTGCATTACTGCAAAAGCATTTCTGCAGGATAGGAACTGAATCTCTAAACAGCTTTTAATCTAATAAGTGATGTTATTTGTGTGGTTTTATGTTAGCATCCTGTAAAGGAGATACAAAAGGCGGTACATCTTGAGGTGAATTGTGGATGTGGAGCTTGCGTTCTGCTACTGGGTGTGACAACAGAATTTCTAAACAAGAAAACAAGGCTTTGTCACAACCTTAAGCTCTTGGAGCTTTTGTTGAGTCTTGGCAGCAGTGAATGGAGTGAGAACTGTCAGAGGATTAGTTAAATAAATTCAATACAAGTCGCCATTATAACAGTTTAATTCAGGTCATCATTATAACACCATCTTTTAACAGCCATCACAGGCATCCACAAAAATAAATTGCTCTGCTGAGGAGGTCATGTTTTGTGTCTGATAGGCTGCAGTACATCTACAAGACTTGTGGACAGACTTCTATGAAATTCTGTAGACAGATAGGCCTCAAGCCATGGTATAATTGATTCTGTTGTGGTGGCAAACTGGATCTTAGAGATCTATCCTGAAATGATTGCCCTATTTGGCCATGACTCTCAAAAAAGTTGTTTGCCGCTATCAAGCTTACAGAAATAAAGACACAATTCCAAATCCTACAGAGGGTGAGAACACTATTGAACTGCTGGTGTCAGAGAAAGAGAAGTCAAGTACAAGCGTTACAGAAGGCTACATGAATCCCGCTGCTTTTAACTACCACTTCTGTTGTGACATCACAACTAGAGTCATTTCTAAATGGCACATGTTCAGCACAGGTTTCACCACACCACAGAAGGGGCCAGACCACAATAGAATGAGTGGGTGGTCTTATTTCACAGTTTGTGTGCTAGTAGGAATGCAGGGACCTAAATATTTACACACAAGCACTGAAAAGGTGTTTTTCCAGTGTTGGCGGAGTGTTTTAATCTTGAAGAGTCTCCTGATTAACCGTCTTATTTGTTCAATACTTTGGCGGACAATAGTAAGCAAGGAGAGGAGAGCAGATGGATGTGTGATGCTGATTCTCTCTGCATCTTGCTGTGATTCATTCTGACCCAGACCGATCTGGATGGACTGGAGGAATCAACAGATTGAGGAGAGAGAGAGAGAGAGAGAGAAAGAGAGAGACAGGGGGGTAGATAGAGAGAGAGACTCTGAATGTAGCCACAGAAACAGAGTATATACACACCCACATATGGATACACCAACAAACAAACGCTCTAATCTCTGTTGGCTTGGAAGCTGTGAGGGAAAAAAATCTAAACAAATGAGGTTGGTTTAATTATTATTACATTATAGTGGCTTATAGAAAAGGCGCCAAACAAAACAGGCTTCTAAGCTGGATGAGCAGAGACTTAATTACTGATGCGAGATGTAGCAGCATTATGTTTTAATACACATTATACTTCACAATGTCTGATTTATTAGTTGTCATTTCTTTGGTAAGCATATAAATCAAATTATATGAATCCAAGACTTTGACCATTTTTAATGTGGTTCGAGACAAGGTCCATACGCTTGGAAGTGAAGTGACATTTTAATATTTAACTGCTCCGTTTATTTAACAGACATTTAAATGTTAAGCAATGCTGACAGCAACGCTGAACCTGACATTAACCCCCCCATTGATCTGACTTTGTGGAGTGTTATCCATGGGTGGTGGAGAGCATTTTGCTTTTGGCTTATCTGTGTCACGATGGATGAAATGCTTTTTTTTTTTTTTAAACTTTAAAGGCAGGAGCATCCTTGAGAAGTGTGAGCTATCCTGTTTTAAAGATCATATGGTAATTTCAAGAGATCCAACTGTTAGGATGGTTGTGTTGTCATGGTAACAATGAGACCCTAAAGCAGAATTTTAACACTGCAAAGTGTCTTCAGTATTCTTCCCCATTGATATCTGTTGTGGTCAGGGAGAACACTGGCCAGTACATGTGTATGTTTAATATAAACTCAGCAATGCAGATTTTATATTTCAGCATTTTTTTAAAATTGTGACCATTTTGTCACCACTTTATAATTTTTGCTGCTGGTATTATACATGGTGAAGTTCAAGGGCAATATTTTGGATATTACTCATGTGATTGCAACTAATAGAGAACACATTTGCAGAAACCTTTGGGTGGCTACATTTTCAGCATATTACATGGGGTATAAGACCTTTATTTTGTCGAGATTACAATATATAATGAGAAAGTATTAGGCTAAATTCATGAGACTCAGAAAGTTGTGAGACAGAAAGGTAATTTAGGATTATAATACCTAAAACATTCAGTAAAAATCCTTTATCAATCAATGTTCCATTTTCCATTTGTGTTGTCACCCCCTCCAGCTTTAATTTACAATGACAATCAGGCCCCATATCTCCAGCCTGGCCGTGGAATGCCAGTCAATTTTAGATTACTGCTCTGCGAATCCCTGCAAAATGCATTCCCCCCCCTAACAGAAAGATAACATGACAGGAAAATCATCTTGTGCTATCACTGTAGAAGGGTTTTCCTAGATTTGCCCACACTAGAAACTTGTGGCAGCAGATGAGAAGAGGAGTGGTTGGCATAAAGAATTCAAGGGTGGCCTCAAATACAGGCCGAGTAAACAACAAGAGAGGATAAACTCCTGGGCCTGCCATCCAGTCACAAAACATGTTATCTTATTACTCCGAGGACTCCTAAACAGCAGAAAGAAGAGTTACCTCTTGAAACCTATTCAAAAGGCTGCCGAGAACAACTTTTAAAAAACTAAACTCTGAAACAAACAGAAAAGGAGGGTTGACCCTGTTTCTATGAATGATGTCATATTTCATGAAACGCATTGGCTGTGTAGGATCTTGGACTATTTTGGGTCTCTGTCCGTGAATTCACAAGATTGGTACTGCAGAGGTACGTTTGCCGCGTCCAAATAAATATTTAAAAATAAAATGGAGTCTCTCTGATTTAACATGAAACACATTACAGCACTGGAGGGGAGCAGTGACCCTTGTTGTAAAGGGTTGCGGAGTGCTTTATTTATCATTTACACCAGTGATATCAGAGTTCAATCTGGGATGGCTGCAACAACAGGATGTGTTGCACTAACAGGGTGTATCTTTGGTTTCAATCTAGAACAAACATTTTCATATGCCTTTCATCTCATATGCAGATCCCAGGACTCATCTTTGAGTCCGCACAAGACTCACATGTGCACCACTCTAATATATTTACTATACCATACAGTGAGCTGCTAAGTAACTTGATGAGGAAGTCAACTCATAATGATTTACAGCTGGAACATAATCAATAATTCTAATGTTTTGTTGAAGTCCGACTCATATGACAATGACTTACAAAATAACTAAAAAAGTAAAAGTACTCTGAAAGCGTAGCATATTGTGACTCCCATCCAATATTGTTGTCCTATACTTAATACATAATGCAATTACAAGTATCAATTTTCATCACCGTTTTCTGAATTGTGATTGTTGTTGAAATACAGGGTAAATTTGATCCAATAGAGTGACCTGGTTAGTTTAAACCTGATACAAAGCCTTCCGGATGAAAAACACAATGTACATAGCAACGTTCCGCAGATGCATACATAAGAATCTGTATATAGGAAATAAAAAACACCATCTAAGATTAATACTAGAAATGAAGTAAAAGCTAACAAGGTATATTTTCCCTGAGCTGCAGTGAACAGGTTCTATGAAAATCAAAGAAAAAAACTACTCTCCAAACTAAATACTAGGTCTAACTAAGGATCCTAACTACTTTGACTCTGTTGACTAAACTTAAAAGAAAAACACTTTAAAGTGGGAAGGAATAACTAGTCACAGTTCACCGAAACTAAACTCACTCAGGAGGAAAACACTAAACAACCTAAATATCCTATCTAAGCTAGAAACAAAAAAACAGGACAAAAACAAGGATGAAAAAAACTACTAGTCTAGAAAACACTCACATAGCTGAAACTGAAAAGACTATGAAACTTACCAAAAACTTCAGCACAAGACAAGGGGAGACACAGACTATATATAAACATGGAGGGAAATGAGGAACAGGTGGACACAATCAGGAATCAGGGAAGACGATCAGACTGGTGACACATGAGGAAGGGCAAGTGACCTGAAACAGAGGAGAGTTAGACTTTCAAAATAAAACAGGAAATGTACACAAGACAAAAACCCAGATAAGACAACCTCTCCGCTGTGACAGTCACCTGGTACCTGTTTCAAGGTCCATTTACCACAAAGAACAAAAAATTCAAAGTGATCCAGAAACCAAGATTTCTTCCAGATCATTACTAAAATGCAATCATCTGTAAATGGTACTATTCCCAACATTTGCTGAAAATTTGACAAATATCCTTTTTGAGGTATTTTGCTAACAGACAGACAGAAAAATGCGAGCTAAAACATAATCCTCTTAGCAGAGGTGATAATACTACTACTGGTAACTATCATAATTTTGTAATTGCCTCATGAAGATGCACAAAATAGGATGAACTTTTCTTTTTAAAGCTCATTATACTTTACAGTCTAATATATTTCTTTAGGTAACGCTTTTATCCAAAGACTTAGAAGTCCTCTTGACCACTTCTAACTTTTCACAGGTCCCAAAAATGTAGGCATCCTAAATTAAGGACACTCCCACTTTTTGTCTTTTTTAAAAGATTACTCATAAATCTGGAAGTTAGGAGCTATTTTTAGCGTGAGATGTTTTGTAAATACAGGCTGTACTTAAGCATAATGTACATTTACACCTCTTTAATAATAAACTTTATTTTTATAGCACTTTTTAGATTTGTTTTCTAAAAGGTTCATGCAATCAAATAACTACACATAAAAGACACATAATACAACATGCAAAATAAATAAATGGCTCAATGAATAAAAGCATGAAGCAATAAAGGATTTAAATTAAAAAAAGAGATTTGAAGCTTCTTTGATTCCATGTATTGATTACCAATAGAAGGTTATTCCACAGTTTCAGAGCCCTTTTGGCAAATGCCCTCCTACCCTCTGTCTGTAGCGTCACCTTGGGGACCGAGAGCAACAGCTGGTCTTCAGATCTGAGAGGAACGGCGGGGTGAGGGGTGAGGGGTGAGGAGGTCAACAACGTAGAATGAGGCAACGCCACTAAAAACAAGCAATAACATTTTTAAAATCAATTCTGAACACCACAGGTTACCAGTGCAATGAGGCGAGGAAAGGGGACAGTTGGAGGCAGTTTTATATATATATATATACACATACACACACACATCCTGTAATGCATAATGCCCTCTATTGGCTGGTAGCCATTTCAGTTTTGAAATGAAATATGCATAACACTGGAGCCAGATAATGAGCCATACCCTCCCACCCCTACTTCATCTGCAACTTCAAACTTCACACACAAGGGTCCCAGCTATAATTGTTTATTTAACTAAATATCTTGAATTCGCTCTAAAGCTAATTGACATTTCACGGATTCCTCCTGTTCCAAGTTTTAACAGGCTATAAACTCAGCCCATTGATTGTTGCAGTGGTGTATACATTTGCGGAAAAGAGCTTTCGCAGGGTTAGCCACCGTATTGATTTTCTCTTTGAGGTTTATTAGTTTATGAAATCCTATATTTCCTCTGTCTCTCTCTGTCCAGGCTGAGAAACTGCCAGTGAGGCCCATAAAATGCGGAGCCTGTATTTCCTTCCCCATTTAAAAAAACCTGAAGGGCTGCGAAAATTGTATTTATTTCTCTCTCCCTTTTGTTTTTGTCAATGAATAGATTGATCCTGTCCTGTTCAGAAAGGCCTCGCAGGTAAATCAAACCGAAGCCAGCGTAATTTTGCCAACTCAATCACCCACCGTAGGTTCTCACAGCACAGTGTGGGTTTAACTTGTTTTTTTTCCTCGCATGCCTCGCTGCCTTCGCAAAGCTAAATAAAATATCTGCTGTCAAAAGACACACCGTTTTTCTAAACTAACCCTACTCATTCAAGCTTTTGTTTTTTTTCTTTTTTAACTGTCACTCATGATACTTTAAAGGGATGGCAAATGATTATTCAAATTGCTCAGTTGGGAAAACAGAAATTACAGCTTGTCACACCATGAGACAGATGTCACGGTGGTATGGTGCATGCTTGCAATAAGCCTATCTGCCATGCAACAATGTGAAGACGAGGCTCTGTTTATATGGACAATGTTTAATAATAAAAAAGCATAATTAAAAATGACAAAAAAACATTGTTGATGAATTAAGCTTCATTAACATGTATATTATATTCTAAATTGCAAAAGGGGAAGGGAGCAATTATGCATCATTATTAAAAGCTTAAAAATGCTTCATGATGATATATATTAAAACTTGTGTTTTGATAAGTGGAAATCCACGTTGCCTCAGGTCTTAGCACTCATAAACCACATTTTTAGCTCTAGACAACAATAAAAGATGAAGTCAAATTCTAATGAGAGTGGAGTAAAAAAAAGTGAGTAATCATAACTCATTGTTAGTTTTTGAAAGGGTCCTGGTGTGTTTTCTCACTCCTTGTTCCCTGGGATCTGCTTCAGACTGATGTTTCCCGTAATCTCTTCAGTTTGCTTTAGAAAAAAACTGCAGTTATTCTTGTCTAAAGATTGCCAAAAGGCACAGTTGTAAAGGTTTGAAAGAGGTAATATAGTCGATACTGACTAAAAAGCTGTAAATCACTCACATTCATTATTACGTTCAACAAGCGAGTTTAACATACCTATAATTTATCATTTCTTACTCAAATGGACTGAAAACAATGGCTTTTAAAATTCTTTGCGCAGCCTATAGCCATTTTTTAAATGATGTTTTGACATGTCTCTGCAGCAGAACGTACAGACGGAAATAACGCAATTATTCATGGCTGAATTCCATTTAGCTGCTTCACTTTCAAGGTCCTGGTATTGTTCATGCTGGTTCACTGTTATGACTTACTGGGGCAATTGAGCAGAGCCGTTGTTAATATTATTACTATACTAGTAATGCTTGTGCTAAAAGTGACTGCACGCACAACTGGACTGTGATGGCTCCGCCCCCCAGAAGCCCAAACCCAACCACAAATGGTCAATGCAAATCCACATGAAGATTGATACAATGATATTATCAATGGATCTCATAGTATCATGGTGACCTATAAATAGCATTGATAATAATATAAGAGCAAATTAAGATAGATATATTAGAATATAAATAACAAATATCAATGATAAAAATTGGATTTATCATAGAATGCATAAACCACAATGTTGTTATGTAAAAATAATGCAGACGTAATTCAATGTAATTACATTCCTTCCATGCAGACATAATATGGGTCAAGATATGCAAGTGCAATTGATTATTTTTAATCACTTTTTGTAATCTGAATAACATAGCATTGCAGTTTGATGGATGCTGGACCGCACCTTTAATGAAGGTGAGCCCTGTGATAAGAGAGTAATGGATAAAGGTGTAATTGAAATTGATAAGGGGGTAATTGCTGCAGCAGCTGTGAGGAATCTGTGAATCACCTCTGCCCTTAAGTGCCAATTTCCCATGTTTTGTGCAAAAAAGCAGGGTTGAGTGTAGGTAAGTGCCTTAGATGATTTGGTTTAATTCATAAGAAATGTGTTTTTTTTTACATTTTTTTTTATTTTGTTTTTTGTAAATCAGTACTTTAGTGTGGAATACCTTTTCAAAAAAAGGGAAAAAAAGAAAAAGAAAACATTACATTATGAATGAATAGTATGAAGTAGACAGTCACTGGATGAGTTGTCAGTCTAAAGATGAATCCTACGCACATAGTAGTAAATGAGACCCCTGCTCTTTAGAGGGAATGGATTCGGTTATTATGCTAATACATGCAAAACCACAGAAGGGTTCTTTAAATTTATTCTCTGTGAGACTATTATTTAATAACTGGTGGTAAGCAGTTACATTTGTAGTGTGACTGGTGATTAAATTTGTACAAAAGTCAATCTCTCCGCACAAAAACACTTTGAAGATGCAGGTAATATACCTAGGACCTCAACAAATAATCTCAACCAACACCAATTTCTTTGACTATAGCCCAATATCATACAGTATAATGCGTCAGTTGGCTTTAAAACCCCACAAAAGCAATTGTTCTTGTCTGAGCTCTAAGACAAAGACATATTCCCCAAGAGGGGGGCAGAGGGGGAGCAAGGAAACAAACAATGGAAAAGGTTCTATTTTTATTGTCATTGATATATGGGTTGGACACAATATTAGAAACACCGTTCAGGGTAACACAATACAACTCAGCAGCATTACAAACTGCAGCCTCCAAAATTATCATTAAGTTGAATCAATACCTCTCTAGAAATATGTATTGGTTCAATTAGGGTATATTGCAGGGCTATTGTACTACTGCATTAGCCTTGCTTTGTGTGTACCCAATGAACTTGCAACTGCAAACACCTGCAAGCATGCACACACCTGGAAAACACCTGATAGGAGACAGCGACTCCGAGAGATGGAATATTGGTGTCGTCTTACATTTCTATATATTGGTTGAAACAGTCTTATTTAATCTTAAAGTCCTTCAGCTCATTAAAAATCTGATTTTAATTTCAACAAGCTTGATTTGTGACATCACAAATTGTTCGGAGTGAATCCTGGTCCAATGTTCACAAGTGCGACGTGGAAAGTCAAAGCCTCCAGAGAGCTGCAATATCCAATAGTCCATTGATTTGAGTCATTTTAAAGAAGAACATGTCCAAATTCTCTGGTTCCAGCTTCTCAAATCTGATTATTTCCTTTTTTGGGGGGGGGAAACAGCAAATGACATTTGACACCATTGTGTGAACCAAACACCTAATCAATTATCTGTTTTAATGATCAATAGATTAACTATCAAAATAGTTGTTAGTTGCGGCCCTAATTCACAGTTTACAGTTCTGCAAGCCACAGATATGTTGAAAATGTCAACATTTCGGATGTGGTGATGTCATTCAGAAGACATTCTTCCTAAGTTTCACGTTTCTTATTAGGAGGAGGAAAGGATCAATGCCTATCTGCTGTTTCATTGGACGGGAGTTGGAAAAGTTTAATACCACTTGAGAAGCTCAACATTTTGTGGTGTCACGTCTGGCATTTTACCGTCATATCGCATATTGATCATTTCAAACCAAACTGTGATCTGATCTTTTTTATAACTCATACACTCAGGAAGAAGTTTAAGGATTTTGACATAATTATTAACATTCAACAAGATTTTTTAGATGTTTTAATACATGGCCAGAGGGCGTCTTTCAGCTCTGGTACATCATTTGACGTGCAAACAGATGTTCAGTTTGAAAAAGAAAAACAAATAAATGCATTTTGTCAGTGATATTGGTTCGCTAAGCGTTCTTCAGTTATTAAATCAGTGCTCATGACCAAAGGCTAGGATTTGATCAAGATGCTGAATCTGAAATTACTTAACACATTATAAATTAAAAAATTTTGTGACTGATGACCCATGGAATATTGGAGGCTTAAAATACATTGTGCCTGAGTCATTTCTGAAATAATAGCAGGATGTAAGAGTTTACAGTAACTGCACAAAAACGCCATGCTAAGTAAAACCTGAGCTGCGTAATAATAAGCTTTTGTTAATATTTATGTTCATCAACACGGCATCGACAGAGAAAAAGTCACCAAATCACACAGGAATAGAAGGTCCACTGGCATGACTGCCTTTCTGACTCTGAGCGCTAACAGCCTGCAAGGCAGCAGGCTGGATGATCTCTGGAGGAGTTACCAACCAGATTACACACTAAGACAAACACGGATTCCTTCCTCCAATTATTTGTTTTCCATACCAATGCACCTCTTGACACAGTCATTTTGTTTCCATCTCTGCGGCAATTCCTGTTTTAGGTCAATCTGAGCAAAAATTCACCCTCTGCTTTTCCATCGCCTGTGAAGTGTGTGTAGGATACCCCCCCCCCCCCTATGTGTGGTTGCGTTGGCATGGAAACAGGAATGGCATTGTTAATGTGTGTGTACTGAATGTATTGAATTTTTCACCCCGCTCCCCGGAGTTCCACATGGAAAGCATGACAGCATCCGATCCCCTCCCCCCACCTATAGCACTAGATTAGGAGGGAGGGTGCACATGAAAATTCACTATACCCCAACCTCTGTCTATACGTGTATACATATTTATCCAGTGAGAGGTGTAAGGAGCCTGAGGTCATATATATAATTATAAACAATTATATCCAGTGATAGGTGTAAGGAGGCAGAGCCTGAAAACATGTATATAATTATATACATAAATTATAACTGGTGAGAGGTGTAAGGGGGCAGAGCCTGAAGTCAGCTGGTACAGAATATCAAAAGGAGAAAAAAAAGCAGTCTCACAAATTAGCAGTTGTCACCATCTAGTGGCAGCAATGGTGAAAACCACCAGCCACTAAAATGATTCCCTACATACAGTTGTGTTAAAATAGCGTGTTTAAAATGTGACTAAAGCCACAATACGTATAATAATTTTATTTCAATGCATTGGGAACAATGCATTTTATATACTAATTCAAAATGTGAAGAAAAATGTGTCAATTTTTTAATTATTTTACAGTAAATGAAGAAAAATTTATATTAGGATGTTCAAAAAAAAGCAGTGTCTGCCTTTTTTTATTTTTTTTTACAAATGTATATATTTATATAATAAACGTATATATTTACTGTATAAACTCGAAAATCTTCAGGATTTAGCATTCCCGTGAATCACTAAAGTAATATTTAGTTGTTATGACCATGGTTTCTGAGACCTGCTTCACTTCTGTGCTGCATGGAGTCGACCAATTTCTGGCACATGAATGGGTATTTCAGTCTCACAATTCCTCTGAATTTCTTGGTTTTGCCTTTGAGCTGAAAAGGAAACAATTTGCCAAAGAATACATCGACTGGCCTGTAGAGAAATGGAGAAACATTTTGAGGACTGATGAAAGTAAGAATGTTTTTTGGGTCCAAGGGCCGCAGGCAGTTTATCAGTCAACCACAAAATGCTGAATTCACTCTAAAGACAGTGAAGCATAGTGCTCCAAGCATCACAATATCATGGATCAGTTTGCCTATATCTAAATAACTGAAAAGGTCATGTTGCTTTATGCTGAAGAGGAGTTGCCCTTAAAATGTGTATTTCAACAGGACAATGACCCTAAACACATGAGTAAAGGAGCAGCATTTTGGTTCCAGACCAAAAAAAAAAAACTCTAAGTTCTGGAGTGGCCAATCTCTGGACCTTAATAGCATTAAAAACGTGTGCACTGATATCAAAACTTATGTTTCTGAGTCAAAAAACAAGAAATTCTGAGGAATTATGAGAGTGAAATACCCATTTATAGGTCCCCAGAAGTTGGCCGAGTCTATGCATCACAGATGTGAAGCAGTTCTCAGAAACCGTGGTTATACAACTAAATATTACTTTAGTGATTCAAAGGAATGCTAAATCGTAAAGATTCATTTATACAGGAAATATTTGAGTTTGTAAAAAAAAAAACTCAGACACTGTTTTTTTTTAATTGCCTATATAAAATGCAGTGTTTCCAATGCGCCAAAATAAAAACAAATGTATCCAGATTTTGACTTTACTCATAAACACTGCATTATATTGAACACAACTGCACCTCCGAACAAAAAGACAAATCCAGGTGACAAGTTGTCACATTTACTTTTATTGTAAAGGTGATATTATTCCAAAATATTAATATGTTAGAGGAACAGAGAGAAAGATAAGGAGAAGGAAAACAGAGGGAAAGACATCTAGAAAACATCTACACAAGACTTTGGTAAGAATCCTAGGACACATTCTTATCAAAAAATTCCACAGCAAAAAAATAACAAAATCTCCTAATAATGCTCAAAATCATATATAGATCTCAATTGTGGCGCATCTACATGTACAATATAACCGGGTAAAAAGTCAACTGGGCAGTTTGTGCCCTAAAAACAACTGAATTTGTATATGAAGGCATATAAAACACTGGAATGGCTGGGCACCTGTGCTTTGAAATTCTGGAGTTTACTGTACTACTGAAGTATACCACAAGATATAACAGGTCTGTGTCTTATTAAATCAATCAATATTTCATAGTCATATTTTTCAAGATATATTATACCACAACGAGTTTACAGTAATCTTGCAAAGGAGCCGTATGTGTATCATAGCTCGTTTGAAAGCAGAGAGAAGAATCAGCCTGGTTTAAATCCAGAGTTTTCCAGAAAGACTTTTTTTTTTTTACCCTTTAAAGGCGGCGAAGGATGAGTGACGGAAGCCTTGTGAGATCCATAAACTTCCCTTTATTAAACCACCAACGGGGGGGGGGGGCCTCTGGATTTAACCAGTACGGATTCAAGTATGTGCCGTTTCAGCCCTAAACAGAGTTCATTGGATCGTCGTGTGACAGCGTTCCCAACCCCTCGCCTCCACACAAACCCCTGCTCCCCTTGCTCCTTCCTAGCAGGGGTGCACGTTACAAGCCCTGATCTCCTTCCTGTCCTTGCAGCTGGACAGCTGGGCAGCCTTAAACCTCTGCTTCACTGTCATGAGCCGCTCCTGAATCCCCCCGCCGCACAGCTTGGTACATTCTGTCCAACTCGACCACGGTCTCATTTTACACCCTAGAAGATAGACATTGAGGGGAGACAAAAAAAAAGAAAAAAAAGATGAGTTTTGGCATAATGTGTGCTGCTGTTTTACATCCCGAACGTTATCGGCGAGGACATCGACCTGGATGCTCGGCGGTGACCTCGGCCCTGCCCTGTTTGCTCCTCCGCTTCTCGCGTTGCTCCTTGCGCCGCTTCTTCTCGTCGCCGTTGGCTTGTCCCCTGTTGCACTTCCTGATCTTGCATTTCTTCCTCTGGATGGTTTCAGGACAGGGGTCGCCGCCGAACTGAGGCTCCAGCTTCACTGTGCGCGTCCGGATCGTGTGACCTTTTCCACAGGACTTGTTACACTCCGACCACTCGCTCCACTCGGACATAATGCAGTCTATGGCTGAGGAGGAAGAAGAAGAGAAAGTTGTAGAAGAGCAGATTTCAGCTAGCTAGTTAGCACAGGTGTCAAGTAACAAAGTACAAATACTTCATTAACTTATTTAAATTTTGAGTATCTTTACTTTTACTGGAGTAAATATTTTTCAGCAGACCCTTTCTAGTTCTTACATTTTCACATAATTATATGTACTTTCTACTTCTTACTAGAGATGTACTGATCCGATACCCGGATGGGCTATCAGCTCTGATACTGCCCAATTAGCTAGATCGGATATCGGATGAAAGATGCCGATCCAGTGTTCTGATCCAGTCACGCATCTACACTAATTCTATGTTTGCAAGTTGGTTACGTCATCACGCAGAGCACGCTGCACACAGCATTTAAGCAAACAGTAACATGGAGCAACCACCGGACTAGAACGTAGTAAGATAAAAAATCCGACCACTGTGTGCCATGTTTACAACATGAAAATTGTGAGGGGAGTTAATAACGTTGCTAAATAAATGCCACAAACAACAACTCCAATGTGTGTCCCAGACTCTGAATGATCCGCTTACAAGCCGCTACTGAAGGATGTTTATCACAGTGAGAAGTTCTGCATAGAGGGAACGTGTTGGTCTGATGAATCAATGCTTCCTCTTCACAGTAGCAACCGTACACCAGGTAAAAAACAAAAAAAAAAGTCTGGCACAAAAAAAGAAAAAAACAGGCAAAAAACACCTTAAGACATATTCAGGGCTGTATGTAACAGACTTTTTTCTTTTGCCTGTTTTTTTTTCTTTTGTTCTTGTACCAGGACGCAGGGCGTGTATTTGGAGCTTATCGATATCATTGAGCAAATGCTTTTATTGCATATGTTAAAGCACAAAATAAAACATATTCCGGACTGTATATAGTGGACTTTTTTTCCTTTTGCCGGACTTTCCTGGTCTGAATCCTCCTTCAGTCAACCGGATGTAGCGCGTATGTTTGGAGCCCATTGATATCAAAGGGAAAATGCTTTTTTGGCAAATGTTGAAGCGGAAGCGACAGAGAAGCCGTTTGTGGAGGCGACTGTAGACCACCACTGCTGAACTGACCAATCACAGCCCAGATATGTTCAGCCCATGGATCAGTATTGGATTGGATCGGAAAAACCTGGATCAGTACATCACTACTTCTTACATTTTAAAAATAGCTTTGTCCAAAAACCTATCCAGATAAATCAAGCTGCAAAAAAATATAATGTGATCAGGTGAACATATCTGTTTTTTTATACAGTTAATACAAATATATTATCTAGAATTGTCTAATTTTATTGGTTGTTTTATTATTTCTTCTTTACCAGGATAATGGGTTAGAGTCAGCAACACATTTTTCATTCAAAGGATATGCCTGTGCATCATGGAATATTTTCCTGTAAGCTTGTATTTACATAATCGAACACTGCAACATGATGATTATAAGCTTTAGCAGATGTCAATCTCTATATTCCAAATCAGTTTCATTTACATAACTTACTTCATGACAGAGGTCTAGACAAAACTCATATTTACAAAATAGAGACTCAACATTTTCACAGGAGCAAGCAATGGCACTGGTTGCAAGGAAAAAAGCCCAGTTACTGGGATGGAATCCTGAGCAGAACCTGGCTCTAGGTGGGCAGCCATCTGCCTGTTTTTTTTTCTTCTTTTTTTTCAGCTTTTCTAAATTACACCAGAACATATCTTTAGAATTTGTGCAATAACATATACACTGATTACAATATATCTCTGGACTTGACTGATTTATTTGGCCAGGTTCTAAAATAAAGAACACATTTGATATATCGTGTACAGCTCCTACTAAGTTAGTTTAACACTTTTCATGCCAGTCAAGTCATTTGCTGCACTTGAAAGGAGAATACAACAAACATACTCATCTGTTTTTTCTTTCTACTTTGCAAATGAAACTGGTAAACAAGCAAACTACTGCAAATTTGGACAGATGCTGTCGATTTCCCTCCCTCTGCATTGTGTGCTGTTAAGCGACTCCGGCGGTGTGCACATCTGCATCAAGGCGCCGGGTTTGAAAAATAAAGCCAACATTATTGTTCATTTCTATAAATCACACGTGTGCACCCCTGCTTGTGCACTGAGTGTGTGGAAATGTACGTTAATGTGATTACTTACGGCACTCTGGCAGCATGCACTTCTCCACCTGTTCTAACTCCTCTGTGCACTCTCCGAGCTCCACGGGAGACTTGAGCATGCGCTGGCGCGTCCTCAGGCCCTTTCCGCAGGTTACGCTGCAGTCGCTCCAGTCAGACCATGGGGTCAGCATGCAGGGGATGGTGTCTAGGCACAACAGAAATCACTCAGCAACATGTAAATACAATATTCACACAAGCTTTCTAAACTACCTTGAAAAGTTTTTAGTTTTTTCGCTCAGAATTGATCGCTTCGGTGTGAAATCTGAACTATTGATTCAAGTTCAGCCAGTTGCTACAGCAACGCTTTCTTATCAGTGCCACTTGGATAGGTACAGGTCTGCTCCTGTTTGAATATTTGACGCAACTTTCCCCAGATTTGAAATGTAGGAGGTGTCGTTGTGGTTCCGGGTAACGCTGCTACTCACGACATTCTGGCATCATGCACTTCTCCGCTTCCAGCACCTCTGCTCCACAGATGGAGCCGTCTGCGGGAGGCATCTTCACCATGCGCTCCCTCCTCTTCATGCCAAGGCCGCAAGTGGCACTGCAGACATCCCATTCACCCCATTCTGTAACCAGGCAACTGCTGGGTGCTAAGGCAGAGAGGGGAAGACAACAGGTAAAACTACAATGCTCTTTACATTAGAGCTAGATATTTCGAATGGATACACTCACGCAGCTGGAGCGTGCAAAGAAAGGTTAACAAAAGAGAAGAAAAGAGTAAGGCTCACAGCATTCTTCGTTTACCACGCAGTTTTCCGTCTCCTCTGTGGGCAGGGTGCAGACGGAGCCGTCGTCGGGAAACTGCTTAACGTAACGCTCCCGAGAACGTGTGCCCATCCCGCAGGACAAACTGCACGGAGACCAGGTGATCCACTCTGACATCATACAGGTAGATGCATCTAAAGAGTCAAAGGACAAGGACGGTGGTCAATGACTTTGACGACTAATTAGTTGGTTTAATTAAATCACACGCAAGACATGAGTAGATATTGTGAAATGTAAATGTAAATAAAATTGTTAGTTATTTACAGATTATGGTTCAAGGTTGCAGTCACATCAAATTTCACGAGTTGACTGCAACTTGTGTTGCTTTACTACTGGCTTCATGTGAGCCATAAGTCAGCCCGCAGGCTCTGGTAAGATGCATTTTACTGTACTCTAATACTCCTAGACATGTTTGAGCAGGGAAAAAATAGGCCAAATGATGATCCAAAAGTGAAATGGTTAGTTGAAAATAGAGGTTCCATTTTTTTAGAGTAGACACTTTA
Organism: Lepturacanthus savala; assembly: GCA_030544235.1. NCBI lineage: Eukaryota > Metazoa > Chordata > Actinopteri > Scombriformes > Trichiuridae > Lepturacanthus > Lepturacanthus savala. The sequence continues at coordinate 12,124,406 of CM060462.1, read as the reverse complement.
GAGTAGACACACTGTAACCACTTGTACCTCAGATATCTAACTAACTAAATAAATAAATGTGTATGCTGTATGCATTTATTACAGGCTTCATCACTGCAGCATACTGTTCACAAGTCTCCCTAAAATCACTATAAATCTATCACAACTCGTACATGATACAGAAAATTCCTGCTGTAATACATGCATGTTACATCACCTATTAATCTATTTATATTGACAACAGATTAACACTCTATTTTTGACATAAGTCACTAGTAGAGTGACTGTTAACAGTGATCTCTCTACTGTTCATTGTACAGAAAAATGAGAGACAAAAAACAAAGTCCTAGATTGTAGCTGCTTTTGGGATAGAATATATAATAACCTGTAAAATAAATAATAATAAAATAACCTGATTTATAATTCACATATTTATTTTTGATAATATACTGTAGGTATATGTATTTCTATTAAAGCTTTTCTGTATTTTTTTCAAATTGTGATTTTCTCTCCCTTTCTTATATTAAAGATGCAATACAATTACCGATAATGATTTATATTGCTGCTCAGATGTCGTATTTAAATCATCATACACTATCTTTGACCATCATCACACATCTACAAGAACACAGGAATGCTGTTGCTGCAGGCTCATTAAAACGCTCAGATTCCGCTTCACATAACAACAGATCTCTTTAGCTTGTCTCTTAAATTTTCAGTCCGCTGTTGAGAAAACAGGATAAAGAAAAAGTCTTAGCTGTAGAGGATCATCTTCTCTCATTCATGCCTGTTAATTTAAATTAGTGAACACATGCAACTCCAATAGATGTTAGTGTCAGATCTGCACCACTTTTTGCTTGTAAGAGTTACAATAGTAAGTAGCTGTTATAATATTAATTGGACTAATCCGCATTAAAGAAGATAATGTAATGTTTATGGGAGTGGACCATGCTCTGGAACCACATGTTTGTGTTGTTGAGTTATACTTAAGTAGATGAACTATTATGTTAAAGGGAAATTGCAATCTTGCATCTTTTAAATCTCAAATCTATATGAAAAAAGCCCAAGATCAATCCATGTGATAGTGTTCACAATACACCCACCAGCTTCCTATTTCTGTCAAGAAATGCCACTTGTGAGGATGTGGAATTCGGCAGAAACGTAAAATATACACCTTGAGATTGTCAGGTTGTTTCCCTACCTGTCTCCCTAGCCTGTGTCTGTCACTGTGAGCTGTCAAATGGGTAAAAATGCACAGTTTGAAATAGAAATATAACATAATAACATATAACACATTATCCGGTAATGTCTGGGCGTCGGTATGGAGGAAATGTTGCAGTTGGCTCTGTATTCCCGGCTCAGTGAATTTAAAATCAAATGATTGTGAGATCAAAATGCAAATCTTCGGCTTTAATTGCAGGGTTTTTACATCCACATGAGAAGAACCACACATGAATTATGGTCCTTTTTATACATGGCCACTCATAATACCAAATGTTATTTTTGTGCCATTCATGTGTGTAGGCAGTCAGCCAGGCTAAACCAGAGATTGACACCAATGGGCGTTATAGTCGCCCACAGTGGGTGGCGGTCTTTAAGGTTAGGGTGGGCAGCATGGTTGGCCAGGCGGAAAACACAGCGACTGTGATAGGTCTGTGATAGGCTGAATCCAGGTCATTAATTTTTGAGGCTTTTAAATCATGTAGTATAGTATTCCACTCTCTTTTATCTTATTTTATCATGTTGTATTTTATTCTTTTATTATTTTTATTTTATTTCACTTTAAATTGCCTGAAATGTTGTAATCATTTTTAAGTCACTTTATTTTGCAAGGTTCTGTGTAAATAAGGTTTATTCTTATAATATATATTGTTTTAATATTTCTTAACTACATTGACATATTCAACATATAACAGTGGCATATATATATATATATATATATATATATATATATATATATATATATATATATATATATATATATATATATATATATATATATATATATATATATATATATATATATATATATATATATATATATATATATATATATATATATATATATATATATATATATATATATATATATATGGCTGGCCCAGGTCCGTCTGTGTCTGCCCGAGCTTGAAGCACAGCAGATGGATGCAGCCACGCACTCTGTGTGTATAAATTAAATATTCTAACCTCAGCTGGAGTTCGATTTTCCATGCCAGTAATTATCTCAACATCTCTACTGCATTTTTGGGCTCCTTTAATGACATTTTTCACTGCAGCCAAATAACTACTGCCTAATTTGTTCTGTTGGTCTACTCTGCCACTTTTCTAAGTCTGAGAAGTTTATTTTCTTGGTTGTATTTTGCATCCCTGGGTCATAAAGTCTGAGGATACCAGAATATACAGGGGAATGATATTTAAATAGCAAATGCTTTCAGCCGGCCCATTTATCAATGCAATCCATTCTCAGGCTTTGATTGGCAAGATATGCATTTTTCATGAATCATGCTTTCATGGACCCTGTCATAAGATGATTTCTGAACTTGGATCTGTGCTGGTTTATACACTGGATTGATAAATGGGGGACATTTTTTTTTATTAGTATTTAGATTATTCCAAATAATAAGACAGCTTGCTGTCTTATGGAGCAAGAATAAATTTAAAGAGACAAGAACATACAGTACATTATGAGTTAAGATAATGGTAAAAAGAAAATAAACTCTGAACATCCAGCCAGCGCAATTACCTGAGTGAATTCCTCTTATCTCACAAAATATATTCAGTGGGCTCATGCAATTTAAATAGACAAACCCTTGGCCTCTCGACCATCAAAGTTTACTTTCAAAACCCTCGCGTTTTAGTCCAAACATTAGTGGAAGTAATAATCCTAAAATTTTCACACAATTATCAAAGAGTACATGAACCAAAGGGACCTGAACCTTTAGAAATCTCCAAATTGATTCAGAGGTCTGCTGGACTTCAAAACTGGAGTCTTTCAAGAGCTCTGGTAGAAATTATATTATGCACTTTCATTACCAACTGCACAGACTTCTTTTTTTTTTCTCCATTTCCAGCATAGTGACCTTTAGTCTTTAGTTACTTACCCTCATCACTGCATCCAGGCCCCATGCAAGGCTCAAAATCCTGTGTATGTGGGCAGGGGACACTAAGGTCTAACTGGGCCTTTAACATCCTCTGCCTCATCCTCTTGCCCTTTTCACAAGTAGCGGAGCTGCAGGCGGACCACGGAGACCAGTTGGAGTAGATGCATGTCTCAGGAGTATCATCTGCAGGATGGAATATAAAATATAACAGCCAACTGTTACCTATGCTTTTAATCTTGTGTAAGTGAGAGATGGAGATTAGGGAAAGGAATCCAGACCTTCCTCTTTCTCCTCCTGTGCGATGTCTGCTACAATGTCATCCACATTGTCTGGCACAATGTTGCACTGTTCCCCCTGTGGACACACAGACACACCACAGATGTAGAGACAGTACTTTTAAGTGTTCCGTTGCAGCTTTCTGTTTGATTTCTGTGTGTGTGTTGCTTGCATCTGGGACAAGTTAAATGATGAGAAATGAGCTGCGGAGAAAGAAAATAAATCAAGTTGTAAATCTTCCAAAATCCCCACAGCCACCTCTAGATGCCACTGAAGGACTGCTAACTGTTTATTTGCTTCTGCTTTGCTGACGTTTTCAAGCAGGGGGGTTTCTATGGCATAGATAGCAAATTTCAATACCATAATGCTTATATAATACATATAATGATGAGTATAAATGTTTTATTAAGCTATTACTATTTTTATTGTTATTATAGTCATTTCACCTTACGCCTTTTATGCATTTATTCTGTCGCGACACGCACACTCAGCAGGGAAAGCAGTTGAACATGCACCAGTCATCTGGAAAATAAGTACAGTTTTGAAGCCATAACTTAAGGATGAATGTGGAACATAATAGATTGCAAGTTTCTATACTGCAATGGCCATGTGATAAGAAAAAAAATCCAAAGTTTAAATCATGTTTTCTTTTATGGGTTTACATTTGTGCAAAATTATATGTTTGATCCCTTTGCTACATAATAGAAAATGTCTAAATCTGGCAGAAAATAGTAAAAAAAATACCATTTTGAAGTCAGAACTTCAGGATGAAGGCCCTCCAAAAACCATCAGAATCCTTCCAAGCCAATCTGTTTTTACCCCAAAAGCTGATTGATATGAAAACAGACCTTTCTAGCGATACGTTCCACCACAACCCTGGCCACAGGAGTGATGGCGCCTCCCTCCGGATCATAAAATGGGCTCTGTGGATGGTCCAGACTGGTCAGGGGACGTATCTTTTCCTGGACCACGGTGGGCTTGTTGGGAGACTTAAAAGCAAAGGACACAGAGACAGTAGAACATGGGCCACCAGGCTGTGGAACTTGGGATTTCAAAAATAACACACTGTCAGGATTTGCTTGAAAAATACATTATAACGAGCACAAAGTCACTCAAAGTTACACTAAGGACAAGTCACAAAGTCAGACGGCAGCTGTGGAGAAGCGCTGCTGTAGTTTATACAGGAGATGCTCTTATTAGTCAACAGTAAAGGTCTGCCAGCATGGGGCTGAAGCCCTGGTGCCGGAGGCAGTCTGGAGGCAGAAGACCTGCTCATCCTTCACCCAACCCCCACTGAGGCCACACAAAAAAAAAAATAAATAAAAAAAAAATAAAATAAAATAAGGAAAGAGCAGTAGTGTTTGTAAGAGAGAGGGAGATAGGGTGAGGGGTAATGGGTGGCCACTAATTAAAATACACAGTAAAAGTAATGAGACAAAGGATGCATCTAATTACCCTGTTTCAGGCCTGTGGGCCGTAGTTAGACAGCACAAACACACGGGCCAAATACAAGCGAAAGCATGGCTTTGGGGTGTGTGCATGTTGCAAAGGGGTTATCTTGGGTTCCTGAATTATTCATAGGTGTGTTCTGGGTGTAATACGAACTCAACCAATCAGAGTCTTGCATCTTGCATCCCCCTTTAAAAGCCAGCTCATACCAGGGAGAACAGATAGCAGATTTGGCAAGTTGGGGAAAAAGTACATCATGGCCATATAGGAACTTTCGGGGCGGATTGCCAAGAATTGCTCCGGTGGTGGTTTTCAATAAATTCATTGATTTAAGGGACTGTACACAACAGTGTGGGCACTGGCTGTGAAATTGACCAGTGTTCTGGCTGTAACTACCAATTACAATTGTGTTTGAGTGCCCACCATTTTAAGACCCTCTAAATAGGGCCCCGTGCCTTTAACGATTTTGTAACATCGCCAAAGTCTCAGTCCACTTCCAGAATAGCCTCTGCTGCACATTATTCCTGGTTGAGAGTTTATGTCTTTGATCTTTCTAGAAAGCTGATATTAGATCGTTTCGGTCCATATTCTCAGCCAAATGGATGGTAACACTTAAGCAAAGATAAAACAATTTTGATTTTTTTTCATGTTTGCTGGAAAACTGAGGTCTAGAATAGAAATCCAGGATTCAGATTAGTAATTAGATTTGCTGCACATGTGCAAACAATGGAACTGTGCATACAGCATGCTATGCTGAAAACTTCAGGCATAAACAACATGGAGACAAACTGCTCAACTCTGAGCAGTTGTGCTGTAGCACTGTTCTCACATTTTTTGCAAAACTTCTTTTTGCAAAATCTTCACAAAAATCACATCATTTGGCACACTTCGTCTGCCTGAAAAATATTGGCCTATAAAATGCAACAACCTGGTTACCAATCACGTGTCAGAGCATTCAGGTGACCTCAGGTGAACTCTACTGTGTTGGCTACAAAAATGAAGCAGCATGAAAAACAAAATGAGGAGTGAGTGCAAGAAGAGGATTTTTATTTTTGTTCTTTGTGGATTTTTGCAAACAATAGGAAACATTTGTGTATCTCAGAAGAAAAATATTTCAGTATCAAGTCAGACCAAGTATGAACCTGGTTGTGATACAATGATTGTGTCATTATCTATATGATGGAAACTGTTTTATATTGTATATACCATATACAATACAATTGCAACCTAATTGGGACAAAAAAATAAATAAAAAATAAAAAAAATTGCGTTAGGGAATATAAATGCATCATGCCAGTATTAAATTGGTGCTCTGTAAGACATAACAGTCGTGTGCAGTGTTTTGGTGGATATAATCCATTCCGAAAAGAGAGAATGTGGTTTTGAGTGCAACTTTTTATTTTTCAAGGAAACTGCTGAGTTTTGTCAAAGTGAAAAAAAGAACTCTTTAGTTTTGTGTTTAAAGTTTTGAGAAATCGAGCCACTATTTCTGGAAAAAATATGGAAATATGTTCAAACATTTGAGAAAACTGCTAAAAACATAAAAAATCCCACATGAACAGACACCAGTAATTGCTCTCACGCTCCTAACACAGGGCTTCCTGTCAGTCTAGTCATAGCATTCAGTGTTAAGCAGCACAGGAACTTGAAAATTCCTGAATATTTGGGAGTATCTCTTACATAGTCTGATTTAGCCTGCGCAAGCTCACAGTCACACTCAGTCACTGTGTGTGTGTGGGTGGGTGTGTGTGTGTGAGAGGAAGAATAGGAGGAAGAGTGAAATTATTCCTGAAGCTGACCAAAACAAGCAGGAGAGCCCGGTTCAGATGGAGAAATGCAGGAGAAGACGTTCAAGGCTGTTAAAGGAGAACCCGGACGGGTGATGACACTTGAATTGCTGCGGACTGGCAGAATGTGAAGAGGTGGGGGGGGTTCGTCAATGTGAGCAGACAGGCAGATGACAGGCAGACAGGCACATATGACAGTGTGAGTATGAAGGGGAGACTCAGCTGGTGATGAGAGTGAGGACAACGATTACCCAGGGGGGTAAAAGGTGGAGAGAATAACAGTTTAGAAAAAAAAATGGCTGTTATTGATATGTGACTTTGTAACATGAGGAATATTGTTGTTTCTGTTTCGTTGCTTTGTATTAAACATGCTTTTCTTTGTTACTTCCTGAGAGTATCCTTGCTGGTTAGAGATGTTAACCATAGTAACCTGCTCCAACCCAAAATCTGAACTCATTTTAAATGTACGTCAAAGTCAAACCTCATTATATCAAAGTATTATTGACACTATGCCAGAGCTGCCTTGGTTGCTGTCCACCATTGTGTGTTATGTTTTAGTTGTTGTCATCATTGTGGGATATTTCTGCCTACATATTATGCAGAAAAATACCGTAAATCACAATTAATCTCAGCAAATAGTGTGATTCATTAGTGATATGTTTTTTTTAATTGATTAAAAGCCCCCAGTACACTGCAAAAACATTAAATGTTAACAATTGAAAATGTCTTGAGTAGAATTATCTTATTCCATTGGCAGATAATTTAGATTATTTCAAGGTTTTTTTCCAAACAAGACTAAAACTTTCTTAAAAAACAGATTATATAAATTGACTAAAATCAAGAAAAAAAAACACAAAAAAAGATAAATTATCTGCCAATGGAATGAGATAATTCTACCCAATATTGGACTAATTGTACCAAATACAAGCCATTTTCACTTGGGAAGATTTCATTTTTTACAGTGTAAAATCACTGACTTGAAAGGATTGAAAGGGTCACCGTGACACATACATTTCACCAGCTAACAGTGTAGATATGCATGGTAGAGAACAAAAACAGTGAAGGCATGATGCTTTAACAAAATGTAATGTCAGAATGTTTTCACTGACCTCATATGTCACCCCACTATCAGTGCCTGCATCCCAGGGGATAAGGTCCTGGACCACCTTCTGCACCCAGCCGCACTCCTTGGTGCATAAGTCCTCGGCAGACAGACCCACATTCCAGTCTGGACTGGGCCCCAACATGGTCAGGAAAGACATGAGGTGACGGGTGCGGTCCACTGAGAATTCAGCTGAGGGTGCAGCTCGCCTGAGGTGGAGAGTGAGAGTTAGTTAGGTTTTATATATTCAGGACGTCAGTGATATCAAGATCTCTTTTTTTTCGGTCTATGGTCGTTCTGCGAACACAAAAACTGTGAAGTTAGAAAATGAAGAAGGTTAGAATTTCTGAAGTTAGAAATGGCTCCCGCTGTGATGTCACAACAGGAGTGAAAGTTTATCGCAACCGCCTTTGTATCCATGTAGCTGCCACTTCCTTCTGCAGTGCTTGTATTTGACTTCTGTTCATTTGACTGACACCAGCTCTCTGAGGGGTGGGACGTTTCCAATAGAGCTAGGCCATTAACGACAGACTAGGTGGTTCAGTAGATAGAGGAGGGGTGAAAAAAGTGTTGGGTTTTATTTCGGAGTGAGTGTGTGAGAAGGCATTTCTGCTGCAGGTATAACTAGATATTTCTGGACCATAAAACATTGATGTTTTTTATAATTCGACCATAAAACTCTAATATTAAACTGAGGAAATGGTAAAATAGGGCCCTTTAAGAGAGACTTCAAAAACACAAAAAATGGTCTAAGTCATTTTTTGACAAAAGTGTTTTAAATCATCTCTTGATGATGGTCGGCCAAGTCTGGTAAAACTGCCTAAATCTTGAGTTGAAAGGATCATATTTTATGCCCTATAGGACAATGGCCATTTTACTTAGGCCATTTTATTTTTTTGCACAAGTCAGGATAAAATGCCTTGACTTGGACATATAATATAATATAATATGATATAATATAATATAAAGAAAGTTCCAGGATCTTCAGTCCATGAAACATGTTGATGCCCGTTTGAGTGTCATCTTCAAAGAAAATTTGCCATATTTAAGGTTTTAAAAAGTTGTCAAAATGCTGAAAATAAGGCACAGAAGACCTGGGAAAGTGATGAAAATGGGACCTGACATTTCTTTAATTTAACTCCAGGTAATGTAATGAGTCACTTTAGTCTTTAATGTTACATAAGTGACATACAATGGTCCATGTGTGTCCCCAGTTGTCCACTGGCAAGGTCTTTTTGATTTAAAAGATTAATAAATGTAATATTTGCTGCATTTGATAAAGTTTTTGTGTTTTTCAAAAAACATGACATTTGTCATTATTTTATTAAAGATATGTAATGATATGTAATACTTACATGTATTTTAAGCATCAGTCTTTTGTTAATATTCCTAAACGATTTCTTGTGTTTCTACATCTATGTGTTATATTGTATGATTATTATATTTAACTTAATTGAATATAACTTTTCTTGCATCTGTAAAACCCAGTTTTTCCACCAGAAGGCTAATACATGGTGTCAGTTTCATCTTATATCCAACAAGATACACATCTCATGGCTCTGATTATGTCTCTGGTGATTAACAACCCTGCCTCTTTCACATGAACATGATAGTAGGAATCCTGGATTCACAGAGCTAGTTGATACTCAGCTTGGTTATTGGATATTCTGGATCTCCAATGTTAAGCTTGGTGCAGGCAGTTAACTCCAAGATTCTAGATATGTGACTCCTGCTATGTGATAGAGGGCCCTGGTGCCATGTTTATTATCTCTGAGTTCAACTAAGGATGATAAATATCTCAGCAACTTAAGCCCTTAAGATACCAAGCCCTCATAAATTAAGATGCAGGTATGCTGGTGTCTGCTAGATGTCAGTGATGACCATCTGACCTTTTTATATAACTCCCAGTGGCGAATGCGATAGCAAACTTATGTAATTAATCAAATGACACTGTGATAGATAGTGTCCAGTGGTTTAAAGGTTTTAGATTATCCACCTTCCCTGGGTTTAAATTGATCCCTAATAAGATATATTTGTGGTTTTAAGCACTAAAAAAATCATCTCAATATAGTTTTACATCTCCTCACTCAGGTTTCTGTCTACAGTTCCAGAAAGAAAAGTTTTGTAAATGTGTGTCTGTCTCATTTATAATAACAAACCTCTGTTCTGATTGGATGATTTGTATGGCTGTAAAAGGAGGGGAAGGAAGTGGCTTTATACTTGTCCTGACAGAATTATTTTGAAGCACAGTTTGTGAATACAGACTGTGTTCATTTCTCTGTGGAGTGTTTTGAAACATAGGACCATATTTATATGATCAGTATGAATTACAAATAAATGTCAGAATCCTTACCTACTGTACATTAGGTACTATACATTTACGCAAATAACCACATCATCAATCATCAATACAATCTGTAATACAAAAAAAATGATGAAATAATATCCGTTAATCTTGCATATTATTATGTATTTGACATTGTGCTATGTTTCCAGTGGGAGTGTATATAATTTAAATATATTTTTCTGATATGATTATATGGAGGCCACTCACCTAATGAGTCTGTTGTGTGTAATTACGCTGAGTGCCATCACCTGTGTATATAAATGTTTGTTAAAATGTTGTGATGGTAAATTACCCTGATTACAGCCAAAACATCCCCTTTTAATATGAATAAGGATCATTTTCTGAGGAGTTCAGTGTGTCGGCCTCACTTTTTGATGGTTATAATAGCACAGCCAGCACCTGAGGACAGAGGCTGCATGTTCCTACAGTATTTGTATCGCACAGACACCATCTTATATTCAAAAAGCAATTCAAATCTTAATCCATGCACGGATAAAAAATGTTTATGAGTGTGATTAACACATTTAGGCGAGTTGCTGAGTCTCACTTGTTATTTTCTACTGTTTTTTTTTTGTTTCTGGGCATATTTGTATAAGCAACAGCTATCACTGGCAGTTATTAAATTGCTAATTTCTTGAAAGTGAAGTATGCCATTGGAAAAAAAATAGATACATAAGATTATTAGTGACTCAATCGATATAATCATATGCATTACTTTGGGGGAAAAGTCAGGCTTAAATAGGTTAAGGGAGAGAAAGAAAGATGTTGAGAGGGGTTTCCTGACAAATGAAATGTCATTCCTCGGGAAAAGTCATAAATACGTCACCACCATAATGAAAAAATGTAAATTCAAGCAGAAAACTAGGACAGGTTTCTGATTCCCACATTTACAATTTATGTCATTTAACTGGCAGTATGTCTGGTAACACTTTTTTTTTAAATGTTACCTGTAATTAAGCTATTATTTAGACTGCTGACTGCACAGCTAATCGAAAAGTCAGCTGCTGAAATAGATACTTGCTGGGAAGTGGAGCAGAACTCTGTCTCTCCTATAGACAGAGAAAGGAAACCGCTTGCAGCGCCTGCAATTTATATTAAAAGGCGAGAATTTAGGGGACACAACACTTGAAACACATATCTGATGCCATCTTGAACAATGACTGATGGCTAAACTAATTACATGGATTTTCCCGGCCAATACAAGATTAATTAGGAGCGGGGAGATCCTTGTTGTGGCAGACAATTAGCCCGCGACTCCTTTTCATCTGTCATCGTGCCCATATAAATCCAATTGACTTCAGTCGCCGCGGTCCTGCCCTTGCATGCTCTGCTAATGACCACCTCTGAGGATGTGAAGTGGCCCTTATTCCCTGGGAACGCACAACTGAACCTTTGCCCAGTGGGTGCAGGATATCTGACATTTATCTCAGACCACAATCTGTATACTTTATAAAAAAGTGTTATTGACAAAAAAAGGAAAGACAGAAGCTGTTGTTATTCCAAAATTCCTAATTCATTAATGGATGTGGTTTGGAGCAGCAGTAATGAATTCTCTTACATAATAAACTCATGAAAGAGCATTCTCTGATTGAGATCTGGTTAATTTGAGGCAGCAAAAACTGCTCGGTAAAGCTAAGATGAATATTACCGCCATGGTTTCTTGTTTTCTTTGCACGGATTGTTTAAAGGAATTATCCCTACTAGAAAACACATGACAAATAAAAATGGAATATTTATTTGGACAAAAATGATCTGAAAACTAGATCTGAAATGTGATATGATTGGATGAGCACCTTAAATGTAGCCTTGGCAACTTCAACTCGAACAATTGCACCCTCCTGTATAGATGGTGATATAACCATGTTTGCACTGTGGGGGAAGAAGTACTTAAATCCTTTACTTAAGTAAATGTAGAAATACCATAGTCTCCTAGGAACTCCTTTTCTTTTTTTCTTACAGGAACACTAATCAAATTCACACATTTACACCTTTGGTACTTCAAGTACATCATGAAGTCAGTGAAGGCAGCTCACTTATTTTCAACTGTTGCTGGAGACACATTAGTATTTGACTTGTGATTTTGTACAGTATAAAAATGAGTGTAATGGATTTGTACTTAAAATGGGACTTTCAACGGGGAGACTTCTAAATGAGACTAGACACATTGTTAAGCACCTTGGCACCTTGATACCTTGGTACCTTATTTATATATATATATATATATATATATATATATATATATATATATATATATATATATATATATATATATATATATTTTAAAGCAGCACTTCACAAACACACAGTGTGTCTAAAGTAGAGAAAGTCTGTTTCGGTGGCAGTAGTGACATTATCTGTGCATACCTCAGTGCCCTGATAAGTCTCTCTGTCCTCCTCTGTGTAGGTAGTCAGCAGCATATAACTGTAATTTAAATGTCAAGCTATGAATAAAATTTCCATCTCTGCTTCACACACCACCTTCACTCCTTGGACAAGTAAAAGTTCATTTGAATAAAAGGGCCACGGGGTTCACGGGGTAGAAAAGTGCGTTTCTTTGTTAGCTCCTTTTGCCTAACAGCAGGTGTGACTGCAGTCAACGGCGCTCGGTTTGGGTTGGGTCGGTGTGGGTGAAGACAGGAACAATTAGCTCCAAATCAGACACCTAACAAAGGTCAGAAAACCATGATGGATCTATACATTTATGGCTCCACTTGTTTTAGATCAGTGAGTTATTTGATCAGGTGGAAAATATTACACATAATTTACACTTTCCTGAGTTTTATTTGAAGTTTTGATATCCCTAACAAGATATATTTGTGTTTTAAGAACCAAAAAAAGATCTAAATATAGTTTTATATCTCCTCTCTCAAGCTTCTCTTTGTCTGTTCTAGAAAGAAAAAGTAATTTCTGACTCATTAATATTAATGAGCCTCTCTTCTAAATTGACTGTACAGTTATGACATCACAACTTCACAAAAGTCCTGACAGCTTGTGTGAAGGCACAATTTCTGAATGCGGGCTGTGTGCGTTTCTCTGTGGATTGAGCAGTATTTATAGAGATTTCATTAGATATTTTTATTTTTTAATTTACAATTTCATAACCATAACCATACTTTTACTCCTTTTTCCTATTATGTAATAATTCTCACTGCCAAATAGATAGTAGTGATGTGATACGTGTGATAATGTATGTAATACCTTCAGCCTCATTATTTTCTCAGCGAATTTAATTTTTATTTTAAAAGAAATAACTCATAATTCATCAAGGTGGTCAATGTACCTGACTTAGCCAAAAGTCATACTACAATAAGTTAAAACCTACATGATACAGTTTAACAGCATGAGCAGGCACAACCCAATTATAGATACTAGTATAGTACAGTCATATTAAAGGTAGATAACAGCATCTGTGTTGACATTGTTGCTCTTCAATAAGCCATTTCAGCATCTGTAATTTAATGTGGTATTGAATCTCCCACTCCTACTCTCCTTCCTGCTGCTTTGCCCTTTGTTCCAGCAGTCATCTTGCTTTTTATAACCAAATGAAATAGAAAGCCTAGTTTAAGTGGAGGCACTCGCTTCAACAGTCTGATGTTGCAGCACACATATTGCTTCTTAACCACATAGTTAACCTAAAACAGAAAGACTACTGGTGTATTTAAACCCCAGTCTTCTAAAAAAAACAACAACAAAAAAAAACAGGATTTAATTGCTACCCATTTGTTCCATTTTTGCTGCACTCCTTTCGCTCTGCTTCATTCTCATGGAAGCATTTAATAGACAATCATCAACATTTCCGGCTGTTATCATTCACAATTTGTACTTATTTGTGCAAAAAAAGCAATGTGCTCCTAATTCTGATCCAGAAGCTTTTGGAAGAGTCATTGCGTCTGAAAATAAATCTTTCAGAAGGACATGGAAGACAGTGATAAATAATGACTAATAAATATACCTTTAATTTTCACTACAGTAATATCACATAACCATGGTCAAAACCACCAACCGGACATGTCGGGCAATTTACTGATTTACTGTTAAACCAGACTGATTTAGTTTGACATCGAGACATTTTTATCACACTTTAACCTAACCTAACCAGGCCTTAAGCACAGCATTGTCACACCATAAAACATATTTATAGCATAGATAATTAACAAGATGCTAATACCTGTTAGTAACTAACTAAATAAACGTCCAATGAATGAGGATTCTGGGGGATAAAATGTCAAGATTTTTTTTTTAACTTTGACATTTTATACAAACTAATTCAATAGTGTAATTATCTCAACATATGCTGCATTTTCTACTGGAAATAAAAGGAATGACTGCTATGTTGCTTGAGGTTGTCACTGTAGAGGCTTGTGCAGGCACCTGTGATTGTGTGTATTCATAATGTTATACACAGAAAGAGGTGCGTCTTCCAGTTGGTAACTCTTTCTTCACTCCATTTCCATGCTGAGGATACTTCCATATATTTGTAGTTAGCAACTAAAACATCCCTTTCTTGTCTTTCTCCTAATGATCTGACAGTTGAGTCTTTGCTGTACATAATTGCTATGTTTGGCTTAAACAAGTTCACTTTGTCTTCTATATTTAAATGACTTTTTTTTGGTCGTTTAAATCAGGCTTGAGGTTGTAAATGTTTTTATTGCCTGGACGGTTTCAACTGGCATCTGCAATCTTGCTCAGAAGCCTCTTTAATCCAGCTGGATTAAAGAGGCTGTAGGAATCGGGAGTTGGGCCAAAGGCACCATCAACAGGGACAAGGGGGACAAGGTCGATGACGTGTTACAGCTGTCAGTTGATGCCATTGAGAAAGACTGCGGATGCTGGTCTAAACTGTGGTTATAAAAAAAACATCTATCTAGTGTCTGATTAAAAGAAACAAAAACAACCACTTTAGGTGTTTAACAATTAATTGGCTGCATATACAGCACAGAATAAGATAATTAGCCCCAATGGATATTAGTGGTCCTATTCCTGGCTGTGGAAAATAACCTGTGGACCGCACACAGGGTCTTTTGTTAAGAAAAGAACACCGGTCTCTACTACTGACGTTTTTCTGTGCAAGCTGAGCCAACAAGCTTCTTGTTCTTCTCATGAATAAGAGATTAAATGGTGCTTATAAATTTAGAAGTAAATAAGCATGCACTCTGTAAACATGTGGTAGCCGGCAGCGTCAAGACACCTTTGAGATTGTTTTTCATTTATCAGCAAGATTTGGGTCCAATTTAGGATGCTAACCGTAGCCCTGTTTCCACAGGACGCGAACGCAGCACACCCCCGAAGTGGTGCGGCCACTCAAGCCAATGCTTGATTCTACTAGATCAGGGGTGGACAACACCGGTCCTGTAGAGCTATTTTGGGTGCAGGTTTTTGTTCCAACCAAGCAGTAACACACCTCCTACCTCCAATATACGAAAGACTCGAGGTGGGAGTTAAAGGTAAACTCATAATACAATAGTGTACAGTTTTTTTTTTTGTGAAAACTCACTGCCTGTAAATGCAAGATGAGATGTTTAATGTCTGTCAACAGCTCAAAATTAGATAGCTGTCTCTAAAGATTGGATGATTAATCTTGTCTCCAGTCATTGGTTTGATAAGCTTCGGCATTCATGTTTTTATATAACTCACAAAGCCAGCGATGCATTCCATTTAGGAGCCATTGCTTGTACT
This sequence comes from Lepturacanthus savala, assembly GCA_030544235.1. Taxonomy (NCBI): domain Eukaryota; kingdom Metazoa; phylum Chordata; class Actinopteri; order Scombriformes; family Trichiuridae; genus Lepturacanthus; species Lepturacanthus savala. The sequence goes on along the minus strand of CM060462.1, from coordinate 12,108,689 downwards.
AGAGAAGATGTGTGGTAAGCACTTTTGTAATCAAGATATAATACTTACACATTAAGTGGTTGCCAGGCCGGCCACTGTGCTTTCATTTTGATGACTGTCAGGACGTCATCACCCTACAGAAGAGAGACAGACACACAAAAAGAACTCAATCTTAGTGCTATGTGCAAATCAACACTTCACACTTCACTTCACTCTACACAGGTGAATCACTTGATGAGGATAATTTGAACACTTTTGTTCCCTTTTCCATTCTTTAATTTCAAAATCACTATGGCCTGTGGCTCAAAATGGTATATGGTCTGAAAGCTGAAAAAAACACCCTAACTAGATAGGAAAAACACTGAAGCAAATGCAAGCCCTTCAAAGAAAGCTAAAACCCATTATACCTAATATGTATCTTGTTTCTTGTATAATTAAAAAATAAGTTCTTACAACTATATAACAACCTGCAACAGCAAGTGTTCCAATTTGCAAGCTTTACATATCTATTTTAAAGGTAGTTTAATTCATTTGTAATCTTTTGGAGATGATTGCACAGATTTTCACTGAGCAGTGACTGGAATTGAGATTTTATGCAGTAGAGAACACACACAATGCTTTAAAACAAGGCACTGAAATTACACTTTTTGGATTGCACTCTGCTGAAGTTCAATCACCTCAATATACATTATAGCAGTGAGTTGGTGGAGATGGAGATGAATCAAATCAAATGCAAACAATGCGTATGCAAAGACCACCCCTTGTCACTAAAGAAAGTGTTGGGCTTAACTACTTTTACTTTGGCTACTAACTACTTTGTTTGTGGAAATACAAACTATTCAATGTTTCCAAGTGCCTGCTAACAAATAATGAAAGGATGCTTTTTTTTAACTCTAATGACCAACCTTGAAACAAAAATGACCTTCACGTGTGACTGACATTGATGCTGACTCTCATAAGATTTGTTAACGACTCTATTCTCCTTGCCACTCATGACCTTTCCTGACAGCTCCACAGAACACTGACGCATTTTTATGTAATGCTTTGGTAACAAAAAAATTTAATAGTATACAGAAAGTGTTTCTCAACCATGATCCATTTTCACTGCTTGTGTGGTTGTTTGTTTTATTTTGACAAATATGAGTAATATACATATGTTAGTATAATAAAAAATATCAGAATAGGCTTTTTTTTTGTTATATATGTATATTATATCTATTTGTTGAATGGAAGATTCACTACTATGGCATTGAGTATAGTTGCAGGTCACAAAAACAAAAAATGTTTAGAAAGTGTGGGGCACACACGCCATTCATTCACGCTCACATACCTATGGGCAATTTAGAGTCTCAGATTAACCTAAGCATGTTTTGGACTTTGGGAAGTTGGAGAACCCATAGAAAACCCAGACACACACAGGTCACATGTATCATATGGCCATAAGTATTCAGGCCCTTTGCTGTCACACATATTTATTCCAAGTACTGTCCATTTCTTCTGATCATCCTTGAGAAGGTTCTACACCGTCATTGGAGTCCGGTTGTGTTTGATGATACTGATTGGACTTGATTAGGAAAGCCACACACCTGTCTATATAAAACCTTACAGCTCACAGTGCAAGTCAGAGCAAATGAGAATCATGCCTGGCCAAGGTTACAAAAAAATTCTGCTGCACTTATGATTCCTAAGAGCAAAATGGCCTCCATAATCCTTAAATGGAAGACACTGGCTGTCTGGCCAAACTGAACAAGTTGGGAGATGGGAGAAAGTTCTAGAAAATTAACCATCACTGCAGCCCTCCACCAGTCAGGGATTTATAGCAGAGTGGCCTGGCGGAAACATCTCCTCAGTACAAGACACATGAAAGCCCACAAAAAAAACACCTGAAGGACTCCATGATGGTGAGAAATAAGATTCTCTGGTTTGATGATAAAATGATAGAACATTGTGGCCTTAAATTTGAAGCGGTATGTGTGGAGAAAACCAGGCACTGCTCATCACTTGTCCAATACAGTCCCAACAGGGAAGCACTGTGGTGGCAGCATCATGCTGTGGGAGTGTTTTTCAGCTGCAGGGACAGGGTGACAGGTTGCAATCGAAGGAAAGATGAATGTGGCCAAGTACAGGGATATCCTGGACAAAAACCTTCTCCAGAGCGCTCAGGATCTCTGACTGGGCCAAAGGTTCACCTTCCAACAAGACAATGACCCTAAGCACACAACTACAATAATGAAGTGACTCTGGGACTGTTCTTGAAACCCAGCCAGAGCCCTGACTTAAACCCAACTGATCATCTCTGGAGAGACCTGAAAATGTCTGTCCACTAACCATCCAACCTGACAGAACTGGAGAGGATATGTAAAGAGGAATAAGCAGAGGATCCTCGAATCCAGGTGTGAAAAACTCATGGCTCAAAAGAGTGCTTCTAATAAATACTGAGCAAAGAGTCTGAATATTTGGCCTGTGTGACATTTCAGTTTATTTTTTAATAATGGGGAATATGTTCACTGAACATCACTGAAACCATCAGCCTGATCCAATTCCCAGGAAGAAGGAGATAAAGACGTTTAGTATTACAGGTCTGGTAGAGTAGCATTAACAAATATGTTGGCTAGACCTTTAGAAAAATCTATCCCACAATCTGACCGTCCATGACAGTCATCTCTGTCTTAAAGTGATCTTTGTCACTGAAAAAAACTGAGGCAAAAAAAAAATGTAATTAATCCCACAATGTAGGTTTTTGGCAGCTTTTCACAGAACACATTGAACTGTCAAGTTGTTTGCTACTGCTGAAAAGGACACATTTTATACATGAATACCCCTTAAACAACATTCTGACTTTCCATAATTTGCTTTCCCTCTATCTCCCTTTATATTTTAATGTTAGAGAACCTATAATAACTCCCCGAAGATGTGACCATCTTGGAAAAATGCCTGAGGCTGTCAAAAATTCTGTAAAATGACCATGGTTCTAGTCTGAATGTGAGAAAAGATGGGAAAAAAATGTCTCCAAAAGGTGATGATAACATATAAAGGTGTGAGCAGTACAGGGATATTCACGTGGTGCAACTCAGTAACTTATACACTGCCTGGCCAAAAAACAAGTCACACCTAGAGATTAGGTCATGAACACATTTCATTGGACTGATTTTAGCTTTAATTATGGCACAATTTCACTGTGGCATTGTTTCGATAGATTTATTTCTACCCAGTGTTGTATTTATATTGTACCAAGATCTTGTATTGGTGATGGTAGAGTCGGGTCACTGCACAAAGTCTTCTTCAACACACACCAAAGATTCTCAATGGGATAAGGGTCTTGACTCTGTGGTGGCCAATCCATGTGTGAAAATGATGCCCCATGCTCGCTGAACCACTCCATGACAAGTTGAGCTTGATGAATCCTGGCATTGTCATCTTGGAATACACTTGTGCCATCAGGGAAGAAACAATCCATTGATGGAATAACCTGGTCATTCATCTGCTTCTCATTTTACCCTGATGCACGCATCACTATGGTTCCTCAAAATGGAAGGCCATTTTTTATTAATGCGTTAATGCACAAATGTAAACCAATAATGCATTCAAACCAACAAAGAAGTCTTGGTGCTTTGCTCGAAAACTCCACAATAAAAGATGACGTGGATGACCGAGAACCTGCAGGGACAGTTTAATCGATTCTGAAATCTCCTTAGATGTTTTCTCTGCTTGATGCCAATGATCTTAGCCTCTTCAAACAGACCAACATTTTGGTTGTCCAAGAAATGAGAAGCTACTCATTGCATTACTTGGGGCTAAATAGCTTATTTCCACCTGAAAGATAATCGCCCATGTAAAACATATCCAGTAGGAGTTTCTGCTTTCCTTGTAAAACCCAGATGGTAACCTATTGTTTTTGGCCAGGCAGTATAATAAGAATATTGGTTTAGTCTTAGTTGAGAACACTTTGGACTTTTCAGTACATTCAGTGCAGCACCTGTCAACAAATTGTGCTAGTGAGGACACCGCCTTAAAAGATTATTGAAAAAGTTCATATAAGTGAAAGAAATTGATTACAGCTTCTAATTAGGAGCTGTTCTTCAATACATTTCATTATATAGTATGTATGGATTAAAGTGAAATAAAGAATCATCCAACTGAAAATTTGAGGCTGTTTAAGCAAAGTGTTTAAGAATTATTTTCCAATCTTTTCATGGTAGTAGTAGACCTCATAGTAGCCTACGCCCAAATTGTTTCATCTGGCCTAGCTGCTGTGTTGGTACACTGAACTAGTGTGGCAATAATTTAGGCCTATTTATTTTGTGCACAACAACGATTCTAACATGGGCTAAACCAAAAAGGAAATTACAAGAAAGGGTTCAAAGTGTCTCTCAGACTGCAGTAAGGCAAGCTTAGCTTCCCTTAAAATGTTAACAAATAACAGGTCAAATATGCTTTGTTGTGATTACATTTCATGTAAGCATGAAAAATGTTTAGAACGCGTTTAACTTTAGTTCAGAATCAGCTAATTTTCATAGGTCACTGGCGCGCTTTTCATTCAGTTTTTTCCAGCATCCACCACTGAAATACAGCTTGCATAAATCACATGCATGTTTTTCCTAGAGCTCCAGAGAAGAGATATAAAATTTTATTCAGATCATTTGTGGTAATTAAAACCACAAATATATTTTGCATATCAATTGTTCTAATAAAACCAGAGAAAAAGGTAAAATAAGGGGCATTTAAAGCATTTAAAGCTAACATTTTGCTTGCCCCTCATTTGTATGCAACACCTAATCCTCTTTGGATCTCAGGAGAAAGAAGCGAGTTCTCATCATGCCCATTCATTAAACAAATATTGAAGGGTGCTGCCATAAATAAAGTCACTTTTAATGCTTTGCACAACTTTGTCATTTGGTTTAATAACTGGTGGTGCAGAGATTTATTGGCTTTATAAAAATGTGCAACAGATCATTACCTTGCCACAGAATCTCAAGCCTCTGAGTGCATTTCTCAATTTACAAGTGTATTTGCATCCATTGATTGAGTAGAACCATATGCCAGACTTAAATGTCAATTTGTCCTGACTGACATAACTGACAGCAAGATCAAAAGAGCTGTTTTTCTATATTATTGTACTTCTTTTCTGTTCAATGTTGTCACTGTACATTCTTTCTATAAATACAAACATAAATAAGCACAAAACTAAGTTAAGTTATTGATTCTGGTTCATCAGTTAGTTCAGTAAAACATATATAGCCTGTTCATTCTTTTTTCCACTCTGGTTTGTAGTTTTGTTAAACCTTTTTTTTTCTGAATGGTGTTTTTTTTTTAATTTTCATCATATTTTTTGTCATGTATGTTGTCTATGTTCTTAATTAATTTGTTTTCTTAAATGTTTTACGGCATCAAAATCACTTGCATTTTCCAGAAGAATAACCGAGAACCGTCTGGTTAGATGTTAATTGGACAACTTATGCCACTAATTAAAGTCTTCCCACTGGCAGTATTATTTTTAAATCCACTCCCTGCTTTTTCTCATGCTTGTCAAAGATAGGGAGTGAAAGAGAATTTCAAAGATTCTGTGTAAGGTGGCCTTATGCTGCTCAAATGGAGTGTCATTAGTGCATTTCCACTAATGACAGAGATGTCTAAAGCTGAGCCCTATTAGCAGTGTAACTTGTCCCTTACTTCTCCTGCCAGCCATGCATAGTTGGCTTTCTGGTTGGAGTCTGTCATTTCCTTCTGCTAATTTAACAAAGAGCAAAAGCAAATCTATAATTCGGTTATATGTGCTAGGGTGGCAGCTAGGGTACAACCTTTCAGGAACTCATTGGGTTGGGCTCAGAAAAAAAAAGGCATTTCAATTTCTATGTCTTTGTACAGCAAGCCATTAATTTCTAATAAACTCACAGACCCTCTCACTGCAACCCTGGCTCTAATTTGACTGCTTTCTCATTTTAATTGAATAACACAATTTTCATAATTTTAATCATTGCCCATGCTGACGAAGTTCCATGATCCATGAGTCTCATCAACTTTCTCCAAAATCAAAATATGCTGCAGTCAATCTAAAAATTGTATTATGTTATTACAGTCTTAAATATACATCATGTGTGCAGCATCATTAAATTGATACTGTACAAATGGGTACTGATGCAGTTGGTCTTTTTTCCCTCTTTTTATGTTGTATTGTTTTTATGTTGCTCCGATGCAACCTCTTCTTTGGTTCTGCATTATTCATGCAAGATTTTGAGTTTTCAAAAAAAGTTAAAACAAACATTTGACTCTTTTTGTCCAAAGGTTTTTTGACTTTTTTGTCACCTATACAAGACTCATTGCTTATTCCTCTATCCATATCCAAGAAGAATGTAAATCTGTTTCTGCAATCCATCATACTGTATCAGTGCATCATGCTGTGCATCACAATCCTGCTGTTAATTAATCACTGTCAGAGTACAGCAGCACCTGATTAAAAGTGCAGGAGAAGGTCAAGTTGAGTGACTTTTATTTATAAAATGTCTAATTTTAACAAAGAAATATGCGATTTCTTAAAAATATTCTAAACAATACATAACATCTTCTCCAAGTCAATTATCTTACAAGAGTCCAGTGAATCAGCGGCATATTTGTCAATCTGTGGCAGGTAATTTACTCCATTCACTAAGTTTTTTAATCTTAGAAAAGATTTCATGAATCGGGTGTTGTTTGGCAGCAAATCTAAAGGTCATCCTATTTCAAGAACCAGTTTGAGTCCACTTTGCCAAGAACTATGCCAGTATGAGTTATTACCCAGAGGTTATGGAATCCCAATAGGCAGAAATCAACATTCATTGATATTAACTTTGAATCAATGTTCATGAATGATGAATGTTGTTACATCAGACAAATCATCCTGTTCAATGGCTATATCAAACTAACTATTGAATATAGCTTGCGCATTGGCTCAATGGCGTGTATCCTTTTTTTGTGATATTTCTGGAATGGACATTCAAAACATCATTATTGTCATTATTATATATATTATATAGATAAAACCCTACAGTTGTGTTGCAGTGGTGTAGGGGTTAGAGAGCTTGCCTCTAAAGCAGCACTATCACATAGCAGAATATAATTTGAGCCTAAACTAATTTATTTATAAACCCATAACATTAACATGGCCAGGTTGTTACACTATGAATAAACCAACATAAATTGCACCCTTTTTCTTACAGTAACTGTATTTTCATGGCTCTCCTAATCTCAATGTATGTCCATGTCTTACCCAATGTACAATTTATATATTAATACTATATAATACTCCAACACACCCTTATCTAAACATAAAAAAATGTACTTAAGCTACCATTTTTCTATAGAAATGCACACTTCGTACAATACAAACATCTGCCTGTGGTACTACGGTTATGGTCAATTGTGGATTGGTTTACAAGGGTTTTAAATATGTGGCTCAAGGAACAGAACCGACATCCCAGACTGTTCTTTACCCGTTGTGTAAATTGATTGTTCATGTGAAAGCATAGTTTTACTTCTATACATAAAATGCTTAATTTGTATATGTTATTTATATGTGATGGTTTTACTGGGCCGGACCACATGAAATCAAATTGGTAGTCAGCTATGGAAATATTGCAGATTGTGATCAAGTTTTCTTACAGCCTTTATAGAGATATGTTAGAAATGATCTTAGACAACATGTGGGGTGATAGTATCGTGAGTTATCTCGTAATTGACATCCATACAATGTCTTCAGCTCCGGTTAATTTAATCAAATTTATTTTATTTACTTCTGATTAAATATTCTAAACTAAGTCCAAAATCATTATATGGTTCTAAAGTATGTAGACTGTGATTAACTACGGTGTTACATTCATTTCCATTTCATTTTGTTCTTGATGCGTTAAATAGCAATATTACATGCTGTCAGAGGCCTCTGAACCCAAGTCTATCCCGCTGAGGAGGAATTGACCAGTCGCGGGCTCACACTGAAGAGATCAGCCATGAAATTGGCTCATGGCGAGCTGGGGGGGGGGGTGTAGTCTTTAAATACCGCTTCAGTGAGATTATTATCTTTCCATTCAAAATACCTTTTTTTCCTCATTCACTGTTCCATGCTAGTTGCCATCTGACTTAAAGCTGGAGGGCTAAACTACAGGTGAGGCAATGGGGTATCACACACCGCCATTCATAAAGAAAAAAAAAGCCATTGTTAAAACAAATTTGCGTCAACTCTTTATTATCACATTAACTTTGACAGTTCCAATTTTTATACTCTCCTTTTCGCGTGAGTCTGCATGAAATGAAAGTTCAAAGGATTTACTTTCTGAACTATATGTCCACATAGCAAAAAAAGGAAAAATGACTGTGAAAACTTGTGAATGCGATGCTGCTTGGCAGTCGTCTCACAGGCACCACATTTCAGAGCCTGGGCTACAAAAATAAATTCAACCTGCGAAAAAAAAATAAAAAAACACGATTTACATGTGTTGTCTCTGGCGCAGGTGTTCTTGCTGGCAAAAACGCCGGGAAATATATTCTTGTCTGTTTGCGTGTGAATCAGAGTGTGGACATTCATTTCCATATATGTGATTTGTATGTGCATGTGTGTGCTTGTGAGTATTGATCTGCACCTGAGCCTTTTATTGACAGAGTGGCGTGATTACATGCTCATGCATTAATTGGCTTTTAAATGTCATTGCTGCGAGTGATTCTGAACATCTATGCACATCTGCTTGCACATAACAATGTACAAGCATACAATGGCATGTATGCATGGTGTGTTGTTGTGTGGACAACCAAAAGCACTAATGTTCAGCGTCAATAAATGCAGTGGATCACAGAAAGCTGATGTGCTGCTGTCACGCAAATAGACTCAGGTCCATTATGTTTTCAAGCAGTGCAGAAGGAATGTCTGGATTTGCCTAATTTTGACCTAACTATTTGTTATTGTTCCTATTAGTGGTTTATGTCAAAATGTCTGAAGTGTAAGAGCAACATCACTCTACTGTAAGTGCTACAACTGCTCTTTGATCTGACATCAAATTTACACAACAACAGTCAATATATCAACTTGAATAACACATTGTATATTACACTGTAAATCCAATACAACAGCCCTGCAATAAATCTTGTCTTTGCAAAGCTTGTAATGTTCACATTTTTTTGACACTGAGGTGTTGCATGACCTCTATCCTCATGTTTAAGGAGGAATTTAGTGGCAGTTTTGTATTATACCACATTATATTGTTTTTTTTCTTCAGCCATTAATTAAATCATGGGGTGGAATGTTTGAAATACCTTGGTCATATTTTTGCTGGTAACGTAATTAAGAGCGAACATTAAGAGCAGGTCATAAGTGAACAATAAGAGACTTTAACATTGGAAAATACAAAAATGGGTTTACAAGCATCCATCCATTTACTTTTATTTATATTCTCGATACATGAAATAATATAGAAGATATTTAATTGATTTGGTTATGTTTTTTAAACCATTATTAGAAAAAATAATCCCATTGAAGTGACTAAAACTAATTTGTAACCAGTGCTAATAATATTGCTAATTTGCTTTACTAGTATAGACCCTTTTTCACAGCAGCCATATTGACATGAGCTAGTATGTAGACAGGTATTACGAATGATATTCATTAAACAGAGTCAGCGTGCTGCTATCATTCATGTTGGCTTACTAGAAAGACTCTGAATGAAACTTTAATTGGTTTCATTGGTAACACCCATGTTTACCTACTATTTCATGTCAAAATGGCTCCCAGCAAAGCATATACTTATATTACTCTGACTACAAACAGTTCTGGTGCCAACCGCAACTCAGACTTCAAGTTAAGTTAAAATTGTTCCAAACACTTGACTTCTTCATCCATGTCGCATGCACACTATTTAAAGACAAAATGATTGTTCATGATCATGATTTTTTGCCAATAAAAACTTTTTATTGTTTTTATTGCCAAAAATAAAAACAATAAAAAGTAAAAACTATTTGACACAATGTCTATACAAACACAATGGCTATAAAAAAAAGATGGTGTCAACCATTTCAACCCTACTCAAATCAATATACACAACAACTGATATTACAGTTTGTCCTAGCTCCATGAGAGGTGGATTACTGTTTAGTAGCCACTGAAATCCATATCTTTTAAAACTCTTCACAAATGCGGTATATAAGTCACAGTTCTATGCTAAACCTTTCTCTTTATAGTCCCACTTGAATCCCCCAATCCTTCGTTGATGAGTTCTGGAGACTGACTGTCACATCCACTTCAAACTTTTCCTGTGGTGCTGAATCTGATGATGAGGGACACTAGGATTTTCAATAAGAAAAGCACAGACGAATGAGATGTGAAAAGAATGGAGTATTGAAGAAATTTGTGCCTTAGGCAGTTAAAGACATCTTCTTAGAGAGTCATTAGCACCCCAACTCTGGAATGATCATTTGAATTACGGGAAAGGATTTTCACCCTCTGGGGAGAAAAAGGCTAGAAAGTCATACTGAATCCTAATATCAAGCCACAGGTTTTCAATCCTAATCTAAATACATTTTAGTTTAATGCATGGGTGGGATGAGTCAAGCCGATATCTCCTGAGTGTGCACATATGTGGTTTTACCTTTTATGGGGTTTCATATGGCTAATAAAGACGTGTTGATTTGCTTACAAACTAGAAAAATGACACAGACGATGAACATTAAACCAAATATTTAAGGGCACAGCCAATAAAAGAAAAATACAAGTTCAAAATAGGAGCAAGAGCTCATAAAATGTTATTCATTTCAGACACAATATTCCATGATGCCGCAAGGCTATTCTTTTTTAAATATTAACAGAGGTGCAGCCACAGAAAAAGTCCTGGGGGCCTTTAATCACTAAAATCCTCAGATTGCAATACCTGAGGCAGCGTGAGCTATTGTGGAGGACCATAAGTTCAGAAATGCACCTGGCAATACTACATCATCTGTAAAAAGAAAAAAAAGCAAGATTTACAATAAAAGTAAGACTGTATGAAAAATAAAAGTAGGAATATAGTAGGAAAAATGACTTTCTCTCTATGAATCACTTCAATGAGTGCATACTTGATGCGTATATTCTGCTGATAGCATGAACAAAGCTGTCATTTATAGGAACTTTTTACTGGTTATGAAACGATCTCATTACGTCTCTGATGCCTCTATATGAATTACATCAGCAAACAAGACCATCAGTGAGAAGATATTCAAATATCTGTCACTTGATGAAACAATTTATGGCAAACAGAAAAAAACAATGTTTGCATTACAGCACTGTAGCATGATGACAAAGACGTTACAAGGAGGGGAAGAAGACATTTCTCTCAGTCTGATGACATTAAAAGTAAACTAATTTTAAAGCATATGAGAGAATTAGATCAAGAGAGAGAGATGAGAGGATGAGTTAATGAACTTTCACTATATTACAATTATTAATCTTCCATAGCCACAAACATATATTACCTCATCGCTATACATCCTGCATACAGCTATGTTTAAAAAAGAGAAAGAGTTTTCACAAAAAGTTGCATTTTTTTTCCATAACAAATCTTTACAACACAAGGTAGTGGCGCTAATGGGAAAAGCAGAGAGGGAAACCAAGAAAAAGACCACCGCATTTGTTAACAGGGGGTGATGAAAGCTAAAATCAATACAGAAGGAAAGTTCTTTTTCATAACTTTAAGGTTTCAGATCGTGATTTCAATTTGCACGTGAAATCTCCAAGCTCATATAATCGAGTTAAAATTATTTATTTGCCATTTTGGCATTCTTTACACGGTTTCTGAAAGAGACGCACATGTGTAATGCATTCCCACAGAGCGAGCCAGAGCAAAAGCACAAGCGAGCGAGAGCGATTGAAATGGCAGAGGGAGGGCAGAGTCGTTTGGTTGAGAAAAAGTGTCGGAAAAGTTCTCTCATGGGAACACTTCGGGTTCCAAGACTCCAACGAGGAGCAGAAGCACATAATGTGCAAGATTTGCAATATCTACATCCCCACAATAAATCTGTCTAACCGTCTCAAACAAAAGCACAAAGTCACCAATGCTGAATAAATGCATGCATTGTGGAATAATTGTGATTTTAATATTAACCAAAATAATTGTGATGATTTTTTTTTTCCAGAATCGAGCAGCCCTAGCTATTAGTGGGGAAAAAGTAGGCTTTTTGTATTCAATCAGTCTTGTCAGTGAAATCTCATTTAGAATGCTGGCAAACTATATTATCACCCTGTTTTTGGAGCAGTTTTCCAATAATAAAGGCCCATTTTTGAAACGTACAGTAGACAAACAACGGAATGCTGCAAAGTACTGAACCATAAAACAAGTCAGGTCTGGCCTGCTGGTCATTATGTGAACAATGAGCAAGGATACATGTTGGATTCTCTGTGTTTTTATGGTGATGCGGTGCATTAGCCTCCCCACCAAGCTCTTTACACAAACACAAAAAGCATTATGCCAAAATCACACACAAGAGAAAAGAGTTTATATATATATATATATATATATATATATATATATATATATATATATATATATATATATATATATATATATATATATATATATATATATAAAGCTTTAAAGGAAGATCAATCATTCAAATAATCAAATTGCTCTACCTCAAAAGGAGTTGGAGCAAATAATTATACAGAAACTAATAATAACTGCAGAGGTTATGTCCTTTCTGATATTCATTTAATTAGACAGTACAACCTTTTAACAGAGTGAACGAGTAGTTTCTTTACCACCCGTGGAACCTGCAACCTGTCAGTGAGTTAAGATAAAGCATCACCATCCAGTATACTACATGCACAGACTTCATTTGCTACTGTGTAGTCTAGCTTGAACAATATTTCTATTTTTCACTATGTTTGCTCAATCAAACAAACTGGCTCATGACATAAAAAGCTCACAGGAGTCATTTTCCGAAAAGAAAACTGCTTCCTTCCATTAGAGAAGACAGCTCATGCGGCGCAGATGACAAACTCATCTTGGAGGGAAAAGATTCATATTGCATGAATAATTTCCATCTAGTACTGACAAGCGCAGTGAAGCTTCATTTGCGATGCTTGATTTAGCATTTGTAATTCCCTCTTAGGCAAGAAATAGCATTTAAACTGGCATGATCACAAATAAGAAATGGATAGGAACAGAGTCACAGTGTTAATACGGTTTAATGTTGCCTATTTGCTCCACTGACACTTGTAATGGTTTAATATTTATACTGTATGGGCAGGGAGTGGGTTGTGTTCTATGTGCTTTCACATTGGGAATAAAAAGATCAACTGTAATATTGAACTGAAATATAGTATAATCAATAAACCATCTTAAATCTGCACTGCATTTGAGTAAATAAAAAAATATTATAAAAAATATTATAATAAGCCCCCCCAAAAATCTATGTATACTCATTTTAATACTGTGACTGACAGCATGAGTACAGCTTTGGCTGATAACTTGTTATATTTAAGCTGCTGAAAATAAAGTTTGCTTACTAAGATGCTTTTGAGTCATTTTACAAATCAGGAATCATTTCCGCTTTGCATTTTTCAAAATCATGCAACCTTTTTATTATTTATTTATTTTAATCTAAAACACAAAAGATATGTTGATCCTCCAAAAAAATATGTTTTCTTATATCAGGTATAAAATTCTTATTAATTCCTTATTTTTACAATAGATATGTGATTGGGTGGTACAATTCCTGACCTAGGATACATGCATTCAGTTTGAAATATACGTTTATACATTTTTGCATTAAAAGCGTTAAATTTGCATTACATTTTTAATAAAAAAGAAAGGTTTTCCTATCCATTTAGCATAACAGGGTTGGTCATTTGAACTTAACACACCCTATCTAACATGGAAAAGTAACAATGGTATAATAATAAGATTCAGATTTGTTCATGCTGTGCTAAAGGCTCAGATGATGTCAAGTCATGTCATGTAAATTAAGCAGCAGTCCCTTATTTATAGACAAAACTAGGATGCACATAAATCTGAATATTTTTACTATATATATATATATATATATATATATATATATATATATATATATATATATATATATATATATATATATATATTCCTCATTATGGTCAAGGGTCTGCTGGAGCCAAGCCCAGGCAAGAGGCAGGGATACAATCCCAGACAGGTCACCAGTCTATTGTGGGGTACACACACTATTCACCCACTCAGACGTTTGGGCAATTTAGAGTCTCCCATTAACCTCAGCTGTGGGAGAAAGCCAGAAAACCCAGAGAAAACTCACACAGACACGGGGAGAACATGCAAACTCCACACAGAAAGTTCCCACCTTCAGGTCTTGAACCTGCGACCTTCTTGCTGTGAGGCAACAGTGTTACTCACACTACAAACACAACCATACGGCCCTAGAGGCATTTAGTCTTCATAAAATCAAATACATTTTAGACCATTTGTAATCAAACAATCTATTTCAACACTGGAACTGTGTTCCTATTTCACTGACCAGAGGGTCCAGTTCAATCAATGATATGCTGACAGTAAGCAATAACATGAAATGCATTGTTGTATTCTATTGTAACACAAGTTGTAGTGCAATGTCTGATGTCTGATAGATTTTTAAATAAACCGAAAAGATATGGTATAGAGATAACGCACTCAACATTAATGTGCTAGAAGGATTAGATAATAGGATGTGTCAGAATTCTTACTGAACCCAGCCTATAAACATCTGGAAATGTGCAAATTCTCTTTGAGCAGTTTAAATCAGCTTTTGACAGCAAGAAGCTACGAAATATGAATATCAACAAGCAGCTAACACTTCAGGATGAAGAATTTTTATCTTACATAATGAGGGCCAGTCCTCATCATAGAATCAGTTTGTACTGTACATAACTAGTTCAAACAGGATAGATGCTTGTCACCACATCTGCAGATGATGCAGCCCTGATTGAAATGATACTAAACATTAAAACTATTCACATATGTAGATCTCCAATCCATACTATCTCACTCTAGTGTGAAGACAATTCCATGATTTCAAACACCAATAAGACAAAGTGGTATAGATTTTAGATCAGAAATCAATAACACTGCACGGTAATAAACTGAACTGGTGCAGAACATGCCCAAGTCTGTAAACATTAATGACTTTAAAGAGGACTCTCAAGAATTTTGGTACAGATATGACATGAGATAAGATACAAAAATAGAGAATGCAGAAAAACTATCGCCTGGAAAAGTTGTACAGTTTTCAGTATCACGCGGCTTTCGGAACAGCACATTGCAACTTTGGTGAAGGAAATCATCTCATCCCTCACACAGTGAAGGCACCATCCTGCCCTCAGGCTGCAACTGGCAGCTCCCACTGTTGAAAACATAAAGAGCTGTCACATCATTTATTCATAAAAGTACCCACCTGCTTAACAGTGAATAACCCACAGGCAACAAATTGCTAGGGATTATGTTTTTTTTTTTTTTGAATGATGCATGTTTGTTTCATGGCTTTACGCTCAACTGTGTGTCTTCCAGTTGCGTTTCAATTGTTTAATGACACTTGTATGTAAGACCGATGCTCCCTGGCCTAAATACATTCTATCACATCTATTCTATTCCATATGATTTTATGCAAATCATACACAATCTAAATATATATGAGAAACTGTCCCATGATGTAAGAAATATTCCCTGCTGTGTATCAAAAAGCAAAAGCTGAAGCGTCATGACTAACCTTTTGTGTATATGAGTATGTGTGTGTGTCTGTTAGGGTTGGTGTGAGTGAGCGGAACATGTTTGAAATCATCAATTTAACAGGTGCCATGTCCTACAAATTGAGATTTGAATTGCTTTGTGATTATAAGGAAAATCTACAGTATGTAATATATAAATACCATGTTTCAAAACAACCAATCCACAGAGAAATGCACACTACCATTCAGAAACTGTGGCTAAAAAGGAGCTGTCAGGACTTCTGTCAAGTTGCGATGTCACAAATATACAGACACCGCCCACTCACTCCCCCCCCATTCACAGCCATTCAAATCAGCCCATCAGAGGAGAGGTTCATTACTATTAATAAGACAGAGACAAAACGACCTGTTCTTTCTAGAGCTCCAGAGAGAAGATTGAGAAAGGGGATATAAAACTATACTGAGATCATTTTTGGCACCTAAAACCACACATATATCTTGTTAGGGATATCAAAAAAGTGAAGGATACAGGACCTTTAAATTTCAAATTAATCACCATTAATATGCTTCCTGAAATGCGTCCGCGATCCATGAAATATGTATCTCTCTTAAGAGTTGGTGTTTTCAATAAACAGCGATCACGATAACGTTTCCCTGAGCTTTGCCTCGAGGAAACGGATGAGGGCGGCACGGATGAGCGGGTTCCCAATGCAAATAAAACCGCATTACCATCTTTCATGCCCACAAAGGCAGTCTGACACTAAAGCAGAGAAGATCGTTTCAAAGACCGCTATGGAAATTGCCCATATCATTCACGCAGTTTCTGGAGGAAAAAAAAATGACACTAATGGCTATCCTCAGCTCCTGGTGGATATGCTAACAACATGAGGGAGGCCGTAGCAGGAAGGCTCATCCACAACGAGCGGTAACAGCTGCAGCATTTGCCTCAGATCCCTTTGGAATATCAACCCTTAAAGGAAAAAAAAACAGGCAGCGCATACTCATATAATCATCGTGCTAAAAAGATCATTAGTGCAAATTACCATGCAAATACCTCTGTTATGATTTCACCCAATTAACATTTGGGAAGTTTATTTCCTCTGAGTGCAGAACTATGCAGATAAGTGGCTTGGATGCTTTGTCAACACTAGAATAGATCACAGTACCTTGACATTGAACATAGTGGCATAGAAACAGTGCATTGTGGAGGAGAAGAATCCCTTCAGCATTGATTTCTACTGTATGCCTTGGCGGATTGATGTGAAAGTTCAATTTGTGATGTCACATAATAAACGGGTTAAAGGTTGAATACACTGAATACTGACTTACTTGTAACTTTCCTTTGCAGGATAACTTTGTTTGCATTGAACACAACTTCAGATTGAAACGGGTCAATCCATTACCTTGGAAAACCACAATTATTTGAAATTAAGAGCCGTTTTTTGCCTGCAATGCCCACTTGGTCTAAATGAGCCTTTCTTTTCCCCCCCTTGAGGCGGGAAGCTCCTCTGATGTTATAATCAAAGTTCTGCTCAAGCATCTCTGATCTGTCTGTCCCAGCACGTACTCCAAACTATTAATAGACGTACAAAATTGCTTCGAAATTCCAATGGGATGCAAGCTGGCTGTTATCGGTGCATAGCGTAAAGGCTTACACAGCCTTCAGGTGTTAATTAAATCTCCACTGACAGTCGCTCATCCTGCCCCGGAGAATAAGCTGCGGTTCAGATACTGCGTAGGTGAAGTCACTTCAGTTACACCAATCTTCCTCAAAAAAAAAAAACAGGACAGGAGAACATCCCGCAGGCCGGGAGGAAACGTGGGTGACAAGAGAATCACCCGTGTTTAAAGGCAGATGCGTTCGTAAAGCGGCGGCGACTACTCCTCCAGAGAGCTGTGAATTGATTTGCTGACCGCGGTTGTCCTCGGTGGCAATCGCCGAGCCTTGGAGCGCAGTCTGGAAGCCCAGAGCGCTGCCTGGCACACTCATTCATCAAGCGGCCCGAGCCATCGCGCAGGCAACTCCAGCAGTCCTGGGCCCAGGGCTCGGGGATATTATTAGAGATGAATTGAGGTAACTGCCTTTGATGACCCAGTTCAGACTGTCTGTCGCTCTCCGCGTTTTTTTCCTCTGTTTTTATTAACTTCCATTCTTAGTTCCAGGAGCCTTGTTCTGTAAGGAGGTCAGCAGTGGCTGTGACTGTATACTCCACCGCCGAGTGTGCGGTGAACCTGAAGACTGACGGCCGCTGGTGAGGAAACAAATTCTACCAACTGAGCCCTGACGTTTCAGATTCAAGCCGCGTCTCATCCGAACAACTCATGAGCTGTCTATTGTCTCTCTGTCTCTGGCAGCCACAGAAAATAGTGTTTGATCCAGTTCACAGTCTATAACACCCAAAGTTCCAGCTCTTGAGTTCTGGTTGAAGATTAAGCTTCCGAGAGAGCTGACTGAGAATCACATCATAAACATTCATATATGCCCATTAAGCTTCTCGAAATTAACATGTAACGTAGATTATTGTCATACTATGTATAATCATACTATGTTTATTTATTTATTTAAATACATCCACCTTCATACATCATGCATGAAACATATTGTCTATGCTTGTACTGGCCCTTTATACTCCCCTTTTTATATAATGTATTTTTTCCTGCTCACCTGCACACATTTCGCAGATGTGGGATCAATAAATATTATTATAATCTATAATTTAATGTTGGCCATAAGGCAGTACAATATGTCACTATATATATATTTCTCCCTGGATATAGGAACTATGCATGTACAAACTGTGTACGTGTATGAAAGCCATGTGTTGTTAAAATGTTATTACAGTGCAGTTTGTATTTTATCTTCTGTAGAAGACGTGACTCTGGAACAAATTTCCCTACAGGGGACATTAAAGTATATCTTATTTTATCTTAAGCCTCATCTTATCCATCCATGTTTTAATGTATATACATCTGCATCACACATCCATATCAAAGCCCTTCATCACAAACACCAATGCACCGAAATGCACCATTTCGTTTAATAATTGAATCCACAAACTCAACACAAAGGCTTTAAACTCTGCATTACCTTCAAGGGAAAACAAATAAAACAAAAAAAATCCTGACTATTTTAAAATGAAAACATTATTGTGGGCAGATATATGCAGGAGTACAGAAAGTATCAGACCTGTAGATAAAGTGTGGATGTTAAGGTGAACTTTAGACATATGTTTAAAATTGAAATACATCAAAAACACCACTGTTAAATTAAACAAACTAAGATATTATGGAAATGCAATGGTTTTTAAAATGATGCTCATTTAAAGTGTAAAAATTTTCTCCAATGAACAGGAAATATAAGAACAAAAACTCAAACTTCATGCCAATGTTTATTAGAATCTTTTCTGAATTTTCTGCAAAAATTCTGCAAAAATTTGCAAAAAGTGGTGCTCACATCTAAATGTATTGTATGGAGATGTGAGCAACCAAAAACACATATGATTAAAACTGTAACAAAATATTTTCTGAAACAGAAACCAAGTTGCAATAATCATGACTGACATTAATTAATAGATTGCCACAATGACTGGAAAATGTCACGGCCCCTAAAGTCCATGAACCAATTATGAACACAACCTAAGCTGATATGTTAACTTTTTCTCCCTACAAACAGACTCATGTCCGCAGAGTATTACTGCTTGTGTGCAGTTCCCCCACCCCACACACCCAGAATAATGAGTTTTTTAATACATTTGAGGCTAAATAATACAACAATAGAAATGAAAGATGCTGTACTAAGAAGTAATGGAATAAGCAATATGCTGGAATTAGCAAAAGCTGCAGCAGCAGAAAAACTACAACAGCCATGTCAGTTAGGACTTCAATGGCAAGGCATGAAACAGCACTTGTGTTTGATTTATGTGTCAGAAATCTGCTTGTGACGGTGATGTCCTTAACTGCCGATCACATTCTTTCTCCTTCAAGTGTTTGACCCTCCAGTGGGACGACAGACTCCGGGTCCCAAACCCACCGAATGATATGGAGATTGCGGTGGACAGGGAGCCTCAGAGCCACAGTCTCATTTACATAGGAACAACATAACAGGTAAGGGCCATTGCTGCAAACAGATTTATCGAGGCCCCCTCATGAATTAAAGACCACGTGGGTCTTTAACAGGTAGTTTATTGCGTTTAATTGGCCTTGATCTTATAAAAATCCCCCCCCCCCCCCAAAAAAAAAATAAAAATAAGTATCCCAAAAGCTCATCAAGGAGAATCATTACTTATCCACTGAGAGCACTGTTGTTACCGCTTGTTAACTGGGATATTTCATCACACTGCAATTTCCAACAGGCGCGCCAAATGTTAACTATCGTCAGTGTAGGATAGGCCATGGCGGCTTCGTCGCAAGTGAGTAAAACTTTAAGTATGCATGTGAGAGCCGTATGGTCTCATAAGTCTCTTTAACCCTGTCTCCTCCTCCTCCTCTGCTACTCAGTTATTTAATGTTTGCTCCACTAAAGCACTTTCTTTCACTACATTTTAAATCCCTGTCCACTACTTTTTCCTACTCTGCAAATCTTTTCCTGCTGCCGTTGCTGAGCGCCGACTCATGGGGGAAATATGGGGACTCTATTTGTAAATGTTACAAACCCTAAGACCTAGATCTGCTCTGTTTAGAAAAGTGTCATATGAGTTTCATATGATTTGGCTCCGTATAAATGAAACTGACTTAACTAACGGGATGTGTAGCAGTTTGCCAAACACTCGATCGTGACACATCAAATATGACTGTGGCTCATTTCGCAGATAAATAAACTAAGACGCGCTCGTGCATATAAGCAGATAAACACGCCGAAACACCAACAGCTTTGATTAATAAGTGATAAAAGAGGGAAAGTTTTCCCTTGGAGACACAACACTAACTCAAAACATTCCAATGTTTAGCATAAATTTGAATTTGAATCGCCCCACCAAACTGTGTCATCTCGTGCTGAAAAAGACAAGCAAAGCAAATGTCTAATCCTAGGAACGGTGCGCTGCACAAACAGGACAGGGACAGGAGTGGTGTCCCTCGCTGCTACGCCTGCTACTCTCTCCATTCTATTCACTTCTCCGGAGACTGGGGCGGCTTCATCAAAGCTGCCTCCGGCCAAGATGTCTTATGTTTCCAGAATAATACACCTTTTATTCCTGGGACTGTGTATACAGCTGCACCAAGGACCAGTTAACAGTAAGAGATCCACATGTGCACAAATAGAGGTAAAAGCACCATCAAACCTGCATGCACCTGCATGGAAAGCTGGTAACACATCTCTCTGACTTCTTCATTATGAGAGAAAATAAAGAACCCACTCACATGCCCACACTGTGTGTGTGTGTGTGTGTGTGTGTGTGTGTGTGTGTGTGCACTGCATTTAAAAAAATGTGCTTTGCCTCCGGCTGTATTGCTCGATTTCAGCAATCATAACAGCCCTGGAAACCAAGGCAGGCATTAAGGTTTTTCAAAAGCTTCATTTTCCCAAACAGGAATATCTCATAAAGCGAGCTGACAGGCCAACAGATAAAATTAAAGAACCATTTCCTCCTAAACACTTGTGTTTTGTTTTTTTTTTGTTTTTATTTTTTTTTCATGCAGAAGATACTCAAAAGCATTCTGCAAACAGTGGAGTGGTGTAAGAAAGGGAAGAAGTAGCCATGGTGGGGGGTGGTTGGTGGTAACACCCACCCACAGGCTTTCTGAGATTAAGACTGCGGTTGCAGAGCCGGGAGAATGTCTGCTCGCTCCTTCACCCACTGTGATTTTGGCATGGCCTGCCGTGGCTTGGCAAAAGTTGGAAGCAAAAGCTATAGGGTCAGGCCTTCACCCTGTGGGAGGCCCCTTTATAGCTAATTGCTATCCCACCGTGGCAAACCTGACCTCATGCAGCCACATGCGCACAGAACGATACCCGAGGAGCGAGACGAGTGGCGTGCTGAGAGAAGAAAAAAGAACATAAACAGGAGGAAAAAAACAGCCTGCAACTTCTGCGTGAATTATCCAGTTAACATGTCCTGCATATCACTCTGTTGTGCCCAGAGGGAGGAGTGTGTGTGTGTTCGTGTGTGTCTCTCATTTACTGCGTATCAATTTTACACAATGGATTCTAAACATTTAATATGATTTGAAAATTTAAACTTTCTTAACCCCCCCCCCCCCCCCAAATTGTGGACACTTACTGCACAAATATTGGAGTTTTTTATTTTTTTATCCATATAAATACTGTATGATAGTTAAGCCTCTGGCAAAGAACAGTACACAGCTTCCTTTGAGAGTGTCTGATGGGTGAGTTTCCCTTTTTCAGTGCTTCATTATATTATAATATGGTTGAAGAAAGGATTTAGCTCAGAGGCATTCAAGAGAAAAAGTCCAAACCACTGTGAATCCTAACAACATTTAAACCCCCAGTCTCTACACACTTGACCCCTTTTAGTAAGCCACTTGTGTTTTTGTGTCAGGGACTTCACATACAAGAGAAAACAGCGTAATGTCCTCTATCTGAGCTCATTGTCTCACATAAACACCTTTCTGCACATTCCAGTGGTTATTCTGAAATCATGAACTAGACCCCTTTCATGGGAGATCAAAGGGAGGAATTTCATTGATGTATCATATATGCTTGCATGCTGAATGGACCACCAGACATTTTCTTATAAAACCCGGGCGCAAAAATAATTAGCGGGCCATGGAATTAATCAAATGCGGGAGTTGAAACGCCATTTCTGAAATGACATCAAGGTGAAGGCCAGTTTGATCTTCCACTGTTTAAAGCGAGATTGGATCTCAAAAAGAAAGACATTACAAAAGTTAATGATGCAAGAAAATAACTGGGCCTGCGTCATTCAGGCCTCTCTAATCTGTTGGCCTTATACAGGTCTAATGCACAGGGGGGGTAAAGAAGGAAACATCACCATCGCTCATTATCAAAAATATCAACCCATTTAGTTTAAACAAGGTTAAAACTATTTAAAATCTGTTTTTTTTATTTTTTGGTGTTTGAATTGTCACAAATTGTCACAATGTGGTGTCTAAAATGTAAATGCAATTGTATTGACAATCTGAAGAATGAAATTAGGCTATGTCAGAAGATTAATACAAGTATTCTGTGCTTCATTCTTCAGACAATCATGACATAAAGCATAAGTAAGAAATAGGAATAATATTTCTTTAATATTATATTTAAAATATAATAAATAATTTTCTTAATCATGCAGTCATTCCACTGGTAACTCCCATTCTTATTTAACAGAGCAATGTTTTGATCCATCTTCACCGGGCATTGTGAGTGACTTAATTTAATTGCATCCCTCCTACAAACATCATTAACCTCAGGAGATCAATGGGATACGCTTATACATATTTAGATGGTCTGTTCCAGTCTTAACAGACTGATATGAATTATGATCGGTCAAGTGGTACATTATAAAGAGTACCAAAGGACACGCCGGGAATACATATTTCAGCGCAGTTGAAAAAGTGGTTCTGAATTGATAGTCTGTGTACAAGACTCAACACACGGCATACACACCTGCTCATTCAGTGAGAGTCAAGGACCCAAAGGAAGCTGCATATCTATTATTCTCAGCCCACACTCTTGACTGCAGGCCTCCCACTCACAGATGGCAGACCTCACTGTTCTGAGAACAACTCGACTGCAAAGTTATCATTTGAATCTTTGTAAGGTGCACGGAAAGGAGACGGATTAACAAGGTTCTTCTGTATCCATTACTAACCGTTGTTCTTTTGCTGGGAGCGCTGTGCTCCTTGCAGACTACAAAAGAACTTCCAGCAACCTGGTAATCTAATTGTCATAAAATATAAGTCGCTATCATACAGCATTAGAGTTCTAATTCTTTTAGAATAAAAAGATGCCATGCAACATTATGAGGACCATAACACAGTTGTATCAAGTGACACAGATCTGGATTTCCTGTGTTAATGTGTAAATGTCTCTTTTCAGCCTGAGTCGTCTCTGCTCTGTGGCACAGCTGAGAGCTGAGGATAATAGAGGAAAAAACGCTAAGGGTCCGTACTGTGCAATAATGAAAAACGCCCCATGCTGTGAGAGGAAATAGGAGATTTCATAATCCGTCTGAGGCCTTGGCCCTGGTTCACGGAGAGAGTCTCATTAAACTTCTCATTAGTGCCACACTGAGCTTCTATAATGACTGAATGCATATACAAATCTCCTTAGACATGAAAGAAATGACAACAACAATGGGCCCACGCTGCATCCCAGCACTGCCAAGGCCTTTTTTAAAAACAGTGGTACTTCACAAATGGAACAGTATTGCACATCCGTTACTATCTTAAAGCAATTTATAAAAAATAAACTATATTTCCCTGCATTATATATTACTGTGTTACACCTGAACTCAGCATTACTTAACATACTAATTTATACACTTACTGCGGAATACTAACATGACTTGCATCCTTGGTGGCAAACTATCATAGGTCCAGTCAATGCACCCTTCTTAAAAGGGCAATAATGTCATACCTATGATCTCCTTCTCTTTCAATATGATGAGTGGCACAGTGTCATGATTGCTTCTGTGCTGTGTAGATGTGCAGAGAATATGTGGTGTGAAGGCTATTTGAGCAGGCCCTGACATGCAATCATAATTTCATTACCAGCCGATAGGGCTGAAATATTTCCTTGAGGAACTTGAATCACTCAATGATTTTTAGTAATTGATGCAAATGGAATTGATGTAATCCATATTACAGTGCATGCTGTTTCACATGGATGGTTATTGGGCAATGAGCTGCAAACAGCCGAATCTGTGACGACACTGCAAGCCAGACTGACCATTAACAATACTGACTGACTGACGGATGATACCATGAGTAAAACAGTGTTTATATATTTTAAGAAATAATCACTATTACTTAACTGTAAATACAGAGTATAGTCAAATAATTGTTGACGTCAGCAGTACCCCGACTGGCATACACAACGTTGTGTACACCAATCAGAGGTCATACAGATTAATGTGGAATCTGTACACATGCAAAGACCATGTCGGACACTGAAGTTTTCTCTGGTCACTGCCAAACCTGACTCGTGATCTCATGTTTAGCCACATCTTTCCGCCACTGATTGTCGAGTTGATGCCTAGATAATAATGTGGGCTTCACAGATAATTTGGATGTATGCCCTTCCTCACTATCAGTGAACGTCAGCCACTTTGGACAGTGCCTCTCTCTCATCTAGAAACACGGTAGACTTTATCACCACAAAACTCTGAATAAACTGACAATCCAGAGTTGAGTCCAGGAGGAGGAGTCACAGTCCTACACACTTCTCTGAGCTTCCTTTAGAGCAGTCACCCACTTAAAACTTTATAAAGACCATGTCTGTACCCCAACCATTTTTTTTAAATTTTTCATCCAAAGCTGTATCAATAAACAATGTTATATCATATTAGAATATTGATTTATTCTGCCTTACTGAAATCTGGCTGCATCATGAGGAATATGTTAGCCTGAATGAATCCACTCCTCCCAGCCATATTAATACGCATATTCCTGACTTCCTGGCATAACTCTCAAACCCATAAGTTGAACTAAGTTAACATTGAAAATGTTAATATAGTAATAAATATATAATGAATATGGTGTTCCAGCAAAAGAGAAGAAATCTCTCTGCACATGAGAAGTGAGTCTCAGAACTTACAAGAGAGCAGCTCTGTAATGCCAGAGGCTCTAGATACTCTATTAATCTATATATTCCTACAGTTATCAGTAGCAATGACTCCATGGGTTCTTAATGACAAAATTCTGGCAATTAACACAGAATTCATCACCTCTTGCCCTCAACTGGCACAGATTGCCCTCAAATACAGAGATCAAAGAGAGACAGATGAAAGGACTAACATCTGTCTAGACTCCCCTTCTTCAATCGACCTTTCTGAACTAGCTTCATTGATTTCTTCATTCAAAACATATACCTGTCTTTTGGACCCTATATGATCAAGATTTTTTTTTGTTTGATTAACACTTCCTTGCTGAAATTTCCAACATACCCTTATTATCTGGATATGTACCACAGTCCTTCAGAGTAGTTGCAATTAAACCTCTTCATGAAAAAACTGCACTTGACTCAGGTGTTTTAGCCAACTATAGACTTATAACCAACCTTCTCTTTCTCTCTAAGATCCTGGAAAAAGGATCCACCAAACTGTGTGACTTCCTACACAACAATGGTTTAAATGAGGATTTCCAGCCAGGTTTTGGAGTGCATCATAGCACAGAGATGGCACTGGTGAAGGTTTCAAATCAATGTGTCAGATAAAGGACTTATCTCCATTCTTGTTCTGTTAGACCTTAGTGGTCAGATTTGACATTGATCACAGTATCTTATTGGTATGAAAGGGACTGCATTAAGCTGGTTTAAGTCCTATCTCAGATTGTTTCCTATTTGTTCATGTTAACAATGCTTCTTCTATCCGTACAAATGTTAAGACATGGAGTTTCGCAAGGTTCTGTGCTTGAACCAATGCTTTTTCACCCTTTATATGCTTCCTTTGGGTACAAATATAAGGAAATGCTATTAATTCCCAGTAGCACAGCTGATAAATAACTGTATCTGTCAATTAGGCCAAATTAAGCTAACCAGCTAGCAAAATTCCAAGAATGTCTTAAAGACATAAAATCCTGAATGACCTGTAACTTTTTGCTACTGAACTCAGACGAAACTAAAGTTATTTTGCAAGAGCTCAAACACCTCAGAAATTCTATGTCCAGTGATATAACTACTTTGGATGGCATTCCCTTGAGATATCTGGAAGAATCCTTCACTGCACATTAAAAAATGTTTTCTTTCATCTACTCAACATAGCAAAGGTCAGGCAATTCCGGTCTCTAAAAGATGAAGAAAAGCTCATCCATGCATGTGTTACTTCCAGGCTGGATTCCTACATTTCTTTATTGTCAGGCTGCTCCAAAACAAAGACTCTCCAGCTGACCCAGAATGCTGCTGCACGTACATTATATACAAGCACTAGAAGAAGGGATCATATCTCACCAGTATTAGCCTCTCTGCACTGGCTTCCTGCGAAATTGATAATATAATTCAAAATCCTCCTCCTCATCTACAAAGCTCGTAATGGTCAGGCTCCATCCTTTTTTAAGGATCTCATAGTTCCCTACCATCCATCGAGAACACTGTGCTCCCAAAATTCTGCTTATTAGAGGGTCCCAGACTTTCTAAAATCAAAATGGGAGGCGGAGGCTTCAACTACCAGGCTCCTCTCCTGTGGAACAGTTTTCAGTTTTCCTGTTTCAGTCTGGAGGGCAGACACCCTTCTTACTTATAGTTAGCTTATAGTTAGGGCTGGCCCTGGTTGGCCAAGAACACTGTAATGCCACATGCTATGGGTTTAGACTACCAGGACCTCATGAAATACTCTTACACTCATGACCCACTGATGTATCTTTAAATCTGTTCTGTTCCCGGATTCCTGCCCTGTGTTTTCTCATTCAAAGATCATGCAGTGGTTGTAGAAGGGCCTGTCTCTGTCCTAGTCGCATCTGGAAGCTGCAATGGATCCCTGTCACCCCATCCTCCACATACACCATGAATTAATATGTTTCTGTTATTCTAATTATTGTTGTACTCAACAATTTCCTGTTCTAAATGTATTGTATTCCATCCTGTCCATCCTAGGGGGATCCCTCCTCTGTTACTCTTCCTGAGGTTTCTTCCTTTTTTTCCTCTGTTAATCTTTTTTTCTTTTTTAGGGAGTTTTTTCTTGTATGATGTTGACGGTCAAGGACGTGGGATGCTGTGCCGCTGTTGTACAAACTGTAAAGCCCATTGAAGCGAATCTATGATTTGTGACTTTGGGCTGTACGAATAAAATGGACTTGCTATTTCAATTTAGATTTCCTGCTTTATTGTGGGGGGTTGCAATAAATGGAACAGAAGTGGTCCGTGTGGGGAAAACAAAACAGGAGAACTTTGGGACGAGTGAGAGAAAGTAAAGCTGGAGCAAAACGGAAACTCTGGAACTTAAGCTTCATTTGTACTTCTGCATTAGAGCATGGCAAACCAATAGAAGCCCGACTGGCCCAGTCGGAACCTGACGGGCTCGGTCGGTTTCGGACAAAAATTTAGAATATAGGCCCGAATGACACGGGCCAGGCTCGGAGCATACAGTGCAAACACACATTGCGCTGATGGGCTCGTGCGCTTGAATGGGCTCGTGTGATTTGAATAGTTTCGGGCTTCCCGCGGGCTTGAACACAAATATTTTAATTCACATCGGCCTCGGGTCGGTTTTGAGAAGGAAAAATCGGTGCGAGCCACGCTCTATTCCGCATTAGGTCTACGCAGATCCTATGCCTTGACCTACATTCATGCCCTACACCATTATGAGCATTTATATTTGTGCCTGCTGTGCTTGTGTTACTCTGCAATCATACCACCAAACCACTGGCAGTGGCGTTTCTATGAATCTACTTTATTTCTATTTCGTCTTCTTCTTATACCACAAACAATGGCGAGAGAAACTGGGTGGAATTTGGAACTAATAATGTTTCAGCAACAGGACTTTTACTGAAATTACTGGAACAGCAAAAAAAAAGAAATTAGGCTGAAGAAGAATTGTCCGAACAACAATTGAAAAGATCAAGGTGGATTTGAACTGTCCTTTATCACAGCTGCTCAGCGCCGCTATCAGGACCGATCATAGCTATTGTGCTACGTTTGGCTATGGCATAGGCTACAGTGTAGCTACATTAAGATAAAAAAAAAAATCTAAAAATGAATAACCTTTATAAGAAATCAAGACTAAATTGACTAAAAAGAAAAAAAACTGAAACAACCGTGTTAGGTTTCATTTTTTACAGTGTAAACAGCTACTTTTGGGAACTTTTAGTGTCATATCTTTACTGCACCTTGAAATGTATATAAACTCGTATACAGGACATCTCCTGTATAGGTTTTTACCATTTAATCTGTTTAGTCAGCCTCCAATCTAAAACTGTCTTAACTCCCGGAGAATGGACACGTGTAAAATATGAAATAAAATTCCACCACACCGGATGAGCAGTAGGAACAAGACAGCACACCCTCGTCGCAGCTCTCAGAAGTGTTTCGGTGCCTTTATTTTCTATCACTGTCACTGTTACTGATAGAATATAAAGCCATCACATTCTGAATTGAAGCGAGCAAGATAAAGAGAGCTCTGCGCTGTTGCGTGCGTGTGTGAGAACATGTTTGCGTGGTCTCCTGCATGCCTGCTTGCCTCTGCAAATTAAACTTTGTATGAACACTCTGATCAGTGTGCCCCTTGGCTAGAGTGGAGCCTGGCTATGAATATAAATTTTGCATTCATCGCTAGTTGCTCCCCCTGACGTCCCACCTGACACAAAAGCGAATCAGCTTTCTGTTTGTGTCAGCGTTTACCGAGAAGCTGCACGGCACAAGAGAGGGAGCCTCCTTACCTCAAGGGCGTTGACAGACTCAGTTGTTCAAAAACGGGATCCAATGAATGTGTGTGTGTGTGTGTGTATGTGGTAGTTGTCAAAGGCAACAAAACCTGATTTTAAGCTTCTGGGTATCAAAGCAGGTGTAAATGTGAAGCAGTAGGAACCCATATGTCCTATGAGGCAAAAATGACACGGCAAAGTGAATAACGCAGCTTGCAGGTATCAGACCATTCAGGGTTTTTATTGATTGCTTGTGTAATCATCACCCATGTGTGAGCCAATCCCACTTCACTATTGAGAAATTATTCTTCAAACAATATCCGTTTAGTCATATATGATCAGTTGTGTAGAAAAATGAATTCTCCTCTAACTGTAAGCATTACGACATTCAATCATACATAACTAATAGCATATTTTTTCGAACAGTTACTGTACTGGTCAATTAAGTCTATTGCCATTTCACTCTCACTGCTGAGCTTAGATGAAACACAGGTGACGATCTAAGCTGAGAGATAGGAAGTATAGCAAATAAAAGGAGTGTGCAGTAGTGGGAAGGCAGCAATGACACAGAGACCCCATTGTTCACACTATGCTCCCGTTATCCACTGTGACTTCAGGTCTTCAATACTAGTCAACAATAAGCACTGTGCAGGACCATCTGCTCTGCCAGCACTGGTTATTTTAAGACCACAGAGTAGAGGGGAAGAAGAAATAGATACGCTGTGCTATTTGTGGAAATATTAAAGCAAAGTGAGGCAAAGGAGAGAGGAAAATAACACAAGAACAAGTAGAGCAAAACAATAAATACAAAGCTTATAATTGAATACGTAAAAGCAGACATTAAGACTTTAAAAGCTGACATTTATGTTACTGTTTGTAATTTTGTGTTTTGTTGCATTTTGTCTTGTGTCTTATTTTGCCTTTTGTACTCTAATCTGTCGTTACCCCATACAATTTGTTTTAACTGTTCCAAGGGACTCTAGATGCAAATTAGTTTATAGCTATAATCTGGTATGGTGCAACATTTATTATTATTTGTTTTTGTTTTTTAATATACATTTTAAATAAAATTATTTCAGAATTGCATTCCATTGCAAAAGCGACATACGACAAGTAGATAACATTGTTCATCCTTGTTTAAGCTAATTTATGAACTGAAAAGCATAAATACGGGAAAGATGGAATGAGAATGAATCATAGAATGAAATTGTCTTGAATTTAAATTAACTGTAAAATTTTGGTGATTTTAACTCTGCCTATTTACTGTGTATTGAAGTTCTGTGCTTACTGACCACAGAGCTTCAATACAATTCAATTCTCATCAGTTTGAAAGAAAGTCTTTTTTGTAGCCAGGGCTCTACCTAAATTGATTTGGATAAAATAAAAAATGTCCGGAAACTGATTCCAAACTGGTTTACATATCTGAACACACAGAATCCAGGAAATATATTATTTCTGAGATTTAGGGTTCAAAAGTTCGATGAAAAAAAGCTATTTTACATAGTACCACCATCTGGCTAAATTAAACCAGATTTAACAGTGCATTCCCTGCAATATATCCACCAAGTGTGAAGCTGATGGAATGAACATCTTTTGAGATATATGAATTAAATCCCACATACATGCATAGATAAATTGCTTTATGAGATAATACAAATAATTTCATAACACAGGATAAAACAATTTCTCCTTCAAACCTTATTCTTTTAATGTCCAAACCAGGTTCCAACAGAGCAACAGTCTTTTGATCCCAGTAGTGTACCCAGTAGATGTAGAGAACGTCTAAGAATTAAATACATGCTTGGAAGCACTAATCAGTCTGGACAATGATGTCAAAGCAATTTTTCCCATACTGATGTCAGGTGCGCGCACCCTGGAACATCCTGAAGCATTATGCAACTCAACAATTATCAGTTTAAGTCAAGGCAAAACTATTTCGAGAAAGAAAGTTGAATATCTATCGATCAAATATTTTAGTTTCTTTTCCATATTACACACAACATGCATCAGTCACATCCTTGTGTCAGAGAGTCTTACCTTCTGTCTGATCTCTTCCTCCATTTTGACCGGGGAACCCAGCTCGGCGACCTGTCTGACCCCATCACTTGCGTAGCCTCCATATTCCCACAGTACATAGTTCCTAGAGTGGGATCCACCAATGATAGCTGACCAGTGATTGGCACGACCTGTTAAGTCAGACGATAAAAAATTCTGTTAGTTGGAGACTTGACAACTGGCACATAATACATAGCCCTTGTAGCATATGCTTATCTAGCCTCAATGGACTGCGATATCCTTGTTATCTCACTTTAGAACCATCACACTCCTGACTCATCAATGCAGTGACAAATGGTTAGGATGCCCTTGAGTGATTTAATTACGAATGGGGTAACCCTTTAACATAAAGTTTCTATGCACAGGGTAAGAATTATCAAGTTTCATGGACCATCTATATTAATGCATCTGTTTGGGGGGGAAAAAATGCACCATTGATGCAGGATGCATTCCTAGCAACACCTCCGGCAGTGTGTGGTTACTTGGCCCTAAAAACACAAGCATTGATAGTATAGTAGGATAGTATAGTACTAGCTACTAACAACAATGACAAAAGCTGCAAAGTGTCAATTAATGACCTGCTACAGTTTTACAGGGTTCTGTTAAGAATATGGACTCCCTGATCTATGGTGCATGGTTGGACCTCAGAACAATACTTTAACATTCAACAAAGCAGATATAACCAGACTAGGGGCCTGTTTTTCCAAATTGCGATGTCTCCTTAGAGCTAAGGGAATGCATCTGCAAAGAGTTTTCTGCAGTTTAGACAAAGGGTAGCAATTGCCACCGGAGGATTACTATTGTCATCCCTTTTTTCCTGTCACTTACCTTTTTGTTCCATGTATTGCCAGAGGTGTCTATATATGAACAGAGTATCTCTTGTTTTATCTTTGGGCATTGATATTGATGATTTGACCACCAAAGATGTAGCTGTGATGTATAAGACCTTTGAGAGTTTGGTGAAAGTTGATGTTGTCTAATGCAAAAACAAAAGACAGATTTCTTTGTGAGAATGAGAGGCCTTATAAAATACAAAACCACTTTATATGTTGTCCAGGGGAAAGAAGTGGCCAGGCTAAGTAGACTGAAGATGGAACGCAGCTGTTGTTTTGGTGTGCATTTTTCCCGTCTGGATTTCAATATATCGCTTCCCTCGTGTAAGGGGAAATTGACTATGACGGGGTACTGCTTTTTGGCCAATAAAGCAATAAAGGTTAAACTTTCTCTGTGTGTGTGTGTGTGTCTCTCTCTCTCCCTCTCTCTCTCTCCCCCTCTAATCCCATAAAAAACATTGTTGACAATCAGTGTTCAAGTGAGCTGCCGTCGTTTGGGTTGAATAGCCATGCATTGCTGCATGAATCACAATAGGGAGAAGAGGGAGAAGGAAAATAGAATTGTCAAGGTTATCAACTCAGCAGGAAAAAAAAAGGAAAAGAAAATCAAAAGAAAAGTCCTGTTGGCCTGTTTTAAAGTGTTTTTCTGGTCTCAGAATGTGTGTCACCAAAGTGGTCCCTTGAAGGGCATACAGTATGTTAAAAATAGAAAAAAATGACATATGACACAATAGCATATCCTGTTTCTTGCTTGTTAAAAAATACCTGCTACAATATTAGAACAATATTATCCAATGAAAACATGTGTCTGTATGTTCCAATAACTGGTTACCTAGGATATGACTTTGTGCAAGGAGAAATTTGACTGTAGAGTCTTAAGAGTCAGGGTGAAGCAGAAACCACACAGCATGCCGCCACAGTATCTTCTTTTAAGTTGATCCATCTGTAAGCCGTGTGTTTGCATGTATGTGTGTGAGAGTGAGCCACATACCAAAACTGGTCTCTCCGCAAGACAGTAAATTAGAGCCACTTTCGATCTCAGGGTTTATCTTATTTTGCTCTAATCAGTATATTGATCTGACCGGCGAGCGCCTGATTTAATCAAGGGAGCCCAGCATAATCCTCGAGTCCATTCACATCCTGCCTGATTTTATGGCACAAGGTTATACACGCATTTCACCCAAGCATAGTACAGTACCGTATATCACACACACAAACACAGCCACAAACTGGGGCTAAACCATCCACTAATGGGGAGCATACCTGAGAGGTCCAGTTGAGGGGGGGGGGGATTAAATGTGTGATTGCACTGAGGCGAAGTAACAAAGAGCAAAGCAGGAGGTGCTTACGAGGGTAGTCCTTCGGATGAATCTTCTCCGACCAGTTCCCAAAGAAGGTGACTCTGTACTTGGCAGTTCCACAGGCACAACAATCGAGCACAGGTTTATCTGTACCATCTCCATACAAGGGTTCTGTACGGAAATAAGGGGGAAAAGAAAAAGGTAGAGAAAAAAAACAAAAGAATGAGACAGGCACAGAGAGATTGCCCGTTGGTATCAGGAGATGAGTCATGCCTATCTTACTGTAACTGGTGGTTTAAATAAGTAATCAGCTGACAGGAGAAAAAAAAGTAAGGACATGAGAAAATAGGAGAAATATGCGACAATCTTTTGATCTTTTGTTTCCCGTTGTTCAGTGTGGCATCCAATGTCACGCACAGCCATGGGGGGGTCACACTCATTCACACACTCCACACTCCAACAACAGAGAGGAATGGTGCTGCATCATAAATCAAGATTGAATGAAAGTAAGAGTAAAAGAAGAGAAAAATAAAAAAAAAAAAGAATGAAGAGCAAAAATGGAGAAGCGGCAGGGAGATTGAAGGAACCTGGGAATTTATGGTAAATTATTTATTCTATGTCAAGAGAAAGAGCCTACCTTTCTCACACATTCGCTTGGTGAGCAAGCCTTCATCCTGGAAATAGATTATCCTCTTCTGCACAATGCTCGCTCTGCACAGGAACAACAAGAGGTTGGAGGCAGTGAGGAGAGAAGTTTGTTGTTTGGGGGCAGTGCCAAGTACGGACGGAGGCACAACGGGGCAAGAATAAAAGTGAAAGGCAACAAGAGGGGAAAATACTGGACATTCTGACAGACATATGGTGCAGCTGCGGCGCTTTCAAAAAGAAACAACAGTCAGCAAGAAATATATGGAAAATCTCTGCTTTTAAGATCTGATAGAATCTGAACAGTGGATTGTGGCAGATGGAACAGATGCAGGCTTATTCATAATTATGTTTTTTTGTTTTTTTTTCAAAGGCTCCTATATTCAGGTATCAAAGCCCACTGGGAAATTGCTAAATCAGGCTGTCTTCTGAGGCCGAAGCATTCAAATGTCTCATACAAAAGCCCACAAAAAAGTACGCATCGGCATAAAGATTCTCACATACATAGAAATGAGCGATTGAAAAGCTGAAGGAGAGAAAGAAAATCAACATAACTCCGAAAGAATGTAGCACACACAGAAACACACCGTGTCAATAGGAACTGGCTGAAATGGCAGAAGGGAGCCTCTCTAGATTGAGCTGTCTAAGAGGCTCATTTTGCCGGATGGTGGGGAACACAGGTCTGAGAGGGGTCTTGGCATGTAAATCAGCCACAAAGAGGCCAGCAGACTTGAGAAAACTACAACAGAAAACAAGCCTCCCAAGGCATCCAACTTCCCCCCTCAGACACCAGCCTTTTTACACCAGCCATGGCTGCAGGAAGGTTTCCATGGGAATAAAACCAAACAATGAGGCACTGGATAGAGATGCTGTGCTGAGGTCTGATCCAGGTGGTCACAGTCTAACTGGACTGTTAGGATACCATTTTTTTTTTCTGAAGTATCAAAACAGGCTGAGCTGTGCTGCACTGATCGTTCGTAAATGCTGTATTCCTCACTTAACCTTATTCCACAACTGAATGGGAAATGTTACACTTATTTACAGGCTATTTATATTGTCCACATCTCCACAGTGAAGGACACTTATATACACCAGTAACATTAGCATTTTCTTCTCTCTTTGTATTCCAAACGCTTCATTTCTCCCTTTTATGTAAGCAACGTATATGAGACAGATAGGGAAAAGGAAAAATAAAAAAATATCAGAGGGTAAAAGATCACTCTCCATTAAAATGCAAGAAAGAAGAGACAATTATTGCAAAACAATTTCATACAGAGATGGTCAGTGGAGGTCATACACTACTGCCTAGTGAGAAGATAAACATGATGGACATTAAGACAGCGAGAATAAGGTCATTTCTTAGTGTATGAGAGGCTAAGGCCATAAATCATACTCAGTGTCCACATACCTGATTATGTTCACTTTACTCCCATACTCTTCTACCCTAAACTATATCTAATATGCTCACATTATAGACTCATGATACCACATGTAAGGGAGAGTTGCTATGTTACAATTTCATTTAAACACTTTTATATAAAGCACCATGCTGAGAGTTAATCCAACACACATTACATTAA
Organism: Lepturacanthus savala; assembly: GCA_030544235.1. Classification (NCBI taxonomy): domain Eukaryota; kingdom Metazoa; phylum Chordata; class Actinopteri; order Scombriformes; family Trichiuridae; genus Lepturacanthus; species Lepturacanthus savala. Next base: position 12,073,147 of record CM060462.1, on the reverse strand, counting down.
TAACTATTTTAATAATCGATTTGAGTCATTTTACAAGAAAAAATGTCTAATTTCTGTGGTTCCAGCTTCTAAAATTTGATTCGCTTTGTTTATTTTAGTTGCTTTAGTCTTCTATAATATTAGACTGATGATCTTCAGCTTTGTAACAATAGACTCACTGAATATGAAATAACTGAAATAATATTGTAGAAATTGCGCATTTTTTCTTATGTCATCTCTCCTGATTTGTAAATTAAAGATTAATTAATCGTGAAAAGAAATCGTAAAAAGGAGGGGAGAAATATGTAGATGTTGCTAGTTATACTAGTGTAGTGCCTAAAGGAAGTTTGTAGTTCTATAGAAAAATAGAAGCTTAAGTAGATTTATCATGTTTCCAAATGAGGGTGTGCTGGACTGTTACATAGTCTTAATAGAAAACTTCTTCATTGGGTAAGATATAGACATACATTGAGAAGGAGAGACACGCAAATACTGTTCAAGGTTCGAATGTCAGTCTATATCTACATCAGTTTTAATACTGTGTTGATAAGTCAAGTAAAACCGAATTTATGGTAAATCTCTTACTTTGTAGTTTTTCCTGTATAGTTTAATGGCCTGGGTATGTTACTATTATGTGTATAAATAAATGGATTTAGGCCCAGATTCTGTTCTGTTAGGTGATAGTTCTGGGATTTCCTGAGGATCTGTGAATGCGTCTTGGAGTAAGACGGCTACAGCCCACAGTAACCTGTGTTAGTGTGAGGAATAAAGTAGCAGCTAAACTGGCTAACATCTTAGCATGCAGTTTTTGAGAGACGTACTTTCATTACGTTGGCTGCATGATCAGTGTAGGAAGAATAACCAGAGCTTTGAATTGTAATGAAAGCACTGGGAAGCAACATGAGGAGGAGTGCTGACCTTTATACTGTAACTAAAGTGCTGTTGCAGGATAGTGCTACAATATGTAAGTCTGTGGGTGTTTAACCTTTTTTTTAAGATTTGTTTGCGTCATAAACACCTTACGACGGTTATGACTCTCATTCCAATTCACACCTTGAAGGGTGACCTATGTGACCCTTTCTTATGGGATGAGGGGTGTGGTCTATAGCTCCACCCTCTGTGATCCAAAGATATAGCTCCTGGTTTCCATCATCAGGCTAGAACTGAAAAAGCCTTTCGGATGAAAGGTGAAACGTCTACAAGCTCAAAGAAAAAGTCCAGTTGCTTACTATTTAAACTCCTCGACCCAAGAGGATATGTATGTAGCAAGGGACTAATCCAACAGGGTCGGATGCCTAAGAAAAAAGGCTTTATATGGCAAGCGTCCTACTCCTACACCACCACAGAGCACCAGGGATTTTAACCTTTAATGATAATAATGATAATAATAATGTATCTCGGCTGGCCTGGGAACGCCTTGGGGTTCCCCTGGAAAAACTGGGCCATTGAGAGGAAAGTGGCCAGGGAGCGGGAAGTCTGGGCTTCCCTGCTAAAGCTGCTGCCCTAGGGATCCAACCTTGTATAAAGCAGAAGACGACTAGACAAGATGATAATGATGTTTTGAGTATATATCCAAAAAAATTCATTAAAAAAAAGGATACACACCTTTGTGCCATGCACAAGCTATATCCAAAAGCTGAGGTTGATCTGACAAACAGAGAGATATGCAAGCCACAGACACACAGATGCTCCTTGCTTTAATAGATAGATGTTTATTTTTACTTGTCTGGCCCACTTGAGATTAAATCGAGCTGTGTGTGGCTGATGAATTAAACTGAGTTTGACAGCTCCAGTCTAGCTAGAGACTTAGGGTCCTGTTGTGGCGGTAGTAGCACGAACCTCTCAGTGGTAGTGTGCTACGAGTGGGAGGGAGTGTAGACCTAACTGAGGGAGGCCAGGTAGGCGGGAGCTGTCTTAGTTTCTGTGCTGCAAAGCGAGTGTGTCAGGGTTTTGAATTTTGATGTAGGCAGTACATGAGAGCCAGCGCAGGGTTATGAAACATGTGACATGTGCCATATTTTGAGCCAGTCGATGACCAGCCTTCCCCACCATGCATGTTCCTGATCATCTGCGGAGATTTAGCAGTACAGAAAAACTCCTTCCAGTACAGAGTTTCTGTAGCCAATGCCTGATATGAACACTGTGATACCGTGTTAAATTAAATTATCTGATTGGCTTCCAGGCTTTAACATGAAGAGGAAGAACACGGTCCCCAGATAAAAGTGGTAACCTTGCTATCACGCTAACAAAACTCGCTGAATTTTAACCACTATTTTGAGTGAAATGCTTCGCCTTTCAATACCGTGACAGTGTACCGTAAGTGACGGAGAACAGCGGTGTGTTAAATTCAATTTTCTGATTGGCTTCCAGGCTTTAACAGGGAGAGGAAGAATACAGTCACCACATAAAAGTGGTGACCTTGCTATCACGCTAACGAAACTTACTGAATTTTAAGCACTATTTTGAGTTAAATGCTTTGCCTTCCAACATATTTCAGCAGTTCCACTGAGCAGATACAGGATTTGATTTCAAGACTCTGTAGGCCACAACTGCCTCAAACTGCCTTTTTTTTTAATTAATCACTGCTATACACCATTACTCGTTATTCATCACATGCAAAATGACTTATCCTCGCAAAAAAAAAATCATTCTCTCTCACACAAAAATAAATAAATAAGTATAAATGAATAAGTATTCACAGTAATTACTCAGGGTGAAGTACATATACCAAGGTTTAAAATTACTTCTGCAGAAGTTGAGGTATCAACTCAAGCTTTTTACTTTTAAGTAAAAGTGTAAAAGTATTGGTTTCAAAGCTACTTCAAGTATAAAATTATTGAAAAAAATCACTTGTTTGGCAGTCAAAATATATGAGCTGTAATCAGTTTTTGACAACAGATATTGCAGTTTGTGTTGTATTGTCCCTTTAAAAGTATTTGAACTGGTAATAGTGACTGAGCTAAAATATATTAAATACAATGCTCGAAAATGAGAACATGGTATAAACTGTGATAATATTTGGCAACTTTTTTGTGTTTTATGCATTGTATTGTCCTTTTAAAAGTATTTTACTGGTAAAAAGGGCTCTATTGGTTGTGATTTAGGGCACAGAGCAAGCAGATTCTGGCAGAAAATCACCTTTTAGCTCAAAGGTTGTCACTAAATCAAGCTAGAATGAAAGAAGAGTAACAAGGATATTTTTAAACTGTAAGGAGTAGAAAGTAGAGATAATTGCCTTAAAATGGAGTAGAAGTAAAAAAAAAAAAAAATCAGCTAAAGACTAATTACTCCACTAAAGTATAGATACCCCAAATTTCTACTTATGTAAGATAGCACCTCTGCCTCTCTTACAAATTACGCATATTCCAAAAACTTGTCTTATCCCTCACCTAAATTATTATTTCTCTCTAAGACAATGTATCAATGCTCTTACTAAATGACTCACTATCCCCACTGTTCTGTCTCACACACACTATACAGTGTATATTGGAGCATACATGAGATTATGATATGCGTGGGGGGCACGTATGATTCACGATCAAAACTGGCCCCTTGTAATGTGGATGAAATGGTTTAAGGTAAGCATCCCCACCAGCACATCTATAATTGTTCACGCTTTAATTCAATCCCGCTCCCATTTCACATATCTCCCGAGAGCGAGAGAAGTACACTCTGCCTCACTGCTTGCCCACTTTCCTGGGCTGGCCAGACAATCAAGCAGGGTAATGCTTATTTAACATCCAATTTAAATTCTATCTCACTTTGCTGGATCCACACCGCCGCCGATCCCTATCACCCCAAAAGTGCACTGATTTGAATGTGTGTGACTGAGTGTGTGTGGGAGAGCTTAACGAATATGGAGAGAATAAATGTGATGAAAAGAGAGAAAAAAGCGAAAGAAGGACTTGATTTTTTTTTTCTTTCTACAGCTAGATCTCCCATTTGTATGCCCAATGAACAGCACCGGTGCAAAGTTTGGACACGTCTCATTCAAGGGAATATGTGAGAGAAAAAAATACATCCTCACGTTGTTCTATGTGCTCCTGGTTCAACCAGAGATCTAATTAGCTAATGTCCTTCTCTCTGCACCTGCAACAGACAAATCTACAAAAAAGAAGCAAATCAGAGACAATACATAGAACCAAGAAGTCCTCCTTGATCTGTCCTACCATTGTGTTGAAAGAGATAAAACGGATTATAATGGATTATATTCTAATGTGGTTTACTCTGGTTCTGTGTTGAATAAACAGGATGTAGCCAACTGATTCAGCTGTGACTTTAGCTCCTGAATAGGGTTACACTTTTTTTTTTTTTTTGTCATCAGACAATTGTGAGTCATGTACGACTCCATCATTAAGTCGCCCCCCTCCAATGCGCAGAATGGGAGACAATTATTTGCAATCCAATTAAACACAAAATTAAACATTGGATTTTTGAACAGATTTGAATGAAAATAAAGATAAAAACCCTTATTACGAGATCTCGTTTCATGGGTGTAGGTTTGCTTGCCCTGTCAGAGAAGAACATATCTGACATACGATTAACTGAGCTCAGTTAATAAGAATGTTCTGTAATTAATCCAAACATTAATCTCTGAAATGAGTGTGAGAAATATGTACTATTTAATGCCAACCCCTCCCTTTTCCATTACCAGCTCAAGAGCAGAGTTATTATAGAATATGTGGCTTTAATGTGCTGCTACTTGTGTTGTCTTGTAGTGAGATATGAATATTATTATTAGCTGCAGCACATCTAACTGATTTATTTGACTGTCAGGCATCATTTAACTCTAAAAAACCTGTCAGCTTGAAAAATCACGATAAAAGTTTAATATGCGAGTTAGCAAACGCATATTCAGCAAAATAAACATGTTGCAGAGAGGCTCTTGACGTGTGTGCATATGGAAGACAAAAGAGAGAGAGAACAAGGACACATGCACAGTTACTTTGGCTGTCCAAAAAAATAAATAAATAAAAAATCCCTAAATTAAATCCAAACCTATGCCCATTGCCTTGTTGTGAGAGATGTTGCGGTTTTAGGTTTAGATTTTGCCATTTTTAGCCATTGCTGCCTAGCAGTCAGTGAGTTAGACTCATTTTTAAATCAAGCAGCTATCAAAAATAAAGCTCCATTCATTAAAATAGAATATAATTAGGAAATCTGGTATCAGTTCCTTAAACAGTACAGTAAAGCACTTGAGTTGTCAGACTTGGGAAGAGTGGTAGAAAGTTACTTACATCCTCTACTTAAATTATACACTTTTCTTGATTAATTCCATTTGATGATACTTTATACACTTTCTCCATTACATATCAAAACGAAATATTGTACTTCATACTCCAGTACATTTATCTGACAGCTTCACTTTACTTTTCAAATGCAGATTTTCATTTTCATTCAACACATGCAAGTAAATATTCTATTATCTATATTCTATTAAATTGTTGCTCATTTCCTTTTTTTAATTTGCCATGAAAAATTTTAGAATGCAGTTTAAATTGCTCCCCGTCTATTTAGAGATAAAAACAAGTAGTAAAACATACTATATTAATATAACACAGCCTGCTTCCATTTTGAATTTTTATTTCCAGTAGGTAAAATATATGAATTTAATCAACTCAGAGATTAACAATCTCATACCTAAAGTTTATCGCTCCTCAGTCGTTTTTACTGGAACCATCCATATTTTAGACAGTCATTAAGAATAATGTGTAAAACTCATTATAATGAAATGCTACATTCTCATACTATGATGACAGGTAGAGCTGCAACCGTTAGTCGATTAATCAAAGAGTTGCCAACAATTACTAACTACCACCAACTACTATAATAAACTATTATTATACTACTATTTTTGAAAATAAAGTGTCCAAATTCTCTGGTTACAGCTTCTTAAATCTAATTATATTCTGGTTTGTTTAGTCTTCTATAATAGTAAACTGATGATCTTTAGGTTGTGAACTGTTGGTCTGGACAAAAAAAAAGATATTCAAGCATCTTTAGCTTTGGGAAACAGTGATCGATATTGTACATCATTTTATGAACCAAACGACTAATCGATTAATTGTTTCAATAATCAGTAGATTCAAAAACTATCAGAATAGTTGCAGCCCTAATGACAGTGCAGGAGTGTCAGGACTGTGCTTTGTATCCACCTCTAAAAGTGATTTAAAAGGTGAGCAACTCGACCAAAAGAAGATTTGCAGTGGATGTGAAGTTACTGTCAAACAGTGCAGTGGTCAAGTTTCACAACACATCAGCAAAACATCCACGTGTCTATAGGATAACGGCTGCAAAACCAGCAATAGAGACACACTGAAGCAAAACTAGGCGTGATCTCATTCCAGTACGTAAGGAAGCCGAAAATAACCGGACTCCATTGGTAAGACTTTCAAACGTCAGCGCTCTGAGTGCAGGATTTCGAACAAGCATCTCGGTTTGACCCTATCATCATGGACCAACCTTAGACAGAACCAAACCACCGAGCTCAGTCTTTCCATCCAGGAGACAGCAGCTGCCCATCAATTATCCTGCAGCAAACCACTCGGGAGGAGCGAGGTTCCCCCTGGTACGCTATGTGAGCTACAGGAGCTCTCTAACAGAAACACACACACGAGCCACACGGGCATCACGTGCTTCTAATTTCACGGACAGATGTGTTTTCCTTTCGGGTTATAAATAATCAACGATATTTTACAGGCGGGGAACGCTGACATCCAGTGACAGAGCGAGGTCTTCCGAGGTACAAAGTGAAATTAAAAACAAACATTTACACTGCCTGCGACGACTAATGAAATTGTCCTCTACAGGATAATCTGCAGTATCAGCAATGGCTTCGCACCTTCGTGTCGTTCCCTCCTTCAGTTGTGTGCAATCGTGTATTTGTGATTTAGATACAGGAGTTAGCTCTTCAGTCGATAAGACTATTAAAACTTGTGTTGCAGTACAGGAGCACACAAAAAAATTGTCATCATTATGACTGCCAGATGACAAACAACCATAATCATGACTTTCAGAGACATCTCTTTCGAAATGTGAGCGTCTCCGTCTCTGCTACCCTCCCCATTACTGTCGCACCCTTGTATTTCATCGCCATCCATTTGCACTTTCAAGAACCTCTTTCCGATGCCGTGCACTCCATTGCGCTTTTAACAATTTTTTTTTCCCCCTCAATCCATGCGCTTATCTGTGTACGATCCTGCTGTCATCCCGCTTGCCTCTGCGGTGGGGAGTAGAGGTGATCTAGCGGCGTACAACCTGACCGTAGCGAAGGTGTGGAAATGTGGAAAGCGAGAGGAAAGGAAAAGGAAATACTGAATGAGACAGAGTAAAGCTCAGGAGTTATTGAGAGGTCGTGAAGTGCGTTTCGTGGAGGATAACAATAATAACATGCATTAGAAAGAAATTATCTTTTCATCAGCCAAACCAGGCAGCAGAGCAATTAAGTGAACAATTACATTTTGCATTAAATAGAAGGTTTTCTGTTTTTGCAGTATCTCGGCATCTTCCCCGGGCTCGTGTGCTCTCATAATTTCCCCAAAGTCCTGGATTAATAAGCGCATTCCTGATATGATCTGTCTTGAGCTGAACAGTGGTTGCCCTTATGTATCCAAGCAAGCCCAGAGGACACAACAACAGCGGAATTAATTGGTGTCAATCACCCATAAAGCTAATAAAAATAATAAATTGTTTAAGAGGCCAAATGTCAATGAAAATCTGATAAGACATTTTGCGTTTAACTCGGCTTGAATGGATGTAATGAAAAAATTTTACTGTACTGGATTTGATATATGCCAGTAACACAGCTCACAATATTGCACTGAAGAAGCACTATATACTACATGATTAAAACTCACATTTATTCCTGGATGATGGAATTGCTGCGATTATGAGCTAGATAACCAATATCAAGAAACATATTTTTCAACAATTCTGATATGGAATATAGGGTAAGAATTCACATAACTGTTCCATATCATGCAGATAGCCATTTAATGTTGTTTTTTTACTCTAGATAAGGTCTAGAGGTGATATATATTTAAAAAAATGCCCTATTCATCAAACATTCAAACAGAGGAATGCACACAGCCTGGATTTAGACACTTTGCCATTTCACTGATCTTTCGCAGTATGTCTATCCATCTATAGAAGTTCCCAGCACGGCCCACCTGAGCCCACCATCTCACACACTTGTATCAGTCTTCCAAGCTAAAAATCAGCCAATCAGAAGAGAACTCATAAATATTTATGACACACACCAAAAAACAACCTGTATTTTCTGGAGCTTCAGCACATCGCCTGAGAGAGCTCTATAAAACTACACTTTGAATTTTGTACTTTAAATTGCAATTATGTTAGGGGTCTTAAAACTTCAAATTGATCCCAGAAAAGCGTATAATATGGGACCTTTAAAAAGCAGGAAACCGAAGGCTTGACACCGTCTGGCTGTTGTAATCACTATCAATTTGCAAAAAAAGCTCTTAAATATCAGCATAGATGTGAAGATATATTCAATCCAAAAGTATCAAACTTTAAAAGCTTGCTTAACTGGCACAAAATGCAGCAAGGATCACGCTGCCATGAACCACTGCCACTATGACCAGGCCACCATCATGGCAGAAAAGTCTCAGTCATGACAGAAAATGGCAGTGTATCAGAAGGTGGTTACCAACCTAAACGCATGATTTTACTTCCTTAAAATGAAATAAAAACCCATTCAAGATAGGCATCCCTCCCCATGCTTAATTCACCACATACAAGTAATAAATGATCAATCATAAAATACAATTAAAAATGTTTTCTATAAGTTAAACCCTTTTAACACTTTTGACTGCACAGCTGGATCGGTCGCTGTATACATACTTGAGGATGACACAGCCGGAGCCACTAGGGGGCGCAGTCCAGAACACCTGGATGCTGGTGCGTCTGCGAGGAGTGCTCTCCGTCACTGCCGGGGGGCAGTTGGTCATAAACTGTGTTTCCTCCTCATCAATTATCTGTAGAGCAAGCATAGACACACACACACACACACACACGTACAAAGAGATTAGTAATAAATATAAATACCCTTAGACAAGACTCTCAAAAGCACTTTGAATATCCACATGTGCCATTCTTCATTATCTGTTAGATAACTACAGCTTAATTTCTTCTCAGTCTAGGTGCCTATAGACATAATTGGCCACCTTAACTGACATTTATCATACATGCCACAATCATACGTAGGTGGGTAATTATTATAGCTTAGGAATATACCATGTTAGTTTATTTGTGGTCATCTGCTGTGTAAAGCTTAAAGGTACAAACACATCTGGCTTTGAACCCATTATGTTGAAGTGAACTAAATTCAGGTACACGTGTGTGTGTGTGTGTGTGTGTGTGCGTGCATGCATGCGTGTGTGAATGTGTGTTGGAGCCCAGCTGGGAGCCCCTCCAACTCATCAAAAGATAATTAGAATTGACTGAATGATAGAGGAGAACAACGTGTGAAGTTTGAGGGTGAACGCAGTCATTGGTGGAAGTGGCCACAAATCATAGGTAGACTGTAGCAAGTAGACACGGCTTCATTTGAAGAAGTGGAAACCACTATATCAGAGTGACAGTTATGAGAGAGCCATTAACGGCTGTCGCAAAAATGAGTTAAAACTTTTCTGATTTATTGTCATTGTGTTGGAGACATGAACACAAGCTTCCAACCAAGCTTATTAGGCTGTGGAAACATTACACTTGTTTGTAAAAGTATTGAATCAGAACACAATTTACTTTTTTAAAAAGGTACAGTGTGTCATTGTCTTTTAGCATCTAGTACACAAGTAGGTAGGAGAATCATTGTAGGCTCATAAAAACCCAACAATACCTACTCTGATTGGATTATATACTAATTAAAGTTTTTTTTTATTATTTTCAATATCCCACCAAGTCTGTCCCACATGATTCTGCAAAATGCTGCCATATTATATACACAGCAGCTTTTTTTTTTTACAGCAAACTTACAAATACATCACATGAGCTGTAACAATTGCATCTGCTAACATATTGTCCCTCTCAGCCGAACTTCCTGGAAAGCAACACCGAAGACAAGTGGATTATCCCGGCAAAATATTTAAAGTAAATTGAATTGACTCGAACTGAATACCAACATCAATCAGAAATTCAACACCTGGGCACCAAATCATGGCGCTATCAATGTGAGCGACAATACATTGATAGTGTTAAAAAAAAAAAAAAAAGAAGAAGAAAAAAAATATCATCCAAATACACACCGCCCTCTCTGCTCGGCTACACTCCTGAGATACTGAGCATCTCATTGATTTTAACTGGACAGAAAATTAGTCGAGCGGATTGCATGTGGGAGGCAGCCAGCAGACTGCCCAAAAGCCAAGGATCTGTTTTATAGGAAGTGACATCAGGGCAGTAAAGACGGGGGACTTTCTCACTCCATAAAGCTGTCAGCAGAGAATTTTCTTTGTCATGCCACGTTATGAATGAGTTCCCGCTGGAAGTGGATTGTGTGTGGATGTGCGTGTGTGTGTGTGTGTGCGCGCGCACAAGTGTAAGTGTGTGTGTAACCCGATGGATTATACCCCCTCTCTATGTTTCCATGGTTTCTTACAGGCATCCTGGGCAGGCCTGACTGGTTAACAACACATGTTAAAACCAAGAAAGCCTCATGTGAATGCATTAAACACCATCTGCAAAAAGAGGCAATTAATTTGCTAAAAAATAAAATAAATTAATTAAAAAAGAACATTTCATCTTGTACAAGATTGCACATCTTCTAGACAGATGGCAAGTGTTGAAAAAATAGGAACAAATTACTGGAAAAAGTAGTGCATCAGAGTAAGTGTAGCGTTAATCTAAAAATCACATGGAATTTTTGTCAAAGTGAATGCAGACGGCACAATGTGCACATAATGCATGCATGATATCCGTTATATTTATGTTTATGATTACGGTATGTTACATGATGCACTTAAAGTGGCACTTCCTTTGCTTGTACTATCATCTCACCCGCTGAGAAGTTTTGTCTCATCAGATGTTGCCAGAGTTGCCCAATGAATTACACTCTTGCCAACAAAACACACACACACACACACACACACACACACACACACACACACACACACACACACACACACACACACACACACACACACACACACACACACACACAGTGGCAGCTGACCTCCCCAGAGAGCTCAATAAAAGTGCTTTTCATCAAGTCGGGAGCTGTCCTGAGACGGCTGAGATGGGGAACGCCAGCGGATTTCAAATGAGCTGTAACAGGTTTTTTTTTCCTTTTTTTTTTTTTTTTACGATTGCTTACACACTAAAATAAAAAAAAAACTTGCAGTTAGTCAAACCTGACACTCAAGAAGCAAAACCATAAATGCACAACAACTATATAAGCACTCACTCACACATAGTGAAAAGCACTAAACACACTCCTGTACTTTAGTCAGAAATCTAACATGTCACTTCTTTGCCATTTTAAGGCACTGCCTTTCAAAATACCATACACTTATGAACCACTTGATCAAACATCAGATGCACGCACACTTGGGAGCATAAATGTATGTAAAAAAAAAAAGGCAGCAGGACGGTATGTCTGCCTTAAACAGAAATGGAAAGAAAGAGGAAGAAGGAGAGTGATGATGAGAGTAGGGAGAGAAAGAGGTCGACCTGGAGGAGGACGTCAACCACGAAGACGGGGACCAGATTTATGAGATAAGATTAGAGCAATGTTGGTGGACCGTGTTGTAAACCACGGGTTGACATGGAGGGTCCAGCCCTCAGCAGATATACTGTTGCAGCGGCAATTTCCAACACTTTGACAAGCGGCAATACCACAAACCCGTGGCACAGGTGAAAAACAACTTTTTTCATCTCTAAATCGGTACAACGTAGCCTAGTATATGCACTATAGCAGCAATATCTAGAACACAATCACTGAATTCCATGTTTGAAACAATGCCTTCTATGGCATTGCGATTATTGTCCTGCAATTATTGCATCAAAGCATAAGAAAAAAATCCTTAAACATCACATACAGATGAAACATGTATACCAAGCACCATTTGATAGATTTCAAAGATCTGTGTGAGTATGTTTCCCCAGCTTCACTGTGCAGTTTTCACATTAAGAGGCTGAAATTTATATAAACGTACATAAACATGCACCATTTGGCCACATCTCCTTTCATAACTCATGAAACAGTTGTGTAAAAAGCATTACCGTGGATTCACGTGTACATGTGTGGTCCAGCCACTATGAATTTGCGCTGGTTACATACATTGTCCTTGTCATTGTCATCCAAGACAAAGTATGTCTGCAGATCCAAAACTGGTTTCATCAGCATCTGCAATTTTCATTCCAGCACCTCCTGGCATTCTCTCCTTTACTTAAATCTTGGTGGAGGTGTTTTTTTTTTTTTTTTTTATATGGCAGGGGAAAATGCAACATTTAGAAATGTGTGGATGTACTGATTGAATTTATATCATGTGGAGGGAAAGAAATGAGTGTTCTTTGCTGGTGTTGCGTATGTTTTGTCAATAGATTCATCTTAATCTCTAGCAAATCCAGACTATATCATTAAAAGATCTAAATAGTAAAAGTTTTAAACCATGCATGTGCCATATAATGACAAAAATATTGTATTTTTAAAAAATACATTATTGTATAGCGTTGAAAGGAGCGTTGCATTTTCCAAAATATCTGAGCTCTTCTACTACTTGAATGTGTGGTTGGACCAAATGAGCTCCGTTTTCACATTTGTGCTTAAACGATTAAAGAAAAAAAAAAACTTTAAAGTCTGACATCTTCTGTTGCAGCTTTTTCTTTTTTTCTCTGAATGCCTGGAGGCCAGCCCACCCAGAGCTCTTTCAGAATGGAAGAATGGTGTGTGTGTGTGTGTGTGTGTGTGTGTGTGTGTGTGTGTGTGTGTGTGTGTGTGTGTGTGTGTGTGTGTTTTGACATAAAAATACATAAAACATGAAAGCCTAACTGAGCGGGTGATGATAAAGGGACATCTCCCTGGACAGCGGTTTCTTTTCACCACTCTGTCACATGGCGCCCGGAATAAAACAGGTGATCGTCTGCAGCTGTGAAAGAGACCTATGACATCCTAAAACCTATCTGGAGTCTAAACAAAGGCAGGTCCCAGTCATGATTTTTTTTTTTTTACTTTTGATGCCAACATCTAAAGGCTATGGTCAGACATCTATCCGGTCGCATCTATCATTACGCACACTGCAGTGTAACGTTCGGCCTCATCCATGTGTGCAAGGAAGCGTCTGAACGTGACCGAATGACGCACTCCCGCCATATGGTCTGAGGAGCACGCTCAAGGCTGGCACTAAATAGCAACAGCATAAAATCAATTACGAGGACAAATAAAACAGGACAAGAAAGAAAAAAAAAGAAAAAGAAAAAACATGTTTGTAGTGTTAACTTGGGGCAATGAGATGTGTGGTGCGCCCTGGTCAAAAATAAAATGTTCCAGTCTGTGACGTCCTCGTATTCAAGGCTCAGGTTCACAGAGAGTGCCACATCATGGCAGCAAACTGCGAGCAGTGCAGCCCCGAGGGCTGCTGTGCAAAACCGCCCAATGTATTGTACCACAGCTCCAATAAAACTACGTGGGAAGAGATTGAAACCGATACATGCTGGTAAATCCATTAACAACAACCGTTTCTTCACAAAGAAGCATTGGAAAGCGTACGGGATGATTTCAAGTTCCCTGCATAGAATAAAACGGAACGCCTTTATTTTCTAACAAGAAACCCTGGTTTTACTATTCTCTGGTACTCGATATCGCTAGGGACAATACCTACGTTGCTCAGTTATTTTCAAATCCTTCTGAAAACAGGATGTCATCTCGCACACTGTAAGCTCTATGAATTTCTTGAAACGGCAGCTTTGACTCGGATGAAATAAACATCAAGAGGTCATAGAAAGCTAAAAGGCATAAGAGCAGAACAAGAACCGGCGAAGAGGGATGAATTTAAAGGGTATGACTCTAATATTGAGTTTAGGTGCCATAGTTTTTTAGGGAGGGTTTTTGTTCGCTTTATAGTAGTGAAAATGTGGAATCTACGGACTCAATATTACGCAACGTTATTTGTGTTACATTTTCAAATAAACGTATTATGTTTGTCACTGCAACTTTATCATATTCCTTACTCTCTGAACTCGCAGGCACTCAACCTGCATCCTCCTTCTCTGCTGCTCACACTGCATTCACATTATCACATGTGTGTGCAACAGCACATTTCCTTGCCTTCTCTCTCTCTTTCTTTCTCACTCCCGGACCGTTCTGTTTTCTGCCTCCTCCCCTGCACTACTCCAAGCTGGACCTGCCTGTATGAAATGCTGATTAGACTCAACAACTACGCCAATTGTTCACTTCCTGCGTACATACACGCACGGCTCCTCAAACTCTCTTAAACGTGCACAAGCTGCACGGGGCTGAGCTGAGCTTGTGTGCTCTTTTCATACATCGAGCCTATTAAAGAGGAGGTGAGGTGAGAATAGTCACACTCTGACATGTGAAGACAGGAAGGCTGTGCAAAGAAAATCTGTCAGCTCCCCTCCATTCACCCCCCACCCCCCCCATCTACAGTAAGATCAGTCTATTTTTTGCCCCTTTTCTTCAAACACGTCATCCGTCATGCTTGTGCCAGGGAGTCTAGGGGGAAAAAAAAGGATGGTGATGCTTTTACGGTTTAAGTCAGGTGCGCGTTAACAAGCTGATGCACTGAGAGGTATATTGAATGGACAGGGACGTGGTTAATTACTTAACATGTACCATGAGAGTTGGAATAGCTAAAAAAAAAACATTTCATTCTATACCAGCCATCACACATGTAGCCGTTGCTACCTTACCTGGAAATTTCCAGCGTAGTCCTCGTCCTTGTCTCCTTCTGCGCCCTCCCTCAGGGCGATGAGGGTGAACCCTCTGAAGTAGGAGGGGCTGGATGCAATCACACTCACTGAATCAAACAAACAGGAGTGACAGCAAGCATCAGTTGTCAGAGAATTAAGAGGACCAACATTCAGGCTATGCTGAAACGGAGGTAATTCTAATGTTATACATAAATATTAGATATTGCTTTGAACAGGTGTGGTGGATAAAGTGTGAGATATTCTGATATAACTGCAATTATTATTTTTTGCTGCACCTGTTCTTCCTGT
This sequence comes from Lepturacanthus savala, assembly GCA_030544235.1. Lineage (NCBI taxonomy): Eukaryota > Metazoa > Chordata > Actinopteri > Scombriformes > Trichiuridae > Lepturacanthus > Lepturacanthus savala. The sequence goes on along the minus strand of CM060462.1, from coordinate 12,057,976 downwards.
TCTTCTATGAGTCAGATAACAGGTAATGGCTCAGTCTAGACCTGGCAGTGTTTTCATAAAATGTTCAAAATGTTGTGTGTGTGCACTCGCTGTGTGCATTTGGCAGTCTAGCAGCAGCAAGAAATGTTCATTTTTCTCCAGGGAAAAATGTTAGTTTTATACACTTGACATTATCAGTTGAGATAATTGTCATAAAATGACTCATTTCTACCACAGGTAGATAGCTTTTAATTGCAAAAAAAAAAGTAATTTCCCACTCCCTCGCCCACTTGGAGCTGAATGATTTGTTGGATTATACGATGATAATGATCCCGATGGAATAATAATGAACCAAGTGAGGTGCACAAATACTGGCGGAACCAGGACAGCATGAAGCTCTGAGATTCACAGATGGCACACGTAACTTTCACTTTGGACAACAGCAAGGCTTCATGACAGCTGTTTATACCCCAAAGCATAACAAGAGTTCACAAAAAATAAATTAAAGAATTTATATATATACACACTGTAAGTCATCTAACAACAACTTTGATTCACGGTACGGTACGGAGACACATTACAGACGCATCGAAAAAAGTAAAACAAAAAAAAAGTAGACTACAAAACTTAAGTTACACGTCCCGCTGTGCTCGTTCGACACGTCGCGCGACGGACACCGACCTCTGTATGTGCTCCCCGGCTGGTAGCTCTCCGGCTCTCCTTCGACGCGCAGGCGAAACTCGCTGTTCCCGTCCTTCCGATTGCTCTGAGCCCGTAATATCCGACTGCAGTACCCGTCCGCCTTCCCGACCCTCTCGGGGGGCTCCTCGGTGAACGCGAACATATTGGCCGCCGCCGCGTAGACGAAGCAGAGCAGGAGCAGGACGCGCGGATGCAGCCCGGTCGCAGTCATCGTTGAAGGCTGACAGGGGGAATATTGTCTTTTAAGGAGGAGAAAACGGGTTGTTTGTCTTCCTTAATGTGAACTAAACATGTGAAGACTTCTCCGCTAGGAGGGTAGATCCATCCTGGCGTGAACGAGAGAGAGGAAGAGGAGTGATGCGCTGCGCACTCGCTCTAGGAGAAGTGCACAGTGCGCGCCGCTGGGTAGACAGAGCAGGATAGAAGGATAACAGGGGTCCGGGGAAATGACCAAGCGAGGGATGAACTGCTGCTGCTTCTACTGCTGCCGTCTCCACGGACACACACACACACACACACACACACACACGCACACACACACACACACACACACACTATAGTGAACCGCGAAGAAACAACAAACCAACAAACCGGGAACAAAGACAAACATTCCTACCAATGAGTTCTGAGAGGAAGGCAACACGCTTGACTTACTTGGACTGAACTCCCTTTGCGGTGTGTGTGTGTGTGTGTGTGTGGTCTGGAGGTTAAGGGAGAGCCAGACACGCATGAACACACACACAAAGGGATTTATAAAGCATGCTAAACGGTTGTCAGGGTGACTAATTATGGTGCTGAATTCATTGGCTGATTGGTGACTTTTTGTCTGCACAATTTCCCAAATAATCAGGATCAAGCCCAAATTTGCAGCCCAGAGGGCAGCCTATTCATTACAGCCATGTCCCAGCAACACGCAGGATCAAAACATATCAAACAAGGGAACTCCAATAAGAACACTAATGGTGTACACTAAAATAATGGATCCTTCATGGATCATTGAAAAGCCAACATGTTTCCGCTGCAACGAGCCTTTCTTGACAATTGTACTTTATTAAAAGTGCCTTGGAGGTTATTTTTGATATTTACATTCTCCATGTTTATCCCAAAAGCACGATACATCTATTTTTCTTATTTATTTATTTAATTAATTACTTGTTCCAGTACACCCTCCTACTTTTTGGTATACTATTGTCTTTTTGGAGAAAAAAAATGTTGTTCAGGAACTTGTATGGAGAACAAAAAATGACATAAGCATAAATAAATATGTTAAAATTAAGCATAGAAACTCATAAATAAAGATATATATATATATATACATATATATATATATATATATATATATACATATATATATATATATATATATACATATATATATATATATATATATACATATATATATATATATATATATACATATATATATATATATATATACATACATATATATATATATATAGGCTCTAAACGCATAAATGAATAAATACATTATAAAATTTCAATTTCTCTGTTTTTTATTACAGAAATCTCCCTTTTCATTACCAAAATGTGTTACTTTGTATTTATTTATTCATGCTTAAGCCATTGTTGGTTCTGGTCCCTAATTAATTACTTTTTTTTTAAATGATTAACCTACAGCTTTAAATATTATAGGGAGAACATCGTCAATGTTGCTTTCTTGACCATGCTTTTGTTATTTATTATACTGCACTCATCAGTTTATGTTATCGTATTATAATATGTATCAATCACTCAACTTTTACATATTGTACAATATGTCAGTCCGCATAGCCTACTGAGTACCCAGCACTTATGTTGTACCTTACCAAGCTATTAGTTATAGCCTAGTAAAGTAGCAATAAGGGAGGATGAGGGAAATCTCATGCAGTGTTGGTGTTCTACCATTTTTCAGGTGAATTAGAAACGTTATTCAGCAGGCCTTGGTAAGTATAGTCGGCTAAAGACATGCCATGAATTCCCTTTCTGTAATAGGGGCTGTTTGGACTAAACCATGATAGAAAATCTCCCTTCAAGAGTAATCACATTTTAATCTGTCCTGTGCTTTGCTTTATTGTGACCTTCTTTGTCTCATTTACAGGCTAATAAATAAAATCTTCTCCGCTGATTACTTCTTCCTTTCCTCCCTTGTTATCTCCCTCACCTTCTTTTCTGCCTTCCCTCTATGGCGTCCTTTTTTTCCCCCCCTTTTCAAAGCATATCACTTTTGATGGTTTTCCGTTCACTGCGAGTTTCCAAAGCGCTAAAATAAAAAATATGACCCTGTCACCAAAACAAGAAGCCAGCACCAGGATGGAGGCTATAAACAGTACAGTAGTTGAAATAATTCCTCTCATTCTTTGCCTCGTAATCTTGTTCCGGAGATAGAATGTGCTGGGTGTTATTCTTTGTGACATTTCCTTGCAACACCTACAGGTTTTATTTTAGTCTTTCGAGTCGGTCAAGCAAGCATTTTACCGGTAATGAGAATGTAACCAGTTCTGATGGGCACTGACAAATGAAGAGGAGCTATACTCTGAGCATCTACCATTGGGCTCATACATGGATGATGGGGAACTGAGTATAGTTGCAGAACACTAGACCAGCAGGTGTCATGAAAGCATTTTGTGTCATTTTGTGCATTCTTTTATTCTGACTCATTCCAAGCCAAAAAGAAAAAAAAACTATAGAGCCATCACTTAATTCACTGTAGTTATTGAGAATGAATTTCTCCTATAGCATCTACAGGGATGACAATATTTCAATAAGCACTGCCTTTGACTGAGAAATATCCTTTGACCGGGGATTTTGGATTTAAATTCCCACACCAGCTGAAAAATAAATCTGAGTGTGGAGTTGAATGAGTTATGAGCTGTCATTCCCTTAACAACTATTCTGGAGTTGCCCTTGGGGCACTTAGCCCCCAACAGACCCAGGGGAGCTACTCAGAGGCAACAATAGGAGACTGTGAATGTACTGCATCAGGTGTGTGTGTGTGTGTGTGTCTGTGTGCGCGTGTGTTCAACTTGGGCTATGGAATACAGCAATGCTGAAAATAGCCGTCTCTTTAAAATGACCTTTTACTTGGACATCCCCCAGCATGAAGGCAAGAAATGCTGAAAATGAAAAGTTTTTCAGGCAAGTTGTCATGCAGATAACAGAATTCTATAACTTACCAGACTGGAGCCGCATTTCGTTTCTCGTACCTCAGGGGAGGCACAAATTGCAGCATGTTAAAACAGGATATAGTTGCAGAATATATGGTCATTTGACAAGAAATCAAACAACACGGGATGTGATATAGACAGGCACGGCTGGCATGTTGGTGTACGGTTAAGAATTCACCTACAGGAAGATTGGAGTTTTACGGATTCATGTCTCAAGTTAATAAAACAGTCTTTGACTCTGCCAGCATCAGTCATGCAGAGAACATGTGGAGTGTGGATGTGGTGGTATCAGCACATGAGGTTATTACTGTTGGTCTAGACACCCGCTGTGTGTTTTGCTCCATGGAGACGCCATGGTCTGCTGGCTGCCTCTGAAGTGGTCTCATCAACTGCCACATCTAAGGGATCAAATCATAGGACGCGTTTCCAACAGGGGTCCTACAAAAACAGACACAAATACAGACTTTAATCCCTCTCCGCTGCCTCCTCAAAATGCCCATGTTATGTTTTCTGCTGTCATTTATAATAACCTCATGGTTTATATAATCTGCATTAGGTTTTTAAATGACATATATTATGATGAACCACAGAATGGAACACAATTCAGCTGGTGCTTTAACTGTTGTGCATTAATAGGCAAATGCGAGCATGCATGTGCACATTAGCAATAATATGATATGCAGAATCTATACTTTATATCCTCATGAGAAAAAAAATCTGATCATTATCCTCTTTCTCTCTCTCTCTCTCACACACACACACCCTTGAATCTCTCTCGTCCAACAAAGCACAGGAAATTTTTCAAAGGCTTGTGCCTTTGAAAAATTTCCTGTGCTTTGTTGTTTTCTGAGAGGAATAGAGGTCAAGAGGGAAAATCAAATTAGGTTCTCAGTTGATTGTGGCGGAGCAGGAGAGGATGCTCATTAAACAGCAAAGCCCCCCGCTGTTGAGTCATTAAAGCCGTATTTACCATCTAATGGGACTATACTATTACTATACTATATGCAGAGAACCTGGGATCTACCATGTTGGTTCCACTTAATTTGCAGAAAAAAGAAAAGAGTATCAAGATTATATAAAAAGGAAAGAAGGAAGAAAACATATTTGACTGTTACAGTCAATTTCAGTACATCCTTTTATTTTGTACATGATGTTTAGTTTATACATATCAGTTATATATTTCAGATCAACAAGCTGAAAGTTAAGTTTTAGCAATGATTCATATCCTATATTCTATGATTGATTATAGGAACTTTAAATCACTAATCTGTAACCTTCCAAACTCTACTTGCCACTCCTTGGGGTTATTTGTATCTTGTTTCACACCTTTAAAACATTTTTAGAAAGTAAGCTATTTTGACTTGCACTTTAATGAAGTTAATATATTATGTGCCTGAAACTGTGAATATTCTTGTTACATTTTAGTTTGATGACCTTTCTTGTTGTAATTGACTTACTGGGATTGCAAATGAGGGTCATCTCTCTAAATGAAGTAGATATTATTATTATTATTACTATCCTCAACTTCAGTGCATTAATAGTATTGTATGTAAAACAGGCTCTGATGTCATTCACAGCACAGTCCAGCAACCTTGGCCTGCAGACAGAGTTAATGTCTTTATTTCCACCCATGCTTTATGCATGCAGGCCCCCCATCCACTGCTTTGGAGGTAATGCATTTTGATGTCCATCTAAAAGCCTGAGTGAAACATGTGCTGTTGGGAGGCCAGCTAGCGTATGGGGGTGATCACAAATGATTACAGTTAGCCAGAAGGTGACGGGGTTCGCCAGGTGCTGGGGCCTGCTGAGGCATTACTTATTGAATCCTGTCTTTAGCTCTTAGGAGACTGGACCTTATCTAAATGGCTTTGAGGAAATCACACACCCTGTCAGAAACTATTAAGTCGCTGCTTTAGAAAAAGACCGCCTTAGCCAAAGTCGGCCACTAGCATAGGGAGGGGAAATGCAACGTTTAGTTGCTGGAGACTGGCTCAGTCGAAACCTTTGCATGAATAAGTTTGGACAATGATATGTGAAATCTGGAAATTACACAGAGGAAACAGTTGACAGTTTACATTTCTGCAAAGTCTGGGTGCACAGAATATCAACGTTTCAGACGCAGTGACGTAAATTCAGATGACGTTCATCCACTTTTCTTACCAGGGGGAGGAGGACGGTTGGGTGAATGGCTTAATTCTTTGTTACATGGACTGGAGTTGAAAAAGTAGCAGGAGACACCTGACCGACACCACCGTTAACTAAACATGTTGTACTGTCAGACTTGATTTAAGCCACTGATCTAAGCCATCTCACAGCATTTCACCAGATAGAATAAAACAAAATAGGATCATACAGAGACTGAATCTAAATGAGAGGTCAAAGCACGAGAATGCTGTTTGTGTCTGTGTGCACTCAATGTATCAAGTTGCCTTAGTACTTTCATTATACAAATTAACCAACAATGGGCTGTTTGCACATGATTCTTGCCGCGCAGGAAATGCAGCCTGTTTGGTGTTTCCAATCCTCAAAGGCATGTCCACAAAGGTAGGTCTGAAAATTTGTGGCTTACATTAGCAAAAGGTTTGCTAATAAATTGTCAGTGTCAGTATATGTGTGTGGTAATGTATTACTGTTGCTAATTAGTGAGCAAAACCATTTTTTAGTGCAGTCAGCCATTGCCTTAAACTGGCAACGCTGCCGTTAACTTAGCATTGCAGAGGTGCTGTAATGTAGAGTTGCCAGCTAGCACATGATTGCAACTCTACATTAGAGCACTTATGCAATGCTAAGCTAACATCAGTTTAGTCATTCCTCTGGGGCTTGCGAGGAAAGACTAAATTTCACAGAGGGAGAATCCATTTAAATAACTAGTAATACATAGCATACAAACAGTAATACATTACCACACGCATATACAGTCACAGACAATTTATTTAACATAAGCCAAGTTTTAAATAACATGGACTTACTTTCATATCCATGAATATATAAACACATACAACCTGAAGCCCTTGTCGAGTTTGGAGGATGCTTTAAAAATGCTATTTCATTGCTGGACAACTAAAAACCTATGGTACTGCTAAAACCGTTTACATATATTAACTTATTACATTGATATCTGACTCTGAATAATGACATAACTGCATAACTGCAATGTTCTTGTGGACATAGACATTTGTCAAAAGTAGGAATTCTATATGGAAACATGCACTCTGCGCTTTATTTTCATTTGAAAAAGTAGAACAATTGTCATAGGGTTGTTTATGCCATGATCTGGGTTATTACTCTTTTCTGACTGGCCAGCAGGTCTGCATCAAGTACAAGTCAATCAATGTGCAAGGGTGCATCAAATGATTCTGATGCATGACATGGAGGCAAAGAGCATTCACCATGGCACCATGGAATTGTTTGTGTCAAGTTTATTCACCCGTTCTAAATTCATCCGTAGAGCACAGCTGTCAAAAGTACTTGTTAGCAAACTGGACCAGAAAAGGAAACGCACCAATAAACGATTTTAACCCTCTATTGCATATTGTCGCCATTTGGCTACAATTCATAAAAAGCGATGATATAAAACTATGTTTTTACTGTTAGCCGTGAAAAAGGGGGCTTTTATTTTTGAAGGAAACATGAAGGAAACAATTCATGAGGTCACATGACCAGGATATCCTGTTTGATCATGTGAGCTTCATTGTCTTTTATTCAGAATTTGGGAAAAAAAATGTGCCAAATAAAATAGTAAACTGATGATCTTGATGAATAAATGCTAAAAATAAATATACTAAAAATATATACTTAAACGACTAAAAATAAAATGTACTAAAATTACTATATATATATTTAAAAACAAATATACATAAAATATATTTTAAAAAATACTAAAAACACAAAAAGAAAACCAAAAATACACAATATTGTCACTTTTTGTAGAATATAACATTTTTGAAGAACTAAAGTAGTTCCAGTTCTTAATGGGCCGATTGCTTGCCCCCCCAAAGTGTCGGTACATGTCACTCTGTCAAATGCTCATCACCCACATATGCTCATGCAGCCTTGTCGATAAACGCTCATCCAATCGGCTTCACACTTGACATTGCACTCCCTTGGGTCTGCAGCAGCACACCCACCCAGTGTGAAGTTGATCAGATAAATGGTTCATAAGATATGTGACTAAATGTCATACATTCAAAGATTCCCTCCTTTATAGTTGTAGAAGGGTGTTGCTTTAACAACATTTTTTTTTCCAGAGATGAACAAAACTCCTAATGGTGGAAAATGTATATAGATGCAAATGGGCCTGACTGTGAATCGATTATCTGGACTCTCAGAATCCATGGAATAAAGAATTTATATTCTGAGACTTATATTTTGAAGGCCACAAAATACATTTTTGTTACAGTGCCACTATTTAGCATAATTGCACCAAATTCGACACTGCACTTACTCGATTCCCCAGCAATACACCGGCCAAGGGTGTAATGGATATGATGAACAGTTCTCAAAGAAGGTGATGGGAATCCAGACAGATTCTATGAATTACAGATAGAGGATACGCAGCATCGATATCAATAGGCAATATTGAAAAAATCCTAATGATACCAATCTATATGGGGGGAAAAAATCAGACCCTAGTAACTATTATGCATATGTGACAATTGTCTCTGTAAATTATTGAGTAATATACAAAATTTAAGAACATATATATATATATATATATATATATATATATATATATATATATATATATATATATATATATATATATATATATATATATATATATATAATTTATTTTTATGGTGCAGTTGCAGTGGGTTTTTTTTAATTGATTTATTATTGTAGGCTGTTAATTATATCAAACAAAAAAAACATCTGAATCAGGGTGCAGGTGAGGCTGGAAATAGCAAGAATTTACCAAGAAATATACAAATCTGTGTCATTCCTGATATAAATATTTGATTATATGTGAAATGTGATGTTGTGAAATCAAGCTTGTGACAGCAGACATTCAGTTTATATCTCTTCGAGTACTGTGGGACACGGTGTCCATATAAACTTGAAGGCCAAGACATCCAACTGTGCGGTCTGGTTTAAATGTCACATTAACATCTATGCTGTCTGTGCCATAAGTGCTGTGACATTCTCCAACACTGGTCTGGCTAACAGACTCTCAATGGCACATCATTCAAAATCTCTATTCTCTTGTACAATAGGTCTGCCATTGGATCGCCCTGATTCACAATCTACCACGCATCCTCCTAAAACTAATATTATTTGTTTTAACGAGGGTTCAAGGATATGTTACACTTGTTTATGATAGTAGCTATTTTGTTTCCAGCATTTTGAAAGAGGCTTGACCTTTTCTCATTCTCAGCCCTCCACTTGCTGCTGACCTTTTGCTTGGAGGCCGCACACGTTAGCTGGAGACACGCTTGTGTTCTCCCTTCTCGAATGTCATGCCCGGAAGCTCTACATATCCTGTATCTCTCGACTAAATGCATACCACTTAAAACACACCAGAGCACAAATTAACTAGCACACAAAACTTAGAAACACAGCACATAATACATTATAATATGCTCAAATAGAGATCTCAAGGCTACAGTCAATGGCTACAGTGCACACACACACATACAGTACAGAAAAGAACCTTTTGATATCCATTTCACCACATTTTAACACAACAATGAGCAAAAAAACTATTCAGTATCCTGTTCCACACCGTACGCCTATAATCTGTGCATGAAAGGTCAAAAGCATTACACAGGAGTAATATTATAAACAGCTGAAGGTCTAAAGATGTTTCATACTTCCATATTTTTCTGATAGTTACAACCCTTTAAAAATGATCATTTACAGCAGGGCTCTTGTAGTGGACTGATTAATGAGAAGAATAAAAAAAATAAAAGGTAACCCTTCATTTTACGGGTCCCTAACTACATATGAACTATACTGTATATCAGCAGGAACTAAGATATGAACTAATCTGTAGTGTGCATGCATATATGTACAGTATGTTCATATCTTTGTTCATATGTAGTTCATAAGAGTGATCAGACCTGTAACATGGAGTATCCTTCTACAGTTCATATGTAGTTGATGAACTATATATACATGAACTACTACTATTTTTATTAGTGTAAACCAAAGTCACAAATCACAGATTATTCTTAATTGTCTTTACAGTTTTTACAACACCCCTAATCCTTAGACTCTCATGTTGTATATTGAAAAAAACCCTTAAAACCCCTTTAAAGTGTAAAGAAAAATTATGTAAATCTATTTATTAGCTATCATTGTACTGATGTGCATGGTGCATGCATCCGCATGTTTAGCGTATCAAATGTTAAGCAGTATCTGGTCATGGAAACTTTTTCTTAGTGAGAATGGTTTATAGTTTTTAAAATATACATGAAACCTTTAAATCTCATCTGATAGCATTGACGGCATTCCAGCATGCATTTACAAGTCATCCTCAAAGCCATTTAACTTTCTCATATTGAGGCCTCAGACATATTCAGGTTTAGCATCTTCAATTGTCACTAAATATGGCTGGTAATCTCATCCTCATTTTAAAAGATGTTAAAGCCAATTCCTGTAGTTGAGTGTTTTGCAGAGGACACAGAACAGAGAAAGCTAAAAGCCAAATAATTGCACATATCTAAGTGAAATGTCTTTGAAATAGGCTTGCTTCTGGCAAGGCAGTTTCTTCTGGGGCAAGAACATTTCCATTAATCACATACTATATAACCAGCAACCAACTGCATTATATTCAGTGCACAGAAAAAAAAAGGTGCAGGAGGGAATCAGAGACAAGAAATGAAATTATACAAATTTAAAGGATCAGTGGAACAAAATTAAAGAACTGAATTGTAATTTGAAATGAACAAAAAGTCAGATACAAAGCATTACAGGCTTCATATATCTAAAGTTAAAGTGATGGCCTCTTGTCTTTCTGACATTGGTGACTTTAACATTAATGTTCCATACCGCTTCATTCAACTAGACAGGACATTTAGAGCAAGAGACACTTCTTTGGCACCTGGTGCAATAGAGAGAGTGAGTGTGAAAAAGAGAGAGAGGGGAGTCAGTTAGAAATGTGAAATAAAAGGAAGGAGACTTTTTTTGTTCTTTCATAGGCTACAGGCTGTTGGATTTTAAAACGTATTTTGCTATCGAAGCATTAAAAAAACTAAAAAAAAAAGAAAGAAAATCTTAAACTTTGCAATTGTCGGAAAACCTGTGAAGTGGAAATGGGATGATAATCTACTATTTGGGGCGGAAAAACAAAATTTTAACGGAGATTCCAATAAGTTGAAAAACTATCCCTTATATAAACCAATGCATTAATATTTTTATGTGGACCGACAGATAAAGGAAGACAGACTTATCTCTTTGTCTATGTTGCTAAAACAACTACAGCAATAAAATATAGCCCAGAGAAGTTTATTTTTCCCTTTTTTTGTAATAAAAAGCCAAAGTTTGCAACAGGATTTTTATGGCAAGAGAATGCTGGTGTGAAATTTGGCAAGAATAAGAATATGATATAAGCGAAGGAAGGAAACCTTTATTTCATTCTTTCATCAGCAACATTACTGTTTATTGTACACTTTTTAAATGTAAAACTTATTTTGCACCTAAAACACAGTGGACTCTCTCCTGTTTCTTTCAGTCATTCCTCTGCATATGTTTTACATTAATATCATCGAAAGTGATCAGAGCCAAGTCATCTGCTTGTTCTGTAAATCTGGCATACAATCATTGAATGACAGGACATAATAAGAATAAATAAGATAAGTTTACAAGCAGTAAATAAAAATATTAGAAGTATAGAGACAGTGTGCTAATGTGATACTATACATAGAACAATGATGATTGAGATTCACTAGAGAGGCGTTAGAAGGTGAAACAAGGCACAGATTTCTGTTTTTTCACAGTATATGTCTAGAATCGATAACATTATCAGATCCTTCGTCCTCTTTTGTTGAAAGCTGCATATATAAATGCTACCAGAACTTACGCTCAATTCACAAAAATCTAAACATGCAAGTAGACATAATTATTGGGCTGAATATAAAAGAACAAATACAATTTTCTCTCTTGGATATACACTGAGGCATAATATTAATCTTCCCAACTCCCACTCATCATTAAATTAAAAAGTTATTGAAACGCAACGTAACAGCTCTTCTGGTTTCTTGGTCTGATTATTTTAATCTATATGTCTTAATCAAGTATTATCCAGTACATCTGCACATGTTAATATACCATAATTATCAGATTCAGTCTACCAAATTGTGCATAACATCTGGTTACACAGCAGATGCACTTTATTGAAATTATCAAAGTTTTTAAGGGATGAATTCATGCTCCTTGCAGAAAAAAAAAAACAAAACTATGGATGGTCTGGAATCATGTCAACAGGGATTTAGTCCTTAATGTTTCCAATTGGCAGGATTGATCCCATCCCTCCAACGCTGTCCTAAAAGACAGCTTTGACACATAATCTCCTCACTTTAACAAAGGTTATAATATGTGGATGTTAAGAAGGGAGAGGTGGACAGACTGCATCACAGTCAAACGTATATAACTGCAATGGAAAAGAAAGAAAGAAGGAAAAATGGGGAAATGGATAGATCGTTATTTTTGTTGTTTGTCTTTTACTTTCGCAATTGTCGGGAGACCTGTGAAGTGGAAATGAGATGATAATCTATTAGGGGTGAAGAGACGGCAATTTCAAGAAGATCCCAATGAACAATAAGATGAAAAACAATTCCTTTCGTAAACAAATCGACTAATGTGTTTATGTGGACAGATAGATGAGGTAAGACAGACTTATCTTTGTCCACGTTGCTAACTGCAACAATTAGGTATACGGCACGGCTGTTTTATATCTTTGTGTTAAATTGGTGTTTTCAGCGGCGGTTTTCCAAACGGCGCTGGGCCAATATTCCTGAAACTTAGGTGTTAGGGTGAGGATTGGCCAAAGGACTGACCATTGGCCTTGGTGAATGTATGCGCTCTGAGTGTCCTTCAAGTTTTCAAGACTGGACATTTATGGGAAGAGGTTGTGTGAAATTTAGCATATGGGGAGAGAGAGAGAGAGAGAGAGAGAGAGAGAGAGAGCAACTATTGGCAAAAAAAAAGAGGTCAGCTGATCTTTCTGCCCTCAACACCTTTGCATTTTTGACAGTATCGGTTGCCTCCACATCCACCTGCCCAGACAATGCTGGAGAGCAGAGATGGGATCAAGTCACACATGTGCCAGTTTTAAGTAAGTCCTAAGTTGAGAGTTCGTTACAGTGAACTCTCAGGTTCATTCTCACACATACAAGACATGCCGTTAAACTTCATTCTCCCTTTTGCCACCACAAAGTCAATTGTCTTTTACTTAAAGAGGTTTATTACTTTGGATTTAAAATTCTCATTTAGCCAATATGTCTACATATTTAATTAATTTCAAATCTAGACTAAAGTCCTTTATAGTCCTTTATAACTAATCATTTTACCTTTATACTTACTCTCAATGTTACCCTGTTTGTGTGTGTTCTACTATGGTATGGTACGTTTCTTATTGTTTGAATTTTTAATATGTTATTTTATCCTGTTTTTCAGGTAGGTTTCCTTCAATAAGCCTATTTTGGGTTCCAAAATGCACTTTGAGTGTTTTTTGTTAGTTTTTTTTTTAATCTATGTACTTGTTTTTGTATTATGGTTCAAATAAAATAAAATACAATACATATTAGATCGATAATAGTATCAGTCTAATAATGATATTATTGGCCAATGCCCTGTTCAAAAAGTGTGACGATGTATTGAATTTGCAATTTAAGTACCGATTGAGTAAAAATGTTAAATGTAATCAATCTGTTGCAGCGATAATGATCAGCAAGTCTATAGTTTCTCAGGCTCAGTTATTCAGTGTGTTTGCATGAAACTAATTATTGCCTTGATCAGAGTAAAATTGGACAACTGAAGTGCATGTATGTAATTAATACTGGAGCTCTCCAACACTGATTAAGACAACCAGATAATTTCTCCGGCATGTATACACCTTAATCAGAGTTAAACTAGACAATGCATATGTGCATGCTCCACACCCCCGCACTGGCATATGACTCAGACACAAAAATACCCACATCTTTCCACAGCATATGGAGTTCTTGTCTGCCTCTTGAAATTATCATGATCATGAGTGTTAGTGTTAATGAGGCGTACATGCAATCATCCATCTTGTTCAAAAATGCCAACGTTGTACTGTGCCCCAGTTGTTTGTTCATAACGTGGCGACGTAATAGATCAACAGAAAAGGGGGCCGTATTAACCTGTTGAGATGACATATCGCCCCCTAATGTTGAGGGGGGGAGGGGCACATTCTCGTTAGTAATGAGTTTTTCCTCCATTGCATGTAAACTTCGACAAGGACGGAAGATAAGATGCCAAAATCCAATTTGGGCATAGTTTGATTAAGCTGTGCATACAAATGTGCTGATTGTGTGTGGAGACCGCTCCTCACACTGCGAAACGTTTGTCTGACCAAGAGGCACCGGTGATTAGCACAAGCACAAGTGTCACCTTTTTCAACCATTGACACTCATGCCTGCTGACCGAGGTGACCCCTATAGAAAATCAATTTTCATAATTAACCGCAACACTCTGGGCTGCCTACAGATGGCTGTAACAGCCGTTGTTGACGGGGGGCGAGCTCTTCACGGAGTAGCATGGGGAGACCTGGGATTGTAGCGGCTGCAGACTCACTATTGATACACTAAGGCTAATACTGAGCTTACCAGTTGCTAAATGACAATGACACAAAAGAATAAACTTCATAAAAGCGTATTATTTCTACTCAATGATAAAAACTGACAAAATGCTGGCACTGTGAGTGCTCACACTGCAGCTACAAGTCCAGGGGCGGTGCTGCTATTTGCATCCTAAAGTGAGGGACAAACCCGCCCAGAGCAAATGTCAAGATAGTTATTCTTTTGTGTCTCCCATCTTTTAGTTGCGTCCTGCTTGCGAGGCTTTCTGTATTCTGAGAGCGGTCTCCTTCCCCTGCTTCTCCACATCTTGGGATTCAGAACTTTCTTGTGTTTCATCACTTGGCACCTCATAGAATCCGATCAAAGGACAACAAAAAAACTAAAGAAAAAAGTTAGTGAAGAAAAGAGTTAATTTAGTTTAAAAGGGCAGGACATTTAATATTAAGTGCTGAACTATGGATTTCACAGGTCTCGGCTACAAACAGGCTTTTTTTCCTTTCTTTTTTTTGTAGGGGGGGCCATAAAACCGGTGGAATGTCAGTCCATTCCTTTTTATTGGCTGTGTGTTACTGTATAGTGGCATTAATCGGAAGCGGCATTCCACTTGTGAAAAACGGTCCAACTATAATTTTATGCTTTCGTACACTACTACTACTACTGTGCTGAAATAATAATAGTGATCTTTATTTATATAGAACATGTCTTAAACTATTCATAGGGAATAATAGGGAAACAACAGTTAACAAGGAAAATCATCAATAAAATCATACCATTCGATAAGAACATAGGATTACCTCACAAAAGGTTTATAAAATTAGCACTTCAAAAGGGACTTTAAAGTGGACACCGAGCCAGCTGACCTCAGCGATTTCAACAGACGATTCCACAGCCGTGAGGCCCTGTCCGCCACCAGGTGTAGATGGAAATGTTACCCTTATGCATCAAAACTCAGATTTTTCTTTTGAACACAATCTTTCTTCTTTCCATCCCTACATAGTAGACATTACCTACATCTGACAATCACACATCTTTTCATTTCACAGAGGAGCCACTGTAGTCAGTTTCCAATACACCTTGTCATAAACATAAAAGATATGGGGGCTTTAAGCGCTTTTTTTTCCCCCTCTGAGAGGAGCGCACACCCGTCCAACCACAATCCTTTCCCACACAGGCTTTTATGTCAACCTCCGGGCAATAAACAGATGTGTTTCTCTCTAGCATGTAAGTTCTATTATCTGCAGGGATTTGCTCTTAGTCTCAGAGATCATCACAACAGCGGGGCGTTTTCTCCCGCTGTATCTCCATCACGCCGTCACTCCCGCAAACCCCACATAAAAAAAAAAAAACTTCCTTCTTGTCTCCTCTTTAAAGATAAAATCTCTGTTCGGGGCATTACTAATCTCTGGCGGGCATGGTGTTTCGATAGATTATGGACAAAATAAATGTGTGCGCGTCTGATACTGAATTGCAGTAAGAGTGTGATGCGTAGTCAGTAGGCTTGGGCACCATCTATTTTTTCCATACCATCATATTCTCCTGACATTTCATGGGATTTATGGTATACAACAATATCTGCGTACATAAAAAAATAGAGAAAAAGGTAAACGCTGAGCTGCTGGTGATAGAATTCATTGTAGCATGCATGACATTTGCTAGCCTACATTGTTGTGTGTTTCATATGCAAGTATACGCCCATAGAATGATGAAAAGATAGGAAATAAGTGGCCTTCCTCCATAGTACCTTGCGATGGCGGATGCGGAGCAGACATGGCACAAAATAGCATTCATGTTAGCATTAGGATAGCACTCATTTGAATCAATAGAATACTTGATTATTAAATTAATAGCTGCAACCCTAGTTGCAATGGTTTTTAATCACTATCCCACAGCTTCAACTGATGGTCTTATGTGAAACATTAATTAGCAAGATTTTAGTAAAACATCATAGATTTGATGTCAGTAATCACTTTGTGACACAACATTGTGTTTACGATACTGGAGACAAATGTCCAGAAATTGGAACTGACTGATCGTTTGGCGAGTCTTAAAGTACTTAAATTTCTTTGAACACAAAAACTGGGAGAGTTTTTAGAGCTCACAAAGATTTCTTAAAGTACACTTCCAGGGAAGTCTAACAGACATAAATGCTCTCAGCAGTGTGTTGACAGTCTTGTAGCTTTGCACCTTCTAGTATTTACTTCAAATACAGATTCAGGCTGATGACAATCCTGACAGTATGGTGAAACAGATTAGGAAGTGTGATGAGGTACTGGGTAAAGCCACATATTTAGTGTCTTTAAATCTGCAAAGCCCTAAATGTATAATTAGTGAACGCTTTGATGAACAGCAAGGCAGGAATTTCCCCTGGAAACATGTCAAACGAGCTTGTCACTTATATAAAGTGGCATTTTTGAGTGTTAAGAAAGGCAGTACATGTTTTCCATCCAAGTTCCATCTACTGCCTGCAAACATGCAGGTTGTTGCTGTTGAGCTCGTCTAGAAACAGCAAGGTTGTTTCCACATTCTAACATCGGTCTGACTCAGAGAGCCAACGAGGGCATTTTATGGTCACTGCATGTTTTCTTTTCTTTCTTTTGTTTCAACTGAATTTCCATGCCACTAAATGAGAGGGAGATAAAGAAAAAAATGAACTAAGACAGGAAAAGACAGACTTGAGACTAAATTTCTATTCCAGGCATCATTAGTTTGAAATGACTATGCTGCAGATGTGGTTCAGACTGTGGAGAGAATCAGTGCGGGGGATGTGGGAAATAAAAGGGAAGTAGTGACGAAAAACCTCTGAGATGGCAGCAGATGTTGGATTCAGTAAAGATTTATGTGCTAATACAGTACGGATCTCTTCTCCCTCAACTGCTACAGCAAATAGGGATAGGAATAAAACAGGAAGAAAACCGATACACTGTACAATAAGCGTCTCTAACACAGACATGCATATGTTCATGTATTAAATACTGTGAGGACTAGATTTATGAATGAAGACAGGACAAAATACAACAAATTATACACTGCAAACTGACATAGCCAGGGTCGTCAAATATTACCCCCAAAATGTGAGAGTAGAGAGAATGGAATTGTCACAGTGTATGGAGGTGGACTCAAGTGCAGAGAAGGAGAACAGGCAGACAGGATTTGTTCTGTGAATTTAATGATCAAAAGTAAAGGAAAGCTGCAAACCAGATATATGGAGCTAATATTGTGTTTTGTACTTGGAAAAAATGAAACTTGAAACTGAAATTTCAAGTTTTGATCTTAAATTATGAACAATACATTAACATATCCAAAAGAATAAGTGTGCACTTTTGTTTTCCAGTTGAATATAATTATGATCCACTCTGCTAATTAGTTATAAATAAATTGAAATTGAAAATAAAATGAATAAAATATTTTCATTTTTCACTTTCATATTTTTTGATATTTGGGATCCCATTTCTCTCAGCTGCATGTTTTCTTTTCATTTATTTTTTATTTTTCATTATTTTTTTTTACAGTTTTTTTTATGGTTTCAGGTCTTGCTTTTTCAGTTTCAGACTTCTGATCCCGATCTAGCGTGGGGGTGTGGCATCTACTGAAAGGGGTGTGGAATCATGACAGACAGTTTAATTATGAGGCTACAGACCTCCCTCTATCATGTTGCCTTCAGGGAATGTAGGATTTCACATGATTGGGAGCAAAAAAACTGCTTTCAGTGAAAATCTATTCAGTGACGAACGGTTTGCACATGCATGAATGTCCTGCATGGCTAAAACTGTTAATGTCCAAAGCTGTTTAAGGGAAGCAGTTTTAGAGAGTACTGAGGACCAACTGTGCTACAGGAGCAACAAATATATGCCAGATTGTGTGCTTAGACACCCGCATTTTAGACCAACCAGGGCTTAAATCTATAAAGAACTAATCCCTAACAGTAGACAGGTGAGTAACAAAGGTGGAATAATCAGACAATTAACCACAGAAGAAACTGCGGACATGAAACACAAGAGGAAATTATTTCAAAATAAAACCAGAACTGGACACATAAGGAAACAAAGAAAAACAACCAATACCCCAAAAACACAAGAAAACCTGACAAGACAGTGACAGATCATGAACAGGAACAACCTGCCAGGCCTGACCTCAACCCATTTGAACACTACTTGGATCAGTTTGAGGATGCTATACATGTTAGAGTGACCAACACAACCATGATGGCTAACCTGCAACAAAACCTTATTGATGAATAGAATGACATTCCATACCATAACCCTGGCTCTTCGGGGGCAAGAGTTGTCTTATTGGAGCATAGGGTTAGATTGTGGAGATATGGCTGTAGAATCTTGTCCCAATATTCTTCAACAAGTTTTTTTTTTAGCCTTTCTTTTCATTTCTTTCTTCTTTATATTGTTCAAAATAAACATTCATTCAATCATAAAAGTTGAAAATGAAAAAAGAACAGTTTGAATCCTTGGAAAGTGTTGAAGATTGCATAATATTGTGTAAGCAATGAAAGAACGGCTGCTGACAGAATTAGTTTTTTAGTGTGATCACATGCGACCAAAAAAAAAAGATTAATTCATTTATTTAAGAGAAGAACTCAGAGTAGTACAAGTACAGTTACTCTGTCAAGCTTTTATTTTGATAAAATAGCCCCATCCTTAGTTCTCTGTTAAGATACCTTTACCATCTGTGGCTCAACTGTAGTTTCCCGTTAACCTTTAATAAACATTAGGGGCTTATATTTTGAAAAAAGCCACTCATTTTGACTTTCCTGTTTTTTCTGTTATGCTTATGCTACTGTTTTGGGCCTTTATTTTGAAAATTAATTTGTGTGTGTGTGTGTGTGTGTGTGTGTGTGTGTGTGTGTGTGTGTGTGTGTGTGTGTGTGTGTGTGTGTGTGTGTGTGTGTGTGTGTGTGTGTGTGTGTGTGTGATCTAAAAATAGCCTCAGGTAGCACAGGTTGCTATGGATACAAGACCCCCCAGTAGGAGGACACTTAATGATGCTTAAATAATGTTTCGCTGTCACTCAGGATGAGGTGATATCAAATCTGAACAAAAAAACATTCCAATATATTAAAAAGTAAATATTTCATCCAAAATGTTGTCACTAATTAGTGTTCCAACACTTCACTGACACTTCACTGATGAGGATGATGTAGGTTTTGACATAAATTCTGAAATAAAAAGAATTGTGGCAGGTTGCAAATCACCAGCATCCCTGTTTTTGACAAACTGATTTAACATGGGAGTCAATCAGACTTTTATTCAGCACTCTCTCTGCAATCTTTAGGTGATCTATGAAAAAAAAATATTTCCTATTCCTATTTCACGGGAAGCAACATTGGTGGAGAGGGGACAAAATTGTCTACATGATGATGTCACACATTAAGTATGCCAGATCCTACCTGAAAACCAAATCCTACCTGAACACCCTGAAGAGGGCGAAGAAGAGACTAAATTCATCCTGAAAATGGAATATTTAGAATATTGTCAAGCTGTGATTTGGGTGAACTAAGTACGCAAGTAGAGGAGGGGAATGTTGTAAACACACTTATTTCCTGCTGCTTTTATGGGAAAAATAAGGAATGCAATAGACTGTACCACAGTACTGTGGTTTCAACTGGATTTGTGGCAAAAAAAAAATATTGCAAACTGGCTTTGAGATGCTTGTTTCTTCACTTTTCTCAATAGCTCTTTATTTCAGCCAGACTGTGGCCACAATCTGTGGCCCACTCAGCTCAAAAGAGCCCTCCAACACCTGAATACTAATGAAGAGCTTGTGATCTTAACATGACTTTGGCCTCAGCATGGAGGAGACAATGTCAAGCACTCCTCTGGTCTGAGATAGAGACACGCTGAGGGCTGTCATGACTCTGCTGTGGAGGATCAGCGAGAGAAATCGCCGAGGGCATAGGGCAGAGCGAGGTGAAGGAACCAGAGAATATCAGTGTGTGACACTACCTTGTTTGTTACATTTTATTTCTAAATTTACAGATCGCACATTTGTTCTGAACCTCTACCTTTTTTTTTTCCAAATGGTTTAATTTCATTATCAATGCTCACTCCAGTGAACAGGCACTTAATCCTTTATAGAGTCCCAACAGCAATTAAACGTCAGGGTCTCTATTTCAATTCCAATAAAAGTAAGTAGGTAGAAGGGAGTTTGAAAAGTGCTAGATGCTGAACTGAAAGTTTGTAGGGTTGGCTCATCCCCCTGAGACTGGAGGCGTAGGGCTCTGTGGGGAGCATTAAAGATGTTTTGTTGCTGGAAACAGAGAAATGGAGGACTATCAGGGATCAGAGGAGGCTGAAGTACGCTATGAGGAAAAAAAATACTCTCCTGGTTGGATCCGTGTGTTTGAGGCTGTGTGTGTGTTGCTTAGAAACACGCCAGCATTTGGTCTTTTAACGTGGATGTTGTCTGTTGGCCACGCTGACTCCCACTCACTCTTGCTGCATTCTAGAACATGCCTCATACACAGTTTATGATTGAATACTTTAATACATGGTATATGATGGAATACTTCGATTTTTTTTTTTTTACACACAAGCAATACACAAGAAAACCTTTGGAGCTACTTGCTTGTTCAGAAGACGCCAATTGCTTGGTCTTCAGAATGCATAGAGAAATTCAAATAAACTAGTATATGCACCAACAACATGAAATAAACCAACATTATATTATAGACATTACACATAACTACTCTAATAAATAAATGTTCTTTGCTGGGTGGGTGCTATTTTATATGATTTTATGGTTTCCCAGTAATTTTCCACATGTAGCCTAATTTGAAAATTCAAGTTGTAGTCCATATGTTTTAAAGAAACAATGTAGAAAAAATGAAAAAAAAAAAATGACTGCACCTATCTTATGTAACTGAGAGCGTGCATCTTATAATGAAGTGGATCAATCATATTTGACTCTTGTTTATTCCAATGTAAACTGGACACATGTAAAAGGACTGAAACGTTTGTATTGAGGTTATAAACTGACTGAAGCAGCCAAAGAGCATCCATCAAAAAAAAAAAACTGTGACAGAAGTCAACATTAGATGAAGTGTTCAAACAGCAAATGTGTTTGCCATTACCCCTTATTTTAAGTTTGAGAGAATTTCATTATTTTTCAAAGCGTTTCTGAGTTGAAAGTGGAGAACAAATTAAGCCTGGGGGTGATGAATTAATTTATTCCTTAACCCTTTACTATTTAAATGTATGCTACAACTGTATACATAAACATCTGTCTTGTGCTGATCCTGCGAAACACAAAATATGGTGAACACACATGCCATAGTAGCTGTTCTGATAATAGTGGTAATGACAGTCATTGGTCAGGCTACATTAGTTGTGTGAGAGCTCACACACCGTGTTCTTTTCGTCATTTTGCCATATTTGTCTTCTATCTCCTCCTGTACTGTTTGTCCTACAAACTTCATTTCAACAGCAATGCATGTGCATATTCTTTTAGAGATGGACCATTATATTTAATCTAATCTGTTTCTGTGATTAACTTTTCGTACATTCAAACCTTGAGTGACTTTAGGTTTCATTTACACTTCAAAACTGCTTCAGTCACATACACACACATTTTGTAATCATGTTGTACTAAACAAATTTGCTTTATCCCCTGATTTTTTTTTTTTTTACATGCAGAAGTGAACCATTTTTCAACTTTTGTGTATTTTTCTCAAAGGGTTGTTACATTACAATAGAGTTACTTACCGGTTTAGGTTGTCTCTGTCTCTCGATTTGAAGCTCAGCGCCCCCTAGAGGCCCGGAGCACATGTTCCTATGTTTCCTTTAAAAAAAAAAAGAGATTATGTATATTATATATATTAGATATTAGATCCATATGCATGTTGAAAACAGTCTCCTTTGTCAGGTAACAGTGTATATGTTTGATATTATAGTAGTTTAAGGTTTGGCCATAAATCCCTTTTTAGATCCAAAGGTTGTGGATACAAATCCAGCACTAAGCAGAGTTGAAGGTGTAAAAAATGCAGACATGCACAGCTGATCCAAACCTGCTTAATGAGGCTGTCACCGGGCTGCAGCAGAAGCCAGCAGCTTCCACACACAGTTTCTCCAGACATTGCTTTTTCTAGTTACCATTTTTTCTCTGCAATATGATCTTAATTGTGTGAGTAGTCACGCATCCACAAACAAACTGTGTATGCTTCCATATGTTCGCTTTAAATCAGGAAGCAGAGACACATACAGGCAACCTGTCTGTGAAAACTTACTGTTGCTAATTACGTCTATGTGGCATATTATGGTTGTACAAGCAGGTAATTATATGTCACAGATGTGAGTTCTACCTTATTGTGCATAGATATGATAATTTGACATTTCTGTTTCATTCAGTCATGAACTAATTGTAAACACTAAATACCTTAGTAGCTACTAATTGGGCAGAATGCTCTAATTTACTTGAGGGGATAGAAAAATTCGAATTAATGGTAAGGTAATCATAATGTAATCATAAATACCTAGTAACAACTCAAGTGTCTCAAAGAAAACATGAATAATAAACATTTCAAGCTGTTTTGCATTTTTCTCACAGCTTTTCAAACAGCTTGGGTGAAATCTCTCCTTATGAAGATATATCAGTGCTGACCTGGTACTCATCTCCAATTTTCCTTTTCTTAAACCTCTGGAGAAGATTGTATTTAACCAGCAATGTAGTTATTAGGTCAAACATACCACCAAAGAAGCATATTTGACACAATTCATCATGGTATTAAGAGACTTTGGAAATGGGTGGGTTTCCCAGGACCCAGGCAAATCTGTCATACATATATGTTTCTACTTTTACTCTTGTATAACATAACATACACTGCTCAAAAATAAAGGGAACACATAAGCATTGCAATGTAGCTCCAAGTCAATCACTCTTTTGGGATATCAACCTGTCCAGTTAGGAAGCAACACTGATTGGTTGACCAATTTCACCTGCTGTTGTGCAAATGGAAAAGGCAACAGGTGGAAATTAGACCACTTGCAAGACAACCCCTATAAAAGGAATGGTTTTGCAGGTGGTGGGCAAAAACCTTTTGCCTGTCCTCATCCGTTGTGGCTGATTTTTGGATTGTTTTGCATTTTGCCAGTGCCCTCAACACTAGAGGTCTGACTGAATAAATCTACCTAACATCTACCTAACAACTAATCTGGCCTTGCACCAAATGACCATTAAAGAGATATCACTGTCACAGACGAATTTCCAGCGTTGAATAAAAATCGTGAGTTTTGCTGAACTATGAAAGTCCACTATTAAAGGAAAACAAACAATATGAGTTTTTCGCTACGCAGTGAATTAGTTGAATGGTAACATTCCCGGACCAGCAGTAGTTGATCCAGTGATGCAGCAAAGTGCTTCTTCTGCATACTAAGGCCACCCGGAGAGGAGACGGAAGCTTAATGTCTGCATGTAACAAATGAGTCCTCTCCTGCAACAGGGCTCTATTAACATTTTGCCATCAACTTCCTTCCACTGTTCATCCCATCCATAACTCAATCTCACTTTTGAGGGGCTTCCACTCCCGCAAGGATCGCTGGTACACACGCCTATGTGCGCACGCACACTTTATCACTGTCTAACCAGTCTAACCCCAAAGAAGCAAGATAAATGAAATCTCGGAGGAAAGGTGATTTTAATTACACCAATCTGCTGCATCACTCTCTCACTCATTGACTTTCAAATAATGTAGCTCATCAGTGCTGCCAACATCCCTCCCTATCAAACACAGGTAGAACACCATGTCCTTTGATAACAGTGATATTAATCCTAGTAATGTTCATCACTGCTGAAGTGTAGTCCCCTTCAATCTTAGGGAAATAGAGTTATGTCATACAAGTTTTCTAGATGCCACACACATTTAAAAGAAGGCAAGAATGTTTAACATGGCGACAATTAATGCGATCAATCATCCTTAACTCTGGTAGACAAATAGATATGGAAATATAATATATCAATTAGAAAGTAAAGGTCATCACTGCAAGACAGATATTCATGGGAAGACAAATATCTTGTCAGCATCTTTCAGTTCATTCCATTGCAGCACATATAAACACTCAACGATCCATGTTTTGCATCTTGTAATAAATTGAAGATCTATATTAGAAGATCTACATTAATATAGATTAATATATATCAATCTATATTAATGTTGCTATTAAAAAAAACAAAAATTGTCAAGTTTGGATATTCAAGACTAGAAGCTCGTTTCCATCTCTGTTGCTGGTTACATGTTGAAATTGTTGCACAGCTGTAATGGGCGTTTACATACACATTGCCAAGTGCACAGAATATAATTGACACACATGATCCACACATACAATAGCAGCAAAGTAGATATAGAACAGTGGTTAGAAAACACCCTGTGCAACACATATGGACCAAGATGAACAGAGCCGCAAGCAATTACCAAAGAAAACAATTAACTGACTTGCAGAATGACAAATATTACATTGTGAGTAACACATAAATGACCATGTAGCTAAAACACAAGTGTTTTGAACTAAATCATCACTGTCAGGAGACTCCCAGCATATAAAGATTATGCCAGATATCTCACCCTATAAAATAAAAACAGCATAATAAGATCCTAAAAGAAACAAAGTGAAAATTATACTATATGTGGCCACATATACTAGTTTGATAAAGTTTGTTAAAGTGATTCTTTTTTGTTTGTTTTGTTTTTTTAAGAGTAAAGCAAGCCAAAAAAAAGCTGTAAAGGTCATCCAGAGTATCAAAAGAGCACCTCGTAGTATGTAAACTACAAAATGGCTGACCACATGTATTATGGAGTCTTATGTCAACAATTAAACCTCTTCTGTACTTCGGTATGCTACATACAGATGTGATGAATGTGCGTGGGAGTGCGTGGTTGTGTGTGTCTGCAGGTTATTGAAAGACAAAAGAAAAGAAAGAGAGATAATCACAGATGGACACCTACAGGTAGCAATTATCTCCTTATACTTTACCCTATACTTACTATATTTATCTCTATACTTCAAAGACACGTTGATGAGGAAATCTTGCAGTGGTCCACAGCCTGGTAAACTCATCTGCTGCAGATAATACTCAGTAGATAATACTCAACACAAAATGCAAAATCTAGCAGCAGTTGTACTTTTTAACAGCACCAACTCAAGGGCTCATACAGTGCCAAACAATTACACAGGACAGTGTCTAGCATGGCAGAGCGCGAATGAGGGAAGCTGGAAGCATTCTCTTCTGCAGGAAGTTGGAGAAGGCTGGACTGTAACAGCCATTTCTCTTAAAGTTGTCTCTGTGAAATGAACTTTTGTACTTAGTCGGAGCCTACAAGGTGATCTCTCAAGCGCCTCGTCCAGCTCGGTCTCAGGAGGATCAGCGACAGAAAAAGTTTCGCTAGTCTTTTCTGCCTCTTTCTTTGTTGGGATGGTGACTTGAAAGAGGAAGATTTGGACCTCTGGTCAACTTCTTCTCTCATCTGATGAGAAAGATGACCATGTGTCATCCTTAAATGACACATATCCTATCAGGCTGCATGCTGAGTCTGGATAAGTCTCCTTTGTTTAAATGTATAATATCAGCAGGAGGCCATTTGTTCTTGTGTGTGTGTTCTTATCTCACTTTAAGGCCGACATATAACATCCCAAGCGTCTGTTATTTGTTTCAAGTGAGTCCTGCATGCCTCAGTCAAATCAGTGTCAATTTTGTTGGTTATTTTTCAGTTTAGTTTTAGTCTTGTGTCAAATGCCCATATTAGTTTTATTCATATTTATTAAACTTGTATTCATTTTTGTGTAGTCACGTTTTATCAGTAGTCGAGACATTTTAGTGTTATTTTAGTCAGCACTGGAGGAGAAATACAAGTGGCACGCATCCAGTGAAGGCATTGTAATTTTTAAAGTCTGTGATGAAGAAAGAAAGATATTTTTATTAGGTTTCTATTTAATTAAGTAGATTCCATCTTGTTAATTTCCTCAGTCAGTGGTTAAGGGCATTGATTTTGTCTCGCCGTCACCTCCGTTTTCATCATGACATAAATCATTGTTTACAAATATATTTTGTCTAGTCTTGTCTGACAAAATTGAAACCGAGTCAAAGCCTGCGTCTTTTCATCTGTTTTTACCAGACCCAGCAGTAAATACGCTCAGTTGGTAGTTTATGAAGTGCATCTAACTAAAATTAATGTGGTATAACACAGCCCTCTCAACACCACTCAATATAACATTAGGTTATGTTTCAGGCAACAAAATAATCAAATGGTTTGAATACAAAATTGGTATTCATGACTGGAGACTTGACTTCAGACAGATGACTCAAAAGGACTTGACCTTTTTGCATTTTTCTAGCTTTAGAGTGTACAGTTTATTTTTGAAACACGATTGGATGATTTCTATTGCAATAGACATCAGTTCACTCACTAACTCATTGCTGAGCAAACCAGCAAATAATCTTGTGTAACATTTCCATTTCTATATATAAACAACACTGTCATGGCATGACTGTATTGGCAGCGTACATTTTAATGTCTCAGAACACACGTTCCCACTTGGCCCATAATTCCCACTTCTGATGGGTTCCCGTGAATAATTTAAGGTGAAACTAATTACTTTCAACAAATTTAGAGGTTACCGTGCAACTCATTTAAAAGGAGTAATGAGTTTCAAAGCATGCATTAATGAGACATTCATCAAGCTGACTGCATTGAGTTTTACAATTTCTACCTGAATAATACTTGTACCTGTACTTACAGATTTACTATGGGGTTTTCTGGTAAACAAAAGTAACAAAAAGTTTTGTAAACACATTGTATGTATCATTGAAGTCTAACAAAAGAGATGAATGCACAGATCTGGTGATACTAATAATTAATGCAATCAAAAATATCCTTTAAAATGCAGCAGGATATTTATTTATATTAGGGATCACATTTTCATAGTAATTTACTGATTATTATTTCGAATAATTCATCTTTTTTATATGTTGGCAATTCCCATAAGTGAGAAAACAGGGCTCTCCTAATATGTCCAGATTTGCTCCTCATTGTCCAGTGGGAAGCTGTGTCCTTCGGATCACTTTCGTTAATTTGAAAGCTTCTTGTTCAAAGGCGTTGTTCTAACACTTGAGGCGGGTGATAATGAGAGAAATTACAGGTCTTCATTAACGGCACGGTTTCCCTCTTTAATGTAGGTCGTGAAAGCTACCGTGACGCCGTGGAAGAAAACAACTTTGTGGTTGAGGTGAGTCCAAAAATTCAAATGCATGAAGAAAGCATTCAGCGTTCAGTCGTTGACAGGTTGACACTCAGACACATCCATATATTTCCTATTTGTTACTCTTGTGTCTGACGTCAAGCTATTAGACTGACATTGTGTGCTTGTATGTGTATTTTTTCATTGTAAAATCAGATGCAACTATATCCTTGTCAAATTGTACATTTTTGCTATAGTATAGAAGTGCTCAGGTCTCAGTGGTTTTCTAAAGACAGGCGATGCAATATTCCCTGCTAACTAGAACGCCCCTTCCGGGAGAAGGGGTAGAACAGGACCAAACAGGCTAGAGCTAATTTCAGTAGGTGGAGATCCAACACAGCGGGGAAAGTGTCTAACACATACCACAGTTAACATCAATTATGGCCAGATGTTACACATTGCACCTTTAAGACTGTTGTCTCTCTACAGGAGATGCAGATCAGCTTTGACTACATCTGAATTTGCAGTTACACATAAATCATCCACCCACAAAGAAATTTAGAAATACATGTACCCACATATTTCAATCTACCACTATCTGTTCTTTTAGGCTTTATTATTGCCTTTCAAATTATGTTGAGCAACGACATCTTTTTTTTTCTATTATAGATATTTTTTCATAGCAGCTATGCTTAAATGAAATAGTAGGTAAACACAGGTGATAACACTGATACTAATTAGGTTGCGTTACATTTAATACATATCTAGTGTATATGTAAATAATATATATAAAGTATATACCTGGTATTCCCGTCTATACTCCACTATTTGAATGTGCCCACCTCATTCATATACATACAAAATTCACTCTTGTACCTTTTGTTCCAGTTACTTTTCTCTTGCACATTTTGTCTATTTACTTATTTTCCTCACACTTTTTAACAACTATTGTCTTCGACAATTTTTTAATTATTTATACCACTGCAGACAGCTGAGATATACCACAGTTAAATTACTTGTTTGGTATGCACAAACTTAGCCAATAAAGCTGATTCTAATTGTGATTCTTTCCAGTGAGCCAACTTGCACAATAGTAGCACCTGACTCTGTTTGACCGGGATTGGATTGTAACCATGAAGGAGAATTTCAGCATATTTAAACATAGAGAAGAGAAGACAAAATGCCAAAGACTCTTTTTTCAAAAAATTAGCTTTTTATTGGAGTGATCGGAATAGAAATTTAGAAATTTGGTCCAGTACTGAGCAAGAAATAGCAGCACACACACCTCAACATTTCCACACAACTGAGATCTTTGCCATGTCGTCTTCTCTTGACCACAGTAAAATCAAGCATGATGTTACTGCATATCATCGTCATTGAGGATACTGTATGTTGTTCTCAGCCGTCAGTAAGAGTAATGTCAGATGCCCAATATACAGTATTATTTAAAAAGTGGGAGTTTAGTAGAAAAATGTAGGAAAAGTAGGTCTAAAATCATTAAAAAACAACAACCACATCCCTATGTAAATGCAAAATAAAGGCAATTTTTGCTCCAATGCAAATGTGAACAAAAACTTGACATCTTAAAAAATATACATTTAAAATTATTAATTAATAAACTAATTGAGTTCTCCAGCCCTCACATATTCTCAAAAGCAGATTCTTACAGATGATCTTACTGATAATCATTTAAAAAGCTCAAAATCTCAAATTATATAAATAGTTAATTCACTGTTTTTACTGTACTTAAAGCTCAGCTACGCAAAGATGGGCTAACCAGGCCTCCTGTCTGCCTGTTTAACAGCAAACAAACCATAAACCTTCTCCAAACAGTCCAGATCTGTGGAGTCCTGCAGGGATCAACAGATGTGAAGCCCAGCGGCTGCTCGCTCGGTCGGCATGCTGCCGCTGCGGTTCAGTGGCTAACAGGCAGAGCTAACTGCTAACAGCTTCGCCAGAAACACACGTCTGCTTATTTACTGCCAAATGACAGCTGAAAAAGTCATGGTTGAAACTGATCTGGTGTGAATTTTTTGCAGACAAGCAAAAAAAATCCTTGTTTCATTGGCACTCCAAGTCCATAATAACTATAAATGAACACATGTGGAGTTATGTACTTAACAAAAAAAAACTGAAAAACTGACTAATAACTGAAATAATGTTTTATATTCTAGTTTCTTCAAAATAGCCACCCTTTGCTCTGATTGATAAAGCAAGAAATTCCACTAATTAACCCTGATAAGGCACAACTATGAAGTGAAAACCATTTCAGATTTTTTTCTTGAAGTTCATCAAGAGAATTTTAAGAGTTTGCAAAGCAGTAATCAGAGCAAAGGGTGGCTATTTTGAAGAAACTAGAATATAAAATATGTTTTCAGTTATATAACCTTTGTATATGACCTTTTTTGTTAAGTACATAACACCATAAATGTGTTCATTCGTAGTTTTGATGTCTTCAGTGAGAATCTACAATGTAAATAGTCATGAAAATAAAGAAAAGATTGAATGAGAAGGCGTGTCCAAACTTTTGGACTTTCTTTTCTAAAAGGCCTCTACTCTCCTGTAAGACACAAGAGGGTGTTTTCTGGCTACAGGGATCTCTTTATGGAAAGTGGCAGTAGCTGTTAAGATGCTTTCATCTCCCCAAAATCTACAGCTACAATAATGGCATAAGTTTGAAAACTGGGTGAATAAATGCCATATCTGTTCCAGTGAAGGTGCTCTCCGCTTTGTGGTTTATGGCGATAGCATAGGTTTATTCAGTGGGAGACTGGGAATAGATTTGGTTTGTCACAGCCAAATATTAATAGAGCAATGCCAATGGTATTGGTGGCTATTTAAGTCCTTTTGCCATCAGTACATCCAGTTTCCATACACGGAGCGGTGCATTGCTGAAGGGCAGATGGCTGTGTTTTGGATCAGCGAGGGAAATTCTATTGTACACACATGCAACAAAATTTTGGCCCGCAGGGTTGTGCACAATATAGAGCAGGATAACAAGGTGCCATTTGATGCCCCATTTGGGAGCTACGTATACCAAGGAGACAAAACCTCATTCATCGCTTCTACAACGTTAGTGTTAAATCGTTGGGATATTCAATGTGTGAAACAGGCAATTCAACGTTTAGTCAAACACTTGATATATTTGATGAACATTTCACGGTTTTGTTATTCTCTTGGCTGAATTCCACTGGACGATCAGAAACCACTGAAATTAGTAAATAAACTCAGGAAGCCGGTTCTTGTATATTTATTTTGTCTTATTTATTTATTTATTTAATACGGAGATAGCACATTTAAATACAGTCTACAAAAAATATGATTCAATATTAACAGTTATCTGTCTCGGACACAGATACGCCTGAGTCTATTCTGCTACTTACATCCAAAATAGAAGCAGAACTGACGAGCGTGGCCACACGCTCCTCAGACTGTGTCAGCGTAAGGCTGCAGTCCAGCTGGCTGCCTCCAGTCAGCCTGGAGCTGCACTCAAGTTCTACAACAAGCTCTCTGGTGGCAATTTTGAGATCGGACCATTTTTTCTTCTTAAATAACTGTGATATAATCTATTATAGCTATGTATGATTGCAAATCAGATCTATGAATTCCATATTCAAATCTCAGCTGGAGCCTGATTGTCCCCACCGACACTGTTGACCACAATGGTGATCTCCTCCCACACAGTTTTTTTCTTCAATGCCATTTACCAGGCTACAAATAATGAACTTAACTTTGTCTGAGAAGTTTCTTGTCTTGGCTGTATTGTGCATCTCCATGTTCAAACTCTAAAACTCTAGAAGTAAGGCTTCTCTCTCTCTCTACACACACACACACACACACACACACACACACACACACACACACACACACACACATATATATATATAAATGTCACTTTTCTACATGTTTAACATTACATGTTATGTTTGTTGAAAATATTGCCTTTTTCCTTATAAAGGTGTTTTTACACCAAGTAAGTGTAGTTGGTCAGCAGTTATCTTTCAATGTGTATATCTATGTGTGTTTGTGTGTGTGTGTGTGTGTGTGTGTGTGTGTGTGTGTGTGTGTGTGTGTGTGTGTGTGTGTGTGTGTGTGTGTGTTTGTGTGTGTGTGTGCATGGAAGGCAGAGCAATCAACTCGTCAGACATTTAATTTATGTTAATGTGCCAAGAAATCAAACACAGCTTGTTTGTCAGGATCCATGACTGACTGAGACTCTGTCACCTCCTGTTGGCTGATCTGTGTGTTCCTTTTGTTTTTGAGTCCCATGGGTCTTCCCTGCCCCTCCCCCCTCTGTTCTCCTCCCTGTTGCCTGCTCACCTGTTCCTCATTGTCTGGTGATTACCTGCCTTATTTAAACCTGTTTGTGTCTGTGTCCCTTTGTCCGGTTATCTCCCTGTCGTCGTCCGTAAGTGTGTTCCCTGCCTGCATTCCAGTAGTGACTCTGGCCTGTTTGTGCCCTTTTGTTTCTTTTATGTTTTTGGAGTTTTTTCCTGGGATTCTTGCCTTTTGTTTTGGACATTTAAGAGTATTTTTGTTACCTGCCCAGGCTTCCTCAGTTAAATAATAAAAGACTATTTTGCATCCTATCTGCGTTTGGGTCCATCCTTAGAAAAACCTGACAGTATAACCGGACCAGCTATGGACCCAGCAGACCCTGGACAGGTTAAACATGTCTTTGAGCTACATGGCTCCATGTTGAGCAACCACCAGACAATGTTGGCCACGCTCGCAAACCAAGTGGAGTCGGTGACCACGTCGTTGGCTGGATTGACTGCCCAGATTCAGCGCTCCTCATCCGCCCAGGAGAGCCAACCCAGTCACCCCTGCCCAAACCCGCCAAGCAGAGAACCCCGTCTTCCACCTCCAGAGACATATGCCGGAGACCCAGGTTCGTGCCAGTCCTTCCTGACACAGTGTGGCCTGGTCTTTGCTCTACAACCCTCCACTTTTCCGTCCGATGAAGCAAAGGTGGCTTATGTCATCACCCTGCTGTCGGGGAGGGCCCGTGACTGGGGCACGGCAGTTTGGACTAATCAGGAGGAGATTCGGGGCAATTTCAGCCTCTTCTCTTCTGAGATGAGGAAAGTCTTCGATCGGTCTAAGCAGGGCCGAGAGGCGGCGAGGGAGGCTCTACAACTCCGGCAAGGCCGCCAGTCTGTCTCGGACTACGCGATTAGCTTTCGGACGCTGGCGGTTTCGGCAGGATGGAACTCTGAGGCCATGTTTGATGTGTTCCTCCATGGGCTGTCGGAGGAGGTTAAGGACGAACTCATACCTCATGACCTGCCAACAGATTTCGACCGGTTGGTGGATCTGGCTATCCGAGTCGACGTCAGGCTAGGCCAGCGACGCCAGATGAGGATTCCCTCGACTCTTCCCCGACAGGAGGCTCGACGACCCCCCCCTGTTCTCCACCCGCCACCGCCAGACACAGACGAGGCTATGCTGGTCGACCGTGCCCGCCTCTCTCCTGCCGAGCGAGACCGGAGGCTGAGGACCAGGGCCTGCCTGTACTGTGGCCAGCAGGGGCATCTCGTCACGGGGTGTCCAGTAAAAGAGGGTGCCCACCAGAAGTGAGGGGAGTTCTGGTGGGCACACTTCCTGGAAAGACCCCCCCACCTCTTCAGACCACCCTACCGGCTACCGTGTTTTGGAACAGTCAGCGCCAGACCTCCACTGCCCTTGTGGACTCTGGGGCTGAGGAGAGCTTTGTTGACTCAGCCACGGCTGTCCGGTGGGGGATCCCAGTCTCCAGACTCCAAACACCACTCGCCGTCTATTCCCTCAACGGTGGAGAATTCGCCCAAGTGACTCATAGAACCGAACCGGTGAGCTTATTACTCTCTGGTAATCATGTTGAAGACATTGTGTTCTATCTCATTGACTCTCCTTTTAACCCACTAGTCCTCGGCCATAGATGGCTAGTGAAGCACAATCCTCACATTAATTGGGAGAGAAATACTGTTTTAGCTTGGAGCCCGTTCTGCCTGTCGCACTGTATGAGATCTGCCGTGAACCCCCTGTCTGCTCCGGAGGTTCCTGAGGAGTTCCCAGACCTTTCCAGGGTTCCTGGAGAGTACCTGGACCTGAAGATGGTGTTCAGCAAGTCTCGGGCTACATCCCTACCACCCCATCGCCCCTACGACTGCCCCATCGACCTGCTCCCGGGAACCTGCCCCCCCAGAGGTCGTATTTACTCTCTGTCCCCCCCCGAACGGCGGGCAATGGAGACATATATTGAGGACTCGCTGGCCGCAGGAATAATCCGCCCCTCCTCCTCCCCAGCTGGGGCCGGGTTCTTCTTTGTTTCAAAGAAGGATGGGTCCTTAAGACCTTGTATAGACTACCGTAGCCTAAATTCCATCACGGTCAAAAACAAATACCCTCTCCCTCTAATGTCTGGAGCCTTTGAGTTGTTGCAGGGTGCTACCGTTTTCTCAAAACTAGACTTACGCAACGCTTACCATCTAGTCCGCATTAGGAAAGGTGATGAGTGGAAGACCGCCTTCAACACTCCCACCGGTCACTACGAGTACTTGGTCATGCCTTTTGGTCTAACTAATGCGCCTGCTGTGTTCCAGTCTCTAATTAATGATGTATTGCGTGACATGGTTAATAGATTTGTGTTTGTGTACCTGGATGACATTTTAATTTTTTCCAGATCCCTTCCTGAACACATCCAGCATGTAAGGTCAGTGCTGCAGAGACTACTAGAGAACCAACTTTTTGTTAAGGCTGAGAAATGCAATTTTCACCAGGAATCTACCTCGTTTTTGGGTTTTATCATCTCTAATGGGGGTTTAGAGATGGACCCAGCCAAGATAAAGGCTGTGATGGACTGGCCTACGCCTCAATCACGCAGAGACTTACAACGGTTTTTAGGGTTTGCTAATTTTTATAGGAGGTTTGTGCGTAATTACGGCTCTGTGGCAGCTCCATTAACACGTCTAACCTCCTCTGCAGTCAGGTTCGTCTGGGACAGGGCGGCAGAGACGGCGTTCCAGGAGCTGAAGGGTCGGTTTACATCGGCACCGATCCTGACCACTCCCGATCCCAAACTCCAATTCATCATGGAGGTGGATGCCTCGGATATCGGAGTAGGGGCTGTCCTGTCCCAAAGGTCCCCAACGGATGGTAAAGTGCATCCATGTGCCTTTTTTTCTCACAGACTGTCTTCCACAGAACAGAACTACAATGTGGGCGATCGGGAACTACTGGCCGTCAAGCTGGCCCTTCAAGAATGGCGGCACTGGCTGGAGGGGGCAGAGCACGCATTCCTGATCTGGACGGACCACAGAAATCTGGAGTATTTAAGGACTGCTAAGCGCCTGAATGCTCGTCAGGCCAGGTGGTCTCTGTTTTTTAGTCGTTTTAATTTTACCTTGTCCTATCGTCCAGGCTCCAAGAACCTTAAACCCGATGCCCTGTCCCGCCAGTTCGGTGGGTCCGCAAAACTGACCACTGGGGATACCATTCTCCCCTCCCGGTGCTTCGCTGGAGTCGTGTCCTGGGAGGTTGAGAGGAAAGTGGAGAAGGCCTTACAGAAGGTAGGCAGTCCGGAGGGGTGTCCCACTAACCGTCTGTTTGTGCCCAGATTCCTTCGACCTGAGGTGTTGCTCTGGGGTCACGC
The DNA here is from genome assembly GCA_030544235.1 of Lepturacanthus savala. Taxonomy (NCBI): domain Eukaryota; kingdom Metazoa; phylum Chordata; class Actinopteri; order Scombriformes; family Trichiuridae; genus Lepturacanthus; species Lepturacanthus savala. The sequence goes on along the minus strand of CM060462.1, from coordinate 12,022,560 downwards.
ATCAAACCTAGCATGCCACGCTGGGGTCAGGAGGACCTTGGCTGGCCTGCAACAACGCTTCTGGTGGCCCAAGATGGTGGACGACGTCCGAACCTACATCGCTGCCTGCAACACGTGTGCTAGCAATAAGACCTCCAACCAGCCACCTGCAGGCCTCCTCCAACCCCTTCCCATTCCTAAGCGGCCGTGGTCTCACATCGCCTTGGACTTTGTGACGGGACTTCCCCCCTCAGAGGGTAACACCACTGTTCTGACTGTTGTTGATAGATTCTCCAAATCTGTACATTTTGTTCCTCTGCCCAAGCTACCTTCTGCGAAGGAGACTGCAGTCCTGGCGGTGGATCACGTTTTTCGGATCCACGGGCTGCCTTTGGACGTCGTGTCTGATCGGGGGCCCCAGTTCATTTCTAGATTCTGGAGGGAGTTCTGTCGCTGCATTGGGGCCACGGTCAGCTTGTCGTCTGGGTTCCATCCGCAGTCCAATGGACAAACCGAGCGTGCCAATCAGGACCTGGAGCGGGTTCTTCGGTGCCTCTCCTCTAAGAACCCATCCTCATGGAGCCGACATCTGTCGTGGGCTGAGTATGCCCACAACTCACTCCCTGTAGCCGCTACGGGGCTGTCTCCCTTCCAGTGTTGCCTGGGTTATCAACCCCCTCTGTTTCCTTCACAGGAGGGTGACGTGGCGGTTCCATCGGTCCAGGCGTTCATCCGACGTTGCCAAACCACCTGGAGGAGGACTCGGACAGTCCTCCTGCAAGCATCCTCCCGGGTCAAGCGAGCGGCAGATCGGCGGAGAGTCCAGGCACCACACTACCAGCGGGGACAAAGGGTCTGGCTCTCCACGAAGGACCTGCCCCTGAAGGAGCAGTCACGAAAGCTAACGCCACGCTTCATCGGCCCTTACCCGATCGAACGGGTCATTGGTCCAGCTGCGGTTCGGCTGAACCTGCCCCGACCTCTTCGCCGGATACACCCGACGTTCCACGTTTCCCGGGTCAAGCCCGTCCGACACAGTTCCTGGTCTCCCCCTGTTGAAGCACCCCCCCCCCCTCGCATCATTGATGGGGCCCCAGCCTTCACGGTCAGGAAGTTGCTGAACGTCAGACGTCGTGGCCGGGGCCTACAGTTCCTGGTCGACTGGGAAGGCTATGGACCTGAGGAACGGTCCTGGGAACCTGCGGGGCGCATACTTGACAAGACCCTCATTCGAGACTTCCGCCAACAGCACCCCGACCACCCTGTGTTTGCGCCAAGAGGCGCACGTTGAGGGGGGGGTACTGTCAGGATCCATGACTGACTGAGACTCTGTCACCTCCTGTTGGCTGATCTGTGTGTTCCTTTTGTTTTTGAGTCCCATGGGTCTTCCCTGCCCCTCCCCCCTCTGTTCTCCTCCCTGTTGCCTGCTCACCTGTTCCTCATTGTCTGGTGATTACCTGCCTTATTTAAACCTGTTTGTGTCTGTGTCCCTTTGTCCGGTTATCTCCCTGTCGTCGTCCGTAAGTGTGTTCCCTGCCTGCATTCCAGTAGTGACTCTGGCCTGTTTGTGCCCTTTTGTTTCTTTTATGTTTTTGGAGTTTTTTCCTGGGATTCTTGCCTTTTGTTTTGGACATTTAAGAGTATTTTTGTTACCTGCCCAGGCTTCCTCAGTTAAATAATAAAAGACTATTTTGCATCCTATCTGCGTTTGGGTCCATCCTTAGAAAAACCTGACATTGTTCTTGAGTCAAAGTCATGTCTCAAGTGTAGCGGTACTAAGACTAGAGCCAAAGTTGCAGACTCGAGTCCCCATCTTTGAAAGTGGGAGGGAACAAAAACTGCATTTTGAAAAGTGGTAATTACACTGTCCCCAGTGGAAATTACACCGCAGTTCTTTGGTGTTTCTCCAAGTCCAAACTCACTCATTTGGAATATTCATAAGAGATAAACATTCACGGAACGGAAAGAGCAGCTTGCTGCCTCCCCTTTTTAAAATGTTTCTGCCACAACAACATTTAGAATGCAACTGGGCTTTAGTATGGGACAAATGGGACCACAAGGATGGAGAGGTGTTTTTGACATTGAAATGAAGAACTAATAGCATTGTAATATCATCCTGTTTTCAACAGCTGTTATAACTACAACACAGATGCGATTGTCAGTTGACAGAGTCACTTCTTCAGCCTCATGTTAAATACAACCTCATTTTCATTTCTAGAGATCTAAATATTGCAAAATGGTGGAATATCCAATAGATTACAATAGTTTATTTGCTGCAGCGCAACAAATGTTTATAGAACATTGCACCGAATGTGGCTTGCGATAATCTCCCTCAATCGCAAAGTGATGCAAGGCCACAGAGGCCCATTATGTTCTGTCATCAGATAGCAGGCCTGTCACTGTTGTCAACAGTCCAGTGACGGATAAGTTCAGAGGGAGGAAAATAGAGATGGTGCCTCTTTCAACTACCATGGCAGCGCAATAGTCATTGTACCTTAACGGGAGGATGAGAAAGCAGAGAGCATAAAAGCAGCACTGCTGTCGCAGCAGAATGAAGTGTTGATGGTCAGTTGGATCTGCATTGTAGTAACCCTGTCACATCACAGGGACTCAACTGAAGGTTTTGTTGTTATTTAATTTTTGTTATTCTTGACTTGATATACAACAATTCAATAGCAAGCACATAGATATTTCTTGGTTCCTAGTAAGAATCTTAAAACTCAAACCCAGATGTTATGTGACACCATGTCATGTGTATTTCAAAGTGCATAAAAAGCATATTCACCTCAAACAAGCTCTAACTGAACTGTCATCTATGACCTCCTCCTTCCTGTTCACTCTGAGATACTAAATTCGATTCATGAGAAAATGAGCAAAGAGAACAAAGCAATCAAAGGCTCCAGCTGTTCCATACTAACCAGAGGATGTACTGCATGTCTCAGGTAAATTTGTGGATCATAGCACTGTCATAGTGCAGGATAGGTATGCCAATCATGCAGTGACCTTCACCACTGTCATGACTGAATTCTAATTTCAAAGAGTCTGTAATACAGCCTGATACAACAGAATTTCAGGCTCAAAGCATTTTATTTCAAATGCTAAGTACTCTGATGTTTAAGGTTCTGTGTCCTGTGATATAGGAGTTACATAAGAGGGAAGATAAAGGGACATATAAGGGTGACTTAATCCCTTATATGTGATTTTAATGTGCCCATTAAAATCATCGCTCAAATGGCAAGATTTAAAACAAAAGGTACAGTACACATTCATCCAATCATTTCTAAGGGTCAGAAAGTAGTGACACTTATTCCAATGTGTAGATCTATCATAGATTTAATTTCCGAACAGACAAACAGGTTTAAACTAAATGATTCCCTTACATCTAACTTGCATGTCTTTGGACCACTACCAGGAAAACTACACTGACAGAGCAAACAAACTGAATGCTAACTAGCATATATTTTTGTTGTACTACAAATGTTATGTCATCCATAAGACGAAAGATATCGAATATCTAAACTTAATATCATTGCATTTAAAATATTCTGTATGTTTCATGGATTGTTATTCAAGTTGAGGTCCAACACTTGGAGGAGGAAGAGTAAAACTCTAGGGCTGTGGATCACATGGAGCATGGATAAAGTTGGACTTGCCAATGTGGAAGACCCCACCCCCATAAATCTAAGAAGAACCTCCTGCAGGGGGCAATATTGTGGGAGATGAGGGGGGATTTTGGAAGAAAACTACACTTTTTTCCAGGAAAGCCAAACATCCCATGGTAATATGGTTTGAGGATGTTAGAAGGATCATTTTGGTTAATCTGACAATATTTATGGCACCAGAGTCTTGTGATGAGGAATTATGAATGTGTATATATGACATGCATCTCAATCAAATGTTAACATGCCAGAATTAATTATAACAATGTTGTTGAAGGCTTTATATTACTGTACATTACATTAGAGAAGTGTTTAGAAGTCACATCAGCATTTTAGGATCAATCTGAAATCATACTATTTAAGAGCATATGCTCACACAGTGGCCGAAGGGTACTTTAAAACAGTCCATTGTCCCTGGATATATGACAGCGCATAAAGAGCCAGCACCAGGATGCAGTGGATGATTAAGGGGCAATGACATTTAATATGCAGTCCTTAGGAGCTCTACAAGGACACAGCAGTGTCCTCCTATTTCTTTGATACAACGGTGTTCAACAAATCTCTCTCAGCAACATTCCTCCCTCCATACACTATTCAGCCATGTCAGTTAGTGTGAGCGTAAGATATGGGCTTGTCAGTATGCAGCGGCGGTGGTGGTTTGATAGAACTGCAATTGCCAAGCGTGGGCTCTCTGGAAATAAGAAAGCATTCCTCCCCCAATTGACAGAGGCCACCTATTGAATGAATCATTGCCTCCTCGCCAAACCTGGGCTAGCTAAAACGCTATTGTACTGTGAGTAGATGGATATTTTGGAACTATTCAGACAGGAAATGGAAAAGAAGTGGAAGCATTTGTGTACGATTAAAATAATATGTTCATAAGGAGTCAAAGCTAACTCCCATTTTAGATAAGTTTGGATGGAAGGGGTGTACATTGAGTCAGTCAAGTGTAGAATTACATCATTGTGCTGTAACCATACTGCAGACTTTCTCGATTATTTGAAGAGCTATTGTTTATTAATTAGTTTGAGTTATTACCCATAGAACACTGCTTAAAGATAAAGACCATTATCATGTCAATGTGGGACAAACACACAGCTGCTTGAAATAAAGTCTAGACTAATATGACTGTTTTTTTAGAACTGCTATCCCAGGCTGAGATGTTGATACTATTATACTGTAGATGTGCACATTGTTGTTTTAGAACAAATCAGCCATCCTGATTTGAAGGTCAGACCATAAAAATCTATTCAAGACTAATGGATTCATTCATGCATTAAACTCCAAATCCATCTCACTCTACAGGCAGTATATTGATAATCAAAACTTTAAAATGAGTATGTTTAAGGTTCCAACTCTTTCAAAGAACTCTATAATTGCAGGTAATATGCAGTCACACTTTATTCCAACCAATCAGATGTCAACTAAGGTCAGGGGAGTGGAGACTGAGTGATAAAAAAGTGGAGGGGTCTGCCAGCACAGGATGTACAGGTACATGGGATTTCACTGTCGTTCAGATATCTTTTTTAAACATCTGTGAAATATATCTTTTTTCAACTACATACACCCCTCTACCTGTCCATGTTTGTCAACATATCCAGGGCCAAGTTGCAGGGTCAAGACTTAGCAGCCCCCCCCCCTGCAACACCTTCCAGCTCCTCTTGGGGGATCCTGAGGCATTCTCAGGCCAGATGAGATGTAAAATCATTCCAGTAAGTTGTCAGTCTGGCCCAGGGCCACCTCCCAGTTGGCACATCCAACTGGGAGGCACTGGAAGCATCCTAATCAGATCCATCTCAGCAGATTCCTTTCAATCTAAAGAAGGAGTGGATCAACTCAGAGTTCCCTCTGGATGCCTGAGCTTCTCATCCTATCTCTCAGCACAACCACCCTGCAAAGGAAAGTCATTTTCTCAATCAATCTCGTTCTTTCAGTCACTACCAAAGCCTGTGACCATAGGTCAGGGTCAGAAACATTGAAGGACAGGTAAATTAGGAGCTTCTCTTTCCAGCTCAGCTCCTCCACCACAAAAAACAAACAAAAATCAGTATGAACCCTGAGATATTTGAACTCCTCTGCTTGGGGCAGCATCTCACGCTCAACCTGGAGAGAAGTCTAACATTCTCTGGCAGAGAACCATGGCCGCAAATTTGAAGGCGATGACCCTCATCCCAACTGGACACACTTCTCACCTCAGCTGCACCTTGAGATCCTGTCCATGAAAGTAAAAAACAGAATAAATGACAAGGGGAAACCTTGTCAAACATGTTTGACTATGTGCAGAGAATACGGACACCTCACAGTTGAATCATACAAGGATGGGATGGATTGTAAATATGGCCCTGGTGTCCCGTAGTCCCGCAGTACCCTCTACATGGGGGTATAGTTCCTGGGGGACACTGTCATAAGCCTTCTCCAAGTCTACAAAATGCATGTAGACTGGATGGGCAAACTCCTGTGACCCCTACAACAACCCTGCAATGGTAAAGAGCTGGTCCATCATTCCAAGGCTAGGAAAGAATCTGCATTATCCAGCACCCTGGAATAATGTTTCCCTGGGGGGGGGTTGAGCAATGTGATTCCCTGATAATTGGAGCACACCCTTATTTAAAAATGGGGCCCACTACTGGTGTGCCACTCCACAGGTACTGCTCCTAACCTCATGTCATGTCTCAACCTCCCCTGCCATCTGATCCAACTTACCCTCTGCACTTAAGTGTCAACTGCAGAGTTACATCTACCAAGGTGGCTTAAGGTACTCTGGTATCAGGTGCACTTATGAATGACCCTATGTTTAAACATGGTATTTGTTAAGGCCAATCTATAACTAACACAAATCATAACGGGTTTAACAATCATTCCCCTCTAGGTTTCTCCACTGTTGACCACATGTCCGATGTCTACTCTATCCTTGAAAAGGATGAATTAATCAGGTTCACTTTCTGACAGCCATGAAATGTTAGGTTTCTTTGATACTATTTCCTTCTGTTTTTAAATGAAAGAAAAAAGTCTATGTCGGTTTTCAAACATTACAAAGAATTACCAAGATGTTTTCGAAGAAGCAACAGCACAGGAAACCAGTGGGGACAGACAACTTATTATACATATAAATGTTTTTATAAATCTATTACCAGCATGAGAATGTCATCTTTCCACGGAAATAAAAGGTTGAGAGCACATTCACATGATAGTTTTGCACAATATCCACAAGTTAATTAAGGAACACAATGGACAGGCACAGACTCACTTTGCTGCTCTCTCCAACTCCATTCACTAGTCCTTCAGAAGTCAGAGCAATGCCGAAAAGAACTTTTGTTAAATTGTAATTGCATAAAAGAAACCCAAGACTTGACACCAATCATTTTAATTGGTGGACATGTGCATTGTTCTTTCAGTGCTACACCATGAAGAACAGAACAAAAACATATAATTTTACAACTTACAATTTCCTTGAGTAATAACGTTATATGTACAGTAATCGCAGAGGGTAATGTGAGAAAATGGAACTTCCTAGAAAATGGAGAATTTATACGTAGCCTATGCCATGCACAAAATAGTTTATGGCATCCAATTCCTACAGCACTGTTCTATGGCATGCACAAAAGAAATACCTTAGTCCATGACTTCAAGCATTAACAATCACAAAGGGGTTTTAAAAAAATCAACAGCAGGGGTAACATATTAATGAAAAACAGTGGGGGCAGACAAGTCATTATACATACAAATGTTTTAAGCAGAAGAAGGCCATCTTTCTAGGAAAGTATAAGGTTGAGAGTCAGTACACTTAAATGATCTTTTAGCACAATATCCGCAAGCTAATTAAGGTGCACAATGTACAGGCACAGACTCACTGTGCTGCGCTCACCAACTCCATTCACTTAGCCTTCAGAAATCGGAGTAATGTGGAAAATGGGTTTTGCAGTGATTAAATGAAACTTACGAGAAAGTGGAGAATTCATATGTAGCCTATGCCATGCACAAAAATAGTTTTGGGCATCCAAGTCCTACAGCACTCCATTGTTCTTTGGTATACACAAGGGAAATACCTTTGTGTCTTTAAATTAAAATTAAACACAAAATGTTTTGAAGGAACAACAATATAGGTAAAAATATATTAATTAAAAGCAGCAGGGCCAGACAATTCATATTACATACAAATGTTTTAAGCAGGAAAAGGCCATTTTTCTGGGATAGCGTTGAGAGCCAGTACATTTGCATGATCTTTTTGCACAATATCCACAAGGTAATTAAGGGGGCACAATGTACAGGCACAGCCCCACTGTGCTGCTCTCACCGACTCCAATTACTAGTTCTTCAGAAATTGGAGTAATGTGGAAAACGACTTTTGCAAAATTGAGGTTGCATAAAAGAAAGGTTTTCAAACCCAAGGGTTGACGCTGATAATTTTAATTGGTAGACATGTGCATTGTTCTTTCAATGCTGCACCACAAAGAACAGAACAAAGGTTTTTAGGGTAACGTAGGAAAAAAGAGGTGAAAAAAAAGTGATAAAAAGTGGAGAATTCATATCGTTATATACAGAACTCTATTGACCCAATGTTCACGTGGATTTAATAGTATAATGTCATTTTGACATACATATAAATTGCAAGCGCAGGAAATTTCTATAAATGGTTCAGATTAAAATATTATTCTTTCATCGCTTGTGAAGATATGAATATATGAATATAATTCGGAGTAAAGGCAATCCTTAGGAGGTCAGATCATCTTACTTATAATAAATATAATGAAATCAATGCTAAACATTATAAGTTTTCCTTAATGTCTGCCTTGCAGTCAAAGACCAAAATTAACTGATTTTAGGAGGTGCTATCACTTAGCTAAGCTCTAGGGCAGGTTTTGGAAGAGTGGTGTCCAAAGGTGAAGGGGTTTTAAGGGTTGCTCTGTAGTGAAAGTAGGGAGTAAAGAGTCATGTTAGATGTGGACGTGGGGTCAATGTTCATTAACTATCTCCCCCCTCTAATGAAGAGTTTTCCAGCTGAGGGATTTTACCAATCACTGCAGAAACTATAGTGAAACATGGAGCAGGAGTGAGGAGCCTAGGAGCACAAAGCCAGAGGCACCCCTCACAGAAAGCAGACAGATTGGGTCAGTATCAAAGTCAGCCATATAAAGGGAACGGATCTGCACATCTCATTGAATCTGACCTATTATTTCAACATCCTCACTGCAATAACGGCCATGAGCTAGCCAGCTACACAAAATATATTGAGGGTATAATGAGGTTTTAAAAATGGCTGTTTCCCTGGTTAAAGAATCATATCACTAACCATCAAGAAACAGACCCACAAGTCATGGTTATTCACTGGACATAAAAAATTAATTCACTAAACAAATGATCACAGTGTCTTTCAGTCACCCCTCTACTGAAACAATGTTTTTATTCTTCCTAGAGTTAGTTGTTTGAGCTTCACACAGCGCAGAATGATCTATATAAAGTATTTGAGAAGGGTCCTTTTTAATTGTGGTCCTGTTGCACCCCTGACCCAAATGTTTGAGACATAGTCGACCCAAATGATCAGATCATCATCAGGCTCTACAGAAGCCTGGTAATGACACATTCATTTAAAACAAGGTGTTTTAACAAACAAAGTGTGTTGGAGGAGGGAACTATTTGAAATGTGAGCCCTGTACTAGAGCCTGTCAAATTAATCAGGCAAACCTTTTTGCAGATAAAAACACTTGGCATGTCATAGTTTGTCCAGCAAAGTGTGCTCTGACTTCATACAACTCTCACACAGCAATGTGGCAAAGAAAACATAGGAGAGCAGACTGCGGTGCAGATCCGGAGTCAAGAATGTCTTCACGGTTAATTGCTAACTAGTTTGTAAAATACATGACTTATACATGACAGTATAATAACCTGCCCCAGAGGATGAGATCACAAGTGATCCCAGAGAGCCAATCGGGTCAATGGGGGGAAAAAAAACATAGGATCCAAACATGGACAAAAGTCTTCTCTATAAAGTAACGAAAAAAGAGCAATATAGCTTATTTTATAGGTCAGTAGACACATTTCATTGTTCCAGGCTTTCTTTTCCCACTCTGTTCTAAAACAGCCTCTAACAAATGGAGAGATCGTTTGGCTGCATTGGTCAGTCAGTCATTTTCTATACCTGCTTATTCCTTATTAGGGTCGCAGGGGTCTGCTGGAGCCAATCCCAGCGTGTTATGGCGAGAGGCAGGGATACACCCCAGATGGTCGTCTAGCCAATCGTGGTGCACACACACCATTTACTCACACACTCACACCTATGGGCAATTTAGAGTCACCAATTAACCTCAGCATGTTTTTGGACTGTGCGGTGAAAACCCACGCAGACATGGGGAAAACATGCAAACTCCACACAGAAAGGTCCCAGACCCAGGAGCAAGGAGGTCTTGAACCTGCGACCTTCTTTCTGTGAGGCAACAGTGCTAACCCCTGCTCCACCGTGTCGCCCTTGGCTGCATTGGAATATACCTTTTTTTCACAGCAGCCAAATTGACTTACACTAATTAAAGTTACATTTCATGGAGCAGAATATTAGCAGTACACAACAGTAGCACAACTCTGTTTGGCCTGAGTGAAATGGAACATAAATTAATATCACTGGTAACATCTGTGTTTGCCTCCTACTAGACTGTAAGATTTTAGCGACCTTATAAGTTTATTGCAAGCCACGCTGTGTGACACAACTGTAATAAACTTGCGTAGGACATAAAACCTGATGTATGCAGACTGTATGATGACATCACCTACAGAATCCCAATCAATAAAACGTCATCAGCTTCCGCTGCATCAGTGTGAGTCATCCATCTATGACACTATACTGGTTCTATTGGTTGAGTAGCTGACCTTGTGAGATGCAAAATTTCTCACACTGCCAGAATTTTGTCCCGGCCTATATTTGGTCAGAAGACTGTGACAAAGGCAGTCTCTCAGCCTCTCTCTCTGTGCAATGTAGGACCAGTGATTTGGAGCCAAGACCAAAGATATAAGCACATTTAGTCATCTTTCTTCTGGGATAGCCCAAAATTGCACAGTGTATAGCCTGCTCTACTATTTCATGCCAATATGGCTGACATGAAAAAGGTCTATAGTGCATAGTTTATTTCAACCCCTGGAGAGATCAAGGATTTTACAGCCCGATTCCTTTACTGCAGCTCTGATTAGCGTGAGACACCTGTTTGATGATATTGGATATAAAAATGAAAGCTTTCGTCTTTATTAGAAAAAAAAATAACAATCCACACTGTTAATTGGCTCATATAGTTAAAAATGCAATATTTCGGTCAGATAGACATCATCAGTCATTGATTATTTTACCTCTGTATTATGTTTAACTTTCGCATTTATTTAATATTATAGTTTGCTCTTTGTTTGTAAAATATGCTGCTCTGCTGCCAATATACTAGTCAATGTCAATGTCAATGGGTTGACCTACCCAGTAGATAACCACTGTTAATGATTTATTGAATTTATTGACCTAGTAGGATTTGCTTGGGGCTGAGTGAAATGCTATTAAAGGTTTCCAAATGTTTGGAATCTGAAATGGTTATAAAGTAGTTAACCTTACAGCAAGTTGACACGTCATGATGGTACCGGTATGTCAAATTACACTGAAAGCAGTGGATGAGTAAGGAGGGTAAAGGGCAAGAGGAGGAGCTTTGAAGGAGAAGTTAAGATAAGACATCGGACGAGAAATGGCAAGTGAGGACCAAGCAGCCAAATCCTGCTGAATCCTTTGGCTTCAAACAGCTGGGTAGGGAGACTTGCAGCAGCCCTTAACATACAATATCATTGAACAATTAATCCAGAAGGAAAGTATAGGAAGGACAACAGAGAGAGAGTTGGGAGAAGGGTCAAGAAAGAAAGAAGTCAGCAGAAAAGGTTTGAGGATGAAAGAAAGCTGCTTACAGTAACACCCATTAATTTCCCCAAAGACAGGTGTTGGGGATATTCATCCAAATAAGAGGCCGAGCTCTGCCAGCTTCTCTGCTCTTCTCTAGCCAAAGGTCTGCGTATCCCATCCAGCCAAAGCCTTCCAGATGCTTTCAATTAGAACCGAGACAGAGTTGTAATTTTAAGGCCAAATCACAAAGAAGGAACCCAGACTGCCATTTACCATAAAACAGATTCCAATCGAGTTCTAAATTGAATCCAAAACATTATCCTCCCTGCTATGATCTATGCATCTGTGCCCGGAATGCACTTTTAATTGTGACAAATTATGGCTATTATTTTTTTTAAAGATATGGCTTGTTTGGGTTGGAAAATCTGCTATGTTTAGCATTTTCCAAAGCAATCATATTTTTGTGCGCATTGAAAAAAAAAAATCAGAAAAATAACGAAGTGTACTGAGATGTTAAATGTTGCACTGTCCAATTATCTTGCAATAATCATTTATTATTCCCTCGGTGAGAGCACTGACAGTTTTTAAATGTCATGCTACAGATGAAGGTGAAAATTGGTTGAAAAAGGCTTTGCTCATTCTAAAGAGAGAGAGAGAAAACATAACTGTGAACGCTTAATCAGACCATAAATATCTTAAAAAGTCTCAAACTGAGTGCCTTTTTAAGAGTAAGGTGATATAGAGGTGGTGCCACATCTACTTTTTTAAGTATCTTGGACAGCCCCTAGTGTCTTCAAAAAGGCTGTACAACATAATGCATGAGTGTGGAGGAAGACTGCTAAAACGAAGAATCCTTTACCCAGACAGGTCATAGCAATGATCTGATCTTTTTTTTTTTTTTTTTGAGTAGAAGAAGGAGGCGGAGGGCAACATTTATGGAGAGGAATTCACTGCAAAGCACCAAGCCAGAGTAGGCAGAGAAATAATCAATAGAATTACATGAAATAGCAGGCTAAACCTCAAAGAACCGATGATACGAAAACCCTACAGGTCCGTCTATTTATAGGCTCAACCGCTCTGACACAGAAAAAGAAAGGCTTTATTTACTGTACGCTCATGATTCATTTTGAACCCGAGCATCTATTAGAGAGGCTTGACAGCCGATAAGCTGATTTTCGCTGTGTAGTTCAGTCTGGTTTCACAGTCTGACTTTCAGTCCGCCACCCACCGAGTTCATATATCGAAATCGCACCAATCAGGGAGAGAGATCAGTGGAAAACAAGGTGTCGCTTTCACCCAACGCAAAATATATAGGCACAAGAGGAAAATGTTAAATGTTTTTCAAAAAAAAAAAAGAGAGAGAGAGAAATGGTGAAGGGTGAAGTACTCATTCATCTTTTCTTTTTCAACATTTAAGCTTCACCGAGGTGGTATTTACTGCAGCGAGATCGTATTAAACTGCAATTTATTCCCAACGTTCTTGTTATTTTGTCCACAGCATAGAACATTTCAAGCAACACTGTAGGCTACTTGAAGTGAATGTCCAGAACTATGACTATCTCTCTCTCTCTCTCTCTCTCTCTCTCTCTACAACCTAATTGTAATTAGCCATTCTCTGACTTGGCTAATTTGCCATGTAGATGAAGATATTCCTTTCTCCCCGAGAGAGACTAGCTTGCATGGATTAAGGCTGAACTCTGGTGGGCGAATGTTGAACTACACATGCACTGAACACAAATAATTGATAAAGATGTGATGATCTTGTTTCGGCACAAACAAGCGTGCTCATAATAACAGATCAAATCACAAATGAGTCAGTATAGATAAGGTCACTGCAAAACTCAATGTCAACTGTAACCAGCAACACTGCTATTCATGTTATTTGAATTCTGATGAAAAACTACAAGATGGTGGTTAGTCTATAAGAAAAAGTGGTATATGTGGTGACTTTTAAAAAAAAATTGGTGAAATAATGTGTGCGTCTGTAGGTAAAGTCTGACCCATGTCCATTTTGGAGATGGTAAGGCCAAATATGTATGCATGTACTGTATATATGTGTATAATTATCCTCATTTCATTTCACTTCATATCAAACATTAATCATAGATCCACTTTATCATAAACATCTCACTTTTAGTTTTTATTTTATATTCTGCACTTTCCCTATGCAAACTGAAATTATATGTGATCATTTCAGTTCACACAGTTCTTATGTGTAAAAGTGTTGCAGCGAACACAGCACAGCTGTTCGTAACACTGAAGCGGCCACACACTCCGCCTTCACCACACTAGTACACACTAGTTCACCACCTGCACATATGGACCGCGTGTGGGAAAAAAAAAAAAAAGCTAAGTCTGATAATTTAGCCACTGACAGCTCTAGCACGATCTTCACACTCTTCCCATATTCTCATTATCAGTCATAATGCAGGCCAAGTTCACTGGAACAAAACCAACAGAAAAAAAAAAAAATGTCCATCAGAACGCCTTGCTTCAAATGAAATCAGTGACGCGATCATCTTGGCAGGTGGGAAGCAATCACTCTGATTGCTGTGAACATATGAATACTGCAGTGTTAATGCTACATGATGGATGCATTGACACTGTTTGAAGATCACACAGATGAGACTGTAAGGATTTCCTGACCCATTAGATCACATGGAGCCATACTCGTGGATCTATGTGCTTCTTAGTCAGACCAAGGCCAAAGGAAAAAAAAATCAAAAAGAAAAATGAAAAAAGAAAAATTAATTTGGTTTTAATATTGTTTTTTGATATTTATTGATTATTTACACAGGTATGTAATTAAACAGGGGTTTCAGACATGTGGCCTGGGAGATAGAATCGGCCCGCTAAAGGGTCTAATCTGGATTTCCATTTCTTCACAGAAACATCAAGTCAGTGAGGATCTTTCAGGGCTTAAGGGATGAAATATTTACAGTTTTGATTTGTAAATGGTTTAAAGAAAAACAAATATTGTTCTTTGAATAAAAGTTGGGAATTGAAATGGAACAGTAGACAGACTGAATATGGAATAAAAGGCATTTGCTGATTTTTTTTTTTCTTATGTCATTTCTCCTGTTTTGTAAATGAAAGGTTAATTAATCATGTACACATTTGTGATATTTGTGATATATTTCTTTACAGAAAAAGGATGAGAAAAAGGTTTATTTAAGTGTACATTTTTTTTGGTCTGGTCCACTTAAGATCAAATTGTGCTGAATATGGCCCATGAACTGAATTCAGATTGGCAGCCCTGTAATAAAAGATAAAACAGTGCTTTCTCTGCAGTGTTGTGGATGCTGTTCTTGCAAAACCTACTACTATCTACCTACTGATCTACTGTGATCAGCTTTTAGGAGCAGGGATATACAGTATATATATATATATATATATATATATATATATATATATATATATATATATATATATATATATATATATATATACATACACTACCAAATTATAGCTCAGAATCTTTCTCCAAGAGTTTTGTCGATCATCATTCTTAGATAGCCAGAGTGAGACAAATCAGAAGAGAAGCTCAGCAGGATGGGCATCTCCCTCAGGGTGTTCTGTTCTCTCCTCCCTGCCCTGTCCGATTTGTATTTGACTCTGACCCGTCTACAAAAGTTGATTGAAAGCCAGCGGAGAAAAACGGGGCACGGAGGATGTGAATTCTTGCGTATCACAGGCTAGAATATTTACTTTTACAGCTGCACCAGTTATCTGTTTATTGCAAATGTTGATTTGTGGGAAGAAAAAAAAAACAGCTGCATGAAAACAGCATGCAAGGGATGCTGCTGGGAGTAATAGCATGTGAAGCCACACGCACGTATGCATTAAAATTATATGTTATATTGCGCCGCAGCAGTAAAAGTGTCAAGGCAGCCACCTGGCAGCTCTCCCTCTCCTCCCCCCCCCAGCAGGGTTGACAGGCAGATTGGTAGATGGGGCAGATTAGTGGGACCTGCATTCAGGTCGTTGGGAGGTATGGCCGTCAATCAGAGCAGACAACTTATTCCCTGCTATAGCTGCAGTATCTGATGATAATCTCAGAGAGCTGCTTCCAGCCACTGGAGTTTTGTGGTTATAGTGTCTGCCCGGTGAAGGTTGTTCATTCACATCAAGTACTTTTTTTTTTTTTTTTCATTATTTCTCCTTCTCAGTTGACCGGGTGCCTTGCCCGTCCCCTCTGTCTCCGTGCCCCCTGTTCCAGCTGCCTCCTGTGTCTGCCTTTTGCCTTGTTCCAACTTTCTGTATATACTGTTTGGAAAGCTTCACCTCTGTCTGTGAGCCTTACATTTAGGTTCCCTGTCCACATGTGACAAAATGCACATAACATTTTAACTTGCTGTGCATATATATATATATATATATATATATATATATATATATATATATATATAGCCCAGACTAACACAATAACTACCCACATTTCTGTAAGTTCACAAATACATGGTGTAATCTGAGGAGAAATAATTCAATCCTTACCCAAGTCCTTAACGTAACCATCGTTTCGAACATTGTTGAAATTTTTTACTTTTATATAGGACAAACCTAAAATTGTAGGGGAAAAATAAGTAGAGGTTCATTTTCAAGTGTTCACCTGAGACCATCAAAAGTGTAAAGATCACTGAACTGACCCAAAGCTGATCTAATGGTAGATTTAGAATAGCACCCTTGGTTTATTCATAACATTCACACAGCAGTATCTTTTCATACCGACCCGGTAATTGGAAAAAGTGTGGAATCCACAATTCTGTTTTTATCTCTATAGCGTCAACCGTCTTATAAACTCCACATAAAAATTTGGTTGGCTTTTTTGATGCGAAGATTTCAGTTCAGTTTTCCAATTTCTTTCCCCATGTAACTCTCTCTGAACTGAAAGAACATCATGTTACGCTCCCACTTTGTGTTTCCATAATTGTGTGAAGTTATCATAAAATTCAAATATTGGATATTCTTCTATCAACAATGACTGTTTTTTTTTTTGTTGTTGTTCCTTCAACACGAATCAGTACCACAGAGTGAATTAGACAGAATCCTCATGTAATCTATGTGAGAAGAGATGAGGACCAATAATAAATAACTAATTCCGTGATATTTGAAAACTTGCTTTTCTTTTCACAAACGCACAGCTCACCAAAAACATGTCATTTCCATAAAAACATGGCTAGCAAACTGGAGAACACACAGTGACACTTGCTTCTTAGGGTGAAAGTGAAGGAACAGATTATTCCCAAGGTTTATTTAACTGTCGCATGTATTCCTCATTTCCATATTGTCTTCTCTTTTCCCTTCACTCCCTATTGATTCTCAGCCCATATCTATATTACACAACCAGTCTCCCCCCTGTTCTTCATGCTCTCATTAGTCAGTAGTTGGAATACGCTCTAGTGTGCTCCAACAATCGAATACAGTTCAATATCGTGTTGTTCATTTCTCTGGCTAATATGACTGACTGACAGTGTGTACTGATCCTGCTAGAAGGATTTTATTGAAGGTATGTTTCAAATCCGAACTAGGTAGAATATACATTGCTACCTACCATCTTCCAAAACATATATAAGATATTTGATATCCTACCTTGAATATAGTGGTTCTTGTATTTCAGGGTTGTGTGAATATAAAATTGCTTGTTATAGGTTAAAAAAAAAAAAACTGTTCCATTTACCACCCGTTGCAAGAACATTTTCATGTTCTTATCTGAACCGTTTCAATTAGTTTCAGTCTGATGAATGCCACCTGTTGTTGAGCAGGTGCTCGTTAATGACACTTAATCATTAGTGGAATAAAAAACTCTAAGTTGTTGTATAAGGCTACATGTTGTGCACTGACTGTGGACAACTTTCATTAACAAAAATGAGTAAAAAAAAAGAGCAACCAGCTGTCAGGAATCAGCATTAACATTTATAATGCATAATAATGCAACATAATGCATGGTTTAACTAATATCACCCACCACTAGTTGGCAGTAATGTGAGCTTTATACAACACGAGCTATAAGATGAACAAACATATCAAGATAATTCACTTTGCTCTCTCAGGTGGAGACTGTTTTCGGTTCTCCTAACATGACATGTGGCTTATCATGTGACTGGAGGGGACATGGTTTAACTCACCTCTATAGTGCTGGACCGCTTGGACTCCTACGGCCGTGATTGCGGCAGTACCTCCCCATGGTAACAGCCCTTCCCCTCCCAGTTGCATTATGGAGACCCAGCCCAGCCACTGGCTTCCAGCTGAAAACAGGTCAGCTAGTGTTCAGTCAGGATGAAAGAAAAAAAAATAAGTCAGAGATGAGCTTGAGACTATTATCTGTTCCTGTTGTGAGTGCTTTCAGTAGAAACTAGGTCTGAGATGTAAAAATAAATAAATCAAATAAATCTTGTGATTCCACATCAGAAGCAAGCAGGAATAACAAATAATCCATAGTTAAGTCAGACTTTATGTGAAAACATAACATGAGTTTGTGAATTCTTACATTTTTGTGGTGAGCTCATCTCTTTGTCCTGTTCCAGTTCTGCAGATTCCCAAATGGCGGAGCTTCAGCGTCAATAGTAACTGCTTTTACACATCATTATTACCATGCGGTTTAGGTGATTGGACAGACGCAAACTGTGTAAATTGCTAAATTGCCCCTTAGTGCATGAGGCAGAAGCTTTTCAAATAAGAGCTGCTTCTCAAATGCAAATTAATTATGTGTAGGGAGGCAGTTTTTGTATTAATTTTAATGAGCTGCCACATTAAAATGCACCTTATATTAAAGCTAATTTGCCGGTTATGCATGGATGAAAAAAACAATGCGACAATATTTTCGTGCGCTTTCATGCCTTGCCAGCCATTGGGCTCCTTGATGAGTTTCATATGTTTAGATTCAAGACAATAATTGATATTTTGAGGTTTTTCAATGTCTATTATGTCATTTATTGTGCACCATTTGCACTAATCTATTAGATTTGCTTATTACAGTGGCATAATCCCAAGCATTTCATGTGACTATGTATCCTCTTCTTCTCCTTCTTCTACATGAATACCCAGATGCAGAGTGTCTCCCAGGCAGCAGACTCTCCTGCTGTGTCATTGGTCTACGCTGTGAAGAATGGGACTGTCTTCCTTAACGGCACCACTGCCTCAAACCTCCTTGGTCAGCTGTCAGCAGAGCTGGTGGGCTACTTCCTCTTCTATACACCACTTGTCATTGCTGAGCGTAAGTCACCATTTGTGTCGAGAAATGCATCAGGAGTAATTCAACCGCCTAATAAGGAGAAATTGCAGAAGTGTTTTCTTTTGGGATCTATTTGTTCTTCAAATACAAATTGGATTAAACAAGAAGAAATCAAGACTTTTCTAGTAGAAGGCAAGATCCTGTCTCACCTTAGAAATTTCAGTCGATGCAACACAGTGAGCATTCACATAGACTAGACTGTCCTGTAAGGTCTGTCCTTTCAAAGGTAGAAACTCAGGTATTTGTGGCTGTTCTGCTGTTTTTATCATCACGGTATTATTTTACAATAAATCCCATTGTTCATGCACAAACACAGCTAAGCCTGTGTCTTTCATCTCCTCCTCCTTCTTTGAGGGCATATGCGGCCATCTGTGTTGGAGTTGTACTCAGAGAAACACAGATGAAGAATGACAGGGAATCAGTGGGAGTCTCAACAACATCCCAGTCCAGTCCCAGTGTGCAGCTTGTTTCCATCCCCAGTTTAACTGGGAAATCCAATCTAAACCGCTCAATAGAGGGTGATATAGCAGTAGCTGTACCCTGAGATCTACTGAGATACCATTTTTAAGGTCAGTCAGTCATTTTCTATACCTGCTTATTCCTCATTAGGGTCGCAGGGGTCTGCTGGAGCCAATCCCAGTGCGTTACAGCGAGAGGCAGGGATACACCCCAGATGGTCGTCAGCCAATCGTGGGGCACACACACCATTCACACCTACGGGCAATTTAGAGTCGCCAATTAACCTCAGCATGGTTTTGGACTGTGGGAGGAAGCCGGAGTACCCGGTGAAAACCCACGCAGACATGAGGAGAACATGCAAACTCCACACAAAGTCAAAATATCAGCAGGTTGTAGGTTACAGATATAAGTTTTAAGTCTAATTTTGTTAATGCGTATACTTCATTTACAATGATTGTTAACTAAAATTACTGAGAAAAACATTTTAAAAATAAGACAATAAATGATTAATGCTCATGGATTTCTATGGGATCTTTTTTAATAATGTTAGATGATGTCACTTATTAATGATGCAGACATCTGAGGAACTTTAATTTCATCCAGTTCTCCAGCAAGAATCTATGGAGAAAAAAAAGCCACTTTTACTCCCTACTTATTCATTATTAAAAGGGGTGTTAGAATTTAATTCCAGCAGGACTTTTCTAAGCAGGCTAACGCACAACACTCTAGGCTGTGCAACAATATATAGGAGTCCTAAATTTAGGATTGACACACCCATATTTTAAAGAGTTACTCATTAATCAGCAAGTTGGGAGATACTTTTAGCCTTAATATGTTTTGCAGGTCTGCAATGTGAGATTTAAAAGATAACTGGCGATCAATAAGAAAGTCCAAGTAGTGATATCTCAGGACTGATTCAATTTCGTGAATCTCGGGTCTCTTTGGCTGCTTTTCCAGCCCTTTTCAAGTGTTCATTTTATCTTTCAGCATCTCCACTTCTCTCCTCAACACTCGGACTCTCCTCCTTCCAGTCTCTACCTTTGCCTGGCTGCCCTGCATGACGCAATCATCTGAGGTGTGCCGTTAACCTTCTTCACTTCCCTGCATTTGCTGCCGCATCACAGATTGTTCTCTGAACTGTGTATGTCTCCCCCTTTTGTTCTCAACGGTAACGTCTAGAAAGTCCACGGCTGCCCAAACCATGAGGCAGAACAAGCATCTTCACATCTCCCTGCTGTTTTTTTTACCTTTCGTTTTTCCCCTCCGAGTGGGTGTCAAAACCTGACACTTATAACTCAAATTCTATCCATCTCTGGATGCTTTTCTCCTGATATGAAAGACCAGCGTGACTTTAGGGCGTTATCTCAGGCACTCTTTGGTTTAACAAGAATTTCGAGCAGACATTGTGATATTTCCCAGGCTGCCGTCAGCTGTGGCTGCAGAGAAGCAGACTCCAAAACCTATCTCGTACTTGTGTATGTCACAATGTGTGAAGCAAATTGTGAAGCACTAATTTGTATGAAGGTGCTATGCAATTAAAGTTTATATAAAGGCAGCAGTGCTGTCCCCAGCAGAATGGAGTGTTGCTTGCCTTGTAGCAACCCTGTCACATTACAGGGACTCAACTGAAGTGTTTGTTGTGTGATTATTACATTTTTGTTGCGTCTTGACTTAATATACAAGTCAATAGCAAGCATGTATCAGAATAATCAGTTGATTACCAGTAAAAAAACAACAACTTTAAACTCAAACAATAATATTAAAGCACTATGTGTGTATTTCAAAGTGCATAAAAAGCATATCCACCTCAAAAGAGCTATAACTGAACTGTCATCTATGACCTCCTCCTTCCTGTTCACTCTGAGATATTAAATTAAATTCATAAGAAAATGAGCAAAGTGAACAAAGCAATCAAAAGCTCCAGCTGTTCCATACTAACCAGAGGATGTGCATGTCTCAGGTAAATTTGGGGATTAGAGTAGTTTTGAAAGTGCATGGTACGTATGCCGATCGTGCAGTGACCTTGACCACAGTCATGAGTGAATCCTAGTTTTAAAAGTTTTGTATATAACGAAACCAAGTGTTCAAATAAAGCGCTATAATAGCTCTGATTCCTATAGCGAATGAGAAGTCTGTGACCTGAGGGTCGAGAAATCCAGTAGTGCGCTAGAGGACAAAGGTATTAAAGACAAGGACTGACTCTGTTCTTCTAATAAAATCTTTTATTTAATTTGAATCATATAGGCTAATACTTTCATTCTCCATCTGTCTCATGGTCTGTCTTTCAGGTCAATTTCTGAGCAACATCAAATATAATAAGATCAAGCAGATAAATAGGAAATTAGGAAACCAGTCATGGAAGACAAAAAGAAAAAGAAAAACACTGACTTTAAGAGGATTAGCTCACTTCATTTCTCATTTTAGAGAATAAATAACTTGCCATTTTCTAAACCATCTTCATCTCTTTTTTTGAAATACTGCTACATTTTCTCAGTTATCCAGCATGTGGAAAGGTGTTCACTCCTGGAATACACACACAAAAAAAAGGTTCCACTGTATTTTGTACAGTTCTTAAGACATTAAGTGCTCCTCTGATTAACTGAGTAAAAGGAATCTTGGGAAAAACAAGCAACATTAAAGTTGCTGTTGAGTTTAACACATACAGCATTTCCTTAAACCTACTTGAACACCAACAGGAATGAGTATAAAAGAACATTTCTTGAAAGAGGGTGGTTTTGTTCAAAGTTCATAATGTGAAAAAAAGGCTAAATGTATCCAGGAATTCCTTTAAAAGCAATACCGTTTCTAGGAATTAAATAAGGATTTAAAGGCATTTCCACTCATAGTTGTCTCTGTCTTGTGACAGCCTTGATTATAGTAATCAGCAAAGCATTACATGTGATTTGCAAAAATATAGGAAAAGTAGGCAAACTATAGCATCTGAATGTTTATGCAAATATATTGCCGCACCCCTGCTGTAGGCCTACATGCACTCATCTGAAGTCATCCCCACTTTCCACTCCCAAGCCAGTAATTCTACATTAAGAATTGAGAACGTCATAACATAACAGAGGCTTTTACCCTACAGTGAAATATGAGTCTATTTTCAAGCAAGACGAATCCCTTAATGTGTGTGTGATTTAATGACTTTTGTTTTAAGGGATTGTTAATGAATAACCCATGGTTTATGTATTGTGTCCCCGTATGGCAGCCTTAGGCAAACAAATAAAGATGACCGGTTGAGTCATAAGAGTGGAATAAATTATGCTCTGAAGTTATTATTGGAGGGAATGTCATTATGAAGGTTGTCTGGATCCTATTCCTATGGAGCATATTCTATCAAAAAAGCGTGTTCTGCTCAACACTTTACTCTGTTCTTCATGTCATCTCGACGTGTGAGTCATACTCTTTAGGTTTTATATGTAGGAGTGTCTCTGCCTTTTAGTTATTTTTACTGTATATGTTGATATTTTTGATGTTATGTTGTTTTTTAATGTGACCTGACAAATTATTTAGTTTGATCGCTAATGCTGACAATGCGCTTTTTAAGTCTCGTTGGAATTATGGATTTTCTTTAAAATTTCAAGTTCCATGCCAAATTGACACCACAATTATATGTCCACTCTGATTTTGACATAGGTCTTATAAAAGAACATGAACTCTACAGCCCATCTGATTTGAGGCACAGGGCGGATATTCACAATGTTACACAGCGTTTGTGCATTTTACAACTCATGAAACAGGATGAAGGACTTCTCATTAGGTCAAATGCTAACATGACCTTTATGTTTTATTTATGAAATGATCCATTGAAACCATTAAGATGGAGCCTAAGGCCAGTGAATCAAAAAATAGATCCGCTTAGTTTAAATTTACAAGAAAGAGTGGCACTACTTAGCAGCAACAAAGAGAGTTGTTTTGCGACAAAGGCCTTGGAGCTGGATGTGCATTGAATCATCTGTGCATCTTTAAACCACGGAGCTAAGCATAAACTCAACTGCAACTCTGTGATGTCTGTCCAGCTGCAAATATTAATTAACCTAAAAGTTTAGTCAGTTATCCGGGTTTGAAAGCTACAGTGTTTTTCATTTTAAAGAGAACCTAATGGTTTAAGTTCAAAGGCAATAAGAGAAGTTGTACACCTTTTGTTGCATATGTGTCCAATTGCAGCAGCATACTCTACTGACCCACATTTCTGTTCAAAGAAAATATCAATATATAACAATAGTAATCAAGTCAATGTAAATTGTGAACACTGAAATATTTTCTTTTTTGAAAGAATACATTCTTACCTCTGTTTCAGATACATAAAGGCAAACAATCCTAGCAACATCATTGCAAATGCTGCGCAAGATTACTGTTCACTTGGGCGAAATTAAAAAGGTAGACACAAATATACTTTACCCAGTTTGTTTGCTAATTGGCAGGTTTTTGTTGGTATTATCGTAGTGTAAATGAAACTCAAGAATTTTCCTGGTGCGATAACTTCGTGCTCCAATGAACGGACGAGTGTTACCCATTTTCTTGAACCCAATGGTTTACAAACAGAGATAAAATACATAATGTCCTATACTGTACATGCTCATATACACTGTGGTCTATAATTAACCATCTGACAGGAAGTATTTGGTCCGCTCAGTACAGACGATAATGCTACCTTTTCCCTTGTCTCAACTGAACAAAAATGTCTAATCCTGGAAAAAAAAACATTTTCCGTATTTAGCGTATGCTATTGACATATCTACAAAGAAGAGCTGTGTGTGGTAACTTGGGACATCATCAGTAGAGGATGGAAATATTTTTCTTTTTCAAAAAAAACTATATTTTTTCTGTTCCTCTAACTGAGGAGCAGAAAAAAAAAACACTAATGTGTGAAAATGAAATCCAAAAAAAAAAATTGTCCATTTACCAGTACAAACATCAAAAATCAGTCTGAAAGTGTTACCACCTTGGTGTGCCGCTCCGCTGAAGACCAATTGCAACGACCGACAATCTCCTGCGCACAAAAGGGGGCGGAATTAAAACTAGAACTCTAGCATGTCGTTCTGCTTCTTCGCCAGTTTGGCCACCTCCTGCCGGATGGCCTGCACGAGTGCAGAGGTGGAGAGGCTGCTCAGAGGCATGCTGTCCATGTCCTTGGCCACCTGGGGCAGACTCTGCTGGGACACTGTGCTGGGGGCAGTGGGTGGCTGCTCTAATGCCTGGTTATACTGCAGAGGGAGTCTGGTGGGGCTTCCTTGTGGGTAGCGAGGATGAGGAAAAGCTTCCACATACCCAGGCAGCGGCACCTCAATAGAAAGGACAGAAAGGGTAATAAAGGACATCAAAAATACAACTTTTATGATTATTGTTATTGTTTGTGTTGTGTGTTTATAGCTAAAGCCTCAGCTCAATTTTCAGCATTACCCTCAGTAAGTGAAAGATATCCTGGCTTCCAATAACAAGCCTCCTCATACCATAGCTAAAAAATATTGATTCTAATTAGTTGCATTTGTTTAAGAATTATACAGTAGAATTACAACAATGACTGCATAGTTAAAATGTTCCTTTACGGTTTAAAGCAGTGATCATGGTACAGAAGCCGTAATTCTACAAGAAATTCCACAATAGTCACTAATTATTATAAATTATTAATATGAATAATTATTATATTACTGGTATATTTCATTGTTAGCTAAAGGGTTGTTGTGGCGCTAGGACAAATATGCTAGTTTATTCAGGTGTCTGGGCTTAATTTTCCTATGACTGCAAATCATTCTTACTTCTGTTATTTTCTATAGCTTTCAAACTCATCTCAAAAACATCTCTAACCCTGTCGGACGCAGAGAAACTTGTACACCTTTATATCCTCAGGACTGGATTACTGCAATGCGATGGACCCTGAGGAGAGTGCGAAAACATGAACTTATAACACCAATTGTGTTTCCATTGCACAAGCTTCCTGTCTCCTTCAGGACTGACAATGAACTCTATCACCAGACAAGCCTCCCTACCTACAGGAACTATAGGTGGTCATAGCACAAACCTGCACCTGTACCCTCAGAGCTGCCAGCAGCTTGCTCCCCTGAGCCCCGACACCACAGGCGATCGAGCCTTCTGTTCGGTTGAGGAACAACCTTCTCAAACATCTGAGACCCGAATTTTAGAAAGTCTTTGTAACTCTTTGTAAAACAGGCTAAAAACTCTTTTTTCACCTTTTATGCTTTTTATGCTTTTATGCTTTATGCTATTTAGTTTTTTTTTCTGTATGCTGTCTTCTATATGTTATTAACCTCTTAAGGCACACCCCCTTTTTAGTCTTATTTGAGAAAATGCTATCCCCAAGTTGTAAGTAGCACAGTTCCCACATTATGTCACATGTCATTCAAAGGTCCATCAAACCAAAGGTGGTCAAGCTTTCATAGTCGGCCCTTATTGGCTTTTAAGCTGGCTATGTCCCGACCTCGTGGTTCGATTGGTTCGATTGACTGTAATTGCTCCCCCGGTACCACTCACGGTACAGTGTGTCTTAAAAGTCTTAACAAAACTTTGAGTTTTACTATGAATTAAAAATGTGGTACAAATTAAATGTATTATTATTATTATCAGCAATATTTTTGCTATTGTGTTAGTTTGGTGTAACTGGGAGTAGTATTTTGTTTCCGATTTGAGCATCCCTTACAGAATCTGCCCACTGTGGTGGCACATCCTCTGGTTCAGGTGGGTAGGACATCCAGGAGGGACTGTGGTAGGAGGTGGGTGGCGTGGAGACAAAATATTCCGAGTAGCCAGGCCTGGTGGCTGGGATGGCGTAGACGGCTGTTATTGGGTTTCCTATAAAGAGGAAAAGGGACTGACGTTCAACTGATTTTCATTCCAAGAGTTTTGCTTTGTGATGGCAAAGAAGCAAAGCACAGCGCGGGTCACTTTTAAAACGCTGAGTCATTGTAAGCCCCCCCCACTCACCTGAGTAGTTAGACACAGGGTGCTCTGCAGTGATAGATGGAAGTGCTGCTCTAGCTGTTGGCCCATATGGGTTGCTGTCATGTTGACTCTGCATTTCAGTAACAGATGTCTCAGAGCTCCTTCCCTTAGGCCCCAAGTCGGAAGTGGAACTGAGTCAGAGAGGGATTGCAGAGGCTTTAATGCGGTGGTAGTGCAATACTAAACCAGTACCACTAGAGAGCAGAAACACTCCACGTGGACAAAAGAGCACCTCATTAACATTCTTGCCATCTTTCAATGCACTAGTTCAATATTCAAATTTATACAAGGTCTAAAACACCCTGGCCACAGCTCATTACCTAGTGAATATCGCAACACTGAGCATGAATTTCAATGCGAATGAAGTGGAATATCTGAAGAACTTCAGGATGCCACAGAGAGACGGATTATGTCTCTGTCTGTTTGCCTGTCCATGTGTGTTTGTGTGTGTTTGTGTGTGTGCATGCAAGTGTGTATGTAAGAGTTATTCAGCCTTACCGTCTTAAAGAGGTCCCAGGAGGAGGTCCAGTCCGCGGTGGTAAAGGGGGAGGTGAGTCCATCGCCATGTCAGGGAGCTGGGTGAAGCGAAAGGCCTTAAACAGATGGTGAAAAGCATTTGACATAAACTCCACTCTCAGAAAAACACAGTCCTTAAAAGAGAGGAAGAGGAAATAATCTCATCCCACTTACTGGTTTGGGCAGACTGCACTGATAGACGTCCGCGCCATAGGATGGTACCCACTGCAGTCCGCCGCGTCCGCAGCTCATTGTGCCCGGGGCGCTGGTCACCACATCTGCGTAGGGGAGGGGAGGTGGCGCGGGGCTGAAGTGGTCAGGGGGCGGCTGGTGGTGGTGGTGGTGGGAGTGCCCTCTGGACGTC
The DNA here is from genome assembly GCA_030544235.1 of Lepturacanthus savala. NCBI lineage: Eukaryota > Metazoa > Chordata > Actinopteri > Scombriformes > Trichiuridae > Lepturacanthus > Lepturacanthus savala. Next base: position 11,995,534 of record CM060462.1, on the reverse strand, counting down.
GACTGTCCCCCCGAAACCAGGCTGAAGGCCTCCTCCAGCAGCAGGTGCATCTGCTGCCGCACTTCGTCGATGGACGGCTGGGAGCTCAGGGTGGACGTCTCCGAGTGGCCTTTCAAGCCCCGGCCATACATGTATCCCTGCTGACCCATTAAACGGTCAACATTCGTTTCCTCAATCAACTCAGGCTCAGTCTAAAACAAATGCAAGCATATTCACAAGAGAGAGCCATCATTATGAATTAAGATTCAACGCAAAAATGTAAAACTCTGGCTCGCTAATCCATAGGAATAGTAAAGACTTTCTGTGTGACCTGACACAAGGGCACTTTGGGCATTTGCGTAAATACTTCTAAGTTTCTCTCTTTTTTTGACGCTATGAACGTAACCCTTGTCATTCAATGCCCCTCCCAATCGTTTACCTAGTACCTCATATCTATTCTATCATCTTTTATCTTCACATTTTTTCTACCTACAACTCTTTCTAAAATTCCCAACCTCTGTTTCCATCCATCCGGTCCCTATATTCAGTGATAAATGAATACGAGTTGAGGCTGCCCTACTTCCTGTGCAAATAGAAGGTAACCACAGGAGACCGAGCGTAGTGCCACTCATAAATCAGCTCTCCCTGCAACACAGAAAGGAGGCACTTGGATCTGCAGGCTGTGATGGGGCCTGTTGCTACACTAGTCCCGCTCTAATCAAAAGGACCAGTTCTCAAAAAAGGACCATGTAGCTTGTCCAGGAAATTGTGTCATATTTTTTGGAGGATGAAAGCATTTGTCCCGAAGTTCTCATTGCTTGTCAAGAGTTTTCTTTACTATAATTCTCAAGTTTGTCATGATAAAACTGGGGGAGTGTGTTCCTGAGGCCACTAAACTACACTGTAACCCCAAGTGCCTGATAAATCTGTATATGAAATACAATTTCATGGCAGACATTTAATCACAGGTGTGAATACAATTATTGATGGTCCCATTCCAGTAAGACAAGCTAGTGAGCTAGTAAACCAAAACACCTGTGCTTTTCTTTCTATAACTCATTGGCCTGCAATTGTAGGAATTGAATGCTGGTATTCATGACAGTGATGGCTCCAGCTTCACTGCAGAGTGCAGAACATTGGCTTTAGTGACAGTTTTAGTCTCTTTTGGGAGTGAGCTACATCTTTTAAAAGGTGATACTGACATCCAAACCAGCTGTGTTCTCACACATTGTATGTTAATACTCTTTACAACAATAATTATCTAACTCTAATTAACCTAGCCGTGTGACTGTTATCAAACTCTCATATACTTGTCACAAACTCTTCCCTCACAGTACATGACTTTGCAACTAGCACAAGCACTATTCCTTACTTTAGCCTCCCCTATCGGTCCACTGTCATAGTAAATAAGAATTATCCAGAGAAACCAGACTGTTCCTATCACCATTTCGTATGACAGCTCCCCCTTACGGCCTGCAGTTCCTCATATCCATGTTATCTGGAACTTCAGATCTAGTTTTTCGGCTTCAGCTCCCCTCGGGCTGGTAATAAAAAAAGATCATTATATATATATATGTATTTTTTTTAAATGCATACAGCCTAGATTTAGAACCTTTGCTGGTCCACAGCTTGTTTGTATTTCCTTGACTTTGTGATGTCATGCAGTAGACCCCCACCCCCCGGCCTGTAGAGGCTCCCAGCATGGGCCCCCTGACCCCACCATCACACCCAATTTACCAAGTAAAAAAATCATAGGAAAGGGTCATGAATATTTATGAGACAAAAAAAATGACCTGTGCTTTCTGCTCCAGCAAAGCACTTGAGAGAGTGCTTTAAAACTGCACTGAGTTGAAGTTTTGTACTTTAAATTGCAAATATATCATGTTAGGGGTATCAAAACGTCAAATAAAACCCAGAAAAGTGCATGCTATGGGACCTTTAACTGTCAACTCAACTCCCTGTTCTGTAGCCTGCCCTTTCCAATAAGTCCTTTATTTGCATCGAATACTTCTAATTGCCAGAACTTGTTTATGGCTCACCAGTGGGAGGAGTTAAAGGAACATTAAAAACAATAGCTTTATAATCTGAGACATAAAAGTCAACAACGAGCACATTTATGGGGAGAAAACCTGTAGTGAGGACCGGATCTGAGGTATGGTTATTAGAGTGTGTGGCACCTTTACAGTAAATAAAGCACTAAAATATTCAGCTGAAAAAAAAAAAGTTTTTTATAGGCCCAAAAAGAATGAAAATTAAAAAATGTCTTGCTCTCACTCTTCTTCTTTGTTCTCAATGTTGCTTCATTTTCGTCTACAACACAGTTGAGGTCACCTAAGGTCTGTTTTACACTCTGACACCTGATTAAAGTGTTTTGTCAATTGAGTTTGAACCGGTGAGTGAGTGCGACCAGGTCGGGAGGTAATCAGGTCGTCCATGTGAATAAATTGTGCTAAATGATGCAATTAGTGTTTAGAGCAAAAATATGACTTTGAATGATATTTGAGTGAGAACAATGGAATAGGGCTTAGAGTTTAGCCGTTTGAAGCCATGTTGTTTATACACTAGCTTAAAGTTCTGTAGTTGGGTAACTGGGTTATAACACTTAACTTACATCATAGCCGCTGTTGCGGATTCCTCTCCTGGGTCTCTCTCTCATCACAAGCAGGTCCATCTCTGTTCCTCCAGGACTCGGACTGCTCAGGCTCTGTCTGCTGCGGTAGGCTTGCCCTACCTGGGAGTATCTGCCAAGTAGAACAAATCCAGGCTCAGCACAAATCAAACCAGGACCAAAAAGATTTGGCCTGTTCAGATATTTTACATGAAATAGCTGAATAATTCATTTTAATAATCTTTATAAATGTCTGTAGATATGCAGGTGTCCTGGTGAGGGGTATCACAGCAAAATGGAGTATCTAGTCCAAAAAATAATAGTGTACAATCAACAACAGCATAGCAAATGATCATTTCACGTGGGAGAAAGCATGTTGTTGGATTAGCTGATTAGCTTTAAATTTATTTGAAAGCTGTAAACAACAATTGGTCAGTGATGTCATTGCTCACAAGATTAAAACGATTAAAAAATAGCAATAAATCAGAGTAAACACACTCAAATCTTAACGCCAGTTTATTTTTTGGAGGGCAGCTAGTGTGGCTATATGTAAACCTGATGGGCAAAAATGTGTTTCCATAATTGACCTGAATCTGTAATAACCAAAGACTGTGTGTGTGTGTGTGTGTGTGTGTGTGTGTGTGTGTGTGTGTGTGTGTGTGTGTGTGTGTGTGTGTGTGTGTGTGTGTGTGTGTGTGTGTGTGTGTGTGTGTGTGTGTGTGTGTGTGTGTGTGTGTGTGAAGCAGAAGAAGCAGCAGAACAGAACCGGCATAGGACTGTCCAGCACCCTGCCAATCCTCTTAGCTCCATTATGGAAGCTCAAAACTGGAATCAAACTAATCAGACAGGCCTGATGGGTCTCTCACTGTCTGTTGAGACAGGATTGACAACATTAGAAAAGACACTTTTACTTATCTATAAGCTAATTAGGCACAGATGGGGGATAAATAAATGACCGTGATTAGGAGACCAGTAATAATATGACATGCTGCGTCACCAGCAGCTGCTGGAATTCTATCCTCGTATGAGAACTACTCTCACCCTTATATAAGCATGGATTTTGTTTTTTTTCCTTTACACCCAGCCAAACCCAGGTCCCACTTGCATTTTTCAAATCCCTCCTCACCTCCTGTGAGACTTGACATAAGTGGAACCTCGCTCATCATCAAGCTCCATCGGTCTGCCATGCTCACCGGCTGCCCTCTCATGGCAGTGCCGCTGTCTCTGCGCCACGGCTCGACTGCTGCTGCTGCCATCTGTAGAGGGAAAGTCATAATAACCCTTCCTCTTAGCCTTCAGCCGCAGCTTGTTCCTGTAGTGCTCGATGTCCGACTTCTGCTTCAGAGCCAGGCTCACCTGCGGAGCGGAAGCAACAACAAAAAAAAACAATATGGGGGAATCAGAAGACACACACAAGGTCTTTTTGCAGTAGTGTTTCGTTTTAAGAAGGGATCTGTAGATGAAAGATCGGAGGGCTTGTGAGAAAAACAACCTCTAAAAATGAAACTGCTATGTCAAAAACATATTTTCTTTTTTATTGCTTCAAAATGTATCGTGTTCTTGACACTGATTCTGGTGTCTAATTCTATCTTTGATCTACTACTATAAATCTGACTGCAACGGTTGTATTATATCATCTGGAGGTAAACATCTAAAATAGCACACATTGAATAAAATACAACCGTACTGTGGAATAAAGAGTGTGTTTGCAATAAGCCTAACACTGTTTTATGCATCTAATTTCAATCATACATTCAATCATTCCCTGCTAAAAATAAGACTACATTTTTTCCATGTTAAAATGTTATATTTCATTCACTTGATGCTACACTCTTTAGTATTTTCTATAGCATTAAATATTCATGACAAGCAACAATCAAAGAATTTGATAAAAGGTATTATTTTGTTATAATATGACCGGTGCATTGAAACACATGACACCAGCTTTTCCTGTCCACATAAAACAAGTGTAAAGAGCAACACAAATTGTGAAATCTCTCATGCGACAACAATTGTTCTGACCTGGACAGAAAATAGCTTGAAGACTGAGGGTTTCCAGGGCCATGAACCCGTTTATGCACTTTGTATATATCTCCCTGAGTGGAAGTGCGCATGCGTGTTACCTCTCCATTGACGACACCTGAGTCCTGGCTGCGGTCAGAGGATGCAGGGTGTGAGTAGTTGGGATGGGCGGCCATGGACTTTATGGAAATAAGCTGCAGGGAGCCAGACGAGGTGTCGTATGGATCTGAAGAACAGACAGGGAGTTCACTCACAAAGAAACTACAAAAGCCTCTAATCATTACATAGTCAGTCAAAGAGGAACAAACTGCCACACTCCCTCACTGTCTCCCTGCCTGCCCCTTTCCCCATCTTCCGCTATTGTCACCTTGTCTCTCTGAGACTGAGAATGTGGGATTATGTCAAACATCAGTCGTCCGTGTCAGCAAATAAAGTGGTGGATGGAGACGATAGATCACAAAGATAGCTTTGGTTTCCAAGGTTGTGGCAATGCATCTATGTGATAGATGATAGAAACTGACTTTGCACTTTCATTCCTTATTCTGCATCAGATAAACTGGATTCTACTCCAGCCGCCTTAAACTTGGCTAATGAATTATTAACAATTGCTCATTAAGAAAAAAAATCATAATCGAACAAGCTTGATCCAAGTAAATAAGTTTGATCGATTTAACTCACATGTGGAATGTTGAGGGTCAGTGAACAAGAATATAAGAAAATAGATCAACATGTTAGCAGCTTTAAATTAAAGGGGTCCTATAATTAAAAATTGTTTTTTCAGGGTTTTTCAGACTAAGTGTGTTGGAAGGCACACTGCATTGCTGCTACAGGACTAACAAGGTGCTTTTGGACCATAAAAGCAGGCTAATTTTTATAAATAGAAATTCAAATAAATTAAATTAATTTATTATTAATTATAAACAAATTCAATATAAGACTGGAAAAAATAGGGCCCCTTTAAACTGCTCAGCATCTCAGAAGAGTACAGGAAGTGATTTTTTTGTGTTGTTTTTTGCATTAGTGTGTATGTATATGTGCCAGTGTGTCACAGTATTCACCAGTCTGACAGATGTTTCATGTCAGCAGTGTCTGTTTCATGCATATGCATCAACTCCGTCCCTGCATACTGCTGAGTGGCTACCTTTCTTGCTATAAAAAAAAAAGCTGCAGTGCATTGCTCTAATGGTACCTGTATGTATGAGAAACATAGACTGGGGGAAAAAAGGGGTCTCATGTAAGAGGAATGGGATGGCATTTTTGGCATTTGTGATACACCTGATCTTATCTGTGAAAGGAACTGTGGAATAAACGGTTCACATTTCCATCAGCGTGTAACTCTCACCGTCCCTCTTGCGTGTCTCCTCCTTTGTCAGTTTCTGCTGTGCTGTGACTTTTGGCACTGTCAAGCCCCTGCCGCAATTCAGCTTCTCTGATTCGTTGCTGATGACGGAACCGTCCTCACTCGGCAACTTGCTGCAAGTAACCATAGCAACAGGAAAGGCGGTGAGCTCTCGGGAAGCTGGGCTCACAGCAAGGTTATGTCATATCCCTCCCGTTAACAATCTCACCTTCCTCTCTTTCTCAAGCCTTAGTCCAGTAAACATTATATTATTATATATTTTTTTTTTTTGCAAAATTATATGTCCGTTATTAATGCAACCACTACACACTGCCTTTTTTCAAAAGATATCAGTCAATTCGAATGTAATTAGTCCTTTATATTATTAATAGCCATTATTACTCTTACAGTGAAATGATACACATTTTAGAATAATCCAGCAACATCACAAACACACATGAATGCAAATCATGTGGTCAAGTTTTCAAATATGACAATTATTTTTTATTTGTTATTGACTGTCTTGCCAAATGATGCATGCATCTTTGTGTCTTTGTGTGTTTAACAGCATCTGTCAGTATGCATTTTATATATGTTTAAAAAACAGTGTGCACAATCATGTCCAGGGTGAAGTCAAACCCGCAATTTCCAATAATTGCAGAAGCATTTGCTCTATCCAATTCTTGTTTCACTTGCTTCAAACGCTGCACTGTAGCTGGAATTAGAGCTGATGGAGCCCCAGCTCAGAGGACCATGACAGTGACATCAAAGCACCATGGTCTATCCCCTAATTGTCTGGTAAAAATGATAAGAGAAACAAGAGACAATGGAACGGTGGCTGCCCTCCCTGCTCTCACTGAGGCAATGCCGCACAATGCTCCATGCAACAGTCATAGCCTTAACATGGATGTTTAATGTTCTTACCCAACAAGCATAAGAGCCTATTAGTTATTATTACAGATGTATATGGGTTCATTAGGCATTGATAATGCTGCGGTGTTGCGGAAGTAGCAGGGTGGGAAAACAAAAAAATCAGAGTTGGACCATAAAAGCATGCTAATTATTATGAATGGACCATTAAAACTGAAATATGAATCTAGGGAAAGGGGATAAATAGGACTCTTAAATATGTGTAGACCCATCGAAAACCGAAATAGTTAATAATTAACATTTATTAAATCTGCTAAATAGAACTATGTACGATGTGAGACAGGCAATATTAATAGGGGTGGGAATCTTTGGGCATCTCATGATTGGATTAGAAGATTTTTGTTTTTTTTGCGATTTTTTGTTTGTTTTATTAACACAGGACAATGTAAGTAAAATCCCTTTTTTCAAGCATGCAACTATTTTAACAGTAGGCGTACTATTATTTGTGTTGCCACAATTTATAGACATACCCTTAAAATGAATATATGTCGATTAGATACCAACATTTACTAAAGCAAAAAGGTCTTCCTCTTTTAGCAACTTTTGCTGCAGGTTTACAGGAGCATCTCAATAAATTAGATTAACAGGAAAAGTGACCATGATGCTAATCCGGTGGAAAATGGGGGTGTTCCCATCACTGATTGAGACAGAGGAAAAATCAATAAAAATCGATTTTTGAAGATTATGAATCAATCCAGAATCATAGAGAATAAGAATCACGATTCCTCGATTAATTGATTTTTTTCCCCACTCCTATACATTACAATTATTGCTGAAATAGAGCTGGTCTAATATATTCCTAAATGGCTTTAAACTGTGGCGCCGAAATGAATTTTGAAGTGGGAGGACATTCAGCTTTGGATGACATGAGGCCACTAAACCTTTTCTTGTTAACTTCCTTTAAATCAGTCTTTATATCAGATATGTCTGCAAACATAAACAGCACTGCAGTGGAGTGAGGTTCAGGGCAGCGTTTTCATTGGAGGTACGGTGACTAACTAGCACCACTGACTGTATTTTCTTGAAAAAATAATGAAAGCCATCAAAGCACTCCAACTCCTAAACAGGAATCATCACGACCAACCAAGAAACTGAACCGTGATATGACCATGGTCTGTTTCAGCAGAGCTCTCCCAAGTAAAAGCATGAACCAGCATTAGACACCTCGCAACAAACATCAAACCTTGGATTTTTTATGACCTGTCTCTCCCATCCAACCATGTAACAGACTCTGAAGCACTACTTCATGCTCTCGAGGAGGAACACGCAGGTCTTTACTGCAACGCAACAAAGACCAGACAATCTATGTCATCAAGCATCAACCCCTCCATCATTTCTAAAGCCGGAGTACTCATCAAGCAAGTACTTGACTTCAAGGACCTGGGTTCTTATAATATGGACTCACTGAAAGACTCCAGAACCATGTAAGCCCTCGCCTGTGCCACATCCAATAAATTTGAGGAAATATGGACCTTAAATTTACCAAACAATCTTAGGATTGATTTGTTCAAATCAACAGTTGCTGCGTGGAATCCAGACCCTGACGTGGAAGAATCACCCGACTTTACAACAGCATGATCTCTCGATGACTGCTGTCAAAAGGCAAAAAGATTAAATCATGTCTGCTGGAGAAAAGTTGTGCTTGGACTCTTGCCCAAGGGCAAGGGAGATGACTTTATTACTCTGAAAACGAAAACCTCTCTGATATCGACCATAGACGGCATATGTTGGAGAAATTGTGGGGATGATGAAGCAAACCACCGCCACATATATCAGAGATGCCCAAAGATAAAACTATTTTGGGAAAGCAATTATGGAATCATGTGGCACATTATTGGGCAGCGGGTTCCATTGGCATGCGCGTCACTTGATTTGGGTGATCTGCCTGAAAGAATAACAGGAAATGACAGATGCCTTCTGACAAATATTGATTGTAGTAGCAAAAAAAAAAAAAAAGCAATTACCCACACCGATGCACCTACAGGAGATACAGTAATTGGCTTTAAATCATCAGAGATTTGGGACAGTGGCTTTCCTACTGGTAATAATACATTTCATAGCATAAGGAACACAGTAAGTGGCTTTCCCCCATTTATCTCAATACTCACAATGTAATTTATCTTCCCTTTTATATATATTATCTGCCAAAACTCTAAAAAAAAAAAAAAAACCCTGCCTAGAAGGCAGAATGGTTAGGTTTAAAATGGTTAGGTCAAGTAGGTCAAGGTCATCAAGTAGTCTGTTTGTGGTATAAGAAGTAAGAAGTCTATACCACAGCTACAATTCTAGTTCCTTTACATAATTCAGTATTACTCCGTTTCTGAGAAAAAGGCTGTGGAGTCAGTCAACCAACTTGAGCTGAAGCTTTCTAGAGATTCCCAAAACAAGGAACTGGCTTGTTAGCTCAATCAATGCACTTTTAAGCTACTAATGCTAGTAGAAGTATACCGTCGGCCTTGCTGATTAAAAAATATAGTAGTATGATGACATTATTTTTATGACTAACAAATTAAAAAACTTGCTGCCTCAGGAGTCTCCAAAGTCATTATTGTAGGCCCTCCAGTCGATAGATTTCCTATTCTGTCACATAAATTTCATTTGATCTCATTATCCTGCATCGCTTTGAAAAATTATGCTCTTTTGCCTTCGCCGATTAAATAATTTAGCATGATTTAACATGGCAATTAATTTCCCAAACAGTGCTACTGAATTTCACCTGCCTATAGAGAGAACTCTGTTCATGACTGCATAACACTCAGCACTGGAGTAATATGAGGACTGAGAATAGGCCTGCAGGGATCTTAGAGTTTATTGTTCTTTCTCTCGCTATGTGACTCAGGAGATTTCTGAATGAGCTGTGGTGCAATCCTTGAGATAATGCACACATCCATAAATGTATTACCTTCAGGCGTTATGAAAGAGAAATCATAAAGTATTTCGCATGATTCAGCTAATTAACATCTGGTTGAGGGAGAAGCACGTTACCTCCTAACATCTTAACTGAGATTGATGAAAGTTTAACTGGAGCTAAGTTTAAGTCTGACAATCTCATATATTGTAGTGTTTACTGTAAAGAGGATAGACACTTTTTATTTAAGCTTCATTTTCCATTTTTCATTCTCTACATCTTAGCTTTGGTATGCTAACTTTAAAACACTGCCATTTAACAAGTTAATTATGCAATAAAAAGAATATCAAAAATACAAAAGCACATTTACACCCACCAACAAATCAGTTAACAAAGACACATCTGTCTAAATCAGCTCTCTCCTTGTGGTTGAATTGTTTTGTCCTTGACTGTTTTTAATGAATATGATTATTACATTATAAATATTCCAACTGCATCCCAGTATTTTTCATGTAAAGCGATATTAAAATCAAATATAATTATCACATTCAAATGCCAATAACAAATTTTTAGCACAGTGTTAATCTTGCCTTGAGCTTTAAGGTACCACCTTAAACGTGGCTCAACGTTATTATTACAATAATAAAGTTAGAATTTGTGTGGGTTCTTTTCAAACATAATAATGATGATTTTTTAATTAATAATTTAATAATTAAAATAGGGTTTGTGTTGAGTTAAAAAGTGGGACTCCAATAAAATATTGCAAATTGGTGCACCTGCAATTCATCCTAAAATGATACTGTACCTTTTGTGTTTGTCAGAGATAAGGCTCTTTTTGTTGGCAGTGCCGTCCTGGTGCAGGGCCTTCTCCAGTGAGAGGGGTGTATCCCGAATTTGCAGGGACATCACTAAGGTGTCCTGGCTGGCAGGCAGCGTCTCCTCATCTCCTCCCTGTTGGCCTAAGTGTTGCTTGGCATAGTCAAATCCTTGGACTGGCTGATAGACAAGTTAAGGAGAAGAGAAAAGAGACAAAGTAAGAGTAATGTCTTTACGCAAACCTGCCGTCACACAAAATAACCATTGATGGCAGAAACTAAGAAATTCAAAAATAGGCAATTAGAGGAACTGTCACTTAGAATGACATAATATCCATATAAGAAATGTACAGGATTTAAGGAGCAGGACTGGGATTTTTACGCCACTGTGCACTGAAATACTGTGGATAAACACAGCTTTGACTGTAGCCCTTTTCTTTCTTGTCAAATAAATGACGCGCAGTGGGCGGTGACAAGATGAGATTCGCAGACTTTCACAGAAATACAATAATGAGGTTAAACATTCGAACACATCAGAGCATCAAGCGGAGGAGGGAGCAGACTCACGGCGCTCCACCTTATGTCCCCCCCACACGCTGCAAAATTCAACACGACTTTCATCGCAGTGTCATAAATCGTCAGACACACATCGCTGCCTCACTGCGGCCGAGCCACGGTGCAAAATCAATATGTGATACTCCGCGGACCCGGAGAACATGCACTCGCTCTCTCTTCCTGTAGCAAAGACAGATTTCCTCACTAGAAGTGCTACTTTTTCTGAACACGCCGTGTAAATTCTAGTGCATATGGTGAAAGTGTTTGACTCACAGTCACAGTGTGGGTACACACAGAATGCACTGTAAGTGCCTCATTTATATTTTTAGAAGTCACTCTATCTGTGAGCATTTTCAGAATTGTCCTTGTTTTTTTTGTATGGGACCTGCCAGAAGTGGCTGTATAGAGAAAGTGTGGGTTTTGTCAGAAGCATCCACAGCATTTCAGATCTGATGGAATTAAGCTGTTCTGTGACAAGATGTTGCAGAATGGTAGATTTTGTGTATAAACTCATGCTCTGAACGTAGCACTGACGCAGCTCTCAGACTTTGACGGAGACAATTTTATTACTTTCTTTCGAACGAAATTGCATGAACAAAGCAGCCAGTGGGATGTGCCGATCGCTTTACTTTGCGGTTTCATTCATCTACAGTGATGCATGCCGGTGAAGAGAAGCACTGAGCAAAAAACAACAGCACGCAGACATGGAGGTGCAGAGATGACTGATGAACAGAACCACTTATCAATCTCCCGGACACAAAACAAACAAGCGTTAGTTCACAAGAGAGAACGCTGTCATTCTGCTTGAAAAACCTATCACCCTAATCGCCACTCTGTGTAAAGCTTAAGTCTTTCAAATATGCCATCGGCAGACAGTTATAAGAGGAGCAGGCAATAGCAGCCTTTCATCCCAGGAAATCTCACTGTGAAAGGTTTGTTACTCCAAAGTGCTGCAGTATCGGCAGTATTCATCTCCACAGCGGGATTTATTGAAATGTATCATAGGTGATGTCTGCCCAGAATCCCATTCAAATCCTGCTGTTGCCGCAGTTGAGCCCGGAAGATGAAAACATAGATCAGTAATGAGAGGAGACAGAGAGAGGCAGATAGATACCTGGTGATAATAGCCCACATCTCTCCGATACGCCATCTGAAAAGAAGGGAAGATGTCTTAAACAGTTTGTGTGTGTGTGGAGGGGGGGTTCCAATCTATTAAAATCGGTAATACAAATGACTTCATGCACATATTGAAGAATATAATACAGAATACAACACATAGCATAAAACAGGAGTCACCCACAACTACACACACATGTACACACAAAGTCATACACAGATAAAGAGATACCTTGGCTCGTGGATTGAGGTTGCCGATGGCATCAGCTTTAAAGTCATTTTTGTTCTTCCTGCACAGCACAGCTGTGATTATGATGATAATGAGTGTTACTACAACAATGGGGGCCAACACTGCAGCGATTATCCAAAGGTTATTAGGAGGGTTTTTGACCACAGCTGAAAGAAGAAAAGTACCATCGTCACTTCATTACACCGCATCTGGTATCTGCTGAACACTAAACGGTAATAATTAGTTAATTGATTCGTTTATCGAAAGTATGACAAACCTCTTACTTTTCCCTGCTAAAACATGCAGATACATCTGTCACAGACACTGAAGACACTAGAAACAGCTCAACCTGATATACAGTGTGGCTGATTAAGCTACTGTAGCATGCTCCCGCTCTCTCCCGCCTCACCCTCTCTCTCTCTATTTATCACTCTCTCTCCTTCCTTCCTTTGAGCCGTGAGGAACACTGCAGCCCAAACAAACAATGTCCATATGTCGGGAGCATTTGAGGAAGATTAGTGAGCGGAGCTTCAGCAACCTTTTCTTCTGTTCCCACTCACCCCAGCGGCGGCCCTTCTTGCTAAACTCAGCGTGAATCATATGTTTTGCTTTGCCCCACCATCAGTCAGAGTTGTGTCATTTGTGCTTACGCTCCGCTTGCAGCTGGACAAAGTAGCCCAAGGTTAGCGCCATGGTCTGAGAATCCACTGTGTTCAGGACCTTAGCGGTTGATGTGCCCGCTAGAGGAACGCCGTTGTGCTGGACGTAGTAGGTCATCTCTGCTGGATTCTTCAACCCTGACACCCTACGGATACTCACCATCTGATTGGCAGAGAAAAAAAGGAGGACATACAGTATGTTTCCATAAACTTCACTAGACTACATATCGGCTGTCATTGAATGGCCGGCGTATTGGGGCACTGTTGTGAAGTAAAATATACAACACTGTTCAAATGCATTGTTTCCATCCACTAATCTACTGCACGCCTGTCCGTCCTGGAAGAGGGAACCCTCCTCTGTTACTCTTCCTGAGGTTTCTTCCTCTTTTTTTCCTTGTTAAAGGTTTTTTAGGGAGTTTTCCTTGCACATTGTGAAGCTCTAAGGACAGAGGATGTTGTGTTGCTGTTATACAAACTGTAAAGCCCTTTATTTAGACATGAAGTCTTGTAAGAGGAGAAGCACAGTTGAAGGCAACGAGCGCTTGTTCAGTAAAACATTCAACTTCTGACTTGATTTGATATGCAATTAGCAATGGATGAGCTGAGAAGCTCGGCCACTGACCACCAGTAATCAGGCAAGCGTGTGCAGAAGTGCATATCAAGTGCATATTTCTCATGAAATATTCATACTGATTAAAATATGACAACAAAACTATTGGATTATTGCTTTCATTAGACCTCTGACTCACTCACACATGCCACGGCGTTCAGGGAAGACACCAGAACATGAATATAGAATGAGTTGTCACGTTTTCACTCTATAACCTCTATGACGTCACAGAGTGGAGCTCGGACCTGGCGTTCCCTGTGGACTGCTCTGTCAGTTTCTTACCTGGACGGTGTAGCTGCCTACGGTAGCAGCTCGTCTGAAGCGGGTGCCCTGCTGGCCTGCCAGCACAAACAGCTCTGCTACCCGCTGCTCCATTAGACTGGCAAAGCTTTGGTACTGTCCCTCCAGGCTGGCATTGTCCACATCCTGAATCACTGCAAATGTAGATGAAAGAAAGAGGATGGACCAGATGGTTGGTCAGAGAGAAAATACATTGTTGCTGAGGGGAGGGAGTGGTGCAAATAGATAGAGGCTACATTAGAATTTAGCATCTCACAAAGATACAGTTTGCACGAGCACTCGGAGACAAATCGGTAGCGAACCACTGCGGTCGATGCAGGACTCCCTGCCTACCTGGGCCCTATTAGATGCACACATAGCTCTGTGTTTGATAAATGTGAAGATTGATAAGCCAATGATAAATCAAGCCTGCGCTTGTTTTTTTCCCCTTTCTGTTCCCTATCGTTCCAAAAAAAAAAAAATACCCAATGCAGCTTTAATCTGCTCCATGACATCAAGGGTCAAAAAGCAATAATCCTGGTTGTACATCATGTTCATTGTGAGTAAATCCCATTACAAAGGGGATGACCTTGAACTTGCTCAGCCTCTCATCGCAGTAAGTGCCGAGTTGAGAGCGACACAGTCTGATCTGAAAGGCCCATTCATTAGCATAACATTGCGGGTGCCCTTGAACACTGTTTAGTATATGCAGCCATTTATAAAGTGAGCAGAACAAATAATCAACACTAGTCCAGTCCAATCCAATTCAATCATTAGTTCAGATAAATTTGTATTATTAGGACAGCTGGTGTCAATCAATTATCCATCTCGAAGTCCAAGTCTCTGACTTCATGTAAACATAACGATCACATACTGTACGTACTGTTACAGTTGTCGATGTGTCATGAAGTAGCAAAGATATAAAATGACATTTAAAAGTTGTGCTGTCGGTGGGTCTTAAAAATGCATGCACTGCAGCAAAGTGAGGTTTCTACATAATGGATGCATTCTGCAACACAAGCCATATACAATATGCTACCACAGAAGAAGTTTTTCACATTCCATATAAAATATGTGAAACCTGTTTATTGAATGTGTGAATTGAAAAGAATGTGACATCCTTACCTGTGATAACCCAGAAATCTCTCGTAGCAATTGAGGTGTTGAGATTGTGATATTCCAGTGCTACAAAGACATAAAAAACATAATCATTTCCCCCTCTCACAACAAACCTAACAAACATTGGAAATATAAAAATCAACCAGCAAATCATACACTTTATCTTTATTCTTATTATTGAACCTTGTAATAATAAGTTTGGAAATGTAAAATCACAGAATTAATGTAAAATTAACACCAAGGAAGTATATTTAAACTGTTTAATCATTAATTAAGCACTTTTCACTTTGACTCTCTCCTGTGGACCACAGAGTTCCAATAAAAGCATCAAGGTCAGCTTGATAGACAGATTTCTTATCTTCACTTACAGAAATAATAAAACCTGGGATTTTTAAAGTGCAGCTGAACAGCTGACACCAGTGTGCTGTCATTTGTTTTAGGGCTTGTTATTATATAGAGTGAATTTTCGGGAGTAAGGCTATGTGCTGTAATTATGTAGAGTGTTTTAGGTAGTATACTGTTATTGTATATAATGACTTTATGTAATATGTGCTGTCTTTGCTTTGTCCTTTGTGACTTCATTTTAATGCTTGTGATGATTTTATTTTATAACTGTGTCAATCAAGGTACAACAGATGAAAACTAACCTGGTGGCTATCTGGCATTTTCACTCTGTTCATTAGTATGTACTGGCACTTATTTAAATAAATACATCTTACACATTAATGATATGTATGAATATAAATCATAATTAACAATAATAAATCATTCCATGTTCATGTGTGTATGTGTTTATGTTTCAGACAGCATTATAAAAGTTATAGTCCATGATTCTGATCCGATACACTTTTTGTTGAATTCAGCAAATATCTCCTCACTTTCCCCGCAAGTTGTCCGTTGTGTGTGTGTGTGGTGTGTGTTTGTGTGTGTGTGTGTGTGTGAGAGAGAGAGAGAGAGAGAGAGAGAGAGAGAGAGAGAGAGAGAAAAGAGGTGGTCGATTTTTGACAATTTGAAAAAAAAAAAAAAGGTAAAGTTAAATCGCTCACACTGTATTCTCATTTATGTTAGACAGGTTTTTGGTCATGGGCCAAGAAAGTCCAATTTCACATTCCAGGCTCCCTGTCCCAGGCAATAACTCCACACTGTAGAAATCTTGGCATCATCTTCGATCACAACCTCAGTTTAGATAAACACATAAATTCAACGGTTTGATCCTGCTTTTATCACCTCAAATATTTCTAGAATTAGGCCATTTCTGTCACACAATAATTTGAAAATCCATGCATTCATAAGTTGCTTTTTCTATATATTGGTGTATTATTGTATGTATTGCGCCGCTCAGCATCAGCAGTATCCTACCTCCAATTTGTTATGTTTTAACTGTAAAGCACTTTGTAACTTTGTTTTGAAAGGTTCTTTATACATAAAGTTTATAATAATAATAATAATTAATATTATTATTATTACAATTATAAGGTGTATACCCGTGTCTGTTACCATTAAAGAAGAATGTAAGCTATGGTGATGAACAAAGCCTTATTTATTTAATTCATAATTTTAATTTAGTTTATAGTAAAAAAAAAAAAATTAAAAAAGCAAAAAACTATCACATCACAGCAGCAATATTGTGTTTATCATACCACCACATGGAATTCTCACTCATACAACATCTTTGAACATTAACATCTTTTTCATTTGTTATTTGAGGAATCTGCAATGTGAAAAAAACTTCTTACTGAAGAGTGGGAATGGTTTTGCAAAATCTCAGCTTAAAGCCTCATTATCGCCACATGTCAGACAAATACAGCAGCAAGGAGAGCTTTCAGCTGCCTGAGCTCTGCTCGTCTCTGTGTTCCCTTACATCTATTTCCTGCCTGATTAAGCTCTTGTGCTGGAGGCTGGTGCAGTGTTTAGGGGAATGCTGTATCACTGGCCTGTGAAAGCAGACTCGCTACGGAAATGTACACCCAGGTATGACAGAAGAGGGGAGAGGGAGAGAGGGGAGCGAGCGCGGTGGGGAAAGGAGGGTGTGAGAGGAACGGTTCAGGCTTCGGCATTGTTAATGAAAAGGGCTGCGGGGCTGTCAGCACAATCACTTCAACATTGTCTCTAAGTTTGAATCTTGTGGAATAATAATCAGTGATGAGAGCCTGGAGGGCGCAGGCTGGAAAACATTTTGAAGTCATTCCTAGAAGTTAACAAAAAACAATATTTCATATTTTGCATCAGCAATTTGGGCTGTAGCTCGTTTGATTGCTGCGTTCTAAAAGAGACATTTTACAGCCTCTCCCTTGTATTCAGAAATGGGAAACACTGAAGAGCAGAGGGGAGAATTTAAAAGAGCTGAATGCAGCAGTCCGGTCTACACAGGTGCCAAAGGAACGACAGTGTGCTCGGCACTTCGGAGTGGTGAGAGATCCCGGGCCTTTTCTGTCAGAGAGGTGCCCAGGGTGGTATGAGAATCCCCCACTGTTAATTATTTACTGCGATAATTGGCTTTGAAGTGAGGAGGCAGCCACTGCCAGCATATGCTCACACCTCCGGTGAACAGTGTAATATCACCAGTGGCGAGGGTACAAAACCAACAGAGCAAAATCACTGTCACACACACCCTCTCCCGCTCTTCCCTTTGCTGTCTTGTGTCACTGTTAGAGTTTCTTCCGTGTCAGTTTCTGCTCCCTCCATGGTATCTAGCTGCCATCTCTCTTTCCTCTTTTCTCCGACAAAATCGCTCCACCTGTGGTTGGCTCCACTAATGTACTTCAATCACAGAGCAAAGTCAGCCTTAATTTAATGCTCACCAGCAAAGATTCTATTCAACTTGATGTGTTGACCAAAATGTGCCATCTGTCTGCGCCACAGTCATGCTGATAATGCATCTCAATTCAGGGGGGCCGCATCTTTCAAACTTGCGATTTTAAGACAGGATAAGTCAAACAAGTCGACAAAGCAAGTCCTGTTCTGCCGGCTCCCTCTATATATGGTTGAGATATGGAAAGTGTTTTTTATACATCCCATTTTCAATGGCTCTTAGGCTATGTTCAGACTGCAGCCTGAAGTGACCCAAATCCGTTTTTTTTTTCGCCCCTATGCAACCTGTATCTGATCTTTTAATGACAGTCTGAAGGACATAGATCTGATTGTTTTAAATATGACCCAGGGTGGATATGTCCTAAAACACATACATATGTGATCATTTGACAAACGACTTCAGTCTGAAAGGCCAGGTCGTGTTCATCCAACCTAAACGTCATCAAGCGACAAACGTCACTATTCTGCACTGCAGTTGGCTGAAGAGAGAAAAAAGCAACAATCATGGCCAAAAATCTTGCTCTTTTCTTTCTTAATTCCCTCCCTAAAACAAATATGTTGTACATGTGCTGGATCCGGTAGGAGAGCAATTTTAAAATCACCAAATACTCACTGGTAGTGTCCATGTTTACTTCCATTAATACTGACCATGATCGCTGCACAGACATCTACATGTGTATATATCTATGCGCTTGTGCTGTGTGATGTCGTCGTGTCCTCCAATACACATGCAGGACCATTTTGGTGCATTTAAAGTTCACACTGGAGCTCACATACAAGTCCCATTTAACTGAAAATATGAACAACCTCGCAAAAAAATCTGATTTCACATTAAAATCCGAATTGAGCATAAAACCCTGCAGTCCGAACATAGCCTTAGTGTATCACAATCCATTGAATGAAATTCTGTTGTTTTAGTAGTGTCCATTTTTCATCATCTTACAAAGAGAAATATCATGGGACTGTAGCAAATACTTGGTTCAGGTGATCAAGGACGGTTGGTAATATAAACATTAACTGATCTGGACCAATGGAAAAGTATGGGTTTTATTTTGGGCTCTGTGAGGTTAGATGTCAGACCTGCAAAGACTGGGGTCCTTAAAAGCATCCAGAATTGGGTAACATGTACTGTATGTCTTTCTAGAACAGTATTTGACCGACCATGATTTCTTAGTTTCTCTCTCAGGTTCTCAGTTCTGCTAAATATGGGCCAGTCACCATGGGAGGTTAGAGCGCAAACTGCAGTTCAGGACAAGAGAACAGGAAGGTAAAATTAACTTAAAAGGCCTTTTTTGGATTAGGCTCCAACTAGGTGGTAATACAAGGAAGCCCCTTCTTAAATCCTGGCTCAAGCATGAACTCTTCTATGATCCAGAGCATGACCTTGCATATCCAAAGCTCCATCAAAGTCGGGAGAAATTCAAAGCAAAACGGCTGGTTGGAAACAGAAAAAGTAGCCAGAAAGGCTGTTTCTACTAGAGGCGCTCCGCCAAGTGAATAACTCTAGATTTCCCAGCTCTCCCTATATATCAGTGTATCTATTTCCAAAACTCTTTTAAATGAAAGGCAGAGGTTTGGTTGTGTACGATTATCTTGAGCAAGACATTGAAGTCTCTTCATCTTTAGTCAAATTGACCACTACAATGTCTCTAAAAAGTTAGTAAAGCAACTACAACTCATTCAAAAGATGGACACCAGGCTCTTAACTAGAACCAGGAAAACTGAGCATATTATGCTGTTTCTATAGCTGTTGGTATGCTTTTGTCTATTGGTGTATGTATGTCTGTCTTATTTCATATGTCGCTGTTGATGTTGTTATTCTAATTCATCAACAAAAAAATAAAAAGCAAAAAGTTAGTTTACAACACCCCAGCCTATATCACAGCCTGTGTCCTTAGATTCTCTATCACCCTGCTGCTGTTCTTACAGTATCACACCTTAAAAAACATTGGTGCACAGCCATCTCTGCATAAAATCTGAATCATTACGAGCAAAATTTAAGCCAGCCAAGTCAAAATATACCTATAAAAACTGCTCTCCAAATAACTTCCTTTATAATACCTTTGCATGTTTATTGCACTTTGTGCACCTAAATATATTATTTTTAATGATGTGCAATCTCATTATTTTACTTTTCTTATGCATCCAGAACATTGAGTTACAACCACTGTAAGTGCAAAAGTTCAGCACTACAGCTATTAGTTCATTTTTGTGCATACAAAAATAAAATTAAAGCTGCAGTGCAGAACATTTGTCTCCCCCTTCTGACGAGAGAGAATAATTACACACTGTCCACACGTGCTGAAATCACAGGCTCTGCTGAAGCTGACCCGGTGACTGTTGTGGCTGTACGGTAAAAAATGTTTATAGCGCCACACAGCCCCTTGTGAAATGACTCATTTCACTATCAGAATTTGATCCATGTGGTCTGATAACACTTGGAGACTCTAGAAGAGCCTCTCAAATAAACTATTTGGTTCTTATTCAAGTTAGCAGAGCGCAGATGGTGGAAGTCTCTGGTGCCATATGCATTCACATGACCAGCAGAGAACATCACTCTACTGTGAAATACAGAGAATAGACTTAATCAACATTGCGTAAAGTACTTTGGCAAAGACTTCAATTAGTGACATTCATTTAGAAGTAAAAGTTAGAAGGTTGAAACATAAACTGTAAACTTTCTTTCCCACCTTCAGGGATCGATAAGTACCGTAAAAATGATTTCATTAGATATCAGAGTACAACTTCTGCCATATCTCCCTCTACTGAGCAGTTTACATTAAATTTCCCATTTACACCGGGGATGCAAATGAGCTGTACATTGGTACTGGGACTGGGAGGGCTGTTGAGACTCCCACTGATTCCCTGTCATTCTTCATCTGTGTTTCTCTGAGTACAACTCCAACACAGATGGCCGCATATGCCCTCAAAGGAGGAGGAGAAGATGAAAGACACAGGCTTAGCTGTGTTTGTGCATGAACAATGGGACTCAATAATTTGAAAAAATACTGTGATGGCAAAAAAAGCAGAACAGTTACAAACCTCCATTTACATAGAAATTGGACACCAGTTTGACATAGTGATTGTATTCCTGAGTTTCTACCATTGAACAGACAGACCTTACAAGGCAGCCCCGTCCATGTGAATGCAAAATGCTCAGAAACAATCACTTTCACTTTCTCAGTCTCATTGACTGCAATTTCTATGGTTGGACAGGATCTTGCTTTTTACTAGAAAAGTCAATGATTATATCAGACCAGCATGCTGTGAGTGAGCTTGAACCTCTGGTGGTAAAAAAAAGAAAGAAAAGCACATCGCTTGATTGCTTTTTGTTTCATCCGATTTGTATTTGCCGTTATTCTGCAGTTTCTCCTTATTAGGCGGTTGAATTACTCCTGACAAAGAGATGCATTTCTCGACACAAATGGTGACTTACGCTCAGCAATGACAAGTGGCGGATAGAAGAGGAAGTAGCCCACCAGCTCTGCTGACAGCTGACCAAGGAGGTTTGAGGCAGTGGTGCCGTTAAGGAAGACAGTCCCATTCTTCACAGCGTAGACCAATGACACAGCAGGAGAGTCTGCTGCCTGGGAGACACTCTGCATCTGGGTATTCATGTAGAAGAAGGAGAAGAAGAGGATACATAGTCACATGAAATGCTTGGGATTATGCCACTGTAATAAGCAAATCTAATAGATTAGTGCAAATGGTGCAGAATAAATGACATAATAGACATTGAAAAACCTCAAAATATCAATTATTGTCTTGAATCTAAACATATGAAACTCATCAAGGCGCCCAATGGCTGGCAAGGCATGAAAGCGCACAAAAATATTGTTGCGTTGTTTTTTTTCATCCATGCATAATCGTCAAATTAGCTTTAAAATAAGGTGCACTTTAATGTGGCAGCTTATTAAAATTAATACAAAAAATGCCTCCCTACACATAATTAATTTGCATTTGAGAAGCAGCTCTTGTTTGAAAAGCTTCTGCCTCATGCACGAAGGGGCAATTTAGCACAAATTACACAGTTTGTGTCTGTCCAATCACCTAAACCGCATGGTAATAATGATGTGTAAAAGCAGTTACTATTGACATTGCATTTATTTTAACAGTCTAAGAATATTTTAGTGAACTCTAACATACTAAATACATCTTAGAAAATAAAAGGTAAAAACACCACGTCCACTGACAGTGACAATGACAATGGATGCTACAGTCTGCATGTTCCACCTCTAGCATTTTCACAGCTTTACACCAACACCTACACTCTGGAAGGAGCTCAGCACGACTCTTTCAGCTCAGTACCTGAACAGAGAGTCTGCTGTTGGTGTTGAGCGTTTTGGCCTGTGCTTCAGTAAACACCTTCTCAAGCCTCTGCTCCATCATTTGTGAGAACCGACATGACCGCGGGTCATCGCCTGCTCCCACGAACTGCAGAACTGGAACAGAAAAAAGATGAGCTCACCAAACTGTACGAAAATGTTAAAATACACTTACCAAACTTATCTTATGTTCTTATACAAAGTCTGACTTAGGCATGCATTATTTTGTTATTTCTGCCTCTAATGTGGAATCACAAGATTTATTTTATTTATTTATTTTTACATCTCAGACCTAGTTTCTACTGAAAGCACTCACAACAGGAACAGATAATAGTCTCAAGCTCATCTCTGACTTATTTTTTTTTCTTTCATCCTGACTGAACACTAGCTGACCTGTTTTCAGCTGGAAGCCAGTGGCTGGGCTGGGTCTCCATAATGCAACTGGGAGGGGAAGGGCTGTTACCATGGGGAGGTACTGCCGCAAGTCTGCAATCAGCTTATCACGGCCGTAGAAGTCCAAGCGGTCCAGCACTATAGAGGGGGGGTAAACCATGTCCCCTCCAGTCACATGATAAGCCACCGTCATGTTAGGAGAACCGAAAACAGTCTCCACCTGAGAGAGCAAAGTGAATTGTCTTGGTATGTTTGTCCATCTTTTAGCTCATGTTGTATAAAGCTGATATTCGTAAACGCGTATATCACAGTACACCATATATTACATTTTAGAGCTGCAACAATAGATCAATTCATTGATTAGTTGCCAACTATCATATTAATCGGCAACTATTTTTGATAATCGATTAATTAATTTGACCCATTTTTAAGAATCAAATTCCTTGTTTACAGCTTCTCAAATCAGATTATTTTTTGGGTTTTTTTAGTTTTCTATAATAGTAAACTGATGTTCTGTGGGTTGTGGACTGGGCAATAGACATTTTACACCTTTTTATGAACCAAACAATTAATCAATTATTCATTTTAATAATCAATAGATTAACTGACTATCAAAATAGCTGTTAGTTGCAGCCCTAGCACATTTTTTATACTGATTTTTGACAAGTGAACATTCTTCTTTTCATTAAATTTTGTGGATGAAAGCTGTGTCAGAGCAGAACAAGTAGCCTCATACAACAATTTAGAGGCTTTTATTTCAGTAATGATTAAGTGTCATTAACGAGCACCTGCTCAACAACAGGTGGCATTCATCAGACTGAAACAAAATGAAATGGTTCAGATAAGAACATGAAAATGCTCTTGCAACGGGTGGTAAATGGAACAGTTTTCAAGGTTCTTTACCTACAACAAACAGGTTTATATTCACACAACCCTGAAATAAAAAGAAAAGAACCACTGCATTCAAGGTAGGATATCAAATATCTTATATATGTTTTGGAAGAGGGTACACAACAATGTAAAAAAATCCTAGGTTGGAGCTCAAAATAGTGATAAAATCCTTCTAGCGGGATCAGTATGCACTGTCAGTCAGTCATATTAGCCAGTGAACCGAATGACACAATATTGAACTGTATTGGATTGCTGGGGCGCACTACAGCATATTCCAACTTCTCACTAATCAGAGCATGAGGAAGAGGGGGGAGACTGATTATGTAATACAGATATGTGCTGAGAATCGATAGGGAGTGAAGACACTGAGTTTGACTTTTTGCTGAACCGTGCTTACGTGAAAACTAGATAGGGAATAACAACAGATGAAGAAAAACTTGAGCGTGTTTGCGAGAGAGTTGAAACGACTCGGTGTGTTATCTGAACCCATTTGAAAGTGTTGACAGGAAGATTCACAGGCCAGAACACTGAACGATTACCCTCTCTGGAGCCGAGAGTCACGACCGGCACTCTGCCTCCGCACAGTTCAGCCTTGTTACGAGCTCCGTGAAAAGAGCTCTTTATTGTCACTTCATCCTCTCAGACTTCACCCATGTGAAGGTGTTATTAAGAGATCGTGTTTCGGGCAAACCAGAGATCCATAATACACCCAACGACTTGATTTCAGCAAGCGAAATGCCAGCAGATTAACTCATGGGTCTCAGTAGTCTTTGACATTCAAAAAGGTTTCCAGTCACTGGAACTCTCCAACTACACTCTCTAACTCTCTCGCTCTAACTACAACATAAAATAGTTCACTTTTATGTATTTATTTTTTGGAATTACTCAAAATTCATTTAGTCTGGCGTGTTTAATTCTATTTCTCATCATCTTTTTTAACATCAGCTCTGCGCCCAACCATTAACAGTTTAACCTGCAATTAAACACAGAAGCAATTTCCCTTGCCACCAGCCTGCCGCCCATTGGATGAGAGCGGTGCTACTATGCTACTAAAAAGGAGCCCAAGCAATGATGAAATGGGTGCAGTGAAGCAAGACACTACACAGACACACAGCGAGAGAGAGAGAGAGAGAGAGAGAGAGAGAGAGAGAGAGAGAGAGAGAGAGAGAGAGAGAGAGAGAGAGAGAAAGAGAGAACATGTGAGAGCATTGACCTTCACATGGATGGGACAAATATGCAGACTTCACTCTCAATTATTTGATACTTCCACATCAAGAAATATAACACACAGAGGCATTTCCCTGGGTTGCAGATAAAAATTAAAACGCACGCATGGGTGTACACTCATGTGCTCACATGCACAAATAGATGCATTTAACACGTCACCCCACTAAAGACTACGTGGTGATGTAGGAAAAGTACATTCATTCATTTTAAGACCCATGAGGTCTGTTTTTTTCCAACAAATTGAATTCATCACCTTTTTTTTCACATGCTAAAACTCTCAAAGCGGTTGCTGATGACGCCTAAATGCGCGTATCCTTCGCACCCCCTATTTATTCCATCATAACATCCTATTCATAAAAGATATTATGCTACAATATTGACACAAATGCACCCATAAAATTAAGCAGCAGAGCACAATTTGCCATTGTTTTGCATCTGAGTGGGGCGGTTTCAGCGTTTTAGGCTTTTCTCCATGCATTGATCCATATTGAAAACTGCAAAATGCACAAACATTTTGACATCACACATCTGTAATTACACACAGAGAGCTCTCCTACATCACAATGATGTGTGTCACAACCCTGTT
Organism: Lepturacanthus savala; assembly: GCA_030544235.1. NCBI lineage: Eukaryota > Metazoa > Chordata > Actinopteri > Scombriformes > Trichiuridae > Lepturacanthus > Lepturacanthus savala. Next base: position 11,970,193 of record CM060462.1, on the reverse strand, counting down.
GCAGCATCACACAGCAGCTGAGAAGTGCATCTCCAAACTGAAGAAGAGGCTGTGTGCAGCAGTAAATTCATTAACACTGGATCAGTGCGCATCTGACGGTAATAAATGTTCTGTGTTCTGCTTCACATCTACGCAGGTCAGCTGTTACACACAGTGGATATACGGTATGATTGTTTCTAATAAAGCAGCCTGTATAGATGCATCCTGAGCTCCATCAGCGCTGTCATTTGTTTTTTTTTAATTTTCAAGCTGAAAGTCAGAGATAATCCTTCCACTGTACTCACTTCATCTGAAGATTTGCTATCAGTATTATTCAATGCTTCACATTTTTTTGCCATGAGGCTCATTTGCATATAAAGGATCTGATATTTTATGCCTATTACTTAATTTACATAAGTCTAATGGCACACCGCGATGCTGTTTACTTGGCAGCAGATTTTGTGGTGCATTTCCTTCTGGCTTTATGAATAAGGGGGGTCTTTTTGTCTAATTTCTGCAGTTTTTTTTTTTCTCACAATTTTGTCATTTCCATCATCCTTTCCTAATGAAATACTTACAACACAAAAATGTGCTTATTGGTGGCAGAGACTGGTTCTGGCACAGCAGGGACTACAATTGGTTCAAAGTTCAGATCAGATTTGTATCACTAAAGCCCTCTTGAGTTTTTGTGGTATGTCCACTGCTATGATAAGACTGATGGATGCTCTTTTGGGTGAAATGTGGATAAATAAATGCTCTCACCTATAAATATGAGAGAATCGGAGAAACAATTCCAATGTACAGCACTGCTTCAACCAGTCCCTATCTTCATCTTGTTTTAGTATTGGTACACTTACTCAAATATGTGACATCACCCACTGCCTTCAGGGACACATTCAGTCAACCTAATTTCTATATTAGTCTTCATCTCTTCTCACATAGCCTACATGAGGGTTCTTGGTTTAAGCGTCTAATTCACTTCACACTAATAGAGCTCCCAAGTTCTAGTGAGGGAGCAACAAGAAACCACTCACTGTTGACACTAAGTGGGAGTTTGACATAAATCTGTTCAAATCTGTTGGTCAAACTATTAGCATCAGACATCCAGCCTGAATCCCACTTAAGATAAAATTATTTATTCAGACTTCATTTAAAATGCATTTCTGCTTTCAATGGTATTCTAAATCTACTTTAGGTGGCAGAGGTTGTTGATCGTTTGCAGTTTACTTGTCACAGCTGTTCAGCATATGTCTGTCTGGAGTTTTTAAGATGGTTGATGATGTAGAGATAAAAACAGCATTGTGGATTCCACACTTTTTCCAATTACTGGCCCGCATGAAAAGATACTGCTGTATGAACAGTATCTGTCAAACAAGGATGCTACTCTGAGCTCTAGCGATGACTAATAATAGTGACTAATAATCTGACCTGTGCCTGGGCTGAACTATCATTCAGAGCTTTTCGGAGGCCTTGACTTAGTCCCCTGCGCAGATTCTGCCTCTGGATGCTATCCAGCCTGTTTCTTCTCACATAGATAGATACAACTATGAGAGACACAGACACAAAGAACAAGTTAAGAGCAATAACATCACAAATTCACAATTAATGTGACATAACTGATACTGTGTGTGAAAACCGAGGTACATTTACCTGTTCGCACCCACATTCTCTCTGTGATGTTGCACTGCTGTGGCGGGGCTTCTGTGGTGGTGGTGAAAGGGGAAATGAAGACGGTGGTGGTCCCTTTGGGCGGGGTCGTCCTCAGGACGGGTGGCATGAGTGTTCGTCTGCTGATTGGAGCCCTGACGGTCGTGGTAGTGGTTGTTTTCCTGGTTATGGGTGCGGGCTGTGTTGTTGTCGATGTAGGGGTGGTTCTGGTGGTGAGTCTCAGGGAAGGCATGGCAGTCGTGGGGATTTTCGATTTGGTGGTTGAAGCTACAGCTGTGGTGGTCGGTTTCACAGAGGCTGTTGTGGTGTCCTGTCGAGGGGTCAGAGGTGATACCTGAGATGTCCTCTCGGTGGGCCCGGCGGAGAGAGACGTTCTGGCTGATTGGGAGGGGGCTAGACTGGCTTCTTTTTCTTTGGGGAAAGTAGGCGCAACTTCTCTAGCGGTTCCAGGAGTCAACTTCTCCCGCTCCGCCTCTGTAAGGACAAAAGACGTCACTTCCTGTGAGTGACCAGAATCTACCAACGAGGTCAGACTGGGTGACGTGGTGACGGATAACGATGCAGCCCCTGCGTATGTTGCTGGTGTCACTGACTGAATTACACCAGCTGAATTCACTGTTGAAGATAACGATGATGATGAAGACAGCAATGACGATGAAGCTTTAGACAACGGTGAGGTGGTGAGGTTCATTTGCAACTGAGCAGCCGTGACAGCACTGAATGTAGGCGTGGAAGTCACTGACAACAAGGATGGCAGCATCAGCTGTGTTGTTGAGATTAACCCCTTCCGTTTTAAATCAACCGTGTTGTCGATGCGGTCAGTCTCCGAAAAAGTGGGTGAGGGGATGTTTGGAAGTGTGACGGCTGTATCAAATAGAGATATAGGAATGTTAACTGCTGCTAGAGTGGGGTTGAGCTCATTTTCATACACTGATGCTAAAGTGGTGGCTTGCGAAGATTTGAAAGAGTTGCTACTTGTGTGTGAGAGGGGCAGAAAACCATTTGAATCCCGAGCCGATGGGGTATTTACGGTGGATCGTTGAGCATATATTATAGTCTTCAGTGGATGAAATGAATATGGATCAGTAGATAATACAGTTGAAGTCAATATATGCATTTTAGGGTGTTGTCCATCATCCAGCTTTGGGTGCTCATATGATGGTCCATTGGTTTGCAAATTAGAATTCATCCTCTCAAAGCCAGTATTTTCGGATTCAAAGGCACTGATTTGGAAAACATCAGGCTTGGTGGTTTTCCACTTTCTATATGGTTCCATTAGTTTTGCGCCAAAGCTGTAAGTAGCATTTAACGTCTTGTCATTGGAAGAACTAGGCATGGTTGTATGTCTGCCTAAATAAAAATCAGATTTATAGCTTCTCAGGCTGGTGATTGGTCCCTGAGGGTGCAAAGAAGTCCTTGGTGTTGGGATGATTTCTGACCAAGGTGAAGGAGAAGGCTGCTCATTATGGCCCACGAGTGTCACATCATCTTTATGAGAAAGACTTTTAAGAATTTCTAATGAGGCTTCAAATGTTACCGGTGAAATAGGGATTTTAGTGAGAGATCCTAAACCAGAACCTTCAGAGTCTTTATTAAGCGCAAAAATGTCTTTTTTAGTCATGAAAGTTAGAAAATGCTCTGATGGAACACTGTTCCTGTAAAATTCAGCATCTCTGATCAGAGTTGAATCTTCAATTCCATTAGGTAACAGAGCCACTGAATCATTTGCAGGCCTGTTTTCATATGAACTGTGATTATTGGAGATGGTTGATGTTTTAACACCTGCAATCGTTTTCCCATCGACAACTAAAGACATGCCGTGATTTCCACGCTCTGATTGCATGATATGGGCAGAGACTTCAGCTGATTTGTTGGGTGGTGGAGTTAGACTTGATGCTGTATACAACTTGTGTGAAAAAGGAAGCACAGATCTTGTTTGAAAGGGTCTTTGTGAGTGGATCATTTGTGATGACGATGGGGCTTTACGCTGGTCTGAGAATTGAACCTGACTGCTGGCAAACAGGCCAATGCTACCATCAGCATTGTTGCGGTTTGGGCCTTGGCTTGGAAACAAGGGCAATAAGTATGTAGGGCGAGTGGGGTGTGAAAGACTTTCATGCATGGTTTTATAGGTCATATCATTTGCAAACTTAACTGGCAATGCTGAACTAGAAAGAAACATACTGTCAGAATTGGTGTCTGTTGAATTGGTCTTGCTCATTTTTGGTGTCTGATTTATGCTCTTGGAAGACCCTATTTGTCCCTGCATATTTATGACTTTGTTAGTCAGCAAATTAAGTGAATCTGACTCTGAAGTGGGGGATACTGTTCCTGTTCTGCTGATCAAACTAAGAAATGAACCAGTGGTGAACTCAGGCCAGTGGTGTGTGAGTGAAGGCGAGTTATTCGGGTAAGCTTTAGAAGAAAAAGGCATAAGCTCTGCTCCTGCTATCTCTCCCTGGATGTAATTTTTATTGATGGCGGGAACTCTGGGGCTACCGTGACCTCCTGCCATCAGTAAATCACCAGGATTAGATGCATGCTCCGAGGACAACATGCCAGGGTAGATAGGTGTTAGCTCTGTGATTGCAGTTTTAGAGAGGGATGTTTTACCTGGCAGACCCTCAAAGGAAACTGTGAAAATGGATCCTGTGGGACTGAGCATCATCGCTGGTGTTGCAGATGGATTTACAACATGTGAGTGGCGGGGAGATGTGATTGCATCTTTATCATTTTTCTGAACCAAAGTCTGGCTGCCTATCTCCACCTTGTCTTTCTTCTCTCCATATGTTGGTCGATTTAGCGTCTGCTCTGTGACATGACTAGAAATTGAATAGCCTTTAGAAGGAGTAAACATCAGTGCTGGTGTGGGGTTTTGTGAAGCTCCTTGCTGTCTTTGAGCAACATGACTCTTTGGACTAAGGGGAAATGAGGTGCTCATTTTACGATTACTGGCCAAATCCCGGTTCGTATGGCCTTGAGTATCTATGTGTAAAATCTTTAAAAAAGTTAGTCCCTCCTTAGAAGTAAAATATGATGAATACGTGGTGTTTGCTGGTGTCTTGATCAATTTTGTGCTTAAACCTATGTGTGTCACACTCAATCTGTGGACTGTATTGCTCTTTTCGCTTGTCACTATTTCAGGGACATGAAAGTATGATGGTGCAGTTGTTGTGCTGTGTGGTGCCTGTGTAGCAGCTGGTAGATTAACAGCTGGATGCGTGGATTGTGCAGCAGTCAAAATATCTGTCCACCCCAGAGATGCTGCTGGTGCTAATGTTGCTGATTCTTTTTGAGGGGCTGAGATGGACATAATCCTTTGACCTTGAGATGAAGCAGCTTTAGTGCTCCACTGAGTGGAAGATGATAGAGAAAACAGAGGCAGCAAAGATGGTAACACAGAGGAAGGGGATGGAGTTGATGAGGACAGTGATGATGACGACAAAGGAGATGATGAAAACGAAAAGACATTCCCGTTTCCATCCATCGGGGACACAGGTGAATGCACGGATGTCATGGCGAGAGCCTTGGGTGGTGGTATGATGTGCTGGCGAGACATGACGGAGGTCAGACCTGAGCTGTCGGGATGGTTTCCACTGCCTCCCACAGAAGACGATTGCGAGGAGGACATCTCTGAGCCCTGGCTGGAACTATGTAAAGGCCATTGAGTGGTGAGGGTCTCATCCCTGGTGATAGTTGGCGAGGTTCTGCTTTGAGCTAGGCTCACTGCATGTTTGACAGTTCCTGCCATGACGGTTAAGACAGACGAAAAGGCAGGCTGGCCCAATAAACCTTCCCCCTCAGACTCCAAGTCCCCACCTGAGTGGACGACTGAAAAAGGCACCTCCTCTGCTGCCGACAGGTCCACCAATGAATGATCAGGAGCAGCTGTAACCGTGGGGTCGCTTGGCAAAGACGAGGAGCCAGAGGCATCATAGGTGGTTTTCTCTGTGAACAGAACAGAATTGGAGATGGTAGATTAATGATTATCCAACATTATACCAACAAAAGCCTATTTCTGAAGGTAAAAATGTATTTTTATTCGATTGTAGGCCACTGAAATGCTCACATGTTGGTCAAAACTCAAACATGGAGTCTTTGGAAAGGAAAACAACAAAGCATCAGAATTCTTGGTGCCATCTTCCTATAAGGGACCTTTAAAAAAGTGTTTGTAAATAATGTCCAATGTAATTGTGTTTGTAAATAATGTATTTTTTAATGCTTCCTAGGTCATTTATAAAATGTTATTAAACACAAACTTTGTGCCGTCAGGTTAAAAGTTCCTTTGACTGGTGTTAATCCTTTGAATTATAAACAAAGGTAATCCATTAATTAAATACTTGTGGTGTTGTCTACATCTCAAATTAGCCATTGAATAATCTTAGGAAGTCGATAATAAAATCCATTTACAAATAGAGCTGCAACGATTAAGCTATTCAATTAATCGATCAACAGAAATTGAATCATGAACTTTGATAACTGATTCATCAAATTCATTCATTTTGAGTCAGTAACAGTATTTTGAGTATCTTTTGGTTGTGGACTGCTAGTCAGGACAAAAAAACAACATACAAACATTTTAGGTTGTATTTTACTATTATTTGGAAAACAGAAATTAACATTTTTCACCATTTTCTGACATTTAAAAAAATGACTAATCTAAATGATTAATCATGGACATAATCAACAGATTATTAGTTTCAGCTCCATTAACACCAAACCACCAAGTCTGTTTTTGCACACTCCTGTACAAAGATTCAAACCATCTAAAGGAGTTTTTTTTCAGAAGCTGGAAAAACAAAGGCTAATAGATGATTAATAATTGATGTATAAAAAAGCATTAAAATCATTAGTAAATCATTAAATAACCATTATGAAGGCCAATAGTCACAACTTTTGATGGTTTAGGGCCTAAGTAGATTTCTGAACTGCTGATCCCTTATGAACCATTCAGACCTTCCAGATCGTCTGGAAGAGGTCTGCTTGCTGTTCCCGGAGTCAGAACTAAACAGGGAGAAGCAGCGTTCAGTCTCTATGTCCCACATATCTGGAACAAATTCAAAGAGAACTACAGGTCTGCTGCAACCTTCACTGCAATATGACTTTTCCTTTCTGTACAGCTGCTTATTGCTGATCATATTTTCTCAATTCTTCTACACTACCCTGTAACTTTGTTCCTCTTTTATTCATTTTTTATTCTATGTTTACAATTTCTAATTGTGTCTTGATGCTTTTAATGTTTTACACAAAGTACTTTGAATAACGTTGTTGCTAAAATGTGCTATACAAATAAACGTGCCTTACCTTGCCTTATAAGTCAATTTTATCCTGTCCTTTATTAGAACGTGGTAAAAAAATCCTTACGGTATTTAAGCCACAAAAAAACAGTGTTTAAAATGTCATGTTGATACTCTGTCCAATTAACTGACAGTGTGGAAAATCTTATTGCCAAAGCAGGGTGCCTATTCATTCAGCTCACGTGTCAGCACAGAATTACCTTCTCTAAACATGACAGATGGAACCATTACACAGAGTCAGGTATGTCACACCACTGTGTGACACCCGATTCAAACAGAACACATTTGTATATCAGCTCAATAGTTGTAATAAATACAAAATGCCCAGAGTACAATGTTTTAATTGAATATCTTCTGGAGATCCTTTTAACTTATATGCACCAACATCAACGCAAACTACAGAGGGCTTCTGGATGTAAACACAGTCGTCTTTTTAATAGTCTCAAAAAGCATATCAAGGGAAGTCATTTATGTATTCTCAAAGGAGAGGAAAAACAGACAATCTTCAAAGTGGAACAAATAGAATTATTCAAGAGATGGCAGCTGTGTGCTCAAGTATAGCTGAGATAAAAAAAATAATTAAAAAAAACAACAAAAAAACACATACACACACAATGGTCTCAATGTCACAGCAGGTTCTGCCTTTGCAGAAATGATGGTAAAATACAACAAGCGAGAGAGATATGGAGGTTTACATTACATTACTCTCATAAAGATGATGGAGGTGACTTATGTGGAGTTGCCTGTCTTCTCTCCTTTTTTTCTCAGCACATCCTCGATGCATATGTTTATTCTTTTATCCGTTTACAAAGCTTTGCAGTCCTGTCACATCATCCACCCCCTCAGCATGTTTCTCCTACTGAAGTGCATCCAGATAGCACTCACATACAACTCCTTTAGTGTTGGAAGGACACCAGCTGAGTTCAGGGGGACCATTTTGGTGACAGGTTTGTACATGAATTGCAAAGAAATGCTAATACAGCAGTCTTTATGCTTATTAACAAATACAAACATGAATTGTGAACTCCAGAGAATTTTTCCAGTGCATTGCGGAGCCCTTGAGTCCATGCTTTTTGAGTTGCATACATGATGTTTGGCCTATGTCAAGTCAAGTCTTGTCAAGTCACTTTATAGCACCAACTATAACACCAAAACATAACTTCAAATAGAGCATAGGGCATGCTTTTCATAATATTTACAGTTAAACACCTAACATTCCTCCATGAGCAAGTATTCCAGGTTTATCCAATTTTAAAATTGCAGACTTCTCCAAACTCAAATTTCCACATCCATCTTGGTAGATTTTTTTGGCTATATTGAGGTCTGAGTACAAATACCTTCAATTTTCTTACTGAATGAATACAATTCCCATCTGTTTTAGTGTCTTTTTTATAAAACAGAACCAAAATTGGGGTGGAAAAAGTTAAATACTTTAATTTTACGGTGTCTGTGCACACTTTTTTATTCAGTGTCCAAATGACGATGAACGCAATCATGCAATGTTTCCTCATGCAGGAAAAGATAGTCAGTTTACTTCTCTGATAATTACATCACTGCATAACTCAGAAATCTTCTGATAAGCATATTTGGTTATTTGTGATGATATCTGTAATACTAAAATATTGCTACAGAGTATTTGAAACTATGTTGGTCATGAAAGTTTCACGAAAACTTAGAAATTCTTGAATTTGATATATTTTTCTTTATTTCATTTTCCCCCCACACTTATCCAGACCTGTAAATTACTAAAATTAAATTATATACTTTTCCACACTGCGTAGGAACCACAGCAGCAAGAAAAGCTCCCCTTTAATCGTAAAAACTTGAGCAATGGTTGGTTTGAGAGAGAGGGACAGAGACAGCAGCAGCAATAATAACAGTAACACCTATAATAACTTTGAAACACAAAAAATATACAAGAAATATGTCTAATAATAATAATAGTAGTAGCAATGGACATCAAGCTGGACCCAGCAGCCAGATGGAGATTTCTCATGAGAAATCACAAAGGCTCTGTGGAAGATGCTAAGATAGTACCATACGTAATTGGGTCATGATATACACAGATAGAGAGGGTGGAGAGGAAACTCAGAGTATCTTGTGAGGCCCCCCAGCACTCTAATCCTATAGCAGCATTATTAGCTTCAAGGGAAGCCTGAGCAGACCCTAACTATAAGCTTCATCAAAAGTTGTACTGTAAGCCTTTTATTAAACACAGTATACTCATGAAGTTGGCACTGTAAAGCCATCTGAAGATATATTTTCTTCAATCTGTATATATTTGCAAACTGTGAAATTTGAATAATAATAGGATCTAGAACCTATAAATTCAGTAAAAGTCTGACGTCACTAACTCTGAGTGTACTCTTAAATGTCACCAATATCCCGGAGAATTGGTTTAATGCTCTTCGTAATTTGTTTTCACCAGAATAAATCACCCAGTTTCATTAACTGCCAACATTTATTCCTTAAGGACAGCCCATTTATTCTGTATGCATGATCCCACTTAATTCCTTTTCCTTAAAGGGGCTATGCCCAACTTTTAGAAATTCCTTCTCAACCTTGAAGTGCCATTTGTGTGAGTTGCAGCTCACACTTGCGCATGCAGCAGTGCAAGATTTTTTTGTGATGTGTTTTTCATTTTTTACTTCTCACAATAACCAAAAAATATCACGAAGCACCATGCTTCAACAAAATGCAGCATGTCCCTCTCCCCTGCTGTAGGTCACACACTAACAGAGCATACATATGACTGTGCAGGGACTGGCCGGTGAGTTGTGAAGTGACAGATTTAATTTGCTATCAGGAGACTCAAAGAGGGGGGAGCTATGTTTTCTGCCACCTTTGTTAAGGAAAACCTGTGTTTTAGCCATGAATGTGTGTGTGCTCAGGAGTGGGGAAACTCAATATTGCAGCTGTGTTTTGTTGTGTTTGGTGGTGGAGTTAGCCGCCTCATTATCTGGAGAGCTAATATCTGCTTGGTGTTTCTAGTCAGATAACCCTGTGTTTGCTGTGGCAGAAACCGGTGTCGTTTGTTGAGGTAGCAGCAGAAAGGCACACGGGAGCGTGCATATCTCCTGACCAAAGCCCTTCAAATAAAAGTCATTCCACAGGCTGTCACAGTCAACCGAGAAAGTTGGCAAGAGTCTCATTTTTTGAGTCACGTTACAACCCATCGCACCAAAAGGGATTACAACATGTAAATTGCTTCACAAATGTTATACATAGAACCTTTAATACATGACTAATGTGGTCAAATATGATTAGTGAAATTGCTATGCTGCAATTTTAATCCATCCTCAAAAAAAAAGATTATGTAAAAGAATGAGTGCTAAGAAGGGGAAATGTATTTCTGTACTCACAAAAGGGCTCTAAGCCCTATAACGACTGATAGGTGACCTGTTTAAAGAGGTCACTCAGTCAAACCATCCGATCATCAAAATAAAAACGTCCTGCCCCACTCCCGCTTCAGTGTGCCCGGTGGAGAAATGAATTTGGGTGCATGGGAAGGAGGCCAGTCCTGACCGAGGTGTGGAGTCCACCTGCGGTTTGCCACCTGTTCTGATAGAGCTGAGCATATGGGAGGATTTCAAGACTGGACTAGAAAGGAAAAAGGCTGGGCAAATAATGAGGAGAGAGAATCGGAGAGATGGAGTGATGAGAAAATGGCACAGACCTACCGAGACAAGAGAAAGAAGTGATGCTGTCGGGTAAAGAGTGGAGCAAGAAAAAGAAAAAGGGTTGAATTTGAGGTCACTTTGGAAGGAAATTGTGGTGAAATATCTGCTCGGCATTATTAATACATGTAATTTATCTTCACGATTCCTCACACGATCAAACCATCCCTCTGGAAAGCATAATAAGAGATGATCTCACATCACTGCAAGTAATACCTTTTCCAACTTGATTATTAAAGTAAAGGTGTCGACTGTTCAAGTAGAACAAGTCCAAAATTTTAATTATTGATTGATAAAAAGTGAGACATCTAATGAGGAAAAATATCAGTTTCATATCATTGCATACTATTGAGCAACTGAAACAACTCTGGTTTTGGACTGTTGGTCATGGCAGTCAAAATGTTTACATGTGTCTAGAAATGTATTCACAAGAAGAAAGAATATTCCCATTTAATGGCGCGCAGTTATAAAAACACTTGGGTCTTGAGTCTTGGGTTTAAATATTTCACTCAGTGCAAACATCATTTGCATGATTACACTAGATGATTCTCACTTCTCTAAGAACCTTTTGCAACTACCTCCCTCGCTCTGCAGCCATCACTATGTTTGAGCTACCAGGACGTGGACCTGACTGCCACTCATATTACACACTGCTTCTATTGTATTTCTTTGAGCTGTTTTTGTTCTTTTATGTACAGAAAAAAAATGATAAACAAGAGAGTACAATCCAGTAATGAGGTGGATGTGACCCTTGGAGCAGAGAAACACATTTCAGCTTCAGAGGAAAGTGCATCAGTTGTCCCTGCTATGTTTTGACTGCTTATTGAAGGCAGGGGTTTATACCATTGCTTTGAGCTGTTGTTGTTCTATTGAATATAGAATTAAGAACATCGATATCGAAGTGGATGGAAGTCTAGAAGAAGATCGTTTTCATTTAACACATGTACTGCACATATATCTTTGGAGGTCTGGAGGTGGGTGGTGTTGAGCCACGCCAGGCACTGCTGAGGTGACAGGACGAGTGGGAGAGAGGATGTCGCGCACACCCAGCGCTGTGTAGTTTTAATTTCTTCAGAGATTGCGAACAGCACAGCAGGATGAGACACGCAGCAGCTGTCTGGAACGCAGCCCAGCAAACACTTAACCCTGCTAAGCACACAGAGATGCGGACATGGTATTAAGAGAGATGCTCGTTGATTAATTCATTCACTCGGTCATTATTTACGGCGAGGAGGTTATGTTTCTGATCCTGTTTGATTCATTACGTGTTTGTTAGTTGGCGCGTCCCAACTGCTACAACTAAGGCCAAGGAACGCATCATTTGTTTGTGGTGTAGATCCACTTGTTTAAAGCCAGACTGTAGATTTAAAGTAGAAAAAACAGACTGTTTATCTTACAAATGAAAAGCTGTATTCATAAGTAAAATAACAAATAAATGCTCAGTTGAACACACGCAGGAGATTTTGCTGTAGCATGACCATGTAAGGCTGCAACTAACTATAGATGCCATGAAAACACTGAGTCAGTGACTGTTAAACTTCTTCTTCTGTTACACACTATTAAGCATTCATTATTATCTTTGATGCCATGGTCTGGGTGAAGACTCTTTTCTGATTGGTCGGAAAACTGGAAAGGAAAACATATCTGATATCTGATTTTAACATGTCTTTCAATCTATTTGGAGAACAGAACAAATTTGAAGAAAAAGCCACAGAAATGAAAGAAACCAAGTGAATGGTACCATATTTGGTAGATATGTCTCTTATTTAACCTAATTAATTTTGATGTCTATGAAGAAGCACTAAAATCAAGTTTCCTGTTAATACTTTCAGATTACAGTGATGGAGCTATAACCTTACGTAACACTGAGTTGTAGACTAGAATATCTGCCGTAGCGAAGCCGTATCTAAGGTATGTCCTATTTACCGGAGGAGTGAGAAATATCAACAATGCATTAGAAACCTATGGGATAATAACTATTGTTCAAGGCATTAGTCAGGCCCTCAGCCATTATAAGGGAAACTGAGGTTGTGCTTTGCATGATGACCAATCCCTGCCCTTCTGCCTCAAAGCACTCCAACCCCAAGAGCTAAAACAAAAGCACCACTTCATCACCACATGACCTGAGCCAACCAATGGTGTCATATGTTCACCACATGCACTCAGTTACACACTTAGTCAGGGACAGATAACAGGGACTGTAGGGCTGTACCTGTGATACAGCCAAAAATACTAAGCGGAGGACAATAACCTGACTCGGGGGAAGCTGGAAACACTCGCCTGCCTTTTCTGTCTCTCGAGATTTCACTTTCTCTCTCTCTCTCTCTCTCACTCCTGATAAAAGTCAGCCTTAGCCACTGACACTAAGGCTCTTTGTCTTTTTCAGCCAAACATGTTGACACAGTGACTTCTGTCCTGATGTAGCTCCGGATGCTGTAGTCATAGCTAACTGTCCTCTCCTGTTAATATTACCACTCATCAGGGCTGTTCTCCACCGGCCTTGGTTCACCTGCCTCATTAAGCGCCGGCTAATATGATGTTATTATGCTGTGAAGTAGCCTAACACTGGATATTACATTACTTTTGTCTTGTATGAGTATCATACAGTACATTAGGACACTACGTTTACGTCAAGCATCTTTCATGCTTTTCGCTGCAGGCACTTGATTTGTAGAACACACAGAAAGCTGTTATTCAGGGCTTTTAGCAATCTTTTTGGAAGGTGACGGGACATATTCTCTCCAGTCTCACATGACAGATCATATATCTGCTGGCTCAAACCCTTCTGGTGAAAACAACAGGGAGAACAGCAGCCAAAGTGAATTGATTTCTGGGCTTCATTATGTAAAGTCAGGAATTAAGGTGCTGTGGAGTTTGGAGAAAGAAACGTATAGACACAGTCGTCAGTCAGTCAGTCATTTTCTATACCTGCTTATTCCTCATTAGGGTCACAGGGGTCTGCTGGAGCCTATCCCAGCGCGTTACGGCGAGAGGCAGGGATACACCCCAGATGGTCGCCAGCCAATCGTGGCGGCACACACACCAATTAACTCGCACACTCACACCTACGGGCAATTTAGAGTCTCCAATTAACCTGAGCATGTTTTTGGACTGTGGGAGGAAGCCGGAGTACCCGGTGAAAACCCACGCAGACACGGGGAGAACATGCAAACTCCACACAGAAAGGTCCCAGACCCCGGACCAAGGAGGTCTTGAACCTGCGACCTTCTTGCTGTGAGGCAACAGCGCTAACCCCTGCGCCACCGTAGACACAGTCGTGCAGAACAAAAGTCTTCAGAAAAATGTTGTTTGAGTTTTTAGGATTTTCTGCACATCTGCTGTATTATGATAAAGATCTAAAACATTACGAATGGCTTCCAAAACCCTGTAAAACATATGTTTGATGTGTGCAGAGATAGTGACGTAACTTAGTGTGGAACGATATGTCCTGACCAAAGATGGTAATTTTTCTGTACTGACTCACCACACTGAATAACTCACAATAGTGAGAAATTTCAACACAGTCTTCCTATTCAATGGCCTTACTCTGTTTACCCTTTTACCTTTTCCACACTCAACTTGTTTAAGTTCTGGTACAGAACCATTAAGCTCCATTAATTGTCCTCTAACAATCCCAACTGATTGTTCTTTAAGTGCTCACTTAAAGCGCTGGCTACCATGCAAGTTAAATGCTCTAAGGGCAAGGGTGAATAACCATTGTTTTTAGAAAGGGTTCACAGTGAAACTGATACTGAACTCAGACACAAAATATTAACATTAATGGACGATGTCTGCTTGAAGACCAACAAATACACACAAATAAATGCAAGATGTTTCCAAAGAGATTTGCCTCTCCTCCATTATGCCTGTCTGCAGTTCTTCAAATGACACCCAAGGGTACAATCACCCTCTACCCTTGATACGGGAGATAATAAAAATGCTTTGATCAACATAATTGTCAAGTGGGATCCAGGTGTGTGCTCCCCTGGGAGAACAGTTTGAAAAATAGTTCATTAAATTAAGAACTCTGATTACTTTTGTAGATGTAAATTGACATTATTCTGACATGATAAGCCAATAAAAGCTTATATTAAAGTTGCATATTTGTCTATGGATACTACAGCCATACCAAGAAAGGTCAGTAGGTGGCAATACAATATTCAAAAGTAACTAGGAATTAATTAGCAGCCTAATTACTATCTCAGTGATTTTAATGGTGGCTATTTGCTCTGCTCCTGGTGGAAAGGTCTTGGTGAATTGTCAGATCATGCAAACCTGATCTTTTTATTTCTTCACAAACATGTCAGCACGGCATAAATCTGCTGTGATAAACAGACTGCTATCAGGTACTAAGTCAGACCAATGAACTCCCAAGTTTTAACCACTTTCTGCTTATCACCTACCTCATATATAAGACTCATAATTGCAAGCAGACCAAATAAATGGTGTTTCCATTGTAACTTGCAATATGTTCTGAGAATTAATATAATGCAGTGAAGGCTGGTGACTCAAACGATTTAGGACAGGGGGGGATACCAACCCATGTTGTCATGTTCTGTTACACTACTTTACTTATTTCTACTTATGTTCAATGAGTAAAATCATGACTTTCCAGAATAACCACACATGCCTAATACAGAAAAGAATTTCTCAAGGCTGTGAGATGTAACAAGAAGGCCAATGCTCAACATCTGTGATCTTCATAGCTGCTGTGAGACCTCATGCTGCATCCAGTCTTCCAAGAGCAAGAGAAGAATAAAAGCTGCTGACTTCTTTGGATCTTGTAAGGCCAGAAGAAGTTTAGTCAGTAAAATATCAACACAAATCAACCTTTGGCAGTTTAATAGTGAATGGAGAAAAAAACCTAAATTGAGCTATGATTACTCACCTTGTCTTCGGCTCTTGTAAGGTCACAAGGCAGATTGGCTGTTGTCCTTTCTTGTCTTGTCCTGTCTTTGTTAGGCCGAAAAATGTCCCTTAGCTGTGATATAAGGACCATATCCCATTGCCTGTCATGAGCCATTGCTTAATTTTTTTCGTAGACTTTTTCCTTCTTGCCTACATTTCCTTTACATGCTATTGAAGAATTTTAAAAATAGAGGCGCTCCTCTGTTTCTCTGGACCAACCTCTACTGCTAAGGTGCTATTAATAACATTAAAAATGTTGGTTTTATTCAAGTGGCCCAGCAAGCCGTGACAGTGATCCAGCATGAACAATATCAAGACTCAGAAACCAAAGTAGCAAGCATTCCAATTATCCCAGGAAACCATTTGAGTGAGACAGTATGAGCAATACCAGGGATCTGGGTAATGTAAATGGAATGCAGTTGTTACTTAGGTAACTGAATGAACTTGCATGATGCCTGCAATAATATAGTGAAAAGTCTCCTCAGATATAGAAATATAGATATAGATATAGAAAGTAATAAAACCCAATGCTTTTAAGTTTTGGAGCTTAATGAACCTTTTTGTTTAACATAAAAATGTCCTATGGGATATTCTGTTCCCAGTTAACACTTAAAGGTCCCATATCATGCACTTTTCTGGGTTTTATTCAAAGTTTTAACACCCCTAACATGATATATATGCAATTTAAAGTACAGATATTCAACTCAATGTGGTTTTGCAGTGCTCTCTCAATCATCTTGCAAGAGCACCAGAAAGCACAGGTTGTTTAAGGTCTGTTCCATAAATATTCATGCGCTTTTTTTCTGATTGGCTGTTTTTTTCCTGGAAGACTTTAAAAAAAGTAGGTATAATGGTGGGGTAAGGTGGATGTGATGGTGTGGGTATGCAGGTTGCATTGAGAGCTACTGCTTGATATCAAAGTCAATGAAGAACAAACGGACCATAAAATGGCAAAGTGTCTAAATCCAGTGTGTGCATTTCCCCATTTTGTTTGCATGAGTGTTTGATGCATGAGGTAGTTTTATATAACACCTTGTCCTCATCTACAGTTAAAAAATGTCTATTTGCATGATATGAAGCCTTTGACTGCATAATACAACACAATATGAACAATTTTGAGTCATGTATTTTATATTGAACTTACCTAGTTGGCAAATACTACTTGGCTGTACATGGCCTGCTACCTTACTACTGTACCTCCCTACTCTTTTTTTTCTACTGTTTATAACAAACCACTGCCAGTACATAATAGCTTCCTTTGGGAGTCATCCTTTCTTTACCTTGCCCTAAAACTGCAGGATTATCATATAGGCCTAGCCTAATTCTCAGCATTGTAATTAGGATTATAATTTCCATTTAGGGCAGCATCGTGGTGCCTGGCGACCTGTCTGGGGTGTGTCCCTGCCTGTTACCTGAAGTATGCTGGGATTGGCTCCAGCAGACCCCGTGACCCTAGTGAGGATGAAGCAGGTATAGAAAATTATAATGCTTATTTACACTGTAGTTTTGCCAGTATAAACTTAAAACTGCAGCAGCTGAGCACAGTGCAGATTTATTTTCTCAGACACATTACCTCTCCACCAAACATGCAGTCAAAATACTGTAGTTATGTCTCCTCTAAAATATTTTTTACAGAGGTGGTCTTGTGGTGTATTTACAGCAGCTGAGACATTACTTAATATTAATAGAAATATTACAGGAATACTACAGGCAGCAGTGTGTCTCCATGATCCTCTCACTCTACACTACACATTGTTACTTTTAACTTTGATCCTGAAGGGGATAAATAGGCTATATTATAATAGAGAATTAAGCATTAGTAGTATATACTATTTAAAATAATATAGATCCAAGATGATACTGACAGAAGGGTGGGACTGAGAGAGAAAGACATAATTACAAATCCATCTGCTTCTTCAGCACCACAGACAGCACTAATATTGATATTTCTGGGCCATGGTTAGGGCCATACATTCTAACTTGCACAAACCTCAATCAGATGAAGGATCAATGAGTCAGGCATGCTAGACTAACATATTCAACTAAACAACTCCTCTGCCCCTGCCCTCTCTCTGCTACTTGGGGGTGGAGAGGGGGGCGGGTGTCAGGTTAACAAGGGGTCATTTTGCTAACAAGGGCAATGCTATCCACCCTCAAATCACCCACTGTGTGTATAAGACAGAGACAGAACGAGAGGACGGACTGTTTTAAACTGGAACTCATTGTTCATGGCCGTCTCCTGGGGCTGTGCATATACGAGCAGGATGGCAATGAAAGTAGGAGTTTATCTGCATGCTGGGACTGAGATGGGCCTGGGGATTATGGCTATTTTACATGACAGGCTGCGGGTGTGAGATGACAAGTAGCGGTCAAGGGGAGGGCATCAAATTGTGATGAAGCAGCTGATTAGAATATGTGCTAGAAAAAGGATAATTTACATCTGTTTTCCCTGACAGAGATGTTATCTGAAAGAAAAGAAAAGTGTTGTGAGTGGAAAGTGTGGAAAACGTTCATTCATTCATCTTTTATACCCGCTTATTCCTCATTAGGATCACAGGGGTCTGCTGGAGCCAATCCCAGCGCATTACAGGCGAGAGGCAGGGATACACCGTAGATGGCTGCCAGCCTAACATGGGGCACACACACACCATTCACTCACACCTATGGACAATTTAGTGTCTACCGTTAACCTCAGCATATTTTTGGACTATGGACTATGGGAGGAAGCCAGAGTACCCGTTGAACACCCACACAGACACAAAGACAACATGCAAACTCCACACAGAAAGGTCCCAGACCAAGGAGGTCTTGAAACTACGTCCTTGCGGTGAGGCAAAAGCAACGTCAATGGATATATTGTCCTTGTACTGATCGTCAGTTGAAATAAATAAAACCGTTGCAACCAAAGCTGACATGCATATGCAGATCACAATGAAAGTTATTAAAGCAGGGCATGTATCATCTAAAGAGCCAGCCAAGTGCAAATCATCAGTTAAAGTAACAATTACATTTACATAAAAAGTACTGTGACACAGTTGAGTAAGTATATAATCATCAAACAGAAAGAAATGCAGGCACAGATGTTAAAATGCAAGTTATCAATGTGCAAAACATCAGCAAGTCAGTTAAACAGGATGTACTGCAGTAAGCCAAGTCATAAAGTACAGGACAAATAAAAAAAAAAAAAGTAAAGTAAATGTTTTTTTTGTTTTTTTTTTATTATGCTTCAATGATCAAATTTAAAAAGTAATGAATAAAAAGTCACATCCTGTTTATAAATACAATGCTAGCATTGTGGATAATGTGGGGATCCCCAGAGGGTTTATTTTCCTTCTTGTCCACTTTCCAGATCCAAGTCCAAGAAGTAATTCAAGAGCTCATTCCTGATGCAGCCACTCCTCTGGAACCCCTTTTTAATTTAATTTAATCACCACAATGGAGCTAAATGTTATTTGATACTGATCAATACCGTCAGAGATATCCTTAGAGTCATTTCTTAAGCTGCGGCTGTTTCATTATTGAGTCATAGTCTATGATTATATGCTCAACCTTAATTGGAAATGTATGGGCTAGTATTTTCAGAAATAGGTATACAGCTAAGAGAGGTTTAATACAGATGCCTCAATGATACTACGGTAATCTAAAATTTATAAACATTGCTCATCATGTTCAAATTGGGAAATTATTTTCCCAGGAGTAACTGGGAAACTAAATATCCCTTTTAAGATGTCTCCAGCTTTTAATGCCACGCTGTTCTGAAATAATGTAGTATCACAAACTAAGTTTCAATAAATCAATTGAATACATTCATGAAGAGGGCGACATGGTGGCGCAGGGGTTAGCGCTGTTGCCTCACAGCAAGAAGGTCGCAGGTTCAAGACCGCCTTGCGTCCACACAGACCTTTCTGTGTGGAGTTTGCATGTTCTCCCCGTGTCTGCGTGGGTTTTCACCGGGTACTCCGGCTTCCTCCCACAGTCCAAAACCATGCTGAGGTTAATTGGCGACTCTAAATTGCCCGTAGGTGTGAGTGTGTGAGTGAATGGTGTGTGTGCCCCACGATTGGCTGGCGACCATCTGGGGTGTATCCCTGCCTCTCGCCGTAATGTGCTGGGATAGGCTCCAGCAGACCCCTGCGACCCTAATGAGGAATAAGCAGGTATAGAAAATGACTGACTGACATTCATGAAGAGTATGTGCAGAGTGCACTCAGTGAGAAGTGAGGCCTGCAATCTGCTATTCAAAAGCCTATCACATCACTATGAAGAAATGACTTGGTCACTTGTGACACAGACTCCTTGAGAGAATTCTAATTCTAATGTTAGGAGCCACATTTCAGATCTAATTGGGTTTAAAGAGACTTCATAGAAGTCCATCCTCCCAAGTAAAAGACTGTTAAATGTACCTACTGACTCTTCTATGCCAATATGCCCTGCACTAAACTCCTGAACAGGTATTTTTATCCCCATAGCAATGTATTTAATGACACAATATGCAGATCTTTTTAATTTGCCATTACTGTTAAATCACAGTTTGTCCAGCAGCACCGTCTACACAAAGCACATGTAGCACATGGAGCAGAGAAGTCTGTGGTGCAGACTGGGAGTCAAGCAGTGTCTTTATGGTCAGATGCTAACTAGTTTGTGCAATACATGACTGAAGTTAATTAAGAATGACCCCATCATGTTTTGATTGGATTTGGCCATCTTTTACTGAGCACCACCGAGGATCTGGTGCAGTGTAGGGTTGATAATTAGATTTGGTTATTTTGAGGTGTACATGCTGGTAATAAAAGTATATATATATATACAACATAATGTATTTTAAATTAACTAGAGAACTTGAAATTTGAAGGAAGTAGTGGCTTGCTTTAAGGCATAAATGTTATACCAATATAAACGATACAATGTAATCCTAATCTCACATCAAAAAATATTGCTGTAAATTAAAAACCCGATGCATCACCCAGCCCTTCTCCCTACATGTATCATAATAACACAAACAATCTCTAACGCGTTTCGCACCGCGCTTCAGCTAAATGCAGCATGTCGCTCTCTCCTGCTCTAGCTCTCACACAAACAGGCAGAAGAAACACATACACTGTCGGAGTGCTGCTGCCCTGCAGGGCTGGCCAGTGATTTGTGTTCCCATTTACTAAAGTTACCACCAGGAGAAACAAAGAGGGATAAATGATGTTCTGATATCGCTCTGGACATTGTTTACTGCTCCGATGTTGAGGACATATTGTGTTCGAGTTGTGTGTGTGAGTGACTGAGTGTGTGCTTGGGTGATTCATTATTGCAGTTGTGTTTTGTTGTGTCTCATTAGCTAGAGAACTTATATCTTCATGTTTTTTATCGCCAGATAACCTTGCGTTTGTTGTGGATGCCGGTGTCTTTTGTTGAAACACACACACATAAAAGTCATTCCACAGGCTCTGGAAACCGAGAAAGTCTGGGATGGTCTAATGTTATATTTGTTATAGAAATTTCTGGCTCTTGTGTATTCGTCACACAAATGCCTTTATATTCTTTATTCACCAGTGGGATTCCTTGAGCAATCATCTGGGACGGAGCATGGACAGTAACAGGCCTCATAAAAGGTAAAAAAGGACCTTTTCAGGCTCCAAACCTTGAAATAATTTTCTGAGTGGGTGAGCTGACTGCTGCCCAGATCGTTGTCACTGGAATTTCACAAACAAAATTAAGAGAACTTTATCTGGTGAGCATTTAAAATATAGATTTTTTTCTTTCAAATGTGGGTTTAAATTTGACATTTTCCTTCTTGCGTTTTCCAGAATTTCCATTCCTTACTTGTAGCTTTGAAACGAAGTAAACATTTTTTTTCTTATTTGTTTTCTGGCAATAAAAACTAAATGGGGGCTTGTCAAGCCGTGCGTGACCTCCATTTGGAAGGGAGATTCTGTTGAGATTGGATCTGCAGAGAGTATAACTGCACGTTATGAAAAGGAAATATGGACATAAATGTCTAAATCTTTCATTGTCTGGACAGCTGAGTTTCAGATTCCCAACAAGCGGAATCCCTCCTTTCTAAAAATCATAGTGATATGTGATTTTCAGACCAGGTAAAGCCCTGTGATCCTTTCCTGTCCAGATACAGATTACAAAATACCTCAAAGGTAATTCAGGAAGTGTTTGAAATACATTTAATTGAAATACTGCCAATCTGTGAGCTAACCTAACAGAGCCAGATGGTATGTTACAGATAACTGTCTGGGAAATCTTCCATGGAAACTAGCTTGGAATAAGGCAGGTGCTTTCAAAAGTTGCTTGGCTGGTGATCCAATGAACCATCTGTCTCTCACTGTCTATCACAGTCTGAGCGAGGCGTCATCTCTTGATCGTGCGTTCATGCGAGACGCTGATTGGTTCAAACCACTGTGGTTCAGACAGAAACGGGTAACCTGAAGCATGGCGAGATGGATTCTCGCGCGATAGCGCTATCTCATGACTCCAGCTGCCGAGGTTATCTCAGAGCGGGAGAGAACGGATCGACAAAGTCGAGGCTGGTCTTGACTTTTTCTCCTCTCTTCGAGAAGTGCTGAAGCTGGAGCAGAAAATCGTTGCAGGCGGTGCAAGCACACGGATTGAGCCGAAGCGGAGCAAATCGGGCCACAAGCAGGGGGCTATGCGAGTACGACGGCAGGGATGGAAAGAATTACAAACTCTGGACATGAAATTAATAAAACATGCTCTCATATTTAAGGATAGGGAAAAGGCGCCATAAGCTATACATCTGTTTAACTTTAATGTTTTTTTTCATATTAATATTACTTATTACAGATCAAGAGGCTTGAATACCGTATTTCTATAGAAAAAAACATAAAAAATAGACATGATAATGAATTTAAATGGCTCCCCTGACAACCTAGCGAGTTCCTGGGAAGTCCCGACCACGAGACTGAGCAGATGCACTGACTCACCGACCGTATTTAATGGCCGCGGCACAGCAGAGGTTAGCTGAGGCATGGTGGAGGGAAAAGGACAAGGGGGGATAACAAGGTGGCATGAGCCTGTTAAGCTTCCAGGATTCCCTCTGAAATCCACACTCTAGCCGAGCGCAAGGATGTCAAAATGTATGTAATGCAATCACATTGCTCTGTCATCTGAGGTCAGTGCAGAAGCTGCAAAGCACAAAATAACAGGCATTTACAATTTAATTTTTTTTTTTTTAACGTATAACATATAAGGTCATACAGGCTACAGTGATGCAAATAATGCACTGGGCTGAAACGATAAGTCTATTAACAGATAAGGGCTGTGCACCTAAACGTCCTATGAAGGACGCTTAGGTACATCACATCTAAAAGTCCTATGAGGGAAGGATACTGAACTAAGGAAGCCTCGCCAGCCACAAATGATTTCCAGACTCTCCTTGGCTGCCTTAAAATACGTTGTAAAGTGGAGCGGACGACACTGCGGAACTTAATGTATTTCAATCAATGGCAAGAAATCAATTACCTTACAGGTATATGGTCTTTTGAATTAAGTTTTATTACTACAAGGGTCGTCATAATCATTTCCATTAACCTAATATTGAAGCAGATGAAGCCATGCCTACTAAATATCATCTGCTTATCTATTTAATAGTCTTGTGTGCAGTATAAAATGCTGCGTACTTATACAGTGGTGACGGAGTTACTGAAGTGGAGGTGGAGTAAATCTAGGGCCTGCTTCATCCGGTCTAGCTCCCAGTAGTAATGTTTACACAATAAACGTTGATCTCATGCAGTTAAAGTCTTCGGATGTTTACCCCATGATGTGCTGCAAGCACAGAAATATTGGTTGGATCAGTAATCTTTTAAGTTAATATTGTCTTTTAAGTTAATAATGTCTGACACCACCGAGTATATAACGTTTTAGAAGACTTTGATTTTTCAGTTTTTATTACAATTTGCATAGTTTAATGCGTCATCTGACAGATGATGATCTGACAGCACAGAGGTACGATGTGTATTATCTTGATATAAGATGAACTCCTGTCTAACTAGGTCTAGATCATGGGGTTCTGCTTAGCTCTAGAGCTCTAGCGCTAGAAAAGACCCAGACATCAGGCTTCCGTCCATGCTGATATACAGACGGGGAGTTAATTAACCAGCAAAACTTGTGGTACTTGTAGGAAATGTTTGGATCAACTTTCCACACTTTATTTAAGACCATTACTGTAGAAAGGCTGTATGTCTAAGTTGATAACTATTACTTGATTCCTGAAAACTGATAGCTCTCTTTTTTGGGTCGGGTAGTTAACTGCTTATTTTTGTATCATTTAAATGTCCCATATCATACACTTTCCTGTTTTTTATACAGCATTTTGACATCCCTAACAAGATTTTAAGTACCAAAGATCATCTCAGTATAGTTTTACACTTTTCAAGCTTCTTTCTAAGCCTCTCCTCCTTCTCTTTAAATGGCTGTGAAAGGGGTGTGTGTGGTGAGTGTATAGTAGTGACATCACAACTTCATGTAAGTCATGACTGCTTGCCTTAGCGCACATTTTCTGAATACAGGCTGTGTATGTTTCTCTGTGGATTGAGCATCTTTTAAACATGAGACAATATTAACACACACTATCCTGTCATATATACAGTAAAATATATATAGGGGTCTAATGAATCTATAAGGTGTTCTTTGGAATTAAACTGCTTAAATTTCAATAAAAATGTAAAAAATGGGTGTTCTAAAACTTTTGAACTGTAGTATATATGCACATGAAGGCTACGAGATTGGCACCGTATTACAACTACCAACTTGAAAAGCATTGGGTGGTCTAATGAGATAAAAGTGACAAGATGAGTACAGCATTTCACTAAGGTGGATCGTAAGATTTTCCTTAGTGAAGGTAAATTTAGGTGAGAGGGGATGTGGGAAACAGCTCGGCAGCTTTAAAGAAGGTAGATTTTAGGATGCTGTTGGCACTAAGAAATGCAGCCCAGATCAACAAAATATAGACAGATTACATTTATAAGTATAAAGTAATATGAATATCTTTAAGTTGTGTATTTCATGTTGGACCAAAAAAGACACAACTTGGGGAATTGTGATGATAATTTTTCACATTTTTATATTTTACACTACAAAGTTATTACATGGAATAAATGATCATAAAAATCATTTTATCTGCACTTGTATCAATTCATGAATCTTTTTTTTCTCCAATTGCCAATGAGTGATGGGTTGAAACATAACTTAAAAAAATTTTACCTTCCCCAACATTGTGGGTTGACTATCACTGCTTCTAGGCTGATTTCGATGTGAAGATGGGGAAATCCAAAGGATGGCGCTCATGCGCGTTTCTGAGGTGCCTCACCTCTCCCCCGAGGGAGATGTCTAGCTTCATGGATGCTGTCTACAGTTCACTTAACGGTCACCCATGTCACCGATGAGGAGAAATTTCCTGGAAGTTAGTTATAGAGCCTTTAAGTGATGGTGAAAATGAAATCTGACTATGCAATTCAACAAGATATGACCACAACCCCAAACCTGAAATATGTCGTGGACTGTTTCTTTTGTAACAGCAAAAGACAGACTTTACACAGCACATATATGTGCATTTTGCACTTCACCACAGCTGAATCAGCAGGTCAAACAACACACTGCCATCATACATTCGACCTTGACATTCTGAACAGTTGATGCAAACAGAGATCACCACTGGTTCCAGCAGGCAGCATGATGGATGAGCGCTCGGCTACATCTTGAATTCACCCCACAAGAACAGAGTCCGCGGCACTCAGCCATCCTATTATATCTTTAATGAGGTTAAAAATAGCCATAAACAAGATATTCATACAAGGACAGTGGCTTGTGAGAAAGTCTGCATCGTGCCAAGGAATGTTAGAGGCAGAGTGACATGTTATTTTATCTGTTTTACTCACTATAAATGTGTATTACTGCTGACAATCCTGTCCTGACATCATGCTACAGCTGATTTTTGTTTTTCATACTTTCCAGTCAACATTTGGCTTTAGTATTTTAACTGTGATTTGAAAATTCTAAATAAAACGGTACGTTAGTTAAGATACTAATACTGAATGAACATGTTACTTTATGCACTTATATGATTTCATCATTGTGTAACTGTTTCAGATAATGAGAAAAAACGTTTCTAATTAAGCAAGTTAATAGTGAGGGCAGTTAAGAAAACAAAAGACGGCACCAGTTAACAGTTATGCAGACTGAGAAGTCACAAAGCCCGGCTTTTCAAAGGCACTCTTACATAAGTGAATTAAAGCTTTAAATCCGTAAAGCAGCAGCAGAGGTGAGAGCTGACGCTGAATAAAGACCATAATGATCAGTGGAAAGTGATAACGGATTTTCCTTCTGTTAATGTTCCTAACATCAAGACAGAATAGTTCGCTGCAATTGCAAAATCAATGCGATGCGATCCATGTTCACATGGGAAAAAAATCCTAACAATGCCCTTTTGTTATAGTTTGGGGATGTTATAACACTGGGTAACAGACAACGAACAAGTGTACTTTTCATTTTAAGGCCCTTATGAAGTAGACAGCTCATTAAATATTGTTTTTGACAGTTGTGCAGGAGAGGAAGGACTAACACTGACATGGAATTAAAATTTCTATTAAAACAAAAGTATACTGCACATATTGGACCTTTTTCCTATGATGGCAATTAAGGAAGGTAACATACAGTATGTTCTCTTCAAAGTACTTAA
The DNA here is from genome assembly GCA_030544235.1 of Lepturacanthus savala. Classification (NCBI taxonomy): domain Eukaryota; kingdom Metazoa; phylum Chordata; class Actinopteri; order Scombriformes; family Trichiuridae; genus Lepturacanthus; species Lepturacanthus savala. The sequence goes on along the minus strand of CM060462.1, from coordinate 11,943,971 downwards.
AGCATTTAAGTACTTTGCATTTAACCTGCAGCACAAAGAACCCCAAATAATATAGCTGTCTTTAAAAGACAGGTATGAAAGTAGACTATTCACTCTTTGTGTGAGGATTTAAATGAACTGAAAACATCAGTTGCCGATGGAAAGATCTCAAAACCATGTGCCACCCTGGGGTCAACAGGAACACCACATCTGCACTTGAATTGAATCTGACTGTTCATTCAAATTGGGACACGAGGTTTAACACATCATTCAATTTGTGTTTTTCTTCCTCTGTGAGAAAAAACAGCTTCTAGAGATTAATAGTGGAAAAAAATCATTAATACAAAAAAAAGGTATATGGAGATTTCGAAAATCTGTCTTGAAGCAATTCTACTAGGCACTGTCCATGATGTAGTTGATGAACTGTTGAAAGTGTCAGAGCCCAGATGGAACCATCCGCTACGTCCTGTATTCATATTTCTTTGCAGAAAAATAAAATATTTTTAATATAATACGTTTATCAATTAGATTTTTACCAAACAATATATATTTATTGACAGTAGCCCACTGTAGTGCTGTAGATTTCTTCCAGAAGTTAAATGGCAGGAGACATTCACTATTAAGAGGATGGACGTCCCCAGGGGGACCATCTCCTTAGGAATGGTTCACTCAGCCAGGGAATGTAATTTAATCAGGTTTCTTTCAGAACTGGAAATAGGACAGATCACTACTTATCAAAACGGGGAAAATCGCTCTGATGGGCATCTATGGTGACATATGAATTATAGTGTACGTATAAAGGTGGAGTTATCATGTGCTCTTCTCCTCTGTTCTTTTAGTATTTCTTTCAGGAAATAGACAAAGAGGAATAATTGGATTTAGTGATTTTTCTATATTTCGGTTTACATCTCTAAAATAATATCTACTGTATAAGGCTTTGTTCTTTCAATGTGCATTCATGACATGTCTATAGTGATTCTTCAAACAGACACAGACATAGTCTCCCTTTTTTTTTCTTTTTTGATGAATGGCTTTTAAAAATGTAACATCTTCAACTTTTGACTAGTTAGTGAAGCGTGCAAAGTTTTCCACTATCAGATTTAATCTTCCTCTACCTTCAAAGACAGTGTGCCTCTTCATCCCACCGCTTAGCTGCACTTCTTTGCCCTCTTTTCTTTACAGATTTACTTCTTGTGTCGCACAATCTGTCATTCTTCGGATGTGAACTTTCACACTCTTCCATCCCCGCTTCAACAACATTGGGTATAGGTACAGCTTAATGGGTGCCATTCATGTCTCTTTATGATGTCCGCTGTCAAGAACAGGCCCGTCTCCTCGGTGACCACATCATTACTGAGATGTATGTATACTGTAAGGTACCATGATCTAATGCTGCAGACCTACTCTTGACCTTCAATTAGCCACCCAACCCAGCACAGCGACACGGGCAACGAAGGACACACACACACACACACACACACACACGGTCACACTGCACTATGCAGTAAAACGGTTTGTTTGTTTGCACGCTTGGCAGATGAACGGAAGAGAAATTTGTTGCAGTAATTTAATCATTGACTGGCGCAATATATCAGGTCTCGTATTTCAGCTGCAAAAACATTGATGCTGGACATTAATACACAAAACTGAACATCAAATAACGTATTTCTCTAATTCTAAATATTTCATATCAAAACAAAAAAAATAATAATAATGTTGCCTCACTGCAGCAGGCTAGAAAGTGCTGAGAGTGGCAAGTTTCGAGGCACACACACACACAAATACACACGCAGAAATACACACAATATTGAAATGGTAGTAACTATGCTTGTAGAACTGTCAGATGCTGGGGCAGTCTCTGAGGACAAGCTAATAAGATGCCCAGGAAAGATGAAAAGAAACAAATTCTGGAGATCAGATGGATATTTGCTACAGTTGTGTATGAGATTGGAGCATGAGCAACATAAAGATTGTTTCTGTGTGTGCGTGTGCGCATGTGTGTGTATATGTGCGTGTGAAAGCGAAAGGTTAGCTTCTCCCAGATATGAATTGGCCTGTGGGGAGCCACAGCCCATCTCATTTTGAAGACTTAAGTTGTGACTTCAGGGCACTGAAGCAAGGCCATAGATCAAACAAATGAGACATGCCATTGATTTATGAATGTGCATAAAAGTGACTGTTTTTATGTGTGCACGTATGTGTTCGTGCAGCCGCACTGCAATATAAGGTTTTACATATGTTTCTATCCATTCAAATTAAAAAATGTATCTCTTAAAACTTAATTGAGTCTGTGGAAAGTCATCACCCCTACTAAGAGGGAGGACCCGCCAATATTCTGTCAGGAGAGCTTTTTTTATTTGGTCTTAAGAAAACCTGAACACTGATTAATAAGAAAAACAAAAATGGCTGAACGCCCCCTTTAATGCTCCGTTATTTCGATGATCTTTCTGCAGTGTTCCCGATGCTTCGTCTGTGCAGCAAGTCGGCTGCCTCCGCTCTCAACCTGCTCAGTAAAGCAAGTTCTTGAATCTGTGATGTCACTGGGATTTAAAAATAAAAAGCTCTGCTGTACAACATGGATGGGATGCTAATATTTTAGAGGCAAACTATCTGACGATCAACCTATATCAGCCGAATACTAGGGTTGCTAAAAGGGGTGTTTGCAATTAACAGTTTGCTGAAGAGACAGCTGTATCAATGTCTATGTCTTTGAACATGGTTCAAACATATACTAAAGTATTGTATAACTGCCATGTTGCTCTACAAATGTCAGAGCCTTAATATTTTGACAGTGAAGTCTTTATTTTTTTGTCTCCTTTAAAAAAGAGAGAGAGAACTGAAACTTTCTTTCATGGTCTATTCATAACAATTAACCTTTATCATCTAAAATCACCTGGTTAGACCCGTAGCAGCAATGCAGCATGCCTTGACACACACTCACCCTGTTTCCACCCCTCCCCCTCCGTACCAGAAAACACACCTGCTCTGTTGTGACTGGCCTCACACTGTTAGAGTGGAAGTTGGTGAGAGAAATGGAAGTGGAGAACAGGCACTCCGGAACGATGGGGCAGCTACACGGATCCAAAAGTGATTACTGTTAACTTCCGATCCTGTTGTGACATCACAACAGGAGCCGTTTCTAAACAGCTTGTGTTCGGCCAGTTTTCAGCAACACTACAGAGGAAGCCAGACCACAACGGAATTAGTTGGTGGTTTACGTATCAGCAGAAAGACCAGAAATCTGAATGATCACACACAAGCACGTTGTTTTTTCAAAAAAAGAGCATCTTTACAATCTTGACCGTCATCGGTTTCAGCACCGTGGACAGCGCTGCTGCATCACCGTACCTTTAATCTGGAAAAGAGATTAAAGGGAATTTGTTGCAAGGAAACCCTCAATAACAAGAGGTTATTGCATATTCAAAAATTACATCTACTTAAACGAGATATTTGCTTGTCATGAAACAATTCTCTCAACTAACATGGAATAAAAATGAATGTGTTTTATCTGTGAAATATCCTTAAAAAAGTGACAACTAATCAGATTTTGTTAGGTTGAAAAAATCATTGTGCCCCTAAGAAAATGTAATGCCTGTCCTCAAATTTCCCCCCACCATATCTGCCCAGCCAAGACCCAATTTCTATATAATCCAATTAGAGTATGCAAAACAATGCCATAACTCAGAGTTACATGACAATAATAAAATCGCTCTTATAGTTGACATGAGATTTCTGAGACCCCCCCACAAAAAAAAAAAAAACACAAACAACCATCAGCAAATGCTGAACGTTTGTTTGTATTGCACGTTTTTTTCTTGCTTGCGTGTGTCGTGTGTAAACACGGGCATGTTCACATTGCTGCTAATTGGCAAGCAGGCAACATTCTGAAGGCTCGGCGCTATCAATGAATGAATTCGTATGTCTCAGTGAGCTCGGACTCCCTCATTCAGCGGTGGAAATGGATTCTCTGAGTCTACAGAGGCATCTGTGTGAAAAGGGGAAAGCCTGCGGCTATCGCTTTTACACTTGTCACTGCAGCTCCGAACGATAGCGGGGGGGGGGGAATAAATATGATACGACGACGCCGTTAATTGTGACTGATGACTCCATCTGCTTCCTCTCTCTGTCCGTCTGTCTTTTTCATTTAAGCGCACCATAGATCTAAAGCCTGTTCATTTCTCATGAAATTCATACATTTTTAACGCGCATATCTTTCATTTCTGTCTCTCTTTTCTTACGAAATCAGTCAGTTACAAAGAACGCATTCACTTAATCAAATGTGACCAAAACTACTAGTGCCACCAGAGTGAAGGCTCATCTATTGGCCTTTACCATAGAAAGGTAGAATTTCTAACCAGTGTTGCAATTTATAATTATTTTAAATGAATAATGAATTCAATGATTCATTTTTTTGGACCATAAAATGCCAGAAAATCCAAAACTTATTCAGTTTTTGTTTTTCTATTAAATCATAGAAGAGTAAAGAACCAGAGAATATATGTCTTAATGATCATAATCCTTAACATCAAGATAGTGGCTGGTGAGGAGAATCCCTGACGCACAGAACAGATCCCCTGACACTTCTTGATCAGATTGTATTCAGACACTAATCTTGGTTGCATGTCGATACAGTTTTACAGTTTCTTAAAGGGGCACTCCACAGATTTTTTTACACATGAGCTGGAGATGGCACATTAACAACAGAAAAGCATGCATTGAGATAACCGGTTTTAAATGGTTTGGGAGTTGTAGGAAGGATTTAGTGAAGAGACGGTATTGGTTGCATTATGGGAAATGTAGCATTTTTAGAACGTGTCCTATACCGGGGTCTGAGTCACGCTATCTTTTCATCTGCTGCTGCTTCAAATGCTGACCTTCTTTTTCAACTCTCCCTCGCAACATCTCCAACACTAAATCGCTGCAGTTCCCCTTTAAAGGTCACGTAAGTGGATTTCCATTTTCGAAACATCAAAGGGCAGGCAGGGTCTTGTTATGTGTGTTTATTTCTAGGTTGCTGGGTCAGAGAAATGTCAGAGATAGATTGAAATACGTTGGCTGTAGTCAAGAATAGGTCTGCAACTAATGACTCATTTCAATGTTGTGTAATCTGCTGATTAGTTTATTGATTAATCATTTATAAAATGTTGCAACCAAGAGCAATAACATCATTTTAAAGCTGAATATGGCATGTTTAAATGTGCTTATAAGGATATTCAGTTTACTGTTGTATGGCTAACAAAAGCAGGAAATCGTCAGGAAATGTTTGACATTTTTGCTTGAAAATGCATGACGCAATTAATCCAATATCAAAAATAGTTACAGTTGAAAATTATGTCAAATTACATTATAGAATCGGAAATTCCGAGACAATCGGCCCTTTGCCCTCATGCTAAAAATTTCCACTCTGGCCCAGAGTGATGCAGTGTGATGAACAGCGGCTTGGTGTGCAGAGCAGCGTGGTGTATGATATACAGTATGTCCTAATAAATCAGGCAGTCTGCTGTCCTTTGTCGAGCAGCAGCAGTGGAGGCAGCGGCAGCAGCTGAGCCAAGCCGAACCTCCATCAGCCTGCACCAAACAGAGAGAGACAGGAGGGAGAGAGGCAAGAACAGAGAGACACAAAGGTACAGAGAGACACTGGAGGGAAACACTGAGATAGCTCATAACACGCATACACAAAAAAAATACTCCCTGATTGCAGTGAACTATACAAGGAATAATGCGAGACAGATGGTCCGCGATACTAATTAGAATCCCTGCTTGTCTTGCTTATCTTTACATCTGCGAGCGTCGTAGACGTGGCGCCTGCTTTGATTGCAACAGAGAAAGAGAAAAGACTGCAGACATTTTGACTTTCTTTAAGATCTGTCAAAAAATGATTTTAGGAGAGTGTTTTAGGGCTGGGTGATAAGTAATCAAGATGTAATGTTTCAATTTAATCCTTTTTTTAATATCTATTTTTAATAAAGAGCTGACGGGACTGTCAGCTGTCCCGTCCTGTTTTATCAACGATTTCTTCACCATCTGCACTCTACACTCGTTTTCTCACTTCGATTTGCTCATGCAACCAAATTAATGCATTTAAGTGAAAATTATCAAACTATTTTCTTATGGCTAATACTGAAGTGTTCGTGAACAAAGTATCGCTGGTACATATCGTTATCATTGTATCGCCGAGGCCTAGTGTAACTTCTTGCATGGATGGATAAGAACAGATGTTCCTTTTACTCTCAGAATGACTATTTGCACTGATATTCTTAATTACTTGATAACAGTGTATTTTTGCCCTTTTTGGTAAATGCTTGCATTAGTATTGAATAGAACCTACACAGTGTCCCTGTTACACCTGCATAACATGCAAAAAATACGAGAAGAATTAAAATACTGCATTTTTTTTGTCGTCAAAGGGGTATTTCTCAAGTGAAATGACATAAAAAAAAAGATCTCTCTTGACTCTATGACATGCGTATATATCGCAAGCTCTTTTGACTGAGGTACTGACAATTTAATTAACTGTTCAGTAAATCGTCGCAGTGAGGCGAAACAAGGGAAATCATGCCGATTGTGCGCGATGGAAAACTCTGAGCTTGCCGGAGACAGGTCATCACACAAACACTGAGTCATGGTTGCTGGTTTTAAAAAGAAAAAAAAATCTATTCCTGGAACGTTATTTTCACATTAACCCTGGCGGCGGATTTTAAAGAGTGGGGGGGGGGGAATAAATCCAAAGCAAACACACACAGGTAGGAGTGTGGTTTTAAAAGAGGCAAATCACAGTGATGTGCGGCTCTTGGGACGACGCATCAAAACAGTCATTTTATGGGTAAAAGCCCCAGACGTGTGGCAAATCAAGAGGAAATGGCGTCGAATCTTACAGTCATGGCTCTTTTCAATGAATTCCTAAGCAGAAAGTGATGACTGGCAACAGCTCAGCAATAACATCTCATTCAGTGAGGGGTCTGTGAGGTTAACCACCGTCTAAACCAAGCTGTCAGCACTCATAAGAGAAAGAAGGCGTATGATCGTAGGAGTTAACAGAGCTGACGTCACTTGATTGCGGAAGGACTCGAGCTCCAGTGATTAGTCCATCAATCGCTCAATTAACCTTTTAGGTCATTTTGTAGGAAAAAAAACGAAATTTTCTAAATTCTCTGGGTACAGCGTGTTAAATTTGAATATTCTCTGATTTATTTTTAAACCGAATATCGTCGAGTTGTGAAGAAAATAAGGCATTTCCAGACATCACCTTGGGCTTTGGGAAGCAGTGGTCATCGATCAGCCAACTGATTATAGATAATCATTTGTTGCAGCCCTACAGGAAGGACCGAACACCGTTGCCTAGCTCGCTGATTCCGTGGGTCCTGGAACTGCTGCCGTGCATAATTTCACCCTGCTGGGTTAATAAGAAAGCAATAAACCAGCCAGTTAATTAAAGATCAATCTAATTGCACGATCAGCCTTCGCAGCCGCATTACAAAACGGCGTCCTCCGCTTAACGCCAACTGTCGAGGGGTTTAAGGGGGGGGGTTATTGTTTGACAAAAAAAAAATTGGTGTTCCCATAGAAACCACATGTTGTACTGGTTCCAAACATTAAGAGAAGAGAGAGAGAGAGAGAAAGGCTCATAGTGGCTGAGGATGCGTTTCATTCAGTAATCCTCACACACACACACACACACGCTCACACAAATACGGTTACTGTGGCACTGAAAGCTGATAGCATGGTGGAATAGTGTGATAGTATTGCTAATGTTATGAATGGCGATTAACAATTTTCTTGTCTCAAATAACAACAGAAGGCAATATCATGTTCCGCCACCTTGAAAGTTCCAGTTATATTTCCCCTTACCATGCAGTGCAATAATCACAGACTAGGGTGGGTGATAATACAGCAGAGCTGAAGTAATTAGTCGATTAATCAGTGAGGAGAAAATTAATCTGCGGCTATTTGGACAACCAATCAGGATCTATGCACAAAGCAGAAGGAAAATATGATGTAATGAGTATGAGGTAATACATATTCTCTTAGCAAACAATTAATCAGATGATGACCTGCTGGAAAAGGGGGGGTTTGGTTCATCCAGTGAATTACTGTTAATACCTGACAGTTAAACCATTTATATAACTGCATATAAGGTCACGCTGTCCATCCCTGACTTCAACTAGACAACTAGATCTATAGTTAATACCAGAAGAAGGCCTTGTGTTCATCATATTAACTTGAAAGAACAACCAGGATTATGTCGGCAGCACTTTTTTTTTTATTTTTTCAATTTTCCACATGAGTAGCAGACTACTAAAAGATATTATCCATGTGAACACTGTCAACCAGTGTGACAGCGCATGGACCGCAGCATGTAATCATCATAGAGGAGAGGTAGGTTCCTTCATTTCATTAAAAGAGGCCAAGTGCGGTTAATTGTCCCTTCAATTTGACATAGTAGAATGCAGTGAAAAAACAGCCTCTTTCACCATATATGCGCTGTACGGCTCAGTTACTGCTGCTGCTGCTGGGGTGGTGTGTTTAAGAATGGATGTGCTGACTGTGAGAAGCAGCAGCAGCAGGAGGAGGAGGAGAAGGAGGAGGAGGAGGAGGGAGGTAGGAGGAGACTCGGCTACTGTAGCAGTGCATCAGCAGAGGTGAGACAACAGCCACTACATCACAGTTTGCAGACTGTTTAAAAACACACACACAAACAGGCACACTTAACACTTGCATGAACATCTAGTTTTGGTCTCTTGGCAGCTTTCATGGTGATAGATCAGATTTAGACAAAGGAGTTTTGAAATCCATCCACAGAGCGATGAAGGAGACAGTTGCAGGCAGGAGGACAGGGGACGCAGCTAAATCAGTGCACAGGCAGAGACTAATCATCTTCTACAGCTGAGTCTTATCCTCAGGCCCATGGCTGAGGGGAAGAGTATGTCGGCCAACCTTACCCCAGCTGCCTCTCTCCGTGCCGCCCAGAGACGGATAAACCTACAGTGGGCTAAAGTATGTGTGTCATTAGTGCTGACCCAGATGCTCCGAAACACTGACTGTCCTGTGACTGCGCTGCCTTCCCAGAATAACTTCCTCCAGCTCATTACAGACACGCACACACACACACACAAAAAAATTATATTCCGTTTAAAGGATGAAATGCAGAACAAAAGAGGAGTGGAGTTGAGATGAGAGAGAGAGACAGAGAGAGGAAAGTTAGAAGGCAGGTCTGTGCAGTCCAGTCTGATCTAGTGAGACAAAAGATTTGGCTGGCTTTCGGCTCAGGTGGAAACATTAGTAGGTGAGAGAGTTACATCACACAGCAAACCCCTGCAGTCCACAACACCATCTCTCTCTCTCACACTCACACACACACACACACACACACACACACACACACACACACACACACACACACACACACACACACATCTGATCATGTCAGTGCGGTCAGGGTTTGGATAAATCCCGTGTTACAGCCGTTTGGTCACATTCCCATGACTGCGCATATAAAGCACACTTTGCGTGTTGGATGTCACGGTATGTGCACAGATTCTGATGTGATGAATCACAAAGAAGTTATTTTCTCCCCCAACCCATCCCCCAAATAAATAAGTATATAAATAAAATAAATCAGATAATAAACACAGCTTCATCCATGACAGCCTGTGCATCATGCACCCAGCAGCAAATCCTGTTTGGATTAGGAAAAAACGCTCCCTGTGTTTTAGCTGTTTGTTTTATCTTTTTTCCCCCTCCTCCTCCTCCCCAACCTTATAATGTCCTAACTCTTCACTCTAGATGTGACAAGCCAATAAAATGCGATCTGATCAGCGGGCAAAACACCTCGGTGTCGCGTGCGCTCGCTCACCCTCTGCGGCCAGAGCGCACCGGACGAGAAGTAGAAGCATCCCCGCCGACAGCAGACACTTGGCGAGCATCCCCGCAGCTCCGGCTCGCCTCCCGGTCCTCAAACGCCTCCCCTCTCCTCCGGTATCCGTCCTCCGAGGCGAGGAGTGAAAACCGGCGGCGGCGGGGTCCGCCTCCGCGGGAAGACCTGTTTGCCCACTCCTCACACCGGGAGCCATATCCACCAGCGGACAAGTTGCTGAAGTTTCGCTCGTAAATAATACATCGGATCGATCCTCGCGCTCGAACGGGGAGACGCTGCGGTCCCGCGGCCTCGTCGTGTGTCCAGGGCTGGAGGGCTAAGGGGGGGTGGCGGCGGCGGTGGTGGCGGGGGGGTTGGGGAAGGGAAGGGAAGCGGCGGCGAAGGGGAAGAATTAAAGAAATGCGCCCTTATCGCCCCGCCGCGTTCGGTCCACCCATCACCGTGTGGCGCAGGGCGGCGCGCGCGCGCTCTACAGGAGGTTTGGCATCCAACTGCCGGGCGGATTCAAGGAGTCCCCCGGGTTGCATGTAAGGTGCGTTCAGGTGACGTTTCGGCCGTACGTGAAAATAAAAAAAAAGATGCGGTTGCAAGCGGGTTGATGATTTAAAAGTCTCTCATCCCCTCCTCCTCTGGTCCAACTGAGGCACAAAAAAAGCTTTAAGGAGAAAAGTCAGAACTGAGCAGGACGACCTCTGCTGGGCGAAATAAGACAAACGCATCCATAGGAAGCGGATTATAAACTCGTCTTCTTATATTGTGGATTTTAAAAAAGCCACGTGACTTTAATATTTTCGTCTGTTAACGTGTTTGTAGTTCCTACGGGTCCTGGAGGCTAAGTTATTGCTACCTGAATATCTTTAATCTCGCCGGTGGTTCGTCTTCACCGCCATTAGATGGCAGCAAAGACAGAAAAGAAACACTAAATCCACTCAGTGGTGTTAGAACCCACCTCAACAATTAGCTCCCTGCTAATTAAAACAGTCTTGTCTTCTGGTGTTCGACTTATTAAAATGTTAATTAATAGTAATAATAACTTTGTTGACGAGTGAAGTGCTCGCCCCTGTTAATCATTTGGGAACATAATCTTCTTACGAGGCCCCATAGAGTGCTCAAGTACTTCCGCCTTCCGGTTACCTCGTGAGACCCTACTTCAAAAATATTATGTATGGTGGACAACGGAGAGGGAAAAAAATAACCGTGTTGTTTATGGTTCATTTGTGTCCCGGCTCACACGTGACGTTTGACATATTTAAAACCATCTAACTTTGTCATAAAACTGCCGAAGACTTTGAAAATGAGCTGTCGCCCCGCGACTCAACCTCACATAAGCGCGAGAAGGCGAAAACGAAGACGAAAAATACTAGACTCGAGAGTCGCGTTCGTGACGTCAGCATCCTCCGCTATCTCAAACGAGCGACCGTGCTTCTGTGCTATGATGTCACATATGCGACTTTGAATCTGTAGTCTATTTAATTTAGTATTTTCAAAGTCCAAGTGTCCAAACTTAAGTTTTGTACACTTTCTGCAAGATTTAAGTAATACTGCATGATTAATAAAGGTCTTTAGAGCAAGGAAGTTACTTAAAACTGAAGGAAGTTTTCAAAAACTGTGCTTTTGAGAAATATTCGAGATACCTGTAGGTATTAAATATCTGTATTGTATCTAATATTGTTTTGTTGTTTGTAATGTTGTTTCTCGAATCCCCCTGGCACTAGCAGGCTTTGCTTTTATTGTACATTGTAAATATAGATTTTGTTTTAAAAAAGTAAATAAAAAAGAGAGAATTTATGTGCGTGACTCTCGGGTCTATAGTTTTTTTTTTAATTACATATTTTCAATAGTTTTATGAGAAAGTGTGACTTTAAATTTGTGAATATATCTTTTAAATAGACAACCACCATTTGCCTGATTTATTTTTTCCTTTCATTGACCACCATAAATCTTTTTTTTTTTTAATAGGGTCACATGAGGTAACCAGAAAGCGGAAGTACTTAATGCCATAATCAAAAACAAAATAAATAAATGACTCAATATATAAACACGCCAATTAGTGCCCCATTTTAATTATATAATTTAATGTTTAATTATCCATTTAATTTATTCATTTTTAAATGTATGAATATATTCATGTGTTATTTTCCCTTTACTTTCCTCTCATTTATTTTCCCAAACATATTTATTTATGTATTTCCATTTCCTTATGCATAATGGAAATGAGGCATACATTGGGAATTAACTTTTCATCTACTGGTTGACGTACAGTCTGCATAGATAATTAATGAATTTAAATGGGAAATTAAATACAAAGGGGCATTTACATGCAAAGGGGAAAAAAGCATTAATAAAATTAATTGGGAAATTAAATAAATACAGACATTTATTGGCAAACCAATTTATTGGAGTCATTTATTTATTTTTTATAATTATGGCAGTCCTTCATACTTAGCTATTAATTTGCTTGTGCAATCTAAAATATTGCAAAGAGTATGGTCTAGACCTGCACTAAATGAAAAGTGTGATGAAATAACTAAGAATTTGGCACTATATAATTAAAATTGACTTGGGCCATTTTTTTTTAATGATAGATTAATCTTTTATTTCCATTTCTTCCCTAACATCCCTAACATTCTATTTAGTGTATATATATATATATATATATATCATTCAAAATTAAATATCTTTCTGCTAGTTAGATCAGAAAACATTTTGTAGTTATGGTAGATAATGAAAATCATGGGTAGTTGTAGTACACAAGCTGCAGTTTTGTTGGCGGGACATTTCCATGCATGCGTTTTTGGAGACAGGAACAGTAAAGTCACTCAAATGATGGAAGAACAGTCAAAAGAAGCTGCATCAATAGATTTTTTTTTAATTCAAAGTGAATCTTAACAATAATACACCATAAAGTCTTATTTTGACACTCACCAAAAGAGTCACCTGGAAAACCCGCTTAATGTGACAAAGTAGAGAAGGCTTGGTCACACCTAAATCACTGAGAACTAGAGAGGAAACACTATCGCAAACTGTAAAGAGACATCACATCCATAGAGTTAGTTTTCCCAGTCCTCATACTGTAAATATTGCACAGTGCAATTGCTACATGGCAAACTAGTGTAGCACAAAATAAAAAAAGCAAAAGAAACAAACGAAAAACAAAACGAAACAAAAAAAAAGCCACGAAAAGTCTACAGGTATTAAAACAGTAACAGTTCAGATTTCATAATCAAGTCTATTTGATGAGCAATCTAAACAGATGAATCCATAACTTGCAGTGTGAATTAACTCTTTAAATTCATACGGATGACCAGAAAATAAGAGCTTGAGTAAAACAGATCTCATCAAATCAAAGAGGAACATAGTAGCACATTTAGACTAATACAGACCCTGAATTAACATCTCTAAAGGATAATACCGCAGCAGAGGATTTAGTTTTTTCTGATATCAAAGTCATTACTTTAATAGAATTATTTTTACAACTGTTTTATCTGTTAAATGTTACACGAATCCTCAAAAACAGATGAAAAAACAAAGTTATCCATTAAACCAAGGTGTCAAATGTGTGTGTGTGTGTGGCAAATGAAAAACAGTTTTAAGATTTCTCTCCTCTTGCATCCATTCTTTTCCTAAATGAGTACGGGAGAGTTAATGCAGGCGCATTGCTGGTGAATACCTTTGGAGGAATCATAACACAGATTACATTTCATTTCATGCTTATTATTAGGGAACTAGTTTCAAGCACTAATCTGCCAAGTTCATGCCTTGTCGTCATATGCTTTCTTTTCCAAAAGTGACACAAGAGTGTGATCCGTAAAAGCATTACAGGTAAGAAGAGGAAAAAAAAGAAAAGCTATCAAAAAACGTACAACCATATCAATGTCAGTATTTAAATGCGGAGTATTGCACTCTTGACTGACTATGCAGAGAAATCATAACGATCTCCTTGAACAAAAGTAGTTCCCCATCCAGAACACAGCATGAACATCCAGAAAAAAACTATTCGTGGACATAGAGAGAGGCTCCTCTGATTTAGAAAATTTTTTTACAAAAAAAAAGAAAGAAAAAAAAAAGCCAGTGTTGCTGCGAGTGCTAAACCGCTCGCGCCCAGCCTCAACGTGCACAAAGGAAAAAGCTGCTCTGAGCAGACGGTTTCCAGGCAAACGTGAAGGAACATTTTTCGGTGTTCATGCAAAGTTAATGGAGAAGCATGGAGATTATCTAAGAACACTTGGTGGTGTAATGACCGCACAATGTAAAGTATTGCATCTGCTGCTCAGTCAGAGTGGCTATCCGAAGGTCGTTGAGTGTCACGTCATTCAAAGTGTGTGTGCACGTGTGTGTGTCATATTGGGTGTGTGATCACAGAGAGGCTTTAGCGGCGGCTGTCTAAAAGAAAAGGGAAAAAAAAAACAAAAAAAAACACATCCATGTAAGTCCCTGGAATGACACCGTCATTTTTGATTTCTTTATGTGTTTTTTTTCTTTTCTCTCTGGTGAAGTGGCTGTTTAAAAGTACGTCTACTCTACCAGGTGACGTTATTTGATTTTGATTCTATGCCTTCCTCCTCTGACGTGGTGAGGAATCACCGTCTCCAACTCTCGCTTTCTGAATTTCAAGGCACATACACAGTGCTGCTCACACTGTCTCAATTTCAGTAAGGAACACATAACGATGGCCACAGTTTTGCATTGACAAATCATCATTTTGATATGAGACACTCATAAAGGGGAGCGCGATTCAAACACAAGGCAGTTTAAAAAAAAAACAACAACTTGTGAAACCGATATTCTAATCAGATTACATTGAACAGATAAAAAAAAAAAAAAAGATTGCGATAATTTTTTGTTCAAATCAATTTGACATTAAAACAAGTTGTAAAACGTCATTCTGGAACAAAACACCTTGGGCTTAATTTATTTGTTGGACACACGTTCTAATTCCACCGAACCCTTACAAGACTAACAACCTGTATGAGTGCTTAGTGGCGAGTGTGTTTTGTGTGCGATTGGTGGAAACAATACAGAAGCGTTTCAATGAACACAATGATTTTTCTTTTTCCTTTTTCCTGGCATCTCACAGTGCTCCTGTAACACACGACAGAGTACTGGCAGTACACCGTGTACGTACAATGAAAAAGTTAAATCAATCCTGCAAGCTACAGCTTTAAATGTGTACAAAACATCAATATGAAAACATACAAAAAAAATTAAGTTACATCGATACATCATTTATATGCAGTGATGAGCCCGAAAAGGTTAATAAGGATAAAATACTGATGCAAAAAACACACACCCCGAGAAACAACAAATGCAACTAATGTTCATCATCAGCAATACAGTAGTTACAATGACACTCCAAATATGAACACAAAACACAAAAATCAAAACCACTTCTATTTCAGATAATTAGGGACCTATACAAAAATAGCAACGCTAGGTTTAAACTCAGAGAAATCACCTAATTTCACAGCTATCGAAGTGGCAATCATCATATAGCAGCTTATCTATGATACATTCAAGAAAGAAATGATACGACTTATTAATTGCCCAATAAGCTAGACAAAACCTCGGCCGTTTTTTTTTTTTTTAAATACCATTTTTTTTTGTCATTTTAATTTAACCCCATTCTACAACTACAGTATAACTGAGGTCTATGCAAACAGAATAGCTACCTTGCTCAGGAAATGAATTACAGTCTTTGGTGCTGCACAAGCAACTTCATTTGAAAATAAAGACAAAACACACACACACACACACATAATTAGTCAAATTAACAGAAGAATGCACACAGCATATATACATACATATATATATAGATATATGTGTATATATGTGTGTATATATACAGACATACATATATATGTGTATATATGTGTGTAGATATATACATATATATATACTGGTGGTGCCATCATATATAAATTTATATATGTGTATATATCCTCCCTGACGGAATGTATAAAATAAGCCATTGACACCGATAAGCCTTAAGCCTTTAACAAATGGTATAATGTAAAGGGAAAAAGTTAACTGTCACACATGCATAAATGAGAGAATTGCACACAATTAACTCACACCTTATCAAGCATCTGTACTAAATAGTCTAGCTCTACAATATATGTCCATATATGTCTGTATATCGAATACTTCATGGTTTGCTCAGGCTTAGAAGATTCCATACTGTGAATTAATTTGCATTTTTTCCTTACCTAATCAAAGCCATGCCCACCACACTTCTAAACATCTAAGAAACAAAGTGAAAACACTCAAAATGAAAATACAAAGACAAGAAAAGAAAACAAAATAATAATATTAAAAATCAACGACTATTTAGATTGTATTGCAGTTTCATCAAACAGTACAAATACTGTTAGTAATAAGAGTTTCACTAAATAGAAAGTGATTATCAAATATTAAGCAATACTCAGTACTTGCACTTTGTACACTAGTCCATTCGGGAAGGGAGAAACAATTGTTTTTTTGTTGTTTTTTAACGAAACAGCAAGCATTCGCAACAGCAAAGCATGCTGTTCTTCTCGAGAGAACAGAAAAGTAACTCTCTACACACGGAAATATACACTGACTCCAAAAAGTTAAGCACCGCTATCCGCGATACATCATCCATGCAGGCTATGCATGGACATATACACATGTGCATATATATATACTCACACATAGGATGCATCGACTGATTGGAATTTCAAGTGCTGCAGTCCAGTACATTAATATTCATGTATATAGTCATATATAAGTAGTAACATTAACAACCTCAAATATGTAAGGCACTATGGCTGGGGACAGTTATACAATGCAGCGAGTCTTGTGACAGAAACAATAGGAGCAACGTCTATGTATCTTTCCGTTTACATTTTTGCTCATGCAAGACCACATGCAGCGTGAGGAACAACCCTACATTGCTAACACCAAAAGACACCGAAAAGGTACAAATACTTCAAACGCAGTACAACATACACCGTGGACGACATGTGCATCTGTCAATCTAGAGCTAGAGACTGGGATGGCTTTACAAATATGGATGTGTCTTGCACATGTAAGAAGGCAATATAGAAAAATAGCTGGGGTCAGGGGTGCAAAGTCTAACTATTCAACACCACCCCAATTATTTACCTGTTTTGAGGAGTATTCGTAGAAGATCCAATGCAAAGATATATCAAATGTGCAAAACACATTAAGTGTGAGTTTAACTACGCATTCATTCATTTCATTCAATCATTCATACATTATTTACTTCTTAATTTTTGCCCAAATCATCCCCACCATTGGAACTTGTGTTGTTTTTTTTCTGTTTTGTTTTTGTTTTTTTTAAAGCTTGAAGTTCAATTACACCCAAGTCTACATGATTCAAAAAATAGCTTGCTTTCTCTGTGGTTGTGCCATGGTTTTTGGAAATGAAAAACCATGTTTGTGGTTTTAAGATAGAATTCGCCCTGCTCGCTTAGCCCTCGGGTGGTGTGAAGGGAACCTGGGCGCCGGTGCTCACATGTAAGGGTATTGGTTTATTTTGGTGGGGCTGAGAGGGAAACTGGCGTAGGCGGGTGAGGCGATGTAGGAATGCGGGGGGAAGAGGGGCTTGAATTGGCTCTGCGGGTGCAGGGTGGGGGAGGGCAGCAGCCGCGGGTTGATGCCCACTGTGACCTGATGCACGATGCCTGCCGGGTGGGTGATGCTGTAGGTGGGCTGGAGGACGGGGCGGGAGGCCCCGGGTGAGGCCAGGAGGTGAGCCACGGGCGCGGCCGTGACCAGGGGACCAGAGGGCGGGTAGGACAGTAAGGTGGGCTGGGAGTGGGGGTGGCCCCCAAGGTGAGGGTGGGGGCCCGTAGAGTGGTTTGGGCTGCTGTGGGACAGGGTGAACGTGTGCCCATGCATGGTGGGAGGGATATAGGCTTGGGGTCTCCGATGGGCAAAGTTGCCGTTCCATTCCTGGTGGCAGGAACCGAAATGCTGGACCTGAAGGAGAGAGAAACGATATCTTGATTCACTAGTTGGACTTTGTGAGCCAGTAAATGCTGCTGTTTTCACCAAACAGCCATTGACAGAGTGATAACAGGCCCCTCATCTTTGTCTGTGTATAACACTAGGATACTGCGCTTTATTGGGAAAATAAGCACTATCACAGCAAAAATGCCTTCACCTTTAAATAGAGTGCAAACACGAACCCGAATAACTGTGAGTAAATGGGAGCCTAACGGGTAGATTTGTCCTTTCATCTGTGGCAGATGAATTAAGATCCATTTATAGTGTGCTGTGTAGTCTTGGCTGCTGCTTTGTCTACCAAATGGAGATATGTGCAATTCAAATGCTGTGCCCTTTATCACCTAAATGCACACCGTGTAGTCGCAACCACTTTAGCCACTTCACAAATTGCATTTTTCTTGTACAATCTGCCAACTTCTTTAATGATTCACTTTCCTGTAAGGCACAGATGCTGGCTACAATCCATGCTTTTCCATCCTATAAAATGGGACTTTCTGCAAACTGTGGAACACAATCGCTGGTATAATCACTTCAATTAATATATTCTGTTTTTATATATCCTACTTGATAATGAACTGCAATCTGCGACCAATACCCATCAACAGCTTGCTGTGTTTAGTGGTGAGTGTGATGTGTGATACATGATGTATGGCATGGGTTTGGTAGTGGAGGGAGAGTGGACCCGATTACCCAGGGCCAGAGTAAATCTAGATTTATTTCTTTTTTTATTTATTCATTTTTTTGATTAATTAATGAATTGGGGCCTCCAGTTAATTGGTGCCATAATTTAATATGGTGTCAAATATATATATATATTAATAACATCATGAGAGCGGCCCTCTCTTGAAGGCACAAAATGGTTTAGCCTACCTACAGATGGTGGGAGTGTAACGTCATGAATCTAAATCTTAGTACAGAAAAACAGATGTAGCACAGGAATCTAGGAAACTTCATTTGCATGGTCGAGTATCCAAATATTTATTTCAGAGTCACACTGGGTGACTTTTGGGCTAAAAAGTTACTGAATCCATTTAAAGTCCCTCAGATCGGATCGTTCTAAACGAACCAATGTCTTTCTTGAATCGAACTGGCACCCACGAATCATGAATTGAATCAAATCGTCGTTAAAATGGATCGTTACGCTCCTAGGTTGTAGTTTAAACCCCTATTTATGCTTGTGTACTTTTTATGGTGTATGTACGGAACTACAGGCGCTCACCTGCCCAAAGCCTATGGGCTGTTGCTGCTGCGGCTGGAATGCGGGGGTGATCTTCTGCGGCCGGTTGAGGAGGGGAGTGGAGTGGTGGTGATGACGCCCAGGAATGCCTCGCCCTCTGGACTGGCTTGAAGACTCTAAGACTGGACAAGAAGAGGGGGAAAGACGTGCGTTGATGCGTGTGACAAGTTGACGCCGATATCAACTTCACAATGGCAATGGAAAGGAAAGACATTTTTAAAATGATGAAATCCAACCACAATCTGAAACAGAAATCAGAACATTTGTCACAGGGGGTGCTGTGGGGCTTGTTAGTGACTTCAGCTGTGTTTGATCAGGCACAGCTCTTTAAACATAGCGTCACCTGTCCTCTGAATATGATCTAGATGGTTATTAATAGACATGTTTGGGGGATCTGAGAGGAGCTGGTAACCAAGCTTGTTCACAGAGCTTATAGTGGGGTCAGACCCTCATGCTATAAATACACCTGGTAGCACTGGAAAAGCGAGCTGTACCCTTTTATGTGGGGCTTCGGCTGTGGGGTTTGAGGGTTTGAGCCTCCGCTTCAACAACAAACTACAAGAACGAACAACGTCCTACTAACCACAGTGGTTCTTAAAAAAAATAAATAAATAAAAAAATACATGTTGCATGCAAGACTCAATTTTAATACCAGAAAAAAACATTCATCAAACATCTCTTCCTGTCTGCCAGAAAATCTTTTGAGTTCTGGTTGACATCAATGTTTTGAATATGTTTTTCAGGACATAAAACATTTTTGGGGCAGGTATGTCTTATGTAGCTTCATGAAAGGCACATCCACACAAATACGGGGGGGGGGGAGCTCTCAGGAATCAGTCTGAAGCCGGAGAGAGAGACAGCAAACAAATATCCACTCCAGAGATCAGAGCAGATACATCGGGGCAAGTCGCCCATAATCACCTGTGAGAACCTCTGTGGCCTACTAAGACAGCGTAATCCCAGACCATGTGACCTGTGGGGCAGACAGCAGCGGTGGTAACCGGATCTTTTGAGCAAGCATGACCCACTCTTGCACTTCTGAGTGGATAAAACCATCAATAGTGTATTCCAGACGCACAACAACTGGGTATGCTGAAGACATGTGTCCTCAGAATGATAACTTGGGTTTAGAAGGAACCGCTGTCACTCCCAGCAGTCCTTAACTACATAACAAGGCATGGATTTCACTCAGCATGTTTGACAACTAATATCATGTAAATAATGGGTCAGTGAAGTGTGTTAGATCCCCAGGTTTACCTGTGTTACCAGATGTTTCACTGATGGCATGGTGGTGGTTGTTGTTGTTGTTCTGCACCCTCATTGGAGGCACCACGACAGTGCGCACTGTTGGTTTGCTGGGCTCGGTCTCCGGGGCGACGCACGCAACACGGGGCTCGCAGTTCTGGTTTCCGTTTGCGATGTAGCGGCGCCCTGCGAAGCGACCGTCGCTGTGGCCGGAGGCGTCTGAGGCAGGCGAGCTGTCCACTGTGTCACATCCACTCTCCTGTTCGTCATCTGACATACTGTAAACAGGGAAACCGGTGAGGCAGGATGTTGCAGACATCTCTCGGAATTATGAAAACCTGACAACATGTTAGCTTGACTGAAATTGAACTTGCAAAGTCAGACTCAAACATGGAGATAATGCGAATGTAATCAAGCTGCTCCTCCAATTCGATCAGATCTGCACATGCGTTGGAGGACTGAGCCGAGCTCAGACCCTGAGGCCAAACAGTATGTAAAATGTAAACAGGATAATTCAAACCACGTGATGCTAGTAATTTATTGTTAGGCAAGTTTTTTTCTTTGAGGATGGGAAGCCCCTCCATCACTTTCATCTCCTTGTTTCTCCTGAAACCTGGGATCTCACTCAATACATCTCCTTTTGGCTCTTTAGGGGGGGAACTGTCGAACAGAAAGTACAATATCCACATATTTGCAAGACTGTCTGTCGTGCCAGTTTACCTTCTTCCTTTAACTCTTGTTAACCTGATAATTTACCTGTCTTTTGAATTTTGTTGTCAGAAAAGGTCAACTGGTAACTCAGGTCAACGTCAAGCGCAAAATTATCAAGCTAAAGAGTGCATATCTCCACCTATTGTAACTGAGGCGACATGACTTTTCCGATAAATCTATTTCCCTCCCATGCATGTAGACTGGGACAAGGACGATAGTCCAGGTTGAAGGACTGATTGAGTCATAACCACAGCTTGACTGAACTGGGCATGTAAACATACTGACTGTTGTTGCGGAAGCTAGGGCCAATCAAGCAAACCATGTACTCTGGTCCCAACGGCACAACCAGTAGTGTCATGTTTCCTTGGCAACGGAAATGAACTGTGACATGCTGCTGTTTTTCTGTGAGTGGAGCAGACCATGGAGTGAATTTGCAGGGTTTCTCTCTTGCAGATATTTTGTGGGTTTGTAAATCTTTGTTTCTACTTTGTTTCTGTGATCGCAGTATTTCTGTCTGCCTGCAGCGTTTTTTTGCTGCATTAGTTTTATCTATGTATGTATTTGGTTTTGCATAGTGCAGGGTTTTGCATATGTGCCGTTTGCGGCACATATGCCACTGTCGGCCACTGTAAAAAGGTCATTACATGACATGCAGTTGGAGGATGCTTGCAGTCAAATATGATACCAACCGAATCGTGAGTTTGTATATTGTTACAAGTCGAACATGCAAGCTGTGTTTGTATCATCTTTTTTTAGATTTTACCTGTTGGGGTGTTTGCAGGGCGACGTGCTGGACTGGGCTGAGGCTGAAGAGCTGGTGCTGAGTGTACTGTCTGGGCTGCTGAGGGAACAGACTCTCTTCATACTGACGGTGCTCTGACACGCCTCGCAATCCGCGCTACCCTTACACCTGTGTGCAGAGAGACATAAAAAAAGAAACAAATAAGAAGCAAATACTTTACAACTGAGCCAGAAACATTGTTAGAAGGAATTTGTACTCACTCCCCGATCGAGTGTCTTTGTGCGCTCTCCTCCTCGTCGCTGCTTATACTGATGACGCTAACAGTCGGGCTGGCGAGGTCAGAGATCACCATGGCCTGCCGCTGCTCCTGCGAAACCGAACGCTCGCAGTCTGGCTGCACTTTACAGCAATTCCCGTCGTCCTCCCCTACCTGCTCTGTTCCTTGCGCTTCTCCGACAGCGTGCCCCTCTTCTGGGCACCTGGCTTCCTCCTCCTCTACCTCCTCCACATTCTTTGCTGTATCAGCCATCTTTGGGGACTGGCATGATAAATTTTGGATGTTTGTGTTTTGGGAAAAGTTGCTGGCCCTGCAGAAGAAAAGTATGTTGCATTAAGCAAAGGAAAAAAACAACCTTTTTTAAATTTCTATATATTTATGTTCATAAGGCACATCAGAAAGAAAACAAAACATGCGATACCTGTTTCCACAAGGCTTAGCTCTCTTGTTGGCAGCTGGCTGCGGCCACACCACATGTGCAATGCCTATGTTGATTGGCTGGTGGGTGGACATGTTCATTTGGTTGGTTAAGAATGGCTGAGGGTGGGCAATCATGGAGCTGTAATGGTTACCATGGGTACGTACTTTCCTGCATTAAGAAAACAGAACATTGCAAATTGAGCCAAAAGCCTTTAGCAACATTACTGTCACAACAGCTTCAGTCACTGGTCCCAGAGGACGCATATGACTCATCGATCATTAATATTCTGGGGAGCAAGCGTTCTGTATCCGAACGGTACAGTCGTTCCCAAGGGTGGGCGTGATGGCAAATAAAGATAATAACACGCTAGTAGTATGTTTTATATAATACAGTATATTAAAACTATAAATGCACATATCATTAGAGGACATGGATAATGCATCAAATGATATTTAGCGCTTTAACTGCCTGAAAGAGGGAAACCAAAATGCTTACCCCCAGTCACCCAATCTCTGTGAGCCCGCCACCGTGTCAGATGCCAGAGTGGTTGGTGGTGGGGGCACAGACGTCACCTGCTGCCAAGTAGGCACCAAGATCTGCTGAGCTCGGTTCGACCAGGCCTGTTGAAGCGCAGGGAGAAGCAAAGAAATAAGACACCCTCATCAGGTCAACAACTGCGAATGGCATCACAAGACTGTCTCGTTATCAGGTAGCATTATTCCTACGCTACTCCATTACCTGCGTGATGACTCCGGGTCGGATTTGTATGGGCTGGATTGGGGGTGCTTGAGTGACCAGGGGCACAGAGGCCTCCATTCGAACGGAGTAACCTGCTGGTTTAGCTGCATTGGTGGGTATTCCTGCAAGAACAATAGGACAGAAACACATTTGACCTCACAACATTGGTAGCACTTCATTTTAGAGTTCCCTAATTGCTTTGTTTTCAACTGGTAAACACTGGCAAATAATAATAGGTAAATACAGTTGAACTACAGCTGAAATACTAGGTACATGGTAAGAATGTGTTAATGCTATGGAAACAAACATGGCTCCTTTTACAGTACAGTTTCTGTTTATTTACTGTAAGTTGTCAAGTTTTACTAAGTAATAATTCAGAACCTACATGGTAGAAGTTTGTGTTTATTGTGTTGGAAATGGATTAGAATCCATTACTATTTATTTACCGGATAAATATAGTATTAGTTCTGCAAGTCTCTAATAAGTACTTACATACTTATTACCAGTGGTAATAACTCAATGACACCATATATTTACTGGGTAAAATACCTAGTATAAGTTTCTCTGTATTTACCCAAGCTACGAATCATTAGTGGCAATTACCCAACAATATATTATAATTACCATATATTTTGTGGGAAAATACCTCGTATTTCAGCTATAGATTCTAGTCATTTACCTACATATTATCATTGGTAATTTCCCAATCATTGCATATATCTGCCAGGTAAAAACCTAGTATTTCAGCAGGAGTCAGTCAGTTAGTGATCGTCTATACCCACTTATTCCTCATTAGGGTCACAGGGGTCTGCTGGAGCCAATCCCAGCTTGTTATAGAGGCAGAGATACACCCCAAACAGGTCACCAGTCTATCATGGGGTGCACGCACACCATACACTCACACACTCACACCTATGGGCAATTTAGAGTCTCCAATTCAGCTCAGAACATTTTTGGACTGACATGTAGCCGGAGAACCCGGAGAAAACCCACACAGACACAGGAGAACATGCAAACTCTACACAGAAAGGTCCCAGTTGCTGTGAGGCAACAGTGCTAACCACTGCGCCACCATGTGGTAAATACCAAATAATCTACTATTATTATCATATATTTACTGGTAAATACCTAGTAATTAAGGGACTGTAAAAGGAAGGCTTACATCCATATTTCATTATACGACCCGAATGAATAACACATAAATTCATTGACAAGATAAAATAAAAAGTAGAAATAGCTACATGTCCTACCTTGAATGGTTGGGGGACATAAGATGAGTGCCTGCTGAAATGAGTCGTTGCATCCAAACTGACCACTTCCAGTCTGTAATGGTATTCCAGGGTGCATCACTGAGGGAGCGGATGGGGCTAAGCCCTAAAACAAACAAAAAAAAAAAAATTGGAAAAGAAGATTTGATTTAACCTATTCTTAGTGTAACATGATCAACAATAGCTTATAACAGCCAGTAGATGGCGACATCTGTTCCATGAGCAGTCTGTTTCTGCTACATGAAGCCCAGGAGCTTCCCTCACACTAAGAGATTAGACATGGGTTGGTGAATAAACTTTAATTCATTTAACCTGAGGTAATTCATGGTAACGTATGACTGATCTGCTTGACAAGAAGTGTAGTTCAGGGTGTAGGACCAACAGGGCCTACCTGCTTACAAATCATCTATATTGGAAAAAAGGTATATTTTTTATTCATTTAGTAGAAGTGTGTGTGTGTGTGTGTGTGTGTGTGTGTGTGTGTGTGTGTGTGTGTGTGTGTGTGTGTGTGTGTGTGTATGGGAAAGAGCAGAAGAGACAAAAGAGAAGACAGAGAAAAACAAAAAAGCTTCAAGTTAAATCAGAATAAGTTAATGTAGAAAAAAAAGAAGCATGAAAGTGATGCATGTCTAATAATAAGGGAAAACAATTATTTGAATGATAAGAGAAACCATCACAATCAATCATCCTATTAACATGTATAAATTGTATAATAATTATCTGTATAAAAATCAGCATCACAGTATTAGAAATAATCATTGTTATAATTTATATGCATATTAAGCAGTATCCCCAATCTTAACCTATAATAATCTATATAATAATATTAATGAACATTATAATTGTCTTGTTAATTGTGCAATATTGCTAACAGTATTCTGTTTAATAATAATAGTAATAATCCTGTCCTAATCCTCATCCTACTAGTGCAAAAACCAAAAACACAGCAACTATATTATGTATCAGCATCAATATCCTCCTCATTCTCATCCTTATATATTTAGTAGTATGCAACCTATCACAATGATGGTCATCCCCTCAATAAAATAATAAGAAGTAAAACTAAACACCAACAAAAAGCAGAAGGTGAATGGGGGAATTCTCCGTTAGAATGAGCTAAATAAAAATAAAACAAAGAAAAAAAGAAACATTCGGTATAAGGCGAGTAGGAATATGGTAAATTATGGGAAAAAAGAAAGGGAAGAGAAAATTCAGAGGGAAAAAAAGAAGAGTACTGAAAGTAAAGGAGCTTGGGAATGTGCGTGATAGAAAATTGTAAGTGCACATAATAATAGTGATGGTTCACAGGCGCAGTATAGAGGGAAAGAGAATAAGAAGAGTGGAAGAGAAGAGGGGGAAAAAAGGATCTATAGTTACCTTTTTTTAATCTGGATGACTAAAAGATTGTCAAACAATGTTGAAGTAAATCTTTGAGACGGGCCCCAGGGATAAACAAAGAACAGACGAGCATGTGCCTCTGCTTCACTACTCATGCTGCTCTCATGCCTTCCTATAATCACATTTATTGAATAACGAGAACTAGGCCTATATTGTTCTGCTGCAGCTCCTGCACATAGACCGGCCCTCACACACATGATAGTAAACACAAAGCAGCCTTTCAGGGGACATGCATATAAAAACAAAACATTCTCCTGTTAAAAATCTTTTTTGTCTAAATTAACCACATTGCTTCACAAAAAACAAAGTATACCCAACCTTTTTTTTTTTTTTTTTTGCGCAAGGCATGTGACTTGAAATTCTTTCGTTAGGTTTCAGACCGATTAGTAATGTGAAGCTTACGGCTGCACTGATGAAACACACACTGTATCTAGTCAGCATTGCATTGTGTTAAAAGAAATGAGACCCGATCGGCTCGTATTGCTCAAAACATCCTGAATATTGTGGCTTTCGAAAAAATGTTTCTGCATTGGGAAGATCTGATGCCAAAAAAAGGGTCAGCTCCCTGTCTTTCCTTGGCAACAACGCTGATTTGCACCTGTTGCCACGACCTCAGCAACATGACGTGGTTTTGTTGCCATGGCAGCAAAGCTGAGACGCAATAAGATGGGCATACATGGGAGCAATAAAGGCAAGAAAAATTGCCAACATCATCAGTCTTCACAGAAGCGGATGAGCAGAACAGCACATTGCATGTCAATACCCTTTACCATCTGTGGTTAGTCTGACATGTTGGCTTTTTCTTATTCATTTGTTTTGTTTTTTATTTCCAGCTCAGGAAACAAGGAAAAGCATCATGATTGTTAATAAAAAAAAAAAACTGCCTTTTTGTTAATTGGTTGGTTCCTTTGTTTTCAAATAACTGCCTGATCTAATTATATCAGTGTGCAATTGTAATAATAAATATGTCAGATCATGAAATGAAAGGTTTACCTGTGTGTGGACACCAGTTATCTTGCTGAAGGGGTGGTTGACCGAAGCAGCGGCGGTTGTGCTCACGGGCCTGACGAAAGGGCCTTTGTTTCTATTGACCGCCTCGTACGCGCTGGGACGATTCCAGCAAACATCCATTATGTGGAAACATGACTTCACACTGCAGGCGAAGGGGTAACATGACATGGAGAGGTCAAGCTATGTAGGAAGTAGGAACCGAAAAAAAAAACACATGTGCAGGAGGTGGGGGGGGTGGGGGTGGGGGTGAAGTGGACTCACTGGTTGCAGTGGGGAAAGTCGAGCAGGTGTTGCATTGTCACAAACGGGTGGCTGAGAGCTTCGGCAGGGGCGATCCTCTCCTCTGCGTCGATCAATAACATTTTCTTCAGCAGGCCCACAAACTCCCGACGATCTGCCTTCTCCGCAAGCAAGTCACTACCTTCCAGATTCATCACTAAGTTCACCTGGAGAAGCAAACATTCACAACCGGAATGAAAAAAATAACTCTTTAAAACGATGTCGAAATAATAATATAGAATCACCCCCACATTATATATGGTGTATCAATGGTCCTGGTTCTCATAGTAATGTGTATATATAGCTCAGGTATATGTTACTTAGGCATTTATTTTTTATTTATTCCTCAACTTGAATTTCAGAATTCTATTATTAATTTAATTTTTTTTTTATTGATATTTTCCCCCCCTTTCTCTTCGTTTCCCTTCTTCCCCTCAACAATCGAATTGTCCGTTGAGTATATGGGAGGGTTAGCAGAGGAGCCATGGGGGTTCTAGACTTGGAGGAAAATGAAAATGCTGTGTGTCACATGCCTTTGTATTTTACACCATCTCTGCTGAATTTTCTTGAATAAAATTTGTGTGTATGCAAATGATTACTATAATAATACCCGTTTCTTTTGAATGAGAAAATTTTACTTATCAACTTCCATTTCCTTTGACTAACAAATGTACAGACTGAAAAATACGCATTGATGACTGCCTGAAAATTTCCACCTGTGGTCTGTTTCTGCAGAGAACGACAAGTGAAACTTCTAAATTAACATTCGGTGTTCAACCGAAAAGAAGTTACGATTAGCAGAACTCGCTTTCTCAGTAATAAGGCATGTGTTCTCCCTCCTGTTGACGCAGCTGTAGGTGTGTACTTCCTTTAGTCATGAACTAGTCGACTGCAGTACGTCCTCCTTACATCTGATGTTGAACATCCTGTGGAAAACGTTGTGGTAAAAAAAAAAACAAAAAAAAACAGTTGAACGTACGTGCACTATGTCATCCAAACAGCTGAAGATGTACTTCCTGGCTTCCTTTGATTTCATCCCCGTCTCTGTCTCATGCTCCTCTGTTGACTATAGAAAAAGAGTAAAGGGTTTAGTGCAGGTTGCAATGTTTTATTAGATATAGAGATTAGATTTAGATTCCCACTATTGGATTCTAGTTAAGCAAAACAAGGGCATGTGTTATATGTTGATATATACTTTAAATAAGGGGAAATGAGCATGTTGCATAAACTCTCCTCACCTTTAACCTCCATGCTGCATAAGGTGAGTCAGACTCTCTGCAAAAGAACCGCGCCGTCTTCGTCCCCGCGTTCAATAAATGTTCTCCTGGCAAACCTTGTGTCTGAGAAATGTAGCGAATCTGTTGGGACAATTGGACGGAAAGGAAGACAAAAACAAGTTAATAGAGAAAGACACAAAATCTACAGTTTCAGTATCCCTGTTTAATATTAAACGTATCTTAATTTTTGACGTGACGTTATATTGATGAATTATAGTAAATACCCACTATTGTTCATTTTTTCCTGACCTGTTCCCTGTTCTTTTACATACTTTTGATGGTTTAGAAGGTTGATTGCAGTGACAACGCTCTGCAAAGGTGCTAAGTGTTAAAGTTAGTGTGTGTGGAATGTGCTCACAGCGGGTGACGTCTGCAGACGCCTTGAAGATGACACATTCCAGACAAATGCCAAAACCCAAACACTGAAGTCCGATAACAAGGTTTCTGCTCTCTCAATGGCAAATTTTTTTTTTTTTTTGGCTGGGTAATGATGCTCATCAGTCAGACGCTGCGGGGCGAGTGTGTCACACACAGGTTTGTGAGAAAAGACCGGCGAGGAGCCCGGCTGACGTCAATCACACCAAAGTATTAAGGACATCGGAGAGTCAGGCCCGCTTCTGAGGAGCAAAGAGGGAGCGAAAGACAGAGAGAGAAAGCGTCGGGTGGGTGGTGAGTGGGTGGGGTGCCGTGGCAACGCGCATGACTGAGAGGGAACGCAACGTCGCCGTTCAAAAACGTAAAAGACTTCAGCCGTGGTGGAAGTGGTTCGATTACATGATCCTTCGGAGACGGAGACCAACGCAGTCCATCATCTAGTAATTACATTGACCGCGAGACAAGTCGCGTCAGGATCCGACTCGGCTCAGGTGGCAGTGATTGATCGATCCTGACGCTGGACATTCAGTGTGGTAATTTAGAGGTTTTTTTTTTGTTTTTTACAAGTTAGGGGAGTATAAACTGTACGGTCAGTAACAGACAAGGGGGGGACGTGGGAGCAAAAAGTCACTAAAAAGTCGCTACCGGTGGAACAGGCTTGAGTTTGATAATCGCTCACCGAACATGTGTTTTACTCAATATGCTCTGCACTCAGTGGAAGCCAGTTTAAAGTTCGGTATTGACTGCAGGTGGTTCGTTTTTCATTAATGGCTCCTGACCGATGAGATATTTTAAAGGAGAGCACAAAGGCACCGCTGTGCTGCTGTCTGCCTCTCTGAACCATTCTGAGAATATGCCATTTATCACCCAAACCTAATATAGGAATCTGTACAAGTCTGATGACACCCGCTATTGTTATTAAGGTTATATTAACCACCCTTTGTGGTAAGGATCATGATGAAGTTGCGGGACGTTTTTAAATGTAAAAGCGCTGCATCCCAAAGCACCTTTGTCGCTATCAAATAAAAAAAATCGGTTAACATAATAGTAAAACGCAAAACTCGCGTTATCTTTAAAATACATCTAAATGGATGTGAGGCAGACAACCTTATATGTCCTTAACCTGACGTACCAGATGGTCCGTTAGCCATCTAAAAAGTCGTCCTGTTTGGAAAAGGGCAGAATTTGGCAGGTGACTGGATGAACCATCTGTCAATCACCTTTTGTAATCACAAAATCACGTGGAAAAAAAGCTGAATTCTGATAGAAATATCTTTGTTAAGAATTTACAAAACACAAATGGGTGTGTCTTTGCTTCTCATACATTACACTGAGAGCTTCATCTTCTTTACTTTAGGGCACTGAGGATGTTTTCGTTGGAAGCATTTAATGTGTTGACACGTCAGGGTTTCCTCTCTATTCAATTAGTAGCTACAGTCTATTTTCAGGAGGAAAATACTTTCTGGAAGCGCTTGGCACTTGGCGTTTGTTAGTTGTTGTGCAGAATTTATATACGTATAATATCAGTCCAATGATGTTATCATGATAATGTGTTCTAATGAAACTTAGTTTTTGCTGAGAAACTTAAATAAAACCACTTGTTTGGTGGAAAATGTCGTTTTTACAGCAATATAAAACAGATAGTGATTCATGCCCTGTTTATCTAACATTTACTTTACTTCTAAGCTTAAAATTAC
Source organism: Lepturacanthus savala (assembly GCA_030544235.1). Lineage (NCBI taxonomy): Eukaryota > Metazoa > Chordata > Actinopteri > Scombriformes > Trichiuridae > Lepturacanthus > Lepturacanthus savala. The sequence continues at coordinate 11,913,450 of CM060462.1, read as the reverse complement.
TAGTGAAAGATGTTTTTTCTCCATTTAAAGCAACATCTACAACAAAATACCAATTATTTTGAATTGTGTTTATAACCACCATAGATGACAATCACTGCACATATAAGATTTGGTGCATTTACACTCTGAATTTAGAAGGGTGAAATTATTTTCATGACTCATCTTTAGACAAGCAGTAGATAGGGAGGGCGAGTGGATCTGACTGAAGCATACTCTGAAAGTGCAACAAATTGATGCATTTATTCTAAAAACGTACAAAAAAAACACTGAAATCTCTCAAAATGCTGTGGGAAACACTTCAGAGTTTGTAACTGTAATACGTAACTTTCACATTTACCACTTAAGCCCAGGCTGAAAAATGCAAAGTACAGTTTTCCTGCTATGAATAAAAATAAACATCACTACAACTGCAAATATTATGCACTTAAAGCTGGTATCAAAAGAAAAAAATCTACAACATGTGAGGCGACTACAGAAGCATCAATCAATGTCAATGAGTTCAATGACTAATAAGATAAGAGTTCAGAGATAAATTATTTGTCCATAAAATCATAGAAATCACACAGAGGACCATTACAGAACATTAAGAATATATTCTGTAAATTGTTTAAAAAGGAGATAATATATTTATTTATTTATATATTTATTTATAAAGGACCTAATTAAATAATCACACAAACGGCTCCAATTTAATTATATTACACTATTTTCTTGTTAAATTGATGTTGTGGATATTGACTATATATATATATATATATATATATATATATATATATATATATATATATATATATATATATATATATATATATATATATATATATATATATATATATATATATATATATATATATATAGAGAGAGAGAGAGAGAGAGAGAGAGAGAGAGAGAGAGAGAGAGAGAGAGAGAGAGAGAGAGAGAGAGAGAGAGAGAGAGAGAGAGAGAGAGAGAAATACTGTAACAGTAGCATTGTGTTTTACTACAGATAAAAATACTTTAGTGTTGTAGCTGAGGTATTCATGATATATTCTTAAGACTGAAAATAAAGTTTCTTTATATTATATATGTATATATATATATATATATATATGTATATATATATATATATATATATATATTTTCATGACTATTTCTATAGACTATGTCTATTTCTCACCGAAGGCATCACAACTATGAATGAACACGTGGAGTTATGTATGCATGTGTAAAAAAACATGTTTCATATTCTAGTTTCTTCAAAATATATATATTTCAGGTGACCGATAGTTCATCAAGAAAATGCCAAGAGTGTGCAAAGCAGTAATCGGTGCGTATGAAGGCCAAAACATTGTCTCAGACCTTTAGTCCGAGACATTCTGCTTTATGTTAAACTAAACATTTCTCTTATACCATGATACCATTCATAATGCGGCTGGACACAGATGACACCCTCAATTCCATGAAACTCTCTGGTACACAGACAAAATCTCATGTCCATTTCATGTCCACAACGTAGCTTCTCTATAATTCGGCAACATTGTGTAAACAGCAACAGACACAGGAACACAACACAAGCGTGTGTGTGTGAGCGCGTGCGTGGGCGGGAAAATTCTTGTGACGGAAAAACCCTTATTTTCCCTGGAAGTCGTGCCTCTGCAGAGATCTCGCGAACCAGTGAGATCACTGGAGCAAAGTCTCAGCTTCGCAAAACAACTATCTAGCAAGTCTGGGCCTGCTGCAGAGCATGCAGGAAGCACAGGCCGCCGCTACTTTTTGACAGTCCAGATAACGATGAAATACAAGAAAAAGAAGTGCGTCTCGACTCGAAACAACGTCCCGACACCCTCCTACAATCCTGTGTAGATTCTTTTCCACATTTGTGACATTCACGTAGATTCTCTACCAGCTTCTAAGCAGGGAAATTAGTCTATAAGCGCCTTGATGCTACTAACTTCCACTAAACCCAATCCTTTTTGCTGCCACTGTCGCTGTCTACATTCTCTTCTTCCAACTGCTCCTCTGGGCTGCCAGTTAAGCCAATGCTTGTTTGCATTTCTTTTCTTGAAAAGAGTTTTCTTGGGTTGCTTTTCCAGTAACATAGTCAATAAAATTGTATAACGAATGAGAGATTACGGAAGCTCTTTTTTATCTTAAATCACAAGATGATTTACTATAAATCCATGTGTGTAGAATATTTATCGCTTTATTAATGTTTCATTTATTAATCAATTCCTAATATTTATAACTGCAGGACTAATGACATTAATTATTTGCCATTTCCACAAGACTCCTGCCATGAATTATTTTTGAATGAATGAGATATAATGAAACGTAAAATTCTCTTTTTTAAAAAATTTTGAATCACCAGATAAATAACAATCCTATGTACAAAGATTCTTTTACACATTTGTAACATTCTCTACCAGCTTCTAAGCAGCGAATTTACTTTAGTACCTTGACATAAAAAAAAAAAAAACAGGCCTGTATTACTTTGGTCTCTGTAATTATATGCTTTGAGTCCTGTGGTTGCACCACTAAGATAGTGCTGAAGAAAACAACAGATGGAGAGAATAAGGGGTGAGGAAGAAGATCAACAAGATGAAAAAAAAAATAAAATTATATATATATATATATATATATATATATATATATATATATATATATATATATATATATATATATATATATATATATAAAAGATTTCAGCTCCTGGGCTAATCATAGCCGCTCATAATGAGATGCTGCCCAAATCATAAGGTTCGTCACATCAAAAGGGGCTGAGCAGCCTCCTGCTGCATTAGTGAAATAAAAGGTGGCGTGACTGAGGGGGAGAATAAAGAGAGGGGGAGGAGTCGGATTTATTAATACAATATGCTGCGTGGGATGGAAAACGACCCCCTGAAGAAAGATAAGAAGAAAAGGCAGAAGACGGGGGGGCGGAGAAGAAGCGGCGACTCTGCAAGATGCGGCCAGATGACCCTGTGGCCTCTTGATGACACCACACAACCACTTTACTACCATAAAGTCAGGTGATTGTTTATTTCAGCCAGTAAAAACATAAGTGTTCCACTCCAATCCTGCTACATATGTTTTATATCTGTATGTAAACACTTAAATTGAGATTCAAATTTTATGCTCTTGATGCCATTTCTATGAAAAGCCTTGAAAAGATTGTTGCTGACTTATATAAGGACATTTTTAGTGTGCATACATGTAAAGTGCTTCACTTCTATTAAAGCACAGCAGCAGTATGTTTGTTCGCGGGAGTTCTGTGCCCATGCACGGACTGGTTTTCCCTGCCTCTCCGTTTCATGACCAAATGCAGAATCTTGCATACCGGTGGGCAGGCTTGGCTTTCCTGTGTCGCAGGGTTGGGTGTCACATCCCACATCAGTCATATAACGCCTCCCGTCAAAACATGCACGTGTTTTTCCTCACGTGATACACGGCGCCTCTGCTAAAAACACAGCGCTAAGTAGGAAAGTTTAATCATATTCTCTGCATCAATGACGGCTTTTGCCTTAATTAATGGCCATTGTTAGCATGGTGGATGCTCGCCCCGTCTCTTCGAGTAAATCTCCAATTAAATGTTGCCATCAATTTCATCATTTATTAGCTAAAGAATGTTGCTGCCACTTTTATTGCGTACAGCAGCATAATAATTGACTTAAGGTGTTAATAAGCAACTCGTTCTTTTGCTTACAGCGTTTTACTTTGTATTAAATCAACGGGGGGGGGGGGGGGGGGGGGGGGGGGGGCAGCTGATCTGATTATTACTGCAGTTGAATATCCATTACATTTACTCAGAGGTGCATGTCTTATGAAATAAGCTTAAGAGGCAAAGTCATGGGGAGGCTAGCCAGATGTATTTCTGACTTAATACGTAACCGTTCTGCTAAAAACGCACCGGGGGGGGGATAAGTTCAGACATCCCAGAGAACATCCAGAGCTTAACGTTCGATAAAAGGTGTTTTGATCGGCAGACAATAATAGACAGGAACTTGTGATATGTGAGATCTAACGAGCTAAAACAATGAACTCTGCTTTCTGTCAGGGAATTAATCACCCTCCCCTGCCAAAAATCCACCACCGCGGTGTCCACGCTGTACTCTAATTCAATTTCGGTCACTGTTTTACACACAGTAGGTTTCTATCTCTATCTGATACATTCCACAGGTTCCTTCTCGTCTGTTATCTCGCTGCATATTTCAATCTCTCTCTCTCTCACACTCCTTATCTATGCTAACTTTATCCTGTCCACCCTCATCAGCCCATCCAAACCTTCCCGTAAGCTACGAGCAGCCCCTTAGAAACTGAACCCCCCCATATCTCTGAAGCAGCTTTGGGACATGCTGACTGGCTCCTGCGAAAACAGATTCATCATATTTAGACGCTGCGCTCACGTCGAATTTCCTTCGGAGGTGTTGAATGATCTCTCCTGCCTCGGCACCGGGCGGGGTGAAAAATGATATATGAACATAAAAATACTCTGGTATGAGCAGAGTGTGCGGAGGGGCTGAGTGCTGCGATGTGGAGTGGTGCATGGGACAGCGCAACATCTGATCTGAATGAGACTCTGTTGGCAGGCTTTGAGTAGATCGGGCTCCGGGGTGGGGAAAGCCGCTCAGCATAAGCCCAGATCAGTCTCGGGAAGACGCGGTCAGGGGGTCCGCTGGGAGGGGCGGACGTCCAGCAGCTCCTCATAGATAAGAATCGCAACACAATATGCTTTTGTGCTTACTCTCCTAGAAGCCGGATAGAATCCTCAGGGCAGGTATGCGAGGAAGCAGCTTGGTACACCAATTTGTTACTATAAGTCACCCGAGCTTTCTGTCTCTTCCTTCACACACACAATCAATCACTGCCTCGCTTTCCCGCACGTAATCACGTGGAACAGTTTCTTCCTTCCGCTTAAACATCAAAAGTTTTCTCTCCCTCCTATACAGACCCTCCTCATGTAGAGAATCTCTTCAGTAGCTTTTTTAAAAAAAAAAAAAAATGGCGTTAGGCCTAGATCTCTTCACGGATTAAAATAACAGATTTTCCCATCTGTACACACTGACAATGTTGCATTCTTGTCCTAGTTTAAAGCCATCTGTCATAGATTCTGCAGCCGAACGTTGCTGTCTGCCTTTTTAAGCCTTAGCACGCGTGTGTTCCCCCGGTTTGACTCTCTGGGACGCTTCATTTGAGAGGTTTAGACTAAAGTAGCCGCGGAGGACGTAGCCGCGGAGGACGTATCCTAAAGACGGCAGCGAGCGGGAGCCGCGTCTGAGTCAGTAAGGCAGGCCTGTAATAGAAAGCTGGATTGAATGCAAACTCAAAAACAAAAAAAAACACACACACTGAACTCACTACTCTGTGGGTTTCTTAATTGGAAGGAGTTTTTGTAGGGAAAATGGAAAAAAAAGAAGTAGAAGAAATAAAAGAAGAGGGACAGAGTAGAGATAAAAGGTGGAAAACAGAGCGGGTAGCACACAGTAGAGGACACATACAGTTGGCAGTGCAATAGGGGGATAACCTGTAAATAAGGGAATGTGAAACTGAAGCATAGAAGTTTAAAAGAAGAAGCAGGAGGAGATGCTGGAATGAGCTGCATGAAAATGAGAGGAGGAACACTCCCTCTAGAACTGTAGCGAGGGAGCCAATGGTGGGTGGTTAGAAGCTGGTTGTTTACCTGGTCGTACTCCAGGGCCCCAGGGTAAAGCGGCCAGCCCAGAAAAAGTTCAGCTATCACACAGCCTAGGGACCACATGTCTATGGCTTCACAAAACGGCAATCCCAAAATAATCTCTGGAGCCCTGTGGAACATACAAAAAAAACACAGTTTTAGTTTATAGTCATGTAATAACATTTTCTTGGAAAATATCAAACAATTATGAACTTGAAACATTCACAGTAATAGTCACAAATATTTTTATGCCAACTTTTAAGAAAGGAAACACTGTTTGCACAAATTGACACTATAATTTCTTTGGAAAACAGATTACTACTCGCTTCAGAAATTAAAATAAACAGTTTCGTGCGTTGCAGGTCTCAAACTGGTCAAAGTTAACTAGCGTAATATATATACATAATATTAGAAGCGGTAGTGTGGTCACTTCAAGCATCCAACCGACCATTTTTTTTCCCCTCAAGTTTCACTACTGCTTTTTTAGGCAAATGCAGGAAATTAAAGTGCTTCATTAGCAATGTCATGGAATTTCTGAGGCCAGCCAGTCAGACAGGTTTTGCAAGGTACTCGTTAACGGTGCCAAGCGGCTCGCGGGCCCGTGTCTGTGCGTGCCCTAGAGTAGCCCGGCATCAGCGCGGCTGAGCCAGTGGGTTAGCAGGTCAGCCAGGCTGCTGGGATCACAGCATTGATAGGCTGTCGTCTCCTCCTCTAGGCTGATAGGAAATTAAAAGAGAAAAAAAAAAGCACAGTCATTACTACCGCACGTATGTGCTGGCTCAGAGTTACCGCAGCTAACTCCGTGGCAGCGCCATAATAGCTGGTGGTGACGCAGGCCTGTCAGCACCAATGTAGGTAAGACACACTGACAACTGTCAAGAACTCAGTGTTTAGGATACACCACAAAGCCTATAAACAGAGACAGCGCACTGATAGCATAAAGGAGCCTGAGCCTCTTGTCTGAAACGAGTGACCCTCAAGCTCACTTAAAATAAAAACACTATCTAGCACACAGACTCACAGTAAACACCCATTAGACAAGTCCAGACGCTGCCATTCAAGAAGAATGTCTTGATTGTTTGATTATGGGCGATATGTTTAAAAAAATATATATATATGCTTGAAAATGACTTTTAAATGTAGAGGCAGATGATTTAGATATATATTGATATAAAATAATTCATATCAGTGGATATAGTGGATCATTTTTAATTATCTGCTTTTATATTAAACTTGATTTGTCATTTGTCTGTTAAATGACTGTCTCTTTGATTCAATGAAAAATTATTTTTTACAGAAATCTTGAGTTAAATTATCGATATTAAATTGAACTATTTTCTTACTGTATTGATGACGTGGATATTGTTATCGGTTATTAGTTTCAACCAACCCACGCCAGTACAGGCTACAAGAGGACAACACATAAACCACACAATGCAGGAGCAGCGCTGCAGCAGCTGTTTAGGTAAAGACAAGCAGGAACAACCACAAGACCCTGACTAGAGGTGAGGCAGCGTTACTATGACAACCACAAACAATACCGTTGCCAAGCACGAGACACTTGACTTCTTTGTTTGTCCCATGCACATTATTTTAAATTAAAAACAAATAAATAAATAAACCGATTACAAACTTCATGATTGAAGCTTTAATTTTTTGGTCCTCCCTGGTTATTATTACAGACTTCTTGTTTTTTTTTTTTTGCCCTCCTCTTCACTCACTATATCCACTAAATTGTACATTTTCATAGCAGCGGTTAATGAGTGTTGACTACCGGTCAGAAATTCTAAATCTGCATCCCTAATATAAATACATTGAGATAATGTGATAGTTACTGTAACTGCGTTCTTGTTTCCCTCTTTGATGACAGCAATGCTCGGAATATCTCGGCACTAAAATTACATTTAGAGAGGACCCAAGTGACTAAGAGCTATCAGTTCACTTCCGCTCAGCGTATAGAGGAGATAGACACCCGACAAACTATTTGACAACATGAGAGAACCCAGAGGACTGGATCTATAGAAAGACCAGGGGTGGGATTTCAAGAGAAGTGACGTTAAGGAAGCGTGTCATACCAACTAAGGCAATCCTCCGCTTTTCGGACTGAATGTATGTAAAGAGATTGAGCAAATGAGACGTCTTTGGACGGCGCATGGTGGTTTGCACCGTAAGCGACATGTGGATATCAAAAAAGAAAAAAAAAAGGTTTTAAATTTGATCACGTGGTCAAAACAAATGCATGCAGCAGCTGGTATGGTAAGCAACATATAGCACCAGAGGATCAACCGGGCAGATACGGCAACCATTTGGGTCTCACATGCATGTCCTATTTATAAGGGGCAGGTTTTCCCTGGTGGGGTGAGGAGAGAGACACCGGATCTTAAAACACCCTCACATTCATCGGGACACACGGCTTATACAGGCTGATCGGTAGAACTCGAGCAGCGCGCCGGGGCATCATTTGGTTGGTCCAGTAGTTAGAGGCTGCCCTGCAACCAAACACTGTCTCGCCCTGCCAACAGCCACCCCACAGGTCCAACAATAGCTACGTGACGTTTCAGATTTTGAGACACCCTGTCTGCTCGTTCAATTTAAGAGCTTCTATACGAGCCTTAATAATTTGTCCCTATTCTAAAAGTCAAAATGAGTCTACTAACGAAGGACCATGGCACAAAAATGTCGTATTATGGCCTTCTCAAGGTTAGCATAATTGGGGCTGACTACGAAGTAGAGTTAGATGCTTTTGTTCAGTCAGATCATCACTTACAGGAGATTGTGGTTGCCATTACAAAAGGTCCTATTGTGCACTTATCCCTGCGTTTTATTTCAAGTTTTGATATCCCTCACAAGATGAATGTGTGGTTTTGAAGTCGTAAAAATAATCTCAATATTGTTTTACATGCCCTCCATCAATATTCTTTCTGGAGCTCTAAAGTGAACAGGCGATTTTGGTCGGTGTCATCAATATTCATGAGCCTCTCCTCCGATTGGCTGAGTTGAATGGTTGTGAATGGGTTGGAAATTGTAAATTTTAAAAAGGAGCCGTTTTAAGGCAAAGGATTTTGTGCAAGGGAGACAAATGTACAAAATATTTCCCCAAATTAATATACACCCTGAAATTTAGCGCATTAAAAACATTTTAAAAAATACAGCACACAGAGAGCTGAGTGTATGTGTTTAACTTCCATACACTTAGTAACAGAGAGTGACCCCCCCCCCCCAACCTCAAGATGTCTCAAAAAAGCTTGAAGCCTGAAAAAAAAAAAAAAAAAAGACATCAAGCAAAAATAATGCTGCCAATACATCAGGTGGCTTAGGTAGACACAGAAAACCTCAAACAGTTCTATTTTCAGAAATGGCACCAAGACCGATCAAGAGAAGGAACAGCTTAAACATTCAGGAGTGATTTTATGTATATCTTTTTTTTTTGTCAGATTGATGATGCAAAGTGCTTTTTGGAAGAAGTCGGGTGAACACGGTTATTTAATTTACATGTTTCTGCTTGGTTTTTTTTTACCTTTCTCTGCTTATTATCACAATCAGTGAAAAGAGAGAGTCAAACAGAAAACGGCAGGTCTCTCTTCTTTGGTTTGGGGGTTGGGGGGTGGGGGGGTGAATGGATGTTGCCATGGTTGCACAGCTCTGTCCTAATCAACGCAACTCAAGCCTCACCTCCCTCCTGTGAAACCAAATCTATTTTCCATCCTGAGGATATGACGTACACGCCGAGGGGCCACTGAATTCTAGAGGAGCAGAAGCCTCGTGACTGCTCTGTGCCACGTGGCGAGCACCCCGAAGGAAACTGACAGGTACATGGAGAGAGGATCAACAACGCCATGGGCTGATTCACCGCCTTTTTGCCCGGTGCAGGATGGGAAAAGGTTCCAGCTATTTGCACAGTCAGCACTTCGCAGTAGCAAGTATGTATAGATATAAAAATCCCGCAGAGTATCCGAGTCAGCATCTGCACATGCACAGTGCCCGTCAAAACTTTGGATGCACTTTATAGGGAGGATGTGTCCAAACGTTTGACTGGTACTGGAAACGTTTAGACAGTCTGTATCATAAAATATCGTTGGTCAAGTAGAACAGACAAAAAATGGGTTTATTATATAAACTGGCCTGATTCCTTCCAGCTGCACCTAGTGATTCATCCAAAACCAAATAAAAGTTTTGTGAAAATGCTCACATAAGATAAGTAATGGCACAAAATGAATGTAAAGTAATTACTTTATTATTATTATTATTAATTGCATATGTGCATTTGAAAACAACAATACTAAAATAATGAGAATATTAATATAATTGAACATATTACTGCACATTACTTTTTATTTTTATATATTCATTTTGAACCTGTACATTACAATTATCAGGTTTATTATGGATTAAACCAGTAGATCCCCTTTTGCTAATGTTGCTAATATTCTGTATGCAAACCATAAAGTAACTGGCCTTTTTTAATAAATGTAGCTCATATATCACAGGTTTAAATAGACACAAAATCTTGTTTTTCTTCATTCTACTGCTAGTCCGTTTTGCTCAAACGGAAATTGAGGCCCATCTCTATTTATGCATAGGCTTCTGTATTGTACTTGCTTTACGCAATGTCTCAGACCAGCTATAAAATAAATAAAAACTTGCATTACAAAAAAAAGTCCATTATTTATCCAAATTATCTGTACTTTTTCAGAGCACAGCAATCAAATCCATACCATATTTTTTGACCGAATGTGTTTCCTGAGTTACACGACAAACAAATACATATCAGCATGTATATCAGTTGCTCAAAGGTCGAAAATGAACAGCTATGAGCGAAACATGGGCCATCTACAATATCACTGTGCTCAAAGGTTTTCAGCCTCATATGTCAGCGGCAAGATACCTTCAGACGCAGCAGAGGAGGGGGAGAAGGGAAAAAAAAAAAAACCCTTCAAAAGAACTTCTGGGCCCGCTGGCAGTGTAGTTCGGACCAAATATTCCCCAGTTCACAGCTGTGTTCTGAAGTTTAAACTTCAAACCACTTCACTGATTCTACAAATCCGCGTGTATCATGGGATTTTAGAGCAGCTCATTAGTTTGGATATAGTCAAAAAAATAAACATGGAGTTTATCTTTGTTTTTTTTTTCCTTCCGCAGTTTAAGATTTACTTTAGGTGAGAGCCCTACAGAACAACCTTATTGAGAGTAATACACTCTGCATAGGCTTCTGTATTGTACTTTAATAGAAACCATCACTAGCAAACCTTGATGCACAGTGCTGAGTACAGCAGGAACAGCATGGCCCGGCACAGGCTCACCCACTGTGCCAAGTATAACCCACCCACACTGCAGGTATGGCATTCAGCAACAATCGCAAAATTAAAACCAAACGGGCGGCTCGATTTATAGCTCCTTCGCTGGACAGGCTCCGAGCAATGAAAACAAGTCTTTCTCTGGTCACCAAGTTCACCGGGCACGCTCCTCCGCCTCAAACAGCAGCCTCCATTCTCCCATCCACATGTGCTTTTCCTCCCTCTATTTTCGTCTGTCTCCCTTCCACGAAAAGGTTGAGGCACAAGGCAGAGTACTGTTAGTCAAAACCAACACGGACATGATGTTCATCACTGGTGGATTAGAGGGCTAAAATGTTCACCTAGAGTTTTGGAAGAAGTCGAATCCTTCCCGTGCACATCTGCCACACATAACGTATTGGTCTTTTTCCTTCCACGTTAACTGAGCGACTTGGCCAAACAAAAAATAAAACCTCAAAATCAAAAGAAGAATCCGCACGCTGTTCCACCGACTCCTGTGGCATCGCCTCTCATAAACCTTTCGCACATCATGCGATGGCTCACGTTTGAGTTCATCAAAAGTTTTTGATGTATCGCCCAGATCTAGATGGAAGAAAACTGCACCCCCCCACCACCCCGCTTCCAGTCTTTATGCTGAACTATGCTCGAAACTTCACTTTGTACCGCACAGAGATGGGCCGGATATTAATATTTTCCTCTGATTAGATAAGAGAGAAAACAAGCACGCTTTCCAAAATGTCAGTGTTTCTTGGATATGCAGGTCTTTTGTCAGTTTTATTTTATCGTAATTACTGAAAATAAAAACATGTGCAGACATATTTTATTTATTTATTTATTTGGTATTTGCCAGACCAGCCATGGCAGTGCAGAGGAATTATCTCCATCTCTATTTCTTATTCATGGCCATTATCTCACAGTCCAGAAATAGTTCTCTGATCCTCCCTGCTCTGTCCTCACAGGGAGGAATGAAGTGTAAAGTGGCACCCAACCAGCTCACACAGAGAACAGCAAATAAGGGTGGCTACAAATAGGGAATTGGGGGGGGGGGCGTCATTGCGTGCTTACGCAGGCCTTACAGTAAGCTTGTTCTGATAAATAAACTCATTTGGGCTACACTGCAGTTGGCATAAGGTCGGCCACAAAGGCAAACTGACAACATGGTGACTCCATGATGGAGGAATGGAGCCTTGCTGCACGCCTCTTGCAGGAACTGTTATTCCACGCACTCTCTGAGCTTTCTGCATTATTCAGTGGAACACAGAGGCCGTGTAGCAAAGGCGGAGGTAGCACTTGAACCCTGATTTGCTTATTCCTTAGATTACGGATACGAGGCAGTTGTAAACACTTGTGAGCTGTCATGGAGCCAGCGATAAGCCCCAGCTACACTAGTCTGGATTTTTTTTTTTTTTTTAACCTGATATTTTCGTCCAATTGATAAATATCCAGGACTATACTGAGACCTCAACACGAATACGATCTGACTGAAAGCCTGCAATACCATGCCAGACCAATAGTGGCTGATAAGCAAAATTTTAAACACCATGTATGGAAGAACATGTTGAACATGCACGGTACAATGCGGTAGTGATTCAAAAACACGGGTGGATCGACACGGATTTACTCCTGCCATCCTGTCCTGTTATTTTGTAACAGAACCTGATATCTGATATTTTTGAATCTCTCTACTTGTTTGACAAATATCTGGCTAAGTGGCATGTTGGTGTGGTTCAGAGGCCAAATTGGATAGAAAATGTGTGAGAAGAAGTGCTTCAGAGGAAAGTTTTGAATTTCTCCCCCCAAGTAATGCTAACATACATGGGACAATTTTAGAAATAAAAAATATTACACACACACACACACACACACACACACACACACACACACACACACACACACACACACACACACACACACACACACACACACACACACACACACACACACACACACACACACACACACACACACACACACACACACACACACACACACACACACACACACACACACACACACACACACACACACACACACACACACACACACACACACACACACACACACACACACACACACACACACACACACACACAATTGTACATCTATATGGAAACTCCTACAGATGTCATCCGACTATAAAAAGGAAGGACAATGTCTGTATCCATTTATTTTTCTCCTCATTGGGTTATCCAGTCTACACAATCACACACGGATCTGCTGACTTCCCATGTTTCTACAATTCTTTGTTATGGGTTACCATGGTTATGTGTCTGCAACTGGCGAGGAGGCTCTCAGGAACTGAGGTGCAATTACAGCTCAGTGTGTCTGAAAATGTATACAGGTTACGACCATTTATTTACACATCCATCCTACTATACAAAAAAAATAAAAACTGTATAAGCAGGGACTGATGTAACTGCTTTCTCACATTTTACCTCTTTGAGCATTTTTGCTCATTCTTTAAATTCAGACTGAAAGGTTGGCACGGGTTGCCATGGTTACGTGTCTCCAACCAGCAAGGAAGTGCTCAGGAAGTTATATGCAATTACAACTCAGTGCATCTGAAAAGATACATACTCCTGTTTATCATGGATTTTTTATAGAGAGATATCCAACGTTGCATAATGTATAATTTAAAATTAAAAAACTCACAGGCAAGATGTTTATTATTGAGGATGGTGGCTGAGGGAGGGCCTGTTCCTCTAGTTATTAATATTACTGTAGCATCAACTGATATAACTTTAATGCGGACGATGAATCAGTGTTGTAATCCCAAAGTCAGAATGAAATACTAGTAGTAGTACAAATGATGTGAAAGGTATTAGGTCCATATAATTTCATAAAAAGGAATTTGTTTTGCTATAGATACAAAAATACAGTGTTATACAGCTACTCTAACAACTAAGCAGCTTATTAGGCAAACACAATCTCTGTAAACCTTTATATTTACCAAGATTTTGCAACCCAAACAAGTCTTTGGCTTTGACAACAAGGCCTTTGCTTATAGTTGCCAAACACGTGGCCTTCATCATGAAGGATGGCATTTCCAAGGTGACATCTCAAGAGAAGTTCTTGGACATTTCACCCCAAAGCCATCCGTTACTGAAAAGTACACTGAGGAGTCACAGACCTTCTGGAATGCACAGCTGGTCTCTGAATTTAAAACACTTTTTTTGCCATTTTCATTTTCTCTGTTGTTATGTTTAAACTGTTTGTTAAGCTACCAACTCAAGTAGTAGTAGCTACCAACTCCAGGCATGCCAGAAAGGAAAGTAGTAGTAGTAACACAGCACACTATGTTCTGAACTCATATTTAAAATATAAACTTTAAGAGGGTTGCTTCCTTATATCAAAGTACAAAATCAAACGGTGTAAACTTTCACTTTCTGGATGGAAATCAATAGGAATACTAATTTGACATAGCATCAAAGTAAACTGAAAACCCAATGGTAAGCTCAATTCAATAAAATACATGTTGCTACAAAAAGGAAACATGATAACTAGCCTCAATGCATTGGGCTACTTTGTTTATATATCTGGAAACGTTCATTAGCCACTAGATAGTTCATGAAAAGATACTTGTGTATCCACAAGTTCTCACATCTCACATGCAAAAAAAAAACATTTTCTAAGACTGGTTGTGAGATTCCTTGCTCATTCTGTAAAAAAAAACAAAAAAAAAAAAAAAAAACACGAGTGAATGGGAGTCAATCCCATCTATTCTGAATGGTTGCATAGCAACACAAACAAATAACTATTAAATTGCTATTGCATGTTAAAATGACTAATACAATAAACTGTACTGAAACAAAAAAAAAAGATGAAGAAAAACTGAATAGACACCATCCATGTGCACAGCCCAATCCAGAAAATGTATTACTGTAATTCAATTTTATAAAATAACAACATTACAAAGAATTAACTGTTTTTAATGAAAAGATGAAGTAATACAGTTTGTAATACGACATGTTTTTTTTGAGGATAAGTTCCTGGCAGAAGATGGTATTTCTTCTTGTTAGTATGGTTATCATCAGGAACATTTGAATAATCGGATTACTGACAAATAACTATTAATTCAACGCTAAGAAAATGCTCAACTTGAATATATTTGCAAAAAGACAAGCATTAAAACAAGTCTCATGGAAAATTGAGATTAGGGTTTAGATTTTGTTTGATGATAAATTGTAAAAAAAAAAAAAAAAAAAAAAAAATGAAGAAGAACGAACCTCCAACGAAGATGACTGTGCAAACAAGGATGGCAGGTTACCAAAGTCTGCTGGCCGAATGCTTGTACGTTTTGGAAGTGGTTGGTCAATCTGTCAACCTAATGGCTTGGGTGGCAGACAGTTCTTTGTAAGCACCAGCCACTATAGATTACTGGCCAGCAAATATGTAGTGCTGCATACGTGGCCAAACAAACGTGTACAGACAAAAATCAAAAACAGCTGACATTAGAACTGGTTGACCTTGAATGAGTGAAGTGAGAGGTCTCTAGTATTTCGAGCTCTCCCCATTTCATTCTGGCTGCCTATGTGCTTCACCATCTATAGAAGGCAAAGCACACTGGCCGGCGTCCCACAAGCTATTTTAAGCAGCCCTTCACTCTCAGCCTCAGCAATGCTTTTGCCTCAAACTATGCTTTGAGTTTGCACACTCTGTAGGGGAGGGGGCACTGGACAAAAACACAGAGATGCACATTTTTTGACGAAGCAGGCACAATTTTGAGTGTTTTCTTTAATCAAAACATCGTTCTTCTGATGTATGTGAAGATTTTGATGCAAGTCTTTATTTCGCACATGCCCAAAACGAAATAAATGAAAATGACCATTATAGCTCATAGCCTGTGTTACTGAGCTAAATAGAAAAAAAAAATAATTGGTTGTTTTGATTATGAAATCACTCACTCGCTAATCACTCATTGCTTCCCACAGACCAATTAACATTATGCGGTGCTAAAGGCCCTCAACTTAATGAGTTGTGCTTGGATTGGTTAAAAACGTCGGGCCAGTGCAAGTGTACCCCCCATTGACATGTATGTGCTTTCTCTCGCTACCTGTGCCTGTGAGCGAGAATGATAGAATTACAGATCAAGGCAGATCAATTTGTGGTACTCGGTTTTCATTCTGTGGCGCTGTGCCACAGATTGGTCTATGTGTGGGAAACACCGGATCACTTTCCCAAAGCTTAAGATAAAAAATAAAATGTCTTTTTTTTATCCTGCCCAACAGTCCATAACTCAAAGATCATCATTTACTATCAAACAAAACTAAAGAAACCAGATAATAATGTGATTTGAGAAGCTGGAACCAGAGAATTTGGACATTTTCTTCTTTAAAATGACTCAAAACGATTAATCGATTATCAAAATAGTTGGCGAATAATGTAACAGTTATCAACTTAAGCCATTCAAATCATCCAATCAGAAGAGAGGCTGAAGAATATTAATAGACAGACAAAGATCACACTGCTCTTTCTAGAGCTACAGAGACAAACTTAAGTTAGCAGCTGTGAAACTATAATGAGTTATAATGAGATGATTTGTAGTTTGTTAAATCACAAATGTGTCATGTTAAGAGATATCGAAACCAGGCTTTAAGGTTGACATGTGTTGCCAATCAGTGGGCAATCATGGCACCATCTTCAGTCGGTGAGCAGCTGAACATGAAAGGAAAAGCAGACATATGACTTTTACTCCACTCTGACACAATTCAAGTGAATACTACTGCAAATGAATTGTACCCAGACGGCAGTACGCCCTCAAGTCAGCACCTGTAGTGATGAATATTGTATCAAAATACAGCAGCACACAATAGCATAAACGCTTGTCCTCGCAGCTTGACAGCTGACAGAGTTGAAGCAGCTGCACTGTTCACTTCCTCCCCTTCAAAAGTACAACAAAGCAGGACAGTTCTATTTCGAGCACCTTCCAAAGTGCATTCACAACAATACAATATTAAAAAAAAAACGCCTGATGAATGTGTGGGATGAAAAGAGAATTGTCATTGACAAGTATTTTTTTCCCAGCATTCCCACAGCTCTGCGGCCCAGGAATAGGTCAAACTAAGTATAGTCTTTTTTTAGACAGAGAGCAAACCTACAGTGAACGCAAATAGAGACATCAAATCATCTATTCGCATTTATTTTCACTGTATTTTAATCCCCTGCGGCACATACTGCTTCGCTGACTCAGTGTGCAGGCAGTGGAAATTATTCAAATGCAATGTAAATGCCTTTCACTAAAACAGATAGCGCTGTCCTAAATGGGGCTCATGGATCCTGCTCTGTTCTTCCCAGCCTCAGAAATAAAGTCTCAAAATAAAAAAAAAATAAGAAAAATGATGTTCCACAAAATCCACTGACTTCAGTATTTGAGTAGATTGGTTCTCCACTTGGTCAGATATTCCCAAGTGTAAAAAGCTGCCCTCTGAAAACATTATCTACTTGTGTTTGCATAGGGCAGAAAACTAGAATGGCAGGACTAGCCACTAAAGCAGAGTTCCAACTTCACAGACATAGTCTCAAGGTAGCACATTGAAACAAAGAAAATCTTATGGAAGAAGAGGCTGATTCCACTTTTAACAGAAGCATAACAAATGACGTCTCTGGAGATGACACTATGGAGTTTCTTTGACTTGTTTTATCAAGATGACCACATGGAAATGACTACATCACATGGAAATGTAACCGACTTGAGAGTGGAACACTTGCCATGTGGCATAGCAAGGTAGAATGAGTGGAGGAGGATTAAAAAGAAGAATCTCTTTGCCATCAGTGAATAGGAAAACTCACCGCCTGGCAAAGAGAGAACAAGGGCCACGTCTCTCTTATGGCAAAGCCATTACGGTTCGGTGCAACAGTGTATTCGTCATTTATGTATTGCATCTGTTTCTGCGCTAAATTTCAAAGAATATTAAGGTAATACGCGTTTTGCAAGTGAATAAAAATATAGACTTGAACTGGAAAATGACACTCGGGGTGCCTCTTGGAACCTTGTCTCATATGGCAGATGGGCGACTGAAATGCAGCCAACGTAGACTGTGTTATTTAGACAGATGCTACGTTTGGTTGAATAGGCCCTTTTTCCATTAGCTCAATGTAGCACACTCCAGCTGTGGCGTGGCATGATGTGTGTCCACGGATACAGGTCACAGGCAGGGGGACAGCACAACTCAGGGACTTTCACTCAACGCTAATGTTAATTCCTTGAGTTTGTGGAAGTCCTAGGAAGGCGCAATTATGTTGTAGCTGATGATACAACTTGGTTGAGTCACTACTTCTAATGACATGAGTACACAAACACTTGTTCAAATGGGTTTGAATTCACATTATTTATCATTTAACCACTAGTCATGACATTTACTCATCTATATTGCCATAATTTAATCAAGATCCTAGTTGCTAGAATTAATTTCCATCTCTGGGTGGCAAGAAGCACATAGGGTTGACTAGTTTAAATTCAATTAAACCATAAAAATTGTGGATTTAGTCATAGCAATATAACTTAATCATATCACCATTTACAAAAATAAGGAACCAGCTTCACAACTTCCTCACATTTACAGAGTTGGGTACAGAGACTTTGATACCAGTTCCTGAACTATACTTCTTTCAATACCAATTTTAAGAAATCCATTTTAAAAAGAGAAAAGAAAAACATATTACACAATAAGGCAATCAGGTCAAAAATCAAGTCCTAAGAATGTCTTAAGAAATTTCCAGAAACTCCAACCCGGGCGTGACGGACTGGAGGATCCTAACTGGCTTGTGTTCAGCCAGGTTTCAACAACACTACAGAGGAGGCCAGACCACATCAGAACCAGTGTATGTGTGGTTTTATTTCACAGTTTTTATGTTAGCAGGAACACCAGAGACCTAAATGTTTACACACAAACCGTGAAAAAGTTGTTTTTTTCTCTCTCCAATCAAACCAAAGGATTCTTTACATACTGCAATGGTAATTCCTCCCACTGGTTTTCCTATCACACATCCAAGACAGTCAGAAATGTCAGTGTCCTAACATAAACATTAGATACTGTATGTAGTGCCATGTCGCACCCTGTAACAACATACTCATGTTTGGACAGGATTTCCGTCATTTCTCTTCCAACCCTTCTTGATATGAGCTTAACTGCCCGCACAGTTTATTCCTTTGACTCACCAAATATTTGCCAATTAATCGCCATCTACATTAAAGCATAATCTCTATGGATCCTTTGAACTCCCAAAGACCACACTGCTTCTCCCTTAATGCAAACAATAATAGAAATGTTCACTAAGTCAATCAAATATGTATCCCTTCTTATGGTTAAGTAGTTTTTCAGAAAAACAACATTCCTTCCCAGGCAGTAGGGACATGAGAAGTCAGCCAGTCGTGTGCTAGTAAACACAGAATCAATGGTATGTGGTCCCAAAGTAGGCAGGATGTTGTTCAGCAAGAGACATTTCCTTGTTTTGCTAAAGGAAGTACTTTTTTTTCCCAGGCTCACTATGGCAGCCTGGACACCAGCGGACACAAAAATTTGTTTCGAATGAATTGAAGTTAGTTAAACTTTAACTTAGTTTTAGTTAAAAAAAAAAAAAAAAGTAAAAAATTTGTTTTGCACTCACCTGTAGTACCGAGACTGGAGGTACGTGGAGCACACTGCTTTGGACACGTGGCTGGCTGAGCCAAAGTCTATCACCTTCACCCTGTAGGGTTGCCTCACTGGGTCCACGAGCATAATGTTCTCCGGTTTGAGGTCTGCATGGATCAGGCCCATGCTCCTCAGCTTTTTCAGAGCCGTGACTACCTGCTGCAGCACAGGTCTGATCACTTTCAGGGGCAGCGGGCTGAACTTATTCTGCTTCAGGAAATCATACAGGTTCTGCTCAAGCATCTCGAAAACCAAGCAGGTGTGGCTGCGGTGCTGGAAGCATTCGAAGGCTCGCACCAGGTTGTGCTCGTCCGCGTTCTCCCCGCTCAGGCGGGCGAGGATGCCGACTTCGATTTGACCCTGCCGTGCGTACGAGGGGTGGTTCTTCAGGATCTTCACAGCCACGACCTCGCCCGTGCCTCTCTTCCAGCACTTCACGACCTGGCCAAACGTGCCGCGTCCCAAAAAATCCAGCACCTCGTAAGTATTCTTCATGGAACACAGGACCTCATGCTGTACCACCTGGTAGTCCCCGTCCCCCCCTGCCGCCCCGCCTGCCGCGCCTACGCCCACAGGCCCTGCACCCTGTTTGGAAGGGCCCCCTCCAGCCCCCACGGCTGTGTTCCCCACATTCGTCGTTTGCAACATGGCGGGCAACATTGACAGTTCCTCCACAATCTGCATGGTGCGCCCACGGTTATCGAGATCCTCGCTTTTACGTTTCAGCCCACATCGCTGAGAGCCGTCGGCTGAGTTCAAACCTCCACAGTTCTCGTCTTCGTCGCCCTCCTCCTCCGCCGCCGCCTCCCCCTCTCCGCCCCCCGCGCCTCCTCCACTGCAGCCCGCTCCCCGTCCCCCTCCTCCTGCCCCTGTTGCTCCACTGCTGCCCCCACTTGCTGTGTCTGTCTTCTGCTGCTCCTTGCCCTGCAAGTGGACAACCCCGGTGTCCTGCTGCTGCTGCTGGGCTGCAGCCGGACCTGGTCCTCCTCCTCCGCCTCCTCCTCCTTCTCTTTTGCTGGGCTGCTGTCTCTGTACACCACGCACCACCACCGTCTGCACCGCGTACTCTTGTCCTCCACGCACTTTCACGCCCACTGCCAAGTCTCGGTTCACAAATGAGTGGGCTTGTTTGGTTGGGTGCACAATGCCAAGGGTTCTGCTGTTCAGATAAGTCCGCGGGTGTGCCCTCTCATGGTACACACAGCTGCTGGGCTCAACTTTGAGTTTCTTCACACTGCTAAAGGCACTTGTCTGGGTTTGATAAATGTGTGGTGGGTAGACCAAGACTTGTGAGGCCATACCTGCAGAGGAGACAGAGAATGAAGCAAAAGTTGGGTCATTTGTTACTCAACAAAGACGTTTCAACATAGAATAGTTTGTTATTCCAAAAAGACGTTGCTAAAGAACTGCACGGTGTTACACAGCAGCCTCTAAAATGCACCGCTGCACAACATATTGTGCAAAACAACAAGTTGCCATGCTGTTACACCAAAAGATAACACGGATTCTCAATGCGTTTATCTCACAGTCATTATTTCAGTCAAGGGTCAAGGGGTGTGTTTAAGTAAATTAGCGTGAGTCCAAGACAACTGGACTGACAGATGCCAATAATCCCATTATGCGGTTTGTTGATACTTCTACTTTGTGGCTCCATAACAGTGGTGGAGTGCTACAAAACACCTTCACCATTCTGTCCTATCCACTGCAATCCCGCTGACACCTCCACACAGTAGATGACTAACTTCTCAAAGGTTTGCCTGACCTTTTCCTGCCATTTCAGTGCATCCTACTGGAGGTCTCTAGGCAACTGACAGAGGCGGAGAGGATAAGAGAGACAAGATGAGGCAAATAAAGTCACAAACCATCAACAGACGCACCTGTCCAATTACTTAAGACAGGTTTTATTCTTCTCTTTCCAACTTGCATTTTGAGTTGGAGAGTGTGAAAGTGTGTGTGCGCGCGTATGGGTGTGTGTGTGTGAGTGAGTGTGAATGAATAGCTTGCCAAAATACTCCATTATGTGTAGTGGAAAAAGAGCGAGGCACAGTGACATCAAACAAGGTCTGCGTGCCACACTGACGCCTGTGACCTATTTTCATTCTGGGGCGCATTGACTGAGATGCAAGTAGCTCATCCACTAAGGTTTTTTAAGAGTGCATTCACAAAACCATGCGGTTTATCTACCTAAAAAGCAAATAAGACAAATATTATTCAGTGTTTTGAGTGCTGTATAAAAAAGCTGGTCTAAATAGGACCAACATAGGTCTTAAAGCCAACTCGTTAAAAAGCAGATTTTTGGAAGGACATTCAAGTGAGTCGGGTTTGGGCTGTCAGAGCCACTGTAGAGTCTCCTAAAATAAATATCCCTGATGGAAAACACACTTATGTTGTGATAACACTAACGCCACCCCCTTTGACTCTATTCTAAGCCACAACATAAGGTCAACCTATTCCTTTGATAGCTCCCTGTGCAACCACAGCCTGTCGCACTGTTTGGCGGCGCCGTTTGCCGTCTTCTTTGTTAAAAGCAATTTTCAAATTACCCCGAGCGGGGGTCAAAACGGCAACCATTTTGGTCATGAAAGAAAACAAAATTAGAAACGCACCACTGGAAAAATTAAAGTGTGCCACATTGGCATGCCCGCAAATAAAGTGTTCAGGCTGACCAGTCTGAAAGACCACCTCTGTGCTACTAAAGATCTCGTTCCAGAGTCCCTAGTGTGCAAAAGTAATTTTAATGGTGTTCACTAGACTGTAATTTATTAATTCTCATGTTCGGCAGTGCACTGGACCTGTAATTAGCCCTGTTAGTTCATCTGAAGAAGGTTTTGGCCTTGAAAGCTACATTTGAGTTGTTCTTTAGATGCCACTTTGGGTTTCCGAGGCAAAAACATGCATTTTAAAACCAATGGGAGACTCGAACTGTCCTGCAGGTGTGCGAGTGAATGATTCTTCTCTTTGTCTGTCTATTATGTGCAAAGGGTAACCCCCCCTCCCCCCAAACTCTCGCCCAGTGTTTTTGGGGATTCTCTTAATTGCTGTTACGCATTTGCAACGCAACAACATAGCCAACGTTTAATTTGTGTTGCCTGTAATTTAGAGCCCCCTGACGGCCATTATTCATTCCAGCCATTATATACACATTTTTTTAATTCCCATTTTTGACACTCCCCACTGGGAATATCAAAAAGGCCACTGCAGTAGATGTGTTGATTTGTGAGCTCAGCGTGTTCCAAACAGTTCTCACTTTGCCAAAAAACTCCCAATACATTATGTCCACATTAAAATTTTGATTATGATTTGACATTTTTTGCAGTGAGTCAGCATTGGAATCAATGGTAACTGTTGTTTAAACCTATGTCAACATAAATAATGGGTCACCGAATAATATTCCATATTTTACAGACTGTTTGACATTTTTACTACCATATAAAATAGTTTTGAATACCTTTTTCACAGTCATAGCAGTTAACGAATGATAGAAGACCAGTCCCAAAACCTGCAATTATGTATAAAGAACATGAATTTAGATAATATTTTTGTGAGTATACAATAGTTGTATAACACTTTCCTCAAATTCATCAAATAACATGACAGAGACGTAGAGAATTTGGATGGAGTAACCCATTCAGAAAATATAGTCAAATTGTCATAAGAAGACAGTGTGTATATTTACTGATGAGCAGCTAATTAGCTATCAAGCCCAGGGGTGGGCAACATGGACAAAATCAAATACAGTATTTTTTACCACATATCTCAATATCAATATTAGGACACTATTATAGGGATGATAAGGGACATTTTCACAAAATATATTTGAGATTTTTCCTCATATAACAAGCAGTAGAATAGAAAAAACAGTCAAATAACAGATTGACATCTACTTTTCAACATCTTGAGACTGGAATATAAGCAGATGATATTTTTGCTTACTTTCTTACATGTATGCCATATCCTCTTATAATACTATCAAGGATGATATTTAGTCACGTATCATGATATTGAGAAATTATCAATTTATTACCCAGCCCTACTTCAAACTGATTGCAGTTTGAACATTTAATTTTTCTCGGTGCGGTGAATGTCTGGTTCAACAAGGTGCAGAAAAAGACAGCTCACTTTTGTAAATTTGATTAGAGGTTGCTTTCGCAGGGAATCTATTGTGGGTTATTGTTGTATGGCAGGATGTGCAGGTCCTCTGCTCCTTACTGAATGCTGGTTAACATAAGGATTTGACTGGCTGCCTACATTGGCATAGATGGATGACCGTATTCCAATGCAAAGCTGGAGGGGACATAAAGTTCTCCATTTTGGATCCTGATTCTTTTCTCAATGAACACAGGACAAGGGGATTACAAAACAGACGTGTATGCTGTTGATTTATGCTATTTAATTTGAGTAGGACTTCAACAAAGGGTCCTTTAAAAAGGGCAGCAAGCTGGATGTTACAAAACCAAAGCAAAGTTTAACTTAAATGACTTTAAATGCTACATTCGTACTGTGATTTTCTTTTGAGCATCTGTGGAATGTAGACGTTAATTGGCTGAGGATGAAGAGCGTGCCGTCTGCTTCCTTAGACAGAGAGCGAGTCTGTGCTTCGACAACTCTCACCAACTGAGCAATCAAGGTGTCTAGGTTTTTAATATCAGCTTAGGCCGGCTAACGCTCGGATTTAATTTAAAACAAAACTCCCGACTTGGGCGGTGACTCCGATTTGGTCGGGACGATTCCCGGCATCTGACAATGTTAAGTGGAGAGCGTTTATTGTTGCAGAAGCAAAAGAATGGCAGCTGCTGCTATTATTACTGTCTGAAGTCAGATACTCCTTTGGTCTGCCGTGACGCTCCTCCTGTGGCATCGCGTTACATCCTTTAAAGCTTGAGAACGGTTCCAGCAACCTTGAGCTGCTAAGTAATTGCTCACAGTTGCCCTTTCGACCCTGGCCGGCTAAAAATTAAATTGAGGAAAAAAAATAAACACTGGGCACCTGTCCACGACGAACAAATGGTACCGATTGAACAAACAAAAGTGCTTTAAGACATGGAATAACAGTAATTGGTGAGAGGACAAACAGTTGATGACAGTTACACCTCAAGTTGCAAGCGTGTGTGTGTGTGTGTGTTGGGGGGGGGGGGTGTAATTAATCTAGTTTGCAGCCAAATGCCATATTTTCCATTTAAATGTAATGTGATTTAAAACAAATGTCCAAAAAGTTGATAATAAATAATATATTTGCATTTAATTTCAGTGCTGTTTTCTTTCTGTCCGAGCATCATTATTCTTGGTCAATGTGTACAATTATTATGTGCAATACAGTTATATTAGGTCATCCATCTGCTAGGCAATAACTACAACTATTTCTGTGCTTTTATAGGCTCTTTCGTGCGTCTAAAGGCTTTAATGTTCTTCAAACATATGCTTTCATTTATCATGCCGCTTTTTTTTCTCCCACAGATGAAAGAACAAATTTGTGTTGGCTACTGGTGATCCTAATTGTATTCGCCCAAGATGACCCAGAGCATGTTATTTATTAAATAAAGCAATGAGGTCCTCTTAGCTACTGCCAAGCTTAGATGAGGATGCCAAATACAGAATGTAATGGTGGACATGAAAGCACTCACTTTAGCCCCACTCCATTTCCTGCAGTTGCTATCCCTTTAGCTTCTACGGCTGCATTAACTCACGGTCCGCGACCTCGCTACACACTGTGGTGCTCTGCCCGTGTCTCGTGAATATGATCTCTATGCTCATTAGATAAAAAGGCCCTCTATTTCCGAAAGCATGTGACGCTATGGTATTTCGATTGTGAACTTATGACTATCATTTAGACGTCTTCTACTTGTTGGATTAGGCCAACTCATTTACACAGTCGGTGTACTGTACTGTTGGCCATTGTGTTGGTTAAAAACATTGCTGAATGCCGTTTTACAAGCACAACAAAAGTACCAGCTAGTCTACTTCGCAATATTTCGCACACAATATGTGCATTTGTGCTTCCAAAATGGCGATCCGTTTCCACGTCGTGTTTTCTAAAAGATGAATCTTGAGTTATTGGAAAAGAGGGGTTGCAGCCAAGCTTCCCATTCCCGCTCATGTTCATAGATGTCTTGCAAACGAGTGCCAACTAAATGTGTATGCACATGTTGCGCCCACTCCGTCATGCTGCACTATTTACTCAACCTAGAGCACTGACTCAACTTGTATACAAGCTGTAAATCTAAAATAACATTCAACCACAAATAGGCAGTACAGAATAAAAAAAGACAGAGGCCTTATCACCCTCGAGAAACATCTAGAAAATAGATTCCTGCTTTTTAGCAGACACTGAATATATGCTGTATTTATGGAAAATCACAGGATTTTAGATGCCTGAAATGTCAACATAGGATTTACACGCATGCATACCTGAATCACTCACCTTACATCCGAGGGGACGAAAAAAAAAAAAAGTACTGCATTTTCCATCAACCAGTGTATTGCCTCTAACAAACATGACTTAACAGCGGTCGCCAGTCACGCACTAAAATACTCCAAACCCGGATAAGTACCTACATCCATCAGCAAACCATTGGTCATAATGCCTTAGACACAGCATGACAAGACCCTAACAAAATAAGTTGTTTTTACAAGAAAGCAGTTCTTCCTCACCAGTTTCTGGACAAAAACATCCAGTGTGTTATTAAAATCCAAGACTCTGACCGGATCACTCTACGCACACGGGAAAATTACATACTGGGCGCTGGAACAGATGTTTACTTCCTGGGATAATGGACATTTTCCACCCGTCACTTTTACCACTCATGCAGTTTACTTTGTAACATCATGTCAGGTGCTCTCATCTGTTCAGTTTCTGTTTGTCGGCGTTGTGTCTGCAGGCGCACCTCAAGAAGACATCACTGGAGAAACTGGTCTTTATGTTCACCGCAATGCAATACATATTTGCCCCAAAAGATGCCTGCTCATTGTGGCATGACATCACATTCCCAAGTCCTCTCGCCCATCCCCCCCCCCAGCCAGTAAACAAGCAACAGCACCTTTGAACACCAATAATTGTTGGGGAAACACTGTTTACATGTTTGTTTGTGTTTTGTTTTTTTTACTGAACCATTGTGCTGATTTTCCTCAGCCATTATTGCTCTCACTATAACCCACAGCCCTGCTTTTGTGGGCTTGCCATTGATAAACTGAGGAATGTGACACACATACAGCAGACAGGAGTGTATGTGAGAGGGAATCACAGAAACATAGCAGGCCAGTGCTGCACTGTGTCGTCTCAAAGACTTTACAACATTGGCAGCGTCACTGCCATGGATGTTTTTAAGACTCTTCAATACCAGCTCCATACTGATAGTGATCATAAACTGGACAAAATCTGTGAAAATGCAGATGTATTTGTAACTCAATAGTCTTACAACTGCTGAACAAATATATATATATATATATATATTTTTTTTTTTTTTTTTTTTTTGGAAGCTACAATCTTTTAGCCTGGGTATACCCATCCTTCCTTGCATGCGAATTCACTTTGTAATGCAATTCAGTCTGGACACCAAGGACTTTCCCCTCAGCGAGGGAGCCACAGAAAAGGGGAGGGTGCAGCAAGACGATGACGAAACACAGAACCAACTTTGTTGATAACTGTGGATCCAACATCCACAGGCGGTATTTAATCTTTCGATGCAGCCTTAGAAAGCGTTCTAAGTAATTTAGAGTGCAAGTTTATTGTGAAAAATGAGCAACTTTTAGCTATAGTACGCCATTGGGTATGTTTGATATGATTGGCGCATTTGATTTATAGCGTTTATAGCGCCCAATGAATGGGTCTGGGCTTTCATAAACCACAACTCCATAGGAACAAATGAACAGAGGGCTCCCAGACTGAATCTCAATCTACACTGAGATGAGGTCTGGTGTTAGTCAGGATAGTAATCTTTAGGGCTGCCCCTATAGTCGATAGTTCAAGCCATTAATTATTCAAGTATATACTGTATATCTACACGTCTCTGCCGCCAGTGACCAACCAACTGATCGAGTAAGTACTTGGTCGAGTAAGGCCCCGTCTACACGATTCCGACGCAATGCCAATTCCACCTTGCATACAGACGACTCCAGTGCTGTGGGTTAACAACTATAGGATTTTCTGACAATGGGTACCAGAGTGAAAAGATCTGACAATGCAGATTTGCAGTGTAAACCCAGCGTCGTTGCTAACAATGACATCGTTCATGACATTATAACTCGTATCTCTTTCGGAGGGATTTGTAAAATAAATCCATACGGATCGATCCAAAATTGACTAGTTTACTGTCCATATTTTATCAATTATCGATCATATCGATCATATATTGCAATTAACACTAATTGCTATATTTGTTTCCCCTAATGCTTTTCAAGAATCATTTGACCAATCAGAGACTGATCCAGCCAACTTGTTTTTACAGACCCCGGTTACGCCACGCATCGGCATGGCATAAACATTATCATCCTTGTCACTTGTTATTATTCGTTGTTGTGTTGCCATGGAGACAAAAATACTTCCAACAGCATTGCATGCATGGACATAAAGTGCTAAAATACATTTAGCAGTTTGGCTTTCATTGGGGTCTATGTGCCCTGTTTTGAAAAGGTTACAATATATATTATTATCACAAGCGACTGCAAAGTATATGACAAAATGGATTTTAGGCGATCACAATAGTTCTGTAACAAAAAGTTGAACCATCAAAAAAGACAAAAATTGCTTTATACTTTTTGGACCCAACCAAGCAGCGATGTCTGCTCTGCATGTCACAGGCCAAACCAGTCAAACCTCCTTCTACTGTCTGCTGTGACAATGGAATTTTTTTAACTTAGCATAAAAAATATACAAATACCCACATTGTGTTATTCCTTTGTGTGAAGTCAACAAGGGAAGAAATACAACTATCATACTATTCACATAATTAAGGTGGGGGAAAGTACATAACTGTTCGAGCTAAATACCACAGTGTGAATGTGAATTTCTTTTTTTTTTTTTTTAAACATAAGGCATATGTGGCAACCACCTCCAAATGATGGTTCTTTGTCATATAAATACTAGAGTAGACAATGACTATAGGCAACTTCTAGTTTGCAAGTGGGTGGTGGTGATGTCTAAACCCTCATAAAGAACCTCAACTATTTACTCTGTGCCTACTATTAAACTACCAGCCCTTTCAAAGGGATATATACACCAAACTTAATGATCACAGGAAAGTTTTGCATAATTAACTTTACAACTTAACTAACCCAAACACTGTTGCCAGTCACAGCGGCCAAAGACAACATTAGCTAGCATTTAAGCCAAAGACAGCTATTAATGTTTCACCCTCAGAGAAACACTTGTAAGGTACTAAAGGTCCCTCATTGTAGAAAGTGAGTTTTGCATTTGTTTGTTGTATTTTTCTTATTTAGAAACTATGCCTTGAAGGCCCCATGAAATGAAAAATACATTTTTTTTAACCTTGTGTCCCTAACTGTTCGTGTATGTCTTTTGTTAGACCAAATATATGTAATGTACATACAAATGTATGAGTTTTTGAGTATTTGTACATCAAAACACTTTTTTTTCAAATCCTGCAAACCAGTTTGAAATATTTGACACATTCTGCACTTAGGGTAGTTTTACAAAAGTTCCTCCAATCAACTTTGTTCGCTCTTAGGACATCCATGGACTTGTAATGTCACAATTACACAGTCATTCCCCCCCAGTCCTCACTCACAGCAATTAAAATCTGCCGATCAGAGGAGAGGCTCGTTAATATTAATGACAACCTGTTCGTTCTTGAACTCCAAAGAAACGCTTGGTAGAGTTGGTGTAAAATTATAGGAACCGAATTGGGATGATTTTCGGCCAATAAAACCACAAATATTGTTACCGACATCAAAACTTTAAATAAAATACAAGCACAAGTGTCAAGTGTTTGACCTTTAACTGTTAGATTCTGCAAGTAGCCTGGACACCCGAGATAAACACGTGGTAAAGTCACCAAGGATCCTTATGTACTCGTTTTTTTTACACTATGCTGGGTTACAGTTAAATAAAGGACATTAGCTAGCATAATGTTGATTAAATCCAGAATGTGTGTTGCTGTAAGTTCAAGAGCTCTGACACCATCTGATTTTGTGAATATATCTGAGTTATTCTAGGACAGACAGTTGCCAGGTTGGTAGATAACAAGTAAAGCAGCAACTCACAACTTAAATCACTCGGTCCACGGATCTCGTGCAGCTGCGGGCTGTTGCTGTTAATCTCTAACGAGTCAACCACGTTAACTCGAAGCGAGAATTTCAAAAAGAAACACACGCAACACAACAAATAACAAGCACCAGGGTGTTCTACGCTGCTGCCGACGGCAAACGTCGTCGCTGCCGTCACGGCAAGACAAACAGGAACAACTCACCACCAGCAAATTACCCAGCTGAGTTACCCGAACCCCGCTGAGGAGCGATGAACCCTCACACAGACAGCTAGTTGTCGCTAGCTAAGTTTGTGACCAAGTTATGACTTTGTATTACGTCACGAGTTGACTATGGTTTCAAAGGTTGAGCTACACAAACATCACGAATTCACAGACTCCCCCGCCGCCACCTCCACCAGAGCTTACCTTCACATAGAGTCACTATAAGTATAATCCAGGACTTCTCTGAACATGTTATGGACTTATAAATCCACACCATGCACAGTTCGCCTGCACTGCTGCCATCTTGTCCTAGACGACAGGAAGGGAGAGCTCGTTCTCGGCAACGCCACCATCTCCCACATTTTAAACATTAATTAACTCCTGCATATGAGCGTCCAGAAGCGCGGCGCCGAGCCCGGGTCCTAGCTACACTTCTTCAAATCCGTATCCTTCCTCTCAGGGCGGAGTAGCCCATCTCTGGAAGGGTATCCGCTACCCTGTCTTAGCCGTACAGCTCCGTGGCCCTGTCAGCCTCAACATGTCCCTTTTTCTTTTTTTTTTCTTTTTTTTCTTTTTTTTTAGCAGCAACTGCAAGCAAATGTTTGTGTGCTGACGGCATCGGCTAGACCAGAGTAATCGATCAGCGAACAGGAATCATCTGTTACAAAAACAATGCAAAAGACTACTATGGGATATTGGATAAATTTATAAAAACGAAAATATAACAGGTCCTAACAAGTTTGTTTGTATGAACTTTATTTGTATAAACTTGTTAGGATTTAATTTGATAGGAAAATATTTTATAATAAGAGAATTAAAAATAGCAGCTTATTAGTGGTGGGTATTTTTTTTTATCAGTAAGACATCTTCAGATATGTAAGGCCTATGTTTTGTTTAGCTTTTACTGTTCGCTCCCCTGCAAAGTGGCAGAAAATATCAGCATTGGAAAGACAATCACAACCTGCAGGTAGTGTCATTAATTAACCAAACCTGAAAATCCAGTTTAAAAATGGAGCTAAGTGTATTTAAATAGCTTCTAGTGTTAGGTTTTATTCATGATTTCATAAAGTTGTACAAAAATGGATTTAATGTAACTAAACCCATGTCCAAAATATCAGTAGGGTGACTCAGTTGCTCCTATTTTAAAAATTCATTAGGAGAACTTATTAAAGCAATAGCAGCCTATGTGTAACCAATAACAATTCCCTTTCCTTCCTCTTTTGTCAATAGTAAAGTGCTTTTCGGGAAGTTGGTGGGGGAGCACAAGCTGCTGCCCAGACAGTCAGGAGGCACCCAGCTGACAAAGAAAGCTTCCCATAAGCCCCTGGTATCTGCCAACACCAGCTGTAATTTAATCCACCAAAAGGTATTTGTCTTTCCCAGTCATCAGGAGTCCCTGTACCAGACAGCAAACCACTAGGCCTGGTCAGCTGGAAAGCAGGTGTGAGCACCTCTAGTCTTTGTGCCTGGGGCATCATGAACATACACAGCTGTGGCGGTTAAGTTGCGTGTATGCCCCTTTTAGATTCTCCCTTCAGTTTTTCCCTTCAGTTTTTCAAGGAGCCTTCCTGGAGAGGAGGGATATGTTGTCCCTCCCAGTCTCATCCCAGTCAGCTGTGGAAGGCTTAAACCTTGAAATCTAGACATACTATTACCTCTTTCATACAGTTGCACTAACAATATCACATCACCTGATTATCACACTGGGCCAGCATTTTCCCAATTTGACTTCAAAACAATAGATCCTATTTCATGCCATCTACAAATATTAGGTCTAAAACACTTTTTGTATACAATCTAGAATATTGTAGAGAGTGGG
Source organism: Lepturacanthus savala (assembly GCA_030544235.1). Taxonomy (NCBI): domain Eukaryota; kingdom Metazoa; phylum Chordata; class Actinopteri; order Scombriformes; family Trichiuridae; genus Lepturacanthus; species Lepturacanthus savala. The sequence goes on along the minus strand of CM060462.1, from coordinate 11,881,633 downwards.
GTGAAAAGTGGCAGGATCACATGATATCACAGGACTTTATGTAAAATAATTATGTATGATCATATGAATAATAATGTACAAGATGAATATCCTAATTGCTTTGTAGGTGAGAAAATGCGTGCGCTCATATTCACTTGTGACAGCAGCTCTGTTGTCTTCTACTCTGGTCTGTTTGGGGTTGTGAGCCAGATGTTTATCATTTGTCTCCCCCTACTGACCAGCAAGGCAACCGTGAACAGCTTCATGCAGTACAAATAACTCTTTTGTTATACTAGTGCAGTAGCTGTTTGGAAAAAGGTATTTCTATATTTCTTAATACCCAGAGATGCAGACAATTGATAGATGCTACCTAAACACCTTACCTGCAGGCTACAAGTAGAAGCCACAATTTACCAATGTTCCCTAAACGCCTCACATACAGGTTCTTGGGGAAATCTACAGTTTACCAATTTTCCTTAAATGCCTCCCATGCAGGATGTTGGGAGATGTGACAACTGTACACCTTTAAGCTGAAGCCAATCAGAGGATGTGCCTGTTCAAATCCCAGAGAGAACTATGCCTCACATGCAGATTATCAGTAGGACCTACATCTGACCGATGTTACCTTAACATGCAGGATTATTTTTTCCTGGTATAAATGAGGCCAATGCTTTGCAGAATTTTGTCATCACTAGGTTGAGCCACTGCAGACCACCACCAACTCTTCAGCAGACCCCAGCTCATGTCCCAGATCGAACCACCTGGGGATTGCCGCCAAGCCATGACCTGTCACAACCCGGGTCTAACACCAGCTGCCTTAAAAGGAGATTTCTCTGCTCTGCTGTGACAATGTGGAACAGCTTTCCCCCAGCTGTAGTCCGAGATGTCTCATCCAGTAGTGTTCGTGCCTTCAAGGAGAGACTAAATAAACATCTCAAAGGCATGTCTTTAATCCAAAGCTCAAGGACTTTTAAACAAACACAAACCTATTTCATATGTATTTCCTGAGGAGCTGGCTATTAATATAATCAATTAATCAAGATTCTTTATTACCTATTTCTCACCTTTAATCTTTTCAGAAATATATTTTAGTGTATTTCTTAGCCGTAAAATGCTATTGTTTTGACATGTTGGAAACTGCAGAGAAAATGCCAAGCATCGCCATCTCCCAGTATGTCACCACCATGTCCCCTTAAGAAAAAAACATGGCTCACCAATTGCTTTTTTATCCAAAGTTTATTATTACATGTGTTGCATGTCCAAATTGCACAAACTTTGAGAGGGCACTTCTTTTGGCCCCCAGCAATACACTCACAGAGTCAATCAGATGAACGGTTGTTGAGATATGTGAGTAAGATACAGCAGGACAGATTGAGATTCCTTGCTTTATATAGAGGGTACTAATAGTACTGACGACTGATAACTCTGTCACAACTGTCCCGAGACCTTCAATATGAAATGGGGCTGCAGACTAGTTATTTCTACGCAGTAATATCTATTGACAAAAGCTACCTATAGACCAAAATTGCAATCCTTCTTTGCAGGTGCATGAGTCGAATGATTGGGTTTGTCATGTATAAACAAAGCTTAATACATATTGTTCTATTTAGTATATTGTTATTTTTTTTATCTAAATAACTGGCATGTGTGTGTGCGTGTGTGTGTGCGCGCGTGTGTGTGTGTTTTAATTATTTTCATCTGACATGTCTCAACAAGTGGCTGTTCAACAAGCAGCTGTCTACTCCAGGCATTATATTTCAACATGTTGTATTTATAAACTGTCTTTTTTAAGCTACACAATAGCATAATGAATAAATCCACTCGAGGTTAAGCACTTGTTTGTTTTTTAACCTCTTACTTTATGAATTAAGTATATATATTTATATAATAGGCCTATTATTATGAACTGGTTAAACAGTTGTGAAGTAGGCAGAATAAAGTCACAAATGCGGGGCATTGTTGAATTTATTACTGTTTAATAACAGTACAGGTTAAACAATAGTGTAAAGATATACTGTACACAATTTTCATTTTTTGTTAAGGTAATATTTTATATTGAAGGGTACACTCCGGAAATGCTATTGTTGTTGTCGCTGGCGGGCCGGAAGTCCAGTTTCACGCCATTTTAAAATATCGGCCAGTTACTGAGCAGCTAGTAACGTTAGCTTGAGGGCAATGTGATCGACCTTTTTGAAGCTATGCCGAATACTTAGTCGTTTTAAATATTGCCATCACGTTATTATTATTATTTTTTAGCGCTAATTGTATTGCTATCACATTTCTAACCCAGATTATTCTTCCAGCGATGTCCACCGAGGGAGCAGCCGACCAGGTAGCTACATGCTCTTCTACTGACGGGCGAGCTAACCGCTAATGAAATGCTAGCATATATAGCTTGTGTGCAATTATTCGATAATGTTTGCACTGAATTCGTTCTGTTGTAATGTATGTACCTTGCCGTTAGCTAATGAAACACAATTGCACACACATCGTGTTATTTGATGACGCTAGTTTGTCGTAAAGTTGAGTCTGGTCGTATGTATGCTAATTTGTAGCATTTGTCTTTCCTTGGTTGCTCAACACGTTGAGCTAAACCTTCACGGTAACTTGATATTAAAGTAATTAACCTGCTAGTTAATCACTGATGCGACTTTTAACCGTACAGAATGATTATTAACGTTAATGGTATCGGATGTATAACGTTAAACCGAGCTAGCTGACGTTAGTGCCAAACAATGAAGTGTTTTTTAACTTAAAAGTCAAACAGTCGACGTTTCGGTTTCGAAAACGCAAGTTAACAGTAAAGAAAACGATACAATTAACACTGAATATGCACAATATTCCCCTAATCAACCTAAATATTTACGTCCATAAAGGGGAGCCGTTGGGAAGAATTAATGTTAAAACACCTAGTAAATGTATAATAATAAAACGTGTCAACCACAAATTTACAGAAATGAAGTTGAAAATGCTTTACATGAAATGCACATTAAAAACGCTTTTTTCCCCTGTATTTGTATATGGTTCTACTTCCTTTCTATATCCTAATTAACTTAATGTTTATCATATAGCTGTTAAATATTTACCCTAGTAATAAATATAATTCATATAATTATCTATTGCTACAAATAGTCATGTTGTAGGTGCTCATCCAGCATGTCGGACCACTAGCAGGAAAAAAATAAATAAGTCACAATAACAAACCACAAATTGAAATAAAAATACTCTTTAGAGGTACAAACACAATATTTTTGTCTGTTTTATTTGAATAAAATTCTCCTTTTAAAGTTATACCCGCTGGGTCTTATATTTTGATATTATGAGGAAGTCAATCATTTCTTTCTGTAGCCATTATTGGTTTAGTCTTAAATTATACCAGATCCATCAGCTTCAACTTTCAAAAGCTAAAAAAAAATGTACGTTTACGTTGAATGAGTTTTGTGTGCTTTTGTATGTGTTACCCCACGCCTCCACAGTGCAAGTGAACAATACAGAGTGTATAACGCTTGTTATTGTCCAATATGGCTGTTGTTTTTCCCAGAAATGCCACACTCCTTGACAATTTTGCTCGCACATACATTCTTGTATTTTTTGGTGTAATATCATTTAGAAATTGTTATTCACGGACCCAATTTTATATATTAAAATGGTCTTTCATCACTTGTATGTGAGTGTTTATTTAAAAATTTCTGAATGGCATACGTTTTATTTCATTTCAATAATTTGTTGTCAAACTGTTTAACTGTTTCAAAAACTAGAGCAAATTCTCCTGGAACCGAAAATATTACGGTTGTCTGCAAATAAAACAATTTTCGCTGTCTTTGATACCAATTTTGGGTATTTTGGTAATTTTATGCAGATCAATAGGCGAGACTCAGGATCTGTCAATGTCGTGCCGCTGTAGTGCCGACTTGTGTTTTTCCTCCAGCCTGATAACACAGGCTCCGAAATGAAAAGCAACAGATGTACTTGCACTATGCACATGACCATTCTGTGGGCCTCCATAAGATAAGATAATGTTTGACATTGAAAACGCTTGTATGTGGGAATTTTCTGTGCACTTCCTGAATAAAAACTAATAACGTACCTTTCCGTATTATTGAGTAATATTTTGGGATCAATGGTGTTGTTTTTGTGTTCTTTTATGCGCTGCAGAGGCAAAACCAAGAATCCCAAACCTCATGAAGCATTATATTCCCCATTCTATTGTAATAAATCTGCATTTTTAGCGTTGCATGGTTTTCTAGAAATGTCACCACAGGCACCACCATTACACAGATGGTATTGATATTCTTTGAGTCCATTCAGCAACATAAACTCTTTTTTTCCCCCCATGTTTTTGTGTTGTCTTCCAGGCGGCGGCAGAGTATATTCCAGAGAAGGTGAAGAAGGCAGAGAAGAAGTTGGAAGAAAACCCATATGACCTTGACGCATGGAGCATTCTGATTCGAGAAGCACAGGTTTAGTGACACAGAGTTGCATTCCTGGGGTTATAATAAAGGGTGGGGCGGAGGGATCAAGGGTTATAGATGGATAAAATACAAAGCACTACATCTTTTATTTCCTTCCCACAAGACTGCTTCTTCGTATGTTTTAATAGTGTGGAATGTAAATTCATTCTCCTTCTTTAGAACCAACCTATAGATAAAGCAAGGAAGACATATGAGCGACTTGTCACGCAGTTCCCAAGTTCTGGTCGATTCTGGAAACTGTTCATTGAAGCCGAGGTTAATACTTTTTTTTTTCTTCAGTGTGCATGGCTGGGATTATTTCTTACATGATCAACAATGTGATTTTCACACAAACAAAATGTCTCTTACTTAAAGTCACAATTCTTGATTTGAGCCACTACACTACTTCTGTCAATAGTTTATCAAAGGTATATTGGTGAGTAAATAATATGTGAAAATTCTTTAATAGCGGAGGGCACCCACCAAAGGATATCATTCACATCCTACACAATAAAGGCCTTGGATTCAACATAGACGCAAGATACTAATGCTGTAACACATCATTTCCTAGTCAGACTTCTGCTCGTGCTCATAAGAATTGTGCCTTTTTTAAAAAGAAAAAAAATACAAAGGGGAAAACAATATATAACTTTCTTTTTCAGAAAATTCTGCTTATGTTCCCAGGATTTCCAAAAAAAACCTTTTTTTTTTCTGCGCCGTATTTAAATGGGGTAAAGTGCATTTGTTGCATGTTTGGTCTGCAACAGTATTAAAACTATTTTAATAGTATTGGAGTGCATTAGCCTTTTATTCACTTGTCGTGTCAATTTATTGCCTCCTGTGTCATTTCTTTCAGGTAATTTTATGAAACAAATACTCTGATTGTGTGGCCCATTCTTTCCTTGAGACCCCCCCCCCATACCCTGCTCCTCTTGAATATTTCTATATAAGACCACTGACCCATTTATCTTTATGCCACCATCAAGCTTTGCTCTTATGCAATCAGCTCATGAAAGGACGATTCCTTTTCCCTTGTAGTCATTTTTTCTAACCTTGTGTGTTGCATGGTGCATAGATGCCCCCCCCCCTGCAGATGACTCTGCTGTAAAACATGCTGCACAGTATTTGCTCCCTTTTTTTTTTTTTTTAAAGCACCAGCACCACTAGTTAAACATCCAGTAGTAGTGTGTGTATGGAATGTGGCTGTATGTTGAGTTTGTGGTTCGTTTGTTGAGGGATTGCTCTGTTATGTGAAGTGTGTGGGTGCAGGTTTTTGTTCCAACCAAGCAGTAACACATCTGATTCTACATAGCAAGGGCTCTAGTGGTTGATTCGTAGAATCAGGTGCGTTACTGATGGGTTGAAACAAAAGCCTGCACCCATACCGGCCAGAATACCATACCGGAGTTTGACAGGTGTGGATTAGATACTAGCACTGTAAATGTAGATTCAAGATGAGCATTGTCTGTTTTTTTTTTTAGATTCCTAGCAAACAAAAATACTCAGATTACACATCTAACAAGGAGCTATTTATACTACAAATCAACTATTATAGTCTAGTATTAAAGTAAGAAAATAAATTGGATTAAAGCTATAGCTTGCTTTTAGCCAGTGTCCCTTTTTTATTTAATGATTTGGTCACAACTTTTCCACTAATCTTCAACCCACAATTCATGCAAATACACAACCTAAGGTCCTGGTTTGTTGTATTTGCACAGAGGTCTTTGCTGAAATGACCTTTTGAACATGACATAACACTATTTATTTGCTTTAGACTCTCCTGCTGGAATCATAATAGTAATTAAAATCCCAGGCATATATTGGGTTGACCTTACAACTTATTTGCAATTCCTAATTAAATATACACATCCCCTAATTGGTGAGTATGATGTAGCCCCCTGCCCACCCCCCACCAGACATAATTGTAGGTTAAACTTATTAATATACTGCCCCAACATGGAAAAAAAACATACTGCACATTCTGTCACGGAATGCAAAGCAGTTTCACTTATTTCCATAGAGAGATTAGATCTCTCGTCTTCACACAAGGGAAATCTTACATAACGTGTGCGTGTGTGAAGAGCAAAACTGAGGCCAACTCCACCAGACTTATGGGAATGCAAAGCACTTTCACTTGTAACCATAGAGTATTCCTGATATTTAGGACAGAAAGTTGTATCCTAGACCAATAAATCCTCTGAGGTAGGAAGATTATTCCCCTCACTACTATTATTTAAATACCCAGTTGAGAAGGAGTCTTTGCCATTGACTGAAAGTTGGCAGCACATATCAGCTGATACTCCTGGAGCTTTGGTCGATTACTAATTTGGCATCAAAACAAAGGAAATCATGAGATGTCACTATACACTGTGAGAAAAGCAAAACTGAGGCCAATTTGACTAGTCAACTTTTTTCCCCCCCAAATCAAACCTCCCCATTGTCTGAAAGCACTGGGAACAAAGATTTGTCTCTTTTGTTGAGCAAACATTTATTATTATAGTATTTGTAATATCACAGTCCTAATTGGGAATTCTTTATTGCAGTATAGAAAGGTATTATAGTATTAGTATTATTAGGTAGTATTAGTAATACTGACAGTTTCCCAATACAAGCAGATATTTTGATGCAGTTATCCTCAAATAGTGGAAATATCCAGATTTGTTTTTCCTGGGGGAACAGATGCTGCTTCACAAATCTGTTTCAACCTCCCAGCCGCCTTCATCTCCTTTCCTCGCCTAAAGTGGTTGTGTAACTAAGATGTTATTTTGAGAGTTTTCGTGTTTTTTTAGGACCATATAGGTGATTTTAGTCATGATTCCTGTTACATCTGAGGAGGAGCATCTTAAACGTTCTGTAACTATCTCACATGACTCAACCAGAAATATCAGTATATCAGTTTTCTTCACACCTCAAGCATTGTAGTTAATTATTTTGTAGATGTGTATCTTGGGACTTAATGTCTGATAGCTGATAGTAGATAGGCAGACAGCAAAAAAAGGCCCCTAACAGGAGTTGAACCAGGATGTTGCAGTTATATGGCATATGCAATAACCACTGGGCTACTAGGTCAACCACAGCTATAACAAATCATCAAATTAAACAAATCTCATACCACATCTCTGGAAAGCTTTGAAAATATTTTTCATTCAGTCACACTCAGGATAGGTCAAAAGTAAAAATGAAGTACCTCCGAATACCACGTTCTGAATTGTATTTTTCAGAGAGCTTGTATTTACCAGAGCTTTTGGCCAAAACCTTTTTTTTCCAAGACATACCCATTTGTTTTACTGGTGCAAGCCCAATGGCAGCTGTGTTATGGCAGTGCCTGGAATTAGCCAGTAATGTAGGTCAGTCATTTTTAGGAGTGGTACCCTAAAGGCATTTTTAATTGCAGTAGCTGTTAGAAGTTAATTTCTAGTTTTCTAGAAATCAGTCCTTTTTAAAATATATTACAATGGTCCCAAAGTTTGGGATTTGCCAAACATTGTATAAGCTACTATTTGTATGAGACGCCTGCAACACTTCACGATATGAAATGGTCATTGTTTGAACTAATACAAACCTTTCATCTTAAATTGTTAAATATATAATTTTCCCAAGGATGCTGGGCACCATATGTCATTTAATAGGGAATAAATTATTTCACTGTACTTTCTCAGTACCACTCCTATTAGTAAATGATTAGTTTCGTCACCATTATCTACTTTAATGCTGCTTTTCCACTTTATAGAGCATAGCTATGTAAATTTATATATATATATATATATATATATATATATATATATATATATATATATATATATATATATATATAGCCAATGGGATGGGACGCTAAAGCCACAGAAACAACAGTCTCTTCTGTCGCTACTGGACTGCACTGTGAGCCTGTTGCCTGTACCAACTCATCAACATTAGCCCTGTCATTGCTGGAGCAGTGTTAACTGAGGAAACACGTTGACATAAGGCCATTTAGAGCTAAGAGATTCTCTATGTAAATATCAAGTACTGTACTTCTCAAACTCTGAGCGCATTCTTTTTTTTTCTGTATTCTTAATAATATTTCCATTTAGATCCTGCATCCAGATCTTTGTAAGTGTTGTTTCTGTAACACATGGTCACTGGTGTTTGTCAGGGTAATGAGCTACTAAGAAAATAAACCCTGTTCTAAAAGTAGCCTAATTTGTCATTCTTGTGTGAATTTCACTTTGTTGATCTCGAGGGTCCCTTGTGTGTATGTGCGTGCGTGTGTGGTCACATTTGCATGAATGCATGTTCGCTGTAATCCAAAAAAAAAAGAAAGCAGAAGAATTAACATTGCATTTACACTCTTATTTGCAGATCAAGGCTAAAAACTATGACAAAGTAGAAAAGGTAAGTGTCAATCACACTCATGAAGGCTGGACAGATCACCTGAAAGTTTGTAATTTATTTAATTGTGGCAAATGTCCGTTCTTTAATGTTTCATGCACATTTATCCCTTTAAAATGATCAGTAATCAATTAAGTTTTTAAAATGTACCCACAAATTTCTCAGTATCCACAAAACAAGTGTAGAAATTGGGGAAAATAGTGGAGAGATTTTCTTTAACAGTTATTTTCCCTTCAGAATGGAAGGTAACCACAGCCATTGTTTCTACTGTCAAATGTAATCCATTTACCTGATGGCACTGTACTTTGTTTCCTACTTGGTTCCCATATTTAAATAAACGCTTAGTTGAATCTGAAATGTCCAGATTGTTGTTTTTTTTAATGAAAATCGTATGTAATATTTTCATATAAAGTGACTTTATATAAAAAATAATTGCAACCAAACTGGTGCAAAGGCAGCAGTTGTACACACGTTGGTATTTATCAGAGTTTGGAGGAGGTTGCTGAAATGTAGACCACATAAGAGTCCGATATCATGATTTGATGGTAGGAATGTTAATGTGAGCTTTGGTTTCCTGAAGTAAATTACTGAAACGCTGAAGCTAAGGTTGGTTGTGTTCTGTATGCATAAAAACTTTGTTTCTAAGACAGTTTTTTTTTTTAATCTTTTCATATCCTTGCCCCTATAGTTGTTTCAGAGATGCCTCATGAAGGTGTTACACATCGACCTGTGGAAATGCTACCTCTCATATGTCCGAGAGACCAAAGGAAAGCTGCCCAGCTACAAGTAAGACGCCGTGCTGGACAGTAGAGGACAGTAATGGGACATGACGGAGTCAAGACATCATTTCATTTAATTCCCATGTTTTCTTGTCTTTAGAGAGAAGATGGCGCAGGCGTATGACTTTGCCCTTGATAAAATTGGCATGGAAATTATGTCATACCAGGTACACAGATCTCAAGTATCTAATCTTACCTGTGTGGGTTTGTTACTGTATCCTAACCTATTTCTATACCCGTTTTTCTAGATTTGGGTGGATTATATCAACTTCCTCAAAGGAGTGTAAGTTGTTTAGGGTTTTTTTCATCTTCCTGTACTGTTGTGAAATTTGAACTCAGTGGTGACTTTTTTGTTTTGTGTTCCTTCAGTGAGGCTGTTGGCTCCTATGCAGAGAATCAACGGATCACTGCGGTACGGAGGGTGTATCAGAGAGGCTGCGTGAATCCCATGATCAACATTGAGCAGCTCTGGAGAGATTATAGCAAATATGAAGAGGTGAGATAGTTTTAGCCCACGCATGTTTGCATATATGTAGTTTGAGTTGTTAAAAATGTGAGAGAACCAGAGTGTAAGAGGCAGCAAAAACTGATTTCTGTGTTTCGCGATCAGGGGATCAACGTCCACTTGGCCAAAAAGATGATTGAGGATCGAAGCCGAGACTACATGAACGCCAGGAGAGTGGCAAAGGTGATACGTTGCACAAGACGCGTCGCGAAATGCACAAACCCCTTCCGCCTGCCATGTTCTGTTTAATGCGAACGTCCGTCATCCGTTGTGTGCGTTATTTAGGAGTATGAGACTGTGATGAAGGGGCTGGACAGGAACGCACCATCGGTACCGCCCCAGAACTCCCCTCAGGAAGCCCAGCAGGTTGAAATGTGGAAGAAGTACATCCAGTGGGAAAAAAGCAACCCACTGCGCACAGAAGACCAGACCCTCATCACAAAGAGAGGTGCCCATCTCATGAGATTTTTGCTTTTAGATATTTTCTAACAAAAATTGAAGGGAAACCTGTGGCCTAAATTATACGGAGTACGGAAACTGCCATTATGGAAAAATAAAATAAAAAAAAAATAATGAACATAATTGAATTTGCAAGTAAATGCCCATATTTATTTAATATTATATTTAATTCCTTTATAAAATTCATTTATGTATGTATTGTTTTCCTATTTAATTGATTTTCCATTTTATTTATTAATATATGCCATATTTAAAATGGAAAGTCAAATTTAAATTCAAATAAATTCATGTGCAAACAGAAAATAATATACAAATAATATTAAATACATATGTTAAATTAAATAAAGTACCTTATTTATTTTTGATTATGGCAGTCCTCCATACAAATGGTCCTTCATTCTCTGGCTAGTATTCATTTTATTTGTCTCAAACAAGCATAATACAGGCAGTGTATGTAATAGAAAAATAACTCACTGAAATAATGTGCATTATTTCATGTCTTTGAAATTCTCACATCTGAGTTTTTAAGTTATTAAGTATAAAGTACCATATTAGCAGTCCACTTCTTTATAGCTGACCCAAGAGTGATTGATTCTTCTTGTGTTTAAATAATATAATTATAAAATAAAGTACCCCCTCAAGAGCCTCTGGGGGTCCCTGGACCCCACTTTGAAAACCACCGGTCACATGTATTAGTGTATGAGGATTTTCTGCTTGAATAAACATAATGAAGCATTTTGACAGATGGGTGTGTATTTATTTATTTATTTACTTATATATTTATTTTGTTGCAGTAATGTTTGCCTATGAGCAGTGCCTGCTGGTGCTCGGCCACCATCCTGACGTTTGGTACGAGGCAGCGCAGTACCTGGAGCAATCTAGCAAGCTGTTGGCAGAGAAAGGGGTAAGAGATGCCATAAAACAGCATGCTAACACTTTATAATAATCTACCATCATCTATAAATGGTTAATAAGTTATTAATAAGCTATGTTGCTGCTTGTTAATGGTTAATAATTGGCTTTTTAACCATCTCTAAACATTTATTTGGTTGCTATTATAACGTTGCACCTGATGTATATAATACTTTAACTGGTTAAAAAAAAAACTTGAACTCTATGAATATATTTCAGTGCAAAGTCAATACTTCAGTTGCAACTTTAAGTTAGATATGATGATATAATTTTTTATAAATGCCATAAACCATTTAGTAAGCATTTAGTAAGTTATGAAATCATCAGTTGCAAATTTCAGCCATCCGAACAATCTTTATATATAGTTTATACATCAATTATTGAAGTGTAAGTGAAGGTGCTGAATGTATGTTAAGAGAATGGTGCCTTAGGAGTGCAAATGCTTTGGAATTTTCTAAACCAGTCCATTAATGGTTTAAAAAAAAAGCATAAATGTGATTACCAATCGCCATATTTGTTCAACAGCAGAGACTGCGAGCACCGTTCACTCCAATTCCTTTCGGACATTTGGATTCACCAGCTTTTACTTTCACTTTAAGAATATGGAGCCTCAGGAGTTTGGGAATGTTTTGAAATTGGTGCAGTAGTGGCTTTATTTATAGTGTACAAAGGTTGCAGAGAAAATCCCAGGCAGATAAACATTGGACTGATTTCTGGGTTTTTGGTCTTATATTTACTAGTTCATTGGAGAAAATTAAATGAATGTTTAACCCTTAAAAGGGTTTAACATCCAAAACCTTGTTGTTTTTGTTTCTCCCAGGACATGAATAATTCTAAGCTGTTCAGTGACGAGGCAGCTAATATCTATGAACGTGCCATCGGGACTCTACTCAAGAAGAACATGCTTCTGTACTTCTCGTTCGCCGACTACGAAGAAGTGAGTGTCCCGTCAGCCTGTTAAACACAACTTTTAACCCCGACATCTATCGGCATATGTCTTAATAATTGACCTTTCACTGCCCTCATAGAGTCGCATGAAGTACGAGAAGGTTCACAGCATCTATAATAAACTGCTGGCCATTGAAGACATTGACCCCACACTGGTCTACATCCAGTACATGAAGTTCGCCAGGAGGGCAGAGGGCATCAAATCAGGTCGCACCATCTTCAAAAAGGCCCGAGAGGATCTGCGCACACGTCACCACGTGTACGTGACCGCAGCGTTGATGGAGTACTACTGCAGCAAGGTGAGGACACACGTTTATACGCTGTGATTAAAAGGAACCTCAGTCCATTTCTTAACTTCCATGTTGTTTCCCCTCCACAGGATAAATCAGTGGCCTTCAAGATTTTTGAGCTCGGGTTGAAGAAATATGGCGACATTCCAGAGTACATACTTGCGTACATTGATTACCTCTCACACCTTAATGGTAGGTCATGTGTCACGTTTGCAAAAACAGATAAACACCATTTTGGAAAAGAATAAATTGAGGCTTGGAATTTTGAAGAGTTTCATTTCTTTTTTCTTATTGCATATGTCCTTGGTCAATGACATTTGAACTATAATTTGATTTGACTGATATCACCTACAGCGAATAACAAATACATATATTTTTTGAAGACTTTTCTATCCATCCAAAAATGTCTTGCTAAAATCGTGTTGTTGCGCTTTTGTTATGCATTTAAAATACTAGGAAGCAGTTATGTCCTTTTATAAGTTGCTAGGAGATGAAATAACAGACAAAATACTTTTACATGACTTTCTCAGTAATGCTTTGCTTTTCTCTCTGCAGAGGACAACAACACCAGGGTTCTGTTTGAACGCGTCCTCACCTCAGGAAGCTTGTCGCCGGAAAAGTCAGGGTAATGTCACATATTAATTATGTCACACACACATGCATGCCTGTGTTGAAGTAATCAACACCTCTGACGACGTTTTGAACGAATTTGTTTCGTCTTTCACTCCTCAGTGAAATCTGGGCTCGCTTCTTGGCCTTTGAAAGCAACATAGGAGACCTGGCCAGTATTCTGAAAGTAGAGCGGAGGCGTTTCACCGCTTTCAAGGATGAGTACGAGGGCAAAGAAACAGCTTTGCTTGTGGATAGATACAAGTTCATGGACCTGTATCCCTGCTCCACCAGTGAACTCAAGGCTCTTGGATACAAGGTGCGTGTGTGTTTTTCTCCTCTTATAGACAGCGCACCTCAACGTTTTGGTTTTTTTTGGTGATACTGAACTGATATTTAACCTACTGTTAAATACTGTGTGTAGGACGTGTCTCGTGCCAAACTGGCAGCGTTGCTTCCTGAAACAGTGGTGGCGCCCTCTACGCCTGCACTCAAGGACGAAGCTGACCGCAAACCTGAGTATCCTAAACCCGACACCAATCAGATGATCCCCTTCCAGCCACGTCACCTTGCCGGTAGGTTGTCCTTAAGTATCCTTCGGATTCCACAAAATGTTACGATTGATCAGAGAAACAGAATTGTATGATTGTGTGTCTTTTTTTTATTTTTTGCAAACATCTTGTTACCTTTCTGTTTTTTGTCCTGCTGAATGCGTACAATAATTTATCTTTAACATCGACTCTCTGGTTCCTCCCCACAGCTCCAGGTTTACACCCTGTCCCCGGTGGAGTTTTCCCAGTCCCACCGGCTGCTGTAATCCTAATGAAGCTGCTCCCTCCGCCTACGTGCTTCACTGTGAGCAGCAGCTTCTTAACAACCTCAAGCTCAAATTTACTGGAAATGAAAAAAGTTTTTTTTTTTTTTTTTCTGCCAGAGTTGTCTGAAAGAGTCTGTGATTGTCTCTTGCTGCAGGGCCCCTTTGTTCAAGTGGATGAGCTCATGGAAACGTTCAGGAGATGCACACTTCCTGAGAGTAAGTTACTTCTCCTCAGCATTTTAGCATTAATCCAGAACAGACAGACAGACGGAATCTTTCCTCTGGCTTGCTAAGCTAGCGATAAAGACTGTTATCCATCCAGTGAGTTGTTTTATTTGTGAAAAAGTTAAATAAATAGTTTTTCTGTTTTATAAACACAGCCTCACGCTGCTGTTGCTACAGACTCGGCTTTGATTTTTCTGATGAACTTTCTGTTCCCTCCGTAGCCGTCGATGCTGCTGTAGAGCTCATCACAGGCAGGCAGCCCGATGCAGGAGGGGAGGGCAATGGATCCATGGAGAACCACGCTGTTGCCAAGTCACTAAAGAGGCCTAACGCAGACTCCGACGAGGAGGATGACAAAGGAGCCGTGGCTCCGCCCATACACGACATCTACCGCGCACGCCAACAGAAAAGGATCCGATAAGCCAACCCCACACACACAGTGAACCCTACCAGAATGTAATCTTAACAGGTGGCGAAATGGGGCGAAGCTTCCACATTTCTCAGCGCGTTTGAGAGATAATACTTCCGTTGAGTCTCTGTACAGAAAGCATACATATACGCAGACACCCACACGTACACACGAACACACACAGTATGCACACTCAAGTGTTTTTTGTGGCGTTTTTTTTTTTTTTTTTTTGTTAACAGTTTTTATTTTTAAAAACTGCCCATTATACTGTACAAAATTTTTAATTGAAACCATTGATTTTTTGGCACACAGTTCAGTTTTGGCCTTGTGATGTTCCAGTGATGGCAAAGTGGAATCAAGCTTTTTTTTTTTTTTTTTTTTTAGATAACTGGAGGAAACGATTCCTTTCAATAAAAGTTGAGAAGACAAAGCAACCGGGTTCGCTCCTTTATTTTACCAATGCTGTGTTTCTGTCGTAACACAGACATGTGATGCTGTAGGATCACCACAAGGAGGCAGTATATCACATTAAGTATTGATTTGACTTTGAGCACAGAATTTTGACTGAGAAAAACAAATGTGTGTGTGTGTGTGTATATATAAAGATATATATACTGTATATATAGTACAGGCCACACCCTCTCATTCAATGTTTTCTTTATTTTCACGACTATTTACATTGTAGATTCTCACTGAAGGCATCAAAACTATGAAAGAACACGTTTATGGTGTTATGTACTTAACAAAAAAAGGTGAAATAACTGAAAACATGTTTTATATTCTAGTTTCTTCAAAACAGCCACCCTTTGCTCTGATTGATAAAGCAAGAGATTCCACTAATTAACCCTGATAAGGCACAACTATTTAGTGAAAACCATTTCAGGTTGAAGCTCTTCAAGAGAATAACAATGGTGTGCAAATCAGTAATCGGTTGAAAAGGTGTGTCCAAACATTTGGCCTGTACTGTATATATACTGTACACAATTTAAAATGAAATCATCTTATTTAAACACCTTTACATGTGCATGTGTAATTCTTCAAATTAAAACAAACTACAACAAGACTCATTTGTATATATTTTAGAAATACCAGCCAGCTGTTCATTTTCACATTGGACTGATTACATCATTATTTGCCAAACGCAGCCTTTGTTCTGAGTAGACGTGCTGTATTTTGCAGCCTATCTCAGCTCTGTGCCTATCTACACTTTAACACTGGCATAAAACGGTTTATGCAGAACACTGTAGTGCTGGTGTGAGGCCTGCTATGAAACATGTACATATTGACTTTGCCAGCAGTTTCCTGAAATAATGTTATTGTAGAGCTCGCTGCCAAGGCCGCTTATTCGGAAAAGTAATTGCTTTTCAGCCTTTTCTTCATTGTCCGGTTGTTAGCGGTAAATATCAAATCAATGATTACAGCCAGAGGAGCAGTCACAACATATTGGGCAAGTTGTATTTCTGCTTTTGGGGCATCGTTAAAAGCAAATCTGACGCCTGCCTACTAAATAGACCTTTAAATAAAAAGAGCCGCTCATTTTCCTATTTGAATCGCTGTTTGAATGTTCAGCCCGATTCATATCTCGAGATAAAGGGTAAACAATGATGGGACGTGACAAATGGCACCGACCTGACGATAACTGCACCGCTGTGTTATTTTACAGAACAGTGAATATGAAAAACAGTTTCACATGTTTATTAGTTGACTGAGAACCTCGATAGCATAAAAGATCCTTAGATTTTTACAAATACAACTATAAAAGTTGACTGTATATCTGTATTTAACAAACAATGTCTAGTATAGTAGTAGTGGTGTAGGGAGTCAAGTAGAAGTAGGACTGGACACAATAAAGCATTCCATGTTCTTCCATGAAAATACAATTGGCTTTTTCATATATCTTAAAATTCTGAGAAAGTTTCAGAGTTTTGTGGACACATTATTTAACATATCAAATGCTATCTGTTCTCTTTTCATCAGAATCTACACATTGTATTGCTGCAATGAAAAGGGCCCAATGTACATTGTCTGAATATTGGGACAATTCCGGACGAATCATGTAGTGGTTCTCAAAGGGGGTGGTTCCAGAGAGTCCCCAGCAAAAAGGGGAATCATTCATTTTAATTTTAAGTCCATCCATAAGTAACACAATGACATTTTTGTCATGGGTTTCATGCAGAATCTTTAATATCTAAAAGGAAAAATCTCATCAGACGGGGATCCTGGGATACAATTTCAACAAATGGGGATTCGTGGTCTAATTTGTGTCAGTTGAGGGGTCCTTGACATGGAAAAAATTGAAATCCACTGCTGTAAAGGCCCGTCGAGATATGACCAGGATGTGTGGTTAATGTGTAGTCTGGGAATGCTGTTGTCACCTGAAAAAACATGGAAGCAATTTTTACCCAGCCTGATTAGAGGGAGCACAAAAACCTTATTTGAAACAGAACCGTGAAGATGCCACTAAAACGAGGCTAAGGTTTAGAAAACACAACAACTGAAAAACATCTGTTTTTGCTGAATCGCTGCAGCAAAACACAAAGACCCGGAGGCACGATCTTCGTGAACGCATCAGACTGTTTACTCCGATCGCAACAGAAGCCTTTCAAATTTCCAGGTTTAAATTTCCATCTGAGAGGTTCCTAAAGACATAGCTGTCGCTGTACTGTGCGTTGCATTACATATGAGGGACCGCAGGGACGGACACGTGCTCTGTCCCACACGCCGTTCCTCTTGCACAAGCACCTCTCTATGTCCCGACACACAAGCACAAAGAATGCAACCATTGACAAGCCATACGCAGACTTGTCCTTTACGTCCTCACTGGCTGCAGACTGAATGTCATCAAGACACATTGCAATGTGAAGAAGAAAAAAAAATTCATTACAAAACTGACAAAAGATATTTCATGTGAGTGTCCTGCATCCAAAAAATATCTAACACATTTAAGACAAGTAACTGTATCCATAAATATCAGAGCTTAACTTTCTACACTTTACAATTCACATTCTCATTCAGTAGTCTAAAGTATTTACATAGAACCAAAATATGTCTTCACAACATTTACATCTTCTAAGCTTTTCTCGTGTCTACCTCTTTTTTTGTGGAGCTAATAAATATCACTATAGCAACGTGTTAACCCCGGACAATCGATTTCCGAAGTACTGGACGAAAATCTCCGGATGGCCTTTGTAAAACTGTCCCAGCAGCCGCCGCCTTTCTTTCGGGTGGAGTTTAGGGTTCTCGTGGATTGTCCGGAGCAAAGACCAAAGTTCCTCCTTAGTGTTTTTTTGTGCATTTTCCGAGAAGGCTTTGGCACTCGTTCGTGTGCAGTACGCCGGTCCTGAAGTTGAAGAAGGACGGAAAAGGAGGAGTATAGATCGTTTAATGCAAATGTTCTTTGGGTATACACTCTGTGTATGAGATGGGTGCGTTTAAAATAAATCTGCAAACCTGTTATCATGTCTGGATCATTCCCTTTCACGATATTCATTATCCTGTCGCTGACCATTTTGTGCAAAGAAACCGGAATCTGGTGGAAAACAGAGCAAACCCTGTTTTAATTGATTTTCTCTCTTTCTGGTAAGTGATTTATTCAGAGAGAAAGTAACCACTATTATTATTTTTCCTTCCTGCTCTATATATTTTACCATTCCTCATCATAAATAGGGTTTAACTGTCTAATTTTCTTCTTTTATGGTTTTATTACATGTCTCTTATAAAGCACTTTGAGCTGTATTGTCTGTATGAAAGGTGCTATAGTAATGGGTATTATTATTATTTGGGGCAGACAAATAACACTTACTTTAAACAAGTCACAGTGGTTATCCATCATAAACAGAATCATCAAGTCCACTTTTCCTTTGGAGAGTCTTCTGCTGTAGACGATGGCGCTTGAGAAAGACCTCTTCACCGCCATCCTGTTCTCCACCTTTACAGAAGCGTTTTGGCGTTAGCGTAAACCAAACGCATGCAAGCATATACGCTAGTCGCGTGCGTAAGGGGCTCACCTCTGTGTGCAGTTTGACCTCCTGTGGTTTGGCGGCGACGGCCATGAATTTCAGTAGCCTGCGCAGCTCCTCCCTGCAGCGAGAGTCGTGCAGCTTCAGGCTCAGCTGCAACGTCTCCAGAGCCTGCACCTTCTTCCCGTTTACTGACAATGAACCCACACAAGAATTTAAAAAAAAAAATAGCATTGAGAGCTGAGCCTTATATACAGTACCAATATTTTATTATATCCTTCTATGGGATAACAAAATGTCCAAATTCTTGTGTTTCTACCACTTTTTAGCATCACTGCCTTTGCTGTCTTGTACATGGAGTTCACTAGAGTTTCACAGGTCGCCATTGAAAACCTCTCCACTCCTTCATGATGACATCATGGAGCTGGTGGAAGAGGTTTCCAATGGCAACCCGTGAAGCTCTAGTGAACTAAGAGAGAGTTGGGAATAGAGCTTTTCTGGCTCGTAGAAAGATTTTTTTTTAGAAAGACTTAAAAATATGTAATACAAAGATTTGTAATTAACAAGGGTTATAGATGGGGGTGTCCTGTCCACAGTTTTATCGGCTTCTCTTTTACTGTTGAGGTCTATGGGAAAAATGCTTTTTGGGTCACATGGGATTTTTTTGTTGCAGAACCATGAGTGGCCACTGGGGAAAAAGTACCCTATCCAGGTTTATAATATATCCATGATTGAGTTATTTAGAGGGGACAGTAAATTTACAATTTACACAAGCTGTACACTGATTACTTTTGTATCAAAGTGTCACATATTCAGTATTGCCCCTTGCAAATATATAGTAAAATATCTACAGATATGTGAGGGGTGCACTCCCTTTTTGTGAGAGAGGCCTCAAAACAAAAATGTCTTCTCACCGAGTAGCTCTGAAATGCCGGAGTGGATGTCGAAGGCGCGGTTGCTGAGCAGCGGCGGCTGTTCCGTCTGCCCGTAATGCTGAGCCAGGACTCTGTAGAGCAGCTTCTTGCACTGCAGCAGGTCGTCAGCACAGCCGGCCAAACCCCGACTGACCTCCACCACTAGTTCATCAGGCAGGAACTCCAAACAGTCCACCGCCCCTGACAACCACTCATCAGCCCTGAGGGAGAGTGAAGTGCACTGATTTCAAACAGAATGAAGGGCACGTTGACAAAATCCTTCTTGCTAGTGTTTCCCACAAATATGATCGTATAAATAAGTAAATATGTGCACATTCTGTCCCCAGGGTCAGTTTTGTCATCATAGATGGCAACACCCCGTTCTGTGGAAACTCTGCAGAAGCTTTATCAAGTCTGAGGCAATAACCCTTGATGCTGTCATAGTGACGTCATCATATGGCACCTTGGGCTTGGACGAGTTCTAAAGACAGTGGTTAGTAGCAGGGAGGGTTTGTCGAAAATATGGTGTCGTTTGCATCGTGGGAAATGTCAGATCTACTGCTTTATGGTGCCATATTAGGGAATAAAAGCATACGTCTTGATTCAATTTCCTTTTATTTGTCTCTCATGAGTGCCTTGACTTTATGGAGGCGCAATGCTAAATCTGGTGAGTACTCCTTTAAGAGTTTGCAGCTGCTAAAGAGTTTTTTTTTTAACTGAGCAGGGGTTTCCCACTGAATGATGCTTAAATCAGCACATTAGGACACATGCAACAACATTAAGGCTGAAGAAATAGTTGACTAATAGTCGACTATTCTTCTTTTTTATTCAACTATTCTTTTTTTTTTCAAAATTATTTTAATTGAATATTCTTTGGATGCATGTCTACGTCAACCTTCAAGGCTCATGAATGGATTCTATCAAATACATCCATAAAGTAGGCAAAAAATATTAAATAAATAAGAAAAAAAAAAGAAACAAAGAAGAAAAAGATACCAACATAATATGAAACTGACTTATCAACTATTCAACTAATTGTAATCGAGATAATTTCATCAACAACTCTTTCATGCAAAAGTTTGGGGTCACTTACAAATTTCCTTATTTTTGAAAGAAAAGCGATGTTTTTTTCCAATGAAAATAACTTTAATCTGATCAGAAATGCATTGTTAATGTGGTAAATGACTAGTCTAGCTGCAATGTCTGGTTTTTGGTGCAATATCTCTCAATATCTCTACAATAGGTGAATAGAGGCCCATTTCCAGCAACTATCACTCAAGCAACTATTATGGGGTGTTCTGTGTAGAATTTTGAGGAAACAAATGAATTGAATCCATTTGGGAATAAGGCTGTAACATAACAAAATGTGGAAAAAGTGAAGCGCTGTGAATACTTTCCGGATGCACTGTATATATATATATATATATATATATATATATATATATATATATATATATATATATATATATATATATATATATATATATATATATATATATATATATATATATATATATATATATATATATATATATATATTGCTTTACTTTCCTGCATGAAAAATCCACCAATCAGACAACAAATCTTTAGTCAACCAGACCCAAACCTATTAGTTAACAGACTAATTCGATTAATAAGAACAAAACGTGGCTGCACAGGCTTACTGGAGACTTACTGTGCCTCGCTGAAGGCCTTGAGAACTTCTCTGTCTAGGTAGCTCGATCTATACAAAAGGTCCGGGTCACTGTCTGCGCTGCGCAGTGGCGGCTGCGACGCCTCCTTCCCCTCCAGCAGGTGCTCCAACAGCGGCAGCTCTATCAGCTGCAGCAGCCTGCACACCGCCTGCTGGTGCCACACCTCATCCACAACTGTGGGAAACACAAATTAAAAAAAAAAAAAGTGAGGGCCATTACTGTAGGTAAACACCCAAAAGCACACATGCACACATATAATATGATCGTGAAAAACATGCAGCCCGTTTTACAATGTTTTTTTTTTTTTGCCGGAAGGCCACTTACGTTCTTGTGAGAGGCCAAGGTTGATCATCTGAGGGGTGATGGTCAAACTTAGGTTGAGATTTCCTAGCACGTCCTCCAGCGATTTGTCTGTTTTCACAGGGGAGTGGTTGTCTTGTCTGGGGAGTCACATAATGACAGCAATCAGTAAGAATGATTGAAAAAACAACAACAGAACGGGCTGCAAATCGTTTCTAGTACCTGTGATTCAGTCACAATCTGCCGTTATTACAGTCATTTCTTATCAAACTGACAAAAATAAGAATTCAATTTGGAGCATTAAGCAGTTAATATTTGTTTTTTTCTTGTGCGATCATTTATATTTTCTCATGAAGACTTAACTCATCCCATGCTCTAAATACACTGCAAAAAAATGAAATCAAATCTGGTGAAAACGTCTTGTATTTGTTACAATTAGTCCAAAGCTGAGTAGAATTATCTTATTTATCTTATTTAAATTCTTAATTTTATTCAATTGAATCGTTTTTTTTTTCCTGAAAAATGTTGACTCAAATCAGGAAAAATAAACATGAAATAAGCTAAATTACCTGCCAATGAAATAAGATAAATATATAATAATACTTTATATTGAACTTTTTGTGCTAATAAACAATACTTGTATTTGGTACGATTAGTCCAATATTGAGTAGAATTATTTCATTCCCTTGGCAGATAATTTAGCTTATTTCAAGGTTATTTTCTTGATTAAGAAGAAAATGTTAAAACAAGACCAAATTGACCCAAATCAGGAAAAAAAATACTTGAAATAAGCCAAATTATCTGTCAATTCTACTCACCACTGGACTAATCGTAAAGTAATTATTAAAAGACATTTCACTTGGTAAGAGTATATTTTTGTTGCAGGGTAGCAACATCATTATTAAACTATTAGAGTGCATGCATCCTCTGCAGCTTTCATCTCCTATTAAGAGACAATGTGGCCTGTTTTCTGGTCCAGGCTGCAACTGCCACTCTCAGAAAAAAACATCAGATCAAAAAGGTGCAGCATAAAGTGCTGAGGACATGCGGCATCACTGCACCAATAATCGTCTATATGCACGACAGCCTCCTTAGAATTTAATTCTCCAGGCTCAAGGTGAAGGCTTAGTTGAAGGATTCACAGTTTTGAGCTAAAAAAGCGCTTCTCATTAAGTTCATTTTTGAACTTTAAGCTCGATCTAAAGCCACTGGGTTTGGGATTAACTGGAGGAAGGAGAACAAAGTAAATCCAAACTTTAGACGTGAAGACATTGTGACATAAGTCTGTACCTTTCACGTGACGCGCTGTAGCCGTTCTTGTTCCTGTTCATGTTGGGCGAGTCGTATCCGCTCTCGATGGTGGTGGTGGACTGGGACTTGGTGCTGGTCAGCGACGAGGCTCCGGGGGCGGCGGGGCTCAGGAACCTGTACAGGCTGCAGCTGCTGTCTTCAAACGCGGCCGGCTTCTTCTCCTTCAGGAACACTTTAACGCCCACCGGCTCGAACACCCTGGAGTCCATCAGGGCCTGACAGAGGCGGACGGCCTTGTAGCGGGGCACGGCCTCGTCGCCGAAGAAACGGTTCAGGGTGATGTGCGCCAGCACCGCGTCCACGGCCTCGGAGCCCAGGAAGCAGTCGTGGTAGGATTTCAGGTTGTGACGCCGCCGCTTGACCTCCACGTGAGTGTGGAGATTGGAGATGATGCTGCCCCAGATATAGGTGGCCCGGAAAGGCTTCCCAGCCATGCCTTGTTCTGGAGGAGATCAGAAAAATCAAACATGATCAGATTCCTTGGAATTTAATAATGAAAATTCACGACATCACGATTTGAACTTCAGACTTTTTGTGTCTGACAACCTCAGGGGAATTCAAAACCATTGTGTTCTCATTTCTATCGAGCCCCTAAAGTTCTATCATTAAACATGGTAGAAGAAGAAGACTTGATGTCTTTCCTAAGAGTGTTATAAACCTATAGAATAACAATAAGGTGAATATAGGTGTTAATTTTCAACACAGGGAGAAATATGTGAATTGTAGGTTACAGCAGGAAGTTGCTAGCGTGAAACAGCTGTACCAACAGATGCTGGTGCTGAAAGTTTAGGAAAATCTAATTAATCAATTAGTCGAGCAAAAGGAAATTAGATCTCATAATGAATTCATAATTAAAGTCATTTATCAAGGAAAACAAACATCATCCATAATTTCACTGGCTCTGGCCTCTCGTTGGATGTGAT
Organism: Lepturacanthus savala; assembly: GCA_030544235.1. Classification (NCBI taxonomy): domain Eukaryota; kingdom Metazoa; phylum Chordata; class Actinopteri; order Scombriformes; family Trichiuridae; genus Lepturacanthus; species Lepturacanthus savala. Next base: position 11,857,781 of record CM060462.1, on the reverse strand, counting down.
TTAAATCATTATTAGCTAAATATCTTTGAGTTTTTGGGGGATTTCGTAAAATCAAATAAGGAATTTTAAGCGATCACATGGAAGGTTAACTAATCATGTAAATATTTCTTTACATAAAAAAATACTAAAGGAATTTTTAGCTCTTGTTATTTATACATTTATTTTTACTATACTGTACAATTGTTACCTTAAAATTCATGATAAGTAACAGGCAGCAAATACTCAGAAAGTTACTGTAATTATTCTAAAGCTCTGTACTTCTATTTACAGTATTGCAGCTTTACTTTAAAATTAAAAAAATAAATAAATACTGTTATTTCAGTTGTATATACAAAATTAGGCGATTAACGGTTATTTCACATTCTTTAGGTACAGTATTGCGCAATTAATTGTACAGTAAAAATCAATAAAATACTATGATTTCAGTTGTATTCACAGTATTGGATGCTCAACTGTATTATAATACACTAACTCTTTGACTACTGTGATTTACTACAGTAATACTTCACTACTGTGATTTACTACAGTGCTACTTTGACTACTGTGATTTATTGTAAAATGTACAGCAAACTGCTGTACATTTTACAATCATTTACAGCATCATTACTGTGTTTCACACAGTAAATAAGTGTCGATTTCGCAGCAAAGTTCTACAGTGTGGTCCCGGCCCACTTGAGATCAAATTGGCCCATGAACTAAATAGAGTTTGACAGCTCTGCTCTAGACTAAAAAGAATGAATAATGACTAGAATGACTGTGGCTTTGTCCATTTTAAAGCACTTTCTCAGAAACCGAGCCTGCTGTCTTCCCCAAACGTCCTGCCCCCCCCCGTCTTTCCTTCGTAACATCACATAATATGAATAATCTGAATTGAAGTTACTGTATGTGGGAGTAAGTTCGGAAGAAGGATCAGCCTCTATGCATCTCATGAGAGCACTAACCAAAGCCCTCTTTCTGTCTCCCGCTTTTTGCACGAACAAAACCTACTTTTAAACGCCGCGGCCTGTTGTTATAGATAAAGGGACGACAAAAGGAGACAACAGGAGAAACAACAACAAAAAGGCGTCGTCTGTGATTGATTTTCTCACCGTAGCAGATGTACAATGCGAGCTTTCTGCACACAACTGCACATGCATGAGGTAACGGCGAGAAGAGACAATGATGCTACTGTCGGACCGCTCTCAACAAAGATATCCTGACATGTTCCTGTTGCGGTGCAGTTCCTTGTTACTAACACATGCTCACAAACACAGACATGTTAAACTCTCCGTGCACTTGAGTATCTCATCTGTCCTTTTCTGTGGTTGGTCGGGCCTTCGTCGAGGGATGACGGAGAGCAGAGCTGCAGCGTCTTTTCATCTCACAACAGGAAACATTTAAAGCCTGTTGAGCAAATGTTAGGGGTGGATCTGAGAGAGTGGCCGAGGCCAGGGGCTATAAATCAGGCCCTGACAGCAGCAGCCCGGCTTCGTGTTATCATAACACAACATGACAAACGCTGTTACTGACCCATCTGAAAACAAGAAGACTGTGACGGGACAACAGCAAGCAGATGTTCGCCCACCAAATATACGAAACGCGACAGCTCTATTGAGAACAGAGATCACATTTGCTGATTAATGAGACACGTCTGAGGCAAAGGAAGAACCTGTCCTAGACCGGGGATTTGCATATCAGGGGAGAACAACTTCGGCCTGCAGCACCTGCTGCATGCGTGTCGGTTTACAGGCAAAACATGATAAAAACAGGCTGATTATGCCAGTATCTTCTCTTGCTGAGAAGAAGACTATATGCAAAAAGTAGTTCCTATAAATTGACTATATACTCATTGTATACTACATTTACATAAAACAATATATGTGTGTGTGTTTTGTGTATTATTATTATATTAAAAAAAGCTTATGATACACTTAATGTATGTAATCTACCCAAAATCTAAAATTGGCTGCAGAATGATGAGCTACAACTTTAGTTCTTACATATAGACATCAAACTTTATAATTGACTATAACAATATAACACTCTAAAAGTAGCTGCATAAAGAGTAATTATACTTTTGATAATCAAAGTATGTTTTCCTGAATAGTACTTCAGTGAAATAAATAGATGAAGATATATAACTCTTGCAGAGAAGAAGGCTATATGCAAATAGTAGTCACTATACACTCACTATATATATATATATATTATAAATATATATATATATAGTATATATAGTATAATAGTATATATAATAGTATATATTATACATTTGGGGTACTAGACTTGAGTATCATTATATATATATATATATATATATATGTGTGTGTGTGTGTGTGTGTGTGTGTGTGTGTGTGTGTGTGTGTGTGTGTATTTGCATGTATTTGTTACTGATAAAAAGGAGTAATTAGACGTTTTTTTTAATCAAGTAACATTTTGAATTCAGGACCTTTGCTTGTAAAGAAGTATTTTAAGGCTACAGTATTTTTTTTTCTACTTTTACTCAAGTAAAGGATCTTCCACAACTGATTAAGGCAAAAATACAGGAGTAAGATTCCTTTAGGTTGAAACTACAACATCAAAAGTGAAGGTCCATTGATTGAGGAAAACATCTGCATAATCCACATGGGTCCCTGGAATAAATCCGGATCTGATCAGTATTCCATTAAAGCTCGTGAAGGAGAAAAGGCAGAAATAAAGGAGAAGGAGGGGGGGGCAAAATAATCCTGGGAACCTGGGAAGTTCTGTCACCTCCTGTTGCTTTATGCTGGGCTGAGATTTGAGGGCAGTTTGCATATTTGACTCCAGCCGCCGCCTCCCTCTGCGGAAAAAAATGGTCCACTTCATGAGATACATCTCGTACCCGTTTTACAGGAGGAGGCTGATGTGTTTCTCAGTAGAGGACAACAGTGTAGCGTGTGTTTGCACACACCTGTGCAGGTAAATAATCGCAGAGGGAGGCGCAGCGCAGCCAACACACGGAACTCTTTCCCTTGTGGACACGACTGGCAAATCTCCAATCTGATTAATAAGCGGTAGTTCCATCAGATTTCACAGCAAAGGGCAGGAACTGTTGATTTCAGGCGATGGAAACGCAGCTTCTTAATAAGAAGCTATTCCTTCCTTCTTTATTTCCTTCCGTCTTTCCTTCATTCCTTCCACATACAGGGAGCAGTGAGACCAGACCCGGTATATACATGCTGATCCACCTTGGCTTCTGGCCCCTATCAATTAGAACCATCATATCCTGCGTCTGTGATGCGCAGTACCTGTGTATAGTGGCCTATAGGATTCACAGACTGACGCTCTCGCTGTGTTTCAACACAAACAACGCAGCGACAACTGCTGAATCCGCATTGAGCACAAATGTCAAATGATCCACATTAAAAAAAGACCCCAATGGTTATTCTATCGAATTAAAGTTTCAGGAGCCATCTATTAACACAAAAAAGCGATTAAAACAGATTTAAAACATTCAGCCTAAAATTGGTGTGTTATAGAAACGTAATAACGTGTTTTTATTAGTTTTAAGAGTATTTTTTTTCTTTATTTAATGACTAGGACTTGACAAAATAATCCAAACAGATATGTTTTTGAAAAACTGTAACAACAGCAGCCCCTTCAAGTGAAACCAAATTGGTTTTACGCACGAGTCGTGCGTAAAAATGTTCCTTTTTTGTGCATTTTTTTTGGACGCGCATTAAAAGAACAAATAAATCCGCAACAGTTTCAGTCGAATCCAAATTAGCAGTAGGAAGGCAGCGCAAACGTGTGATTCCTTCAAAAACAAGGCTACGGGAGCCAAACTCTTCGTTTGCCCGATAGGTTTCGAACACTAACCGACATTCTTATTGAGTAAAGCTTAAATCAAAGCGTAATTACCTGGTGTTCGGTGCATGAAAACTTCCTCCAGTGGCTGTAGACAGCCATTCAGACTATAACCGTGTCCTCAATTGTCAACGTGACGCGCGCAAGTAACCACAGTTAACCCCCCGAAACCGGCTCCTCCCCCGTTGTAATACATTATTCATGCGCCAATCACCGCCCTGCCTGTGCCATTAGTGTGATAATGGGGCTATCAGTAGTTCCAAAAGGCCCCCAAAAGGCGCGTTTTTATGTTATGTGTATTTTATATACACATAACATATCAAATAAAAATTAAAACTAAAATAACAAATCACCAAGAGAGATTATTATATATATATATATATATATATATATATATATATATATATATATATATATATATATATATATATATATATATATATATATATATATATATATATATATAGGGATTTGCCAGTTTGGGAAAAAAAACACTCCAGGAAGTTGGTTGACTACATGTCACACCCCTACAGTGTCACAGTGGAATAAACCTGATCTGATAAAGCCCTATCAGCAAATAGGTGAGACAGAAATAGGTCAGATATGCCTATAAATAAAACACAAAGCTCAGAATTGTTTGTTGTTGTTTTCCTTCAGTCATAATTGTGGACGTCACTGATGACATAGGGACACGTGACCACGCTGGCGCCTCAGGCGTCAAAGGTGACAGCAGCCGCCCCGATGCTACTCCACCTTTGCTGCTGAACTGAAAACGTCTTGAGAGTTTTATCATAAACAAACGTGTAGAATAAATACACTTTGCATCGGGGACACATTTCATGACCTGACAGAGGCTGTGATCCGGTCCCTCTTCCTGCCCGAGGTGTAGTCTTGACAGTGGAAAAAGCAGTAAGCTGACACTGGCCTCGGCTCATATCATCATAAGTCACAAGCGTGACGCGACAGGTGTGCAATGCAACCGGGACAAAACCGGTTTGTTTACTTGTTGGTTTGCTTGAGAACGAGCAAGCAGAAGGTGCAGGCAGAAGGAGCCTGTGGCCATAATAGGTCCCTGCATCTGTTTGGCTTCTCAAACCATTTGGTAAGAGGGAAACAAACGAGTTCCCAGGCTAAAGCAGGGAAGGAAATGAATAATGTTGGGCTTCTCTTGGAATGAGGTATGTCGCTTTAATGAAACTGCAGGCCACTGTGAGAGTGGGTGCACGTGCAAATGGTAAACTTTCAAAAATATTAATGAAAATCAAAAAGCTGGAGGAATGGAACTTGTTTTCCATTCAGTCGCTAAAGGCAACTCTTTTTAGTCCTGTGTGAGCAAAATGAAATGCAAATCATTTTAACAGGACACCACAGACAGGGAATTGCTGTAGATGGCCTATTTCATTATTACAGGATCCACATGTAAGGGAAGGAAATCCACACGTGAAACTGCTTTCAGTTCAGAGGGAGAAGCCTTTTGGCTGAAAGGTGAAAACAGGTTTTACAACTCTTCAAGTGAATGCAGTCAGATGTGTTGGGAACTTGCCACAAAGTTGTTTTACAGTTCTACAGTGCTGTGGAGCGAAAGAAAAGAGTTTTTACTGATACATTAATAAAAAAAAATAAATGAATCAACTTAATTGATTTATTTCATTAGTAACACCTAAACAAATTAAGTTCATTGAATTTAAATCAAAATAAAATTAGTTAAATGAATATGTTGGAGGTAGTCCAAAAGTAGCCCCAATGCTCTTAATGAGTTGAAGTTACTCCAATGTATTAATTTAATTAATATACGTGCTACCAATGTGAAACTTAATTTAATTAAGTTGGTTCAAATATTTTCTTTTTTTCAGCGTAATTCAAGTCAGGTTTTAGTCTTTTTGTTTTATTTTGGTCTAGAATTTAGTCAGTGGAAGTCAATTTTGATTTTAGTCACATTTTAGTCTTTGGTTTTTGCTTTAGCTGCAAATTTAGCCACGGAACAAAAAGACGACAACAAGTAGTTATAGTTGGAGAGTTTGTTTGACGGAACTAAGTCTGTTTAAGGCCAACACAGAAAAATGAGACCGAGAAACCGAGAGAACACCGGCGAACAGAATCGAAGATTCTGGTCAACAAGGTCAAAGTGGTATTTGCTCTCCTCGTTTCGCACCCTGCAGGCAGAAAACCCCGCACGCTTCCTCCTCTTTGCCCTTCATACTTATCGGTCACTCCGTGTTAGTCATGAGAATTGTATTTGCAGTTATGACAAATATTCTAAGGAATTTCCCCTGGGGAAATGGTCAAGGAAGAAAAAAAAAACACTTCTCAGCTGTTTTATCAAACTTTTATCAAGAGTCGTTTAACCTTCTTGTTGTCATGCTGGTTGCATGTCCGTCAGAGACGTCTTTTAAATGATGTTAAAATCTGTTCCGAGCTCATTGAAACAGAAAGACATGTTCTCTCTGAAAGGCTGTTCCTCCTGAAAGAGGAATCCTTCCTCTTTTGCTATTTTTCCTCTATTTCCTGCCCATTAAAAGTTTTTTTTAGGAAGTTTTTCCTCATATGATGTGACGGTCTAAGGACAGAGGATGTTCTATTGCGTACAAACTGTAAAGCCTCATGAGACGAATCTGTGATTTAAGATTTTAAATCAGTTTGCAAACAAATCTGGTCACATCCTGAGTTTTTATTTATGCACTCAGGCCGGCGTCATTATGCATCCAGTCGATCATAACAAATAGATACGCAAATTCATTTATTCCTTTACTATCACGCCACTGACATCCTGAGTGGCCTCAGGTCAGTCACACGGGCAGGACTGGCATTAAGTATAACTCCTATAACTTTTTTAGCCTTTGTTGTTTCTTTTCTTCCATTTTCAAAAATCACAATATTTTTTTTTTAAATGACCTCTTTCTGGGAGGGTTTGTCTCAGGAAGTCGATGACGTCATATAACAGGAAGCACTTAAAACTTTTAAACTTTTTAAACTTCAGAAACTATAGTTGGCAGTGGGCTTAAATGGGTTAAACACAAATTCAGTTTTCCTCGAATTCCCTCGTGTGATGAATAAAGTTCATCAATAAATTCTGAATAATTCAAAAGCTATTGCTGTAAATTATGTTGGAGTATGACATTTTAAACTTTAAATGTAAATGTAAATCCACAGTCCTTTAATTCAGTGCAGACTTGCATTAAAACGCCTAAAGCTAATATGTCAGTTAAGTCGAAACAAGCGGATATTACCCACACTTGGTCAGTTTTACTATCAAATTCCCTCAATGTTTTCACTTTTGAGCTGTAGTAGAAGGGCCGTAACAAAAGGATTTGGTACTAAAACAGCAGTAAAACAATGGAAATATGTCATTGTTCATATGGACTATTATTTTAACACACTTGAAAAATTGTGCTGTAAGACATGATGCAAACCAGATGGCAGGTATGGTACGAATAACCAAATCCTGCTGTGCAGCTTGTGAGCGTTTACATGACTGGTTAAAGACGTCTTTAAAAAAATGAAAACATCATCAGACAGTACATTAGTTCACTTTTGAAAACAAAAAAAAAAAACACAACGGGCCAGTTTATGTATTGTAGTCTCATCCAACACAGCCATCAACTTGCTGTGCCCTTCTCACATTCTCACGCTGCCTGAAGGGTCCTCTCAGTCTGTCTCCCACATATGGAACAATGCAGCGCATTAAAATTCATATGCTTTTCATCTGGAGAGCAGACGTTCAGTATCTGTCTCTTCCAGTTGTGCCCGTACTGGAATCCTAAACGCTTGCCTGACTGGCTTGTCCTCCACCCCCGCTGCCCTCCAACTCCAAAAGGACAAGAGGACAGTGGCTTTCCTCACAGAGCTGTCGCTGCCAAACAGAAAACCTTTTGTTTTTTATGGTAGGGGGGGGATTGCCAGTAACTTTTGGACTGCGGTGGCCTGGCTGGACAATCATATTTTATTCAACAGGCCCAAGGCCCTTTCAGTTGACATAATGTCACCCCCCCCCCCCAGTTTGGAGTGAACAGACTGGCCATGAGAGGACGGTGGGCGAGTGTCATGACTTACTCGCTTTGTTGGTGTCTTCCCCTCTGAAGGACGTGAGCCAATATTAACTGCACACTTCCAACAAGCAGGTGAAGTTCAACACTAACTGACCTCTCAAAGCTGTGTAAGGAAAAAGAAAACAAAACTATACTGGATCCCTGCCATAATTTGTTCATGTCTGATGTTAGTATGAAGCTCTTAGTTGTTGTAAAATAGATGTAAAGCAGGCGATTCTAGCCTAGGACTCCCTCATGAAGCTTTCGGAGGAGCAGGACATCTGGGATGAGGCATCAACTCAATCCCAACCACATTTCTCTCCTCAAAAATCTAGGGCATCAGTTTGTCCCATCCTAGGTAGCTTCCCCCACATTTGTCATTATTCCAAAATGAATACATATTTTTTTTTCTCTGGCAAATAAAAAAGGTTCATTTAAATTTTTTGCAAATTTAATAAAATGAAACTATAGTGTTTCAACTACTCTGTTGAAGCATCTTTGGCACCAATTCCAGTCTTTTTGAGTATGATGCTTACATGCTTGGCAGCTATTTTTGGGCAGTTTCTCCTATTTCTTCATTGCAGGTTTCAGAATTCTCCAGACGTTGCACCGGGTTCAAGTCTGGGCTTTGGCGGGCCACTCGAGAACAATCAGCGTTGTCCCATAGTTGCTCCTTTGTTGTCTAGTCTGAGGTCCAAAGCAAACTGGGGCAGGTTTTCATCAAGGATATCTTCTCTGTACATTGCTTTCCCTCCATCCTGACTATTTTTCCAGTTCCCAGGCTGAAACACATCCACAGAACATGATGCTGCCTCCAGCAGACTTTACTATAGTGATGGTATTAGCCAAGTACCGGTGTCTTGTTTTATTTTAGACATGACACTTGGCATTCAAGCCAAAGAGTTAGTGCTTTGGTTCATCAGAACAGAGAATTTCCTATTTGCATGCATGGATTCAGTCCTCCAGGTGCCTTTTGGCAAACACCAAGTGGGCTGTAATATGCCTTTCACTGATGAGTGGCTGTTGTCTGGCCACTTTAACATCAAGGCCTGATTTGTTGAGTGCTTCAGAGATGCTTGTCTTTCTAGTAGGTTCTCCTCTCTGGCTCTTGGTCACCTCCCTGTCTCCCCCCAGTCGCTGTGCACCAAACAGTCCATTCAAACCAAATGTCTAGTCTGGTGCATCAATCACACTCGGATGCACTAAACCAAGCAGAGCATAAAGAGGTGCTCCTGGTCCCCTCGACTCCGCACCAAATGACAAACTTTGGTGTGGTCCCTCTGTTGAGAACGTGAACTTGGGTCCAAACAAGGGGAAACTAATTATTTCACAGCTACCTTGTTCATCCTATATGACCTCGCTCATGAAAATACCGCGCTCCTTTGCCTATGCAGCTTCAGTGACTCCAGTGGATTTTGGAATTAAATATTTTTCCAAACATAGCCAATATAGAGGATATAATACACAAAGATAAGAGCAAGTAGCTCCATAATGAGTCAGAATTGGTATTTATTTCTACCATAAGATAAATATTGTTTATTTTAGGGGTATGGTAACAAAGGCTCTGAATACTTCTATACATATTGTATTTTTATTCTTTATTTTTTTAATAAATTTGCAAAAAATTTAACCTTCTTCTTGCAATGGCAAATTTTGAGGGAAAAAAATAATTTCATCTATTTTTGGAATAAGGCTGTAACATAAGACATTGTGGAAAAAGTGTGTGTGTGTTGTGATTACATTCTGGATGCAATGCAACACCAAGGACACTTTTAATCAAATCTTATATATCAAACAACCTTGGTATGCAGTCACACAGTAGTTCAGCACAGACTTCCTGGTAAAACCACTTGAGTTCACTGGTATCTACAGTTTCAATACAGTGGTCATATTCAGTCGTGGTCAGTATCTCTATTCAACAATGTCACGATAACCGGAACAAATCCTAATAAGGTTCACATGTTCTTGGAGTGCTGGGTAAATATTGCTAGCGATGATGACATGTTTAGTTTTATGATAAAACAAGGGAAGCTTAATTGTTTAATTGTGGTTGATAAGAATCATCTAATCTACACTATTTTGAATTAATTGGTGAGATTGGACAAGACAAACTGTAACAAATAATCAAATTTAAACGCATCTACTGCATTTTCACATTTGTCACACATTCTGCCCTGATAATCTGCTTCGTGTTCACAGATTCAGAGAAAACATACCAAAAACATCTAATACATGCGTCACTTTATTTACAAACTGCATCTTTAAAGAACAAGATCACTTTTGAAAGGATAAAATTACTTACTGACATAAATAGTCAGATTTTTGTCTTTTTTGGAAAACAATGGAAAAGTGTCTTAGAAATTGTAATGAATAAGACAACACCATATTTACTTCTGTGAAAAATATAGATCTATTTGTCATAAAATGTGGGCTATGTCTGCAAAGGAGTATAAAGAAAGCCTTTATTTAACTTTACCCTCAGATAATTTAAGGTAATATTTGATTAACAAAATTCATAAAAAGCAGTGCTAGGTCTGCACTGACTCCACCCAATCGCATCTCATCAGTAAAGGGGGCACAAAAGTTGAACCACAATATAGATACAGTATATAGTTACCAAACTTCAGAGAATTGCTGCGGCTCCCACCTCCCTGTTTTTTTTTATACAAAATGTACATTATATATAAGTTGGTGCACCATTACAAAATGGATGTTTTACAAACAGTATATAACTACGGTTATATATAATATATAAGAGATTTTTTTTGTTTTACAATAAATCAACTCTGTATTTGAGCCTTCTTATCAAATAATTGATGACGGCTTATTATATCTGTAGGCAATCAGACTTCTGCATTTAGATTTGCTGTGCTCTACGTCCTATGCTGATTGCTTTCTATCTAGTGCATGCTCTCTGGTTATGATCTGTCGTTTAACTAAAAAAATGATTAAAAAAAAAACAAAACAATATGAATCTATGAAAAAGGCCCATTAAAAGTGGGTGTGTAACTAGAAAAAAAAACTACACAGACTAGGAGAAGCCTTATGTGGAAAAATGCTCTCAAAAACAAAGTCCTTGTCCTCCGTCGATCAAGTTGCTGCTTTCTGCTGAGATGCAGCGATGCAGACTATAAACTTGACTGCTTTCCCCCCTGTTCACCTGCTGCTGCTGCTGCTTTTTAGGCCACAGCCCCTCAAAGTCTCTCATTCAAGTCAGCTGACAGGTCCCTGATTCGAATCTCTGTGGCTGGGAAGGAGAGCCTCACGCCATCCTTGCTGCCATTTCATGCTGGGGGGGTGGGTTCCTCTTGTTTTAAGAGTTAAGACTCAAGATGTTTTGCCTGTGAAGGCTGGATCATCGGCAGGCCTGCTGCACTTGATTTATTAGCTCCCCAAAGCGATCAAAGAGCCCCTCTACCCAAGCTCCGTTCTGCAGACACTTCTGTACCGTCTCCTCCTGGCCCAGGTCCCCTGCCTGCACCCGGAGGGACCCAATCTGCAGGGCAGAAGCATATAATCACAGGGAGGATTATCATTATTATTGTATTAAAGCTCAATAACAACAGAGAAGTAACAGAATCAAAAGCATCTTAAGCACGAGCTGTAAAATGACGATGTACAATATCTCACCTCGTCCTTACACATGAGGTATGTGTGGTACTTGTAATGCTGTAAAGAGTGGTACAGAGAAAACCACTGAGTTTTTTGCTGGTCCACTGTATACTCCTACAAAAAAAAAGAAAAGAGAAAAATATTAAACAATTGAAGGACAAGTGCAAGGAACAAGGGGAGAAGCACAAATGGTGTCACGGAGCCCTCTGCAGGACAGATGTCAAACACAGTACAGCCTTGAACAGTTAAAGCGGTGCTAATTTTTGTGGATAGAAGATAAAAAATAACAGATAACAAAATAAATAATAAAATACATTATATATATGTTTTTTTTTAACCCGAAGAGGTCTTGCCTGTGGCACTTTGTTGGGCATCTTGTAGGGCTTCATGGTCTTCTTGTTGTAGGCTTTCCCACTGAGTCTCACTTTAAAGGCCGGGGTTTCCCCATCTTTCTTCAACTCGGTTACCACTGAGATTTCTGGAAAGCTGTCTAAAGCAGTCTGAAGACAAAGGAAACATGAGAGGTACTTAGGTGAATGCATCATATTCAAGGCTGACTGTGCTTTTTCCTTTTTCTGTTTGTCATCTAAACAGATCCCAGAGTGAAAAGCAACCTTGCAACCTTGCCTTTAAATCGTTTTACAGTACAGAGGTAATAATGCCTATGAATCAAAACGACAGACAACATATTATATTGATATATTATTCTTTTGAAATAACTAAGAAAATCTGTCCTTGCTTACAATTTTGGAATTTCTTGTAATAAAGCATACAGCATTGAACGCTTGATCACAGAAAAATGTTATACTGAAAAAATATCTTCAAATGCTTTTTCAGACCCTTTTTAACAACCCATTAATAAGCAGTTTTTAAGACAAACCTACCTTAAGGACCTGCCCAATGTGCAGTTTGTGAAGCAAGCGTTTCCGGTTGTCAGTGATCATCCCATCCACTCTTTTCATATGTGGCAGCAGCAACTCATCTGAAACAAGGTGTTTTGACAAGTCAACGATGACTGAAGCGGACTACCTGGTTGGCTTTCTTGCCCTCATCTTCAATTTTTGCTCCTATGAAGCCACTCTAAAAAATGTTAAAAGTGGATTTGCTCACCGTTTGCCTTCTCAAGCGCTGTCATCACATCTTCGTCTAAAGCAACGCTGATGAGCAGTTCCACAAAGCTCTTAAACGTCTCCTTCATAGTTCGCGTGTTAAGGAACCGTGAAGCAAACGGCACTGGAGGGTCCAACTCTACGAATGTGTGTGTTGGTGTGTGAGAGATCAAAGATTCAGAGGGATTCAAGAAGCAGAACGGGAGAAGATTATGATCACAATCACAGAAAATTAACATCAGAACTAGATTTAAAGTCAAAAACTTTCTTCACCGTCGTCTTCACCACCTTCTTCTGCAGATGACCCTGAAGCAGTGGGGGAAAATTCCTCTTTCCATTTTCTCCTCTTCTTAGGCGGGGGCTCTGCCCTCGGCTTGGCTTGTTTGGGTCGAGGCTTTTGGTTTTGGGAGACTGAGGAAGGGGCGGCTGTCAAGCCTAGCAATGTTTTTACCTGAACACCCCTGGGTGGCAGAACAAAGAGTTACACCGCTGAAAAGCTTTTAAGTTTAGAACAATCGATTTATATATATAAAAAAAAAAGACTCTTACAGACCTTAGCGAGTTCATGGGCTTGCAGCGTGGCTTCCGACTACAAACTCGTACGTACTCCCTTTTGTTCACCGTGTCCAAAAACTTCACATATACCCTCTGGTACATTGTCTTGGCATCACCAAAGTATCCAAGATACTACACATACAAAGGAAACAAAAACATATATATATCATCCATTTCATAATGAACAAAAATGATGTCAATGTTGAAATCGCACACAGGTATCTAATCTATCTGCTTTTACTCACGCTGTTAGTGGCAGAGAAGACTCGCTTTCCGTCTCTCAGTTCAGGTACGAATTTCTGCAGCAGAGCCTTCTGGACTTTCCAGATGGCTGGAGGCTCACTCCCAGATCTCATGGTCACCTGGACACACAACGGGCCTCAGTAATCGGTAACAAATGCAGTAAGAGAGAATTCAACAATAAATGTTCCAACGATGAGCGTAACAAAGATCTGAAACATCAATCCTTTCGTCAGTTTGAGGTTGAATTCCTTTTAGGATTTTAATTCTGGCATAACACACCCACAACAACATGCATTACAAAGCATCTACATCCATACATCTTCACCATTTTAGCCACTTTAGCAAAACTCTACTGAGAACTGAGATCTCTTATTCGCTTTCAGCCAACGCTTTCCCGGGTTATACCTTCAGGCTCTCGATGTCCTCGTTCCTCACAACAAACTCGTCTCTCTCCCGGTACATCCCCTCCCCCCCGCTGTCCGACAGCTCCTCGTCAGTCAGCCCCTCGATGGCTACGCTCAGCAGCTGCACGGCCAGCTGGCTCGGCGGGGTCTCTTTGGACTCGTCTTTGGCCACAAACGCAGCTCCTCCTGAGACGGCATTTGCCGTCTGTGTCGGAGCGGCCGGCTGAGGCAAACACGTCTCTGTGATGGTGAGCGTCACGGTGGGAGCTTGGTCTGGTTTTATCATCAGACTGGGAATTTGGTTATCTGCAGAGGGTTACGAAGAGATTAGTGCACTGAATTTTTAAAAAAAAAATATGAGAGAAACATGAAAATGACAACTAAACTAGACTACTAAGGTGGAGATAAATAACCCTGAATTGCATAGCATTGCCATATGGCAAGACCACGCAAATGTTGTCGTATAAGGATCTTTCTAATGTTGGCCCAGAATGCACTGTGATAGTCAGGTTTGCAGCTACAAATGTGCCCTGGAGGTTAAAAGGATTTTTGTCAGGTCATGTAAAAAGGAGTGAAAACAGTATTTCCTGCTCAAATGATGCGATTATTTTTTTGTCCTACAAAGTAAGACTTGATTTGAACTAAACAGTAAAACACTGATTTTATTACTGCTTTTTAGTCATATTGAGCCATAGTAATTGTTGCCATATGGCAACGCTAGGCACTAGAGGGATAATGAAGGGGTAACTTGGGCAAATCAATAGATGAACTCTTGACAAAACCTGTTCTGGGTTTCCGATCGGAGGATTCATCGAGAGCAGAAAGTGCTGAGCTGATGCTGTTTCTCAGAGCCTGGTTCTTCCCGGTGTTCTCCTCTTCGTCCGAGCTGAAAGACGGAAGCGTCTCCAGGTTCTTTTGCAGGTCCTCGTCCAGACGTTTCTGCTGAGAGCTTCCCACCTGACTCTCCGGGGAAATCAAAGAACCCGGCAGGGTCTGAAGTTTGGGAGGCAATGCGGGCAACGTGGGCAAAGCAGGCAAAGCGGGCAAAGCACTTGGCGGTGGCTTGGACGAGGTGCAGGGTTTCCTGGGGCGACTTATAGTCCGCGTGGGACTCGGGGCGTACTGCTGTTTGGGGCCAGATTTGATGAAGTCGAGGAAGGAGCCGATGAAACCGGTTTTGACCTCTGGTTGCTTCTCTTCCACTTCACGGATCTTCTGCCTCATTCGCTCCTGCTGTGGACAGCCTTCGTATCCGCCTTGCGCGGCGGACGGTGAGCTGACGTCACTGCCCCGGGAATTTTGCCGCTTCGCCTGCCCGCTGCGCTTGGCCGACTTCACCTGTCCGCTGTCCTCCTCGGGACCACCTGACTTGCTCAAAGACTTAGACCGAACCTTCTTTTTGGGAAAGTCCTCAGCGCCTGGACATTCCATGAGGCCGTCCTCTGTTTTAATACACTTTGCATTCCCTTTGAGTCTGTTGGGGAGACCCGAGGGGTCATACACCTGTCCCGCTAGGTGAAAGTCATTTTCTGAGCTCCCTCCATCCCCGTTGGTGTCGAGATCAGAGCCGTTGTTGTGGTGAACCGACTGTCCCTGACAGTCCGCTGCGATGTGAGCTCCGTTTAGTGTCATGCTCATTGTGTGGGAGTTAGTGTTGGTGATGATCGGCTGTTGTGCTGTGGAGAAACTAGGCGACATGTGCCTTATATCCACGGTTTGAAAGTGACCTTTAGACTCAATGGGGCTTGCCATCGCTGCCATTTCGGCCTCGGTAGAGGACGCCGCTTTGACAAAGTCTTGTGGCGTGACGCCGCAGGCAGCGACCGTGGCCGCCAGGATATCGTCGACATTCGATAATATATTCCTGTCGTCCGCAAGCAGCATAGAGTCGGGGAAGCAGATGGAGTTGAGAGCGAAGTGGTTCTTAGCATCGTTTGACTGCTGATTTGCCGACTGGCTGTAGTGGTGTTTCGAGGAATCGGGGCACCCTGAGGTCTGTTCAGATACCACAGTAACCTGCTGACTCTGGGTTTCACTGACACTGGGACCCAGCAGTTCTCGGTCCATGTGAAGATACTGCACGTGAACGTGGCCCATACCCTGGCCTTGTTGGATACCTTGCACCGATACCAGCTTTGAAGGGGTCTGACTGGGGTGCACAAGGGGCTGCTGGAGCAGAATCATCTGGTTTGGCTCGAGGAGAACCTGAGTGCTGGGGACGGTGATAAACTGGGTGTGGCCTGCTGGGGTCTGACTCTGGGACTGACTGTGGTCCTGGTGGTTTTGTTGATGTGGTTCAGGCGATTTGATTTGAAGAGGGTGCTGCTTGAGCTGCTCCGAGCTCAGGAGTACATGTGAAGATATAATACTAGAGTTTGTGGTTTTCGTGTTGTCGTTTTCCGGACCATTGGCACTGCTTAGGTGAGTGTGCTGCTGGCTCAGAGAGCCCATCCTTTCGTCCTTTACCTGTGCTGTGTTCGTATGATTAAGTCCCATGAGCTGCTCATCGGAACGCGAGTTGCTTTTGATGACACTTTGTGTTTTGTGGTGGTCATCCATCTTGGAAACAACATAGATGACATTGTTGTGAGCGGCCATGGTGCTGTCTGCAGAGGAGGCTTCCATGGACGCCTGTTGGAGAGCCTGTAGGTCCTGGATCGGGAGCTCTTCAAGTTTCTGTTTGCCATATGTCGATTTTACGTCCTGTGCTGAGGATCTGACGGTATTTTCTAAGGCTTGTGCAGTTGAAGAGTAGGTAGGCAACGGTGCAGACAAAGCATATTTATGGGACTGCGTCTGCTGCTGGGACAAGGCTTCGTGTGTTTTACCTCCCACTGAGCCCTGCATCAGGGTGTAGTCCTGCGTAGAATTTGACGTGGGCAGACTTCGCACACATGTTGGTGAGTAAGAGTTAAGGGGTTGGTTGAGGGACTGTCCAGTGGCGTAGCTCTGAGACTGAGTCACTGAAGCTTGCCCCTGTGACTGAGATGTGTAAATCACATTCGGGGGACCCTGAGAGTGGGACGAGGGGTAGCTCTCGGAGAGATTCCCCTGACACAAGCCCTGGACCTGGGCTCCATACTGGACGTCCTGCTCCTGACTGAGCCCAGGACTGGAGGAGTAAACAAGAGTCTGACTCACAGAAACCACATTGCCAGACGGACTGGAGAGGGAAGGCAGAGTCTTGTATAGGGGGGACAGTTTGTCTGAGGTGGAATGGGAGGGCTGTGACTGCGTATGGGGGGTGATGTAGGTTTGAGACAGACTGCTGGACATGAGGCTGGACAGTTGCACCGACTGCTGATTAGCGATCACAGAGTTCTGCTTCTGCCTCGGAGAGGGATACCGCTCAGGAGACCCGGTTGTCAGGTTCTGAGAGTGGCTGTGGCTCTCTTCACCCACAGCAGGGTGCGGAGCTAGTTTGGAAGAGCAGTCTTTAGCCTTTGGCACTGAAGTGGATGAATAAGCTTGAGTCGCTGTGTCTGTTTTGGGTTGTGGGGCTCCATTGACCCCTTGAGAAGAATCCGCTGCTGTGGCGGGGCTGCAGGATGCGGAGGTCTGACGGGACGGGTCCTGCTCGTAGGACACGTCCGGTTCACTGCCAGAACCAAAGTACCCCTGCAAGGAGTGCTCCGAATTGGGCAATTGCTCTGAGGCCGTGTGGCTGCTGGAAGGCCTCTGGTGGTGTTTGATCACACTACATTCACGCTGAAGTGCTCTCTCGATAGAGCCTGAGAAAACCGTGGCCCCGTACGGTTGCGGGGTGTTGTGAGGAGAAGACAGGGAAGATGGCAGAAGGCTGAACTGTGGCTGTAGGAGGTGGGGGGCCGACTCCTGGGCTGAACGGTACGTGGAGGACTGGACAGGCAGAGCGGAGCCCAAACCGGGTGCAGAGAGATGGTTGAAGGCTAAGGCAGTGGGAAGCACAGTCTGGCTTGATTTGAGGTGGAGGAGGGGGTCGTGGTGAGAAAACAGGCCATTGGTGGATGTGCTGAAGGCAGGGTCCTGGAGAGCCAGGGAAGGGTTAGTGGAATAACTCCTGGAAGGGTAGGCACCGGTGTGCTGATAGGTCGACAGCGCAGCTGGAGAGGGGAAAGTGGCAGTAGAAGGCAGGGCACCGGTCAAATACAGCTCAGTGGAGGAGGAGTTGGGACCTGTGTTGAACAGAATACAAAACAGGGAAAACAATGAAGAGATATGATCCAAGATAAATTTGGCAAAAACAAATTCAACAATTGACGTCACCAATTTACCAAACTTTTTTACACTGAACACGAACTACTTCAATACTTAAAAACAATCTGTAACAGTAGTGCAGACTACATGGTTTTTTTTTTTATACATTTATACATACATATACATGTATAGCCCACCTACTATCAGAGGTAATACATACAATGACCCCAATATTGATTTTTGTTCATTAATCATCATACAGTACACAATAGATTTCTGCACTTTGTCCAATGCAATTTTAGTTATTGATTAGATTCTTGATTAAGCTGTACGGGTGAATATGTTCCACAATCAAGGAATTGTTCTCACCAGCAGGCCACGATGGAGATCTAAAAGGGGGAAGCAGTGAGGCACTAACAGGACCAGCCTGAAGGCTTCTCGACTCCATGGCAGACAGGAAGCTCATGATTGAGGTCTCAGAAGTGTTACTGCTTGTGTCAAGTGCTCCTTGCAAAAGTCAAAAAGAGGAAGAAGAGGAAGAAGAGGACAACCACAAAAATGGGCAATGTTAATGACTGCTTTAAGACATAATGGTGCAGAACAGAATCTCACGTGTCATTTAAAACACAGATAGACAAGAGCTTTAAGAGTTTATTTACCCAAATCACAAGAAAAAAATCATTTGATTTCTTATCTACTCCTAGTGGTATCTACTCCTGCAGTAGCTTTGTGCGTTTCCTGTATTTTGCCTTTATTTAACAAGTAGGCGGGTGAAAAAGATACAGGCAGAAAAGGGGAAAACATGCATCACCAGGATGACCTGAAGCCAGTTTCTACTGCAGAAATAGTTGTGACTAAAAAAAGGATCCCCAGTAAGGTCTGTGGTCCACCAGAGACACGACGACGCTAAAGTACATTACTGTTGATTTGTCAATTTATTTAAAAAAACAGAAACGTGTATAGCGGTCATAACTCACCTGCTGCAGCAGGAAGGTGTGATGTAGTGTAGGTAGGAAGCTGGTGTGTGGAAGTGTAGTTTTGCCGCTGGAGGAGCTCTGCGTCAAGGTGTGCTGCACCATAACTGGGACTGCAGGAACACACACAAACACACATATGACAACAGTCGTCTTCACTATGCCTTCTCTTGACACACGGCAAGAACGTCGTCAAGTATCCCTGTAATGTCTTGACTGTCTACAAACTCATTTCGCCTACAGCACGCCACACCCTATTTGCAAAAATATGCAATAATAGCTCTGTGACGGGTGCTATAAAAAAAAATGCCCTAAATGCAGTTCATGACGTGACTCAACCCAATGTTGCAGCCTATATTAGATTTTAGTTTTTCCTCTAATACTGCAAGGGTCATTGACCTGCCACCAAAGAAAGTCATTTGGCAAATTACGTTATTTATTAAAGAATAAGTTACACCAAAACAAAACACATTTATCTATCCAGAAAATAATAACCCGTCTGCGTAACGATGCTTGTAATAACCAGATAAGAAGCCGTGAACATGAGTGGGAATAACTAGTAGCCTAGCGGCAGGAAAACCTTTTAGCCATGGATTATTAGATTGTTCCACATTATATCAAACATTCTGGCAAGTAACCAACCATAATTATTAAACTAATGATTCATTGTACGGAAAAAATCTGACTGGCTCTTATACCCGTTTTGCGAATTATATGATTCACTGCTAATACATGGCTCTACTTCATTACTCTAAGGGTACGGTTATGTCGGCCTATGAAAATTTGAAGGAAAAGAGAAAAAAAAAGCGAAAAGCAAAAGTCATTTTTAATATCTGATGGCAGTATAGTCCTAGGAAACAGGAGTGAAGTCAGAGATAATCAGATACAGACCAGTGTGCTCTAAAGTGTTCCCTTCAAGCCAGAAGTTAAACATTTGTGGGTGGGGAATACAGAGCTGAAAAGGAGTCATCTGCCTCCTTTTCCAATAGCTTCCAGGCCATCACATAAAGTCTTCACCGCCGATTGACTATGAAGCACAAAATCTGATTTCTGTGGGCCAAAGACTTCGCCTGTGGTTGCTTAATCGCACATATACACTGGCGAATAGAGCAATGTCATGTTGCTTGTTCCACTTTAGACAGCAACA
Organism: Lepturacanthus savala; assembly: GCA_030544235.1. NCBI lineage: Eukaryota > Metazoa > Chordata > Actinopteri > Scombriformes > Trichiuridae > Lepturacanthus > Lepturacanthus savala. Next base: position 11,837,729 of record CM060462.1, on the reverse strand, counting down.
GCTGTACAAGATGAGGCTCATGTCATGTGAAGGGGTGGTATCCCATTTGTGATGACGAGAAAAAAGGGCTGTACTTGAGGATTGGTTTTTACTATGAAACAGAATTCACTGTTTTGATTAGCTGCAAAAAATGCAAATGTCTCTTCTCAGTTTATCAGCATTTATATTTGTGTCTAATCAAATGTCACAAACCTCAATGCAGTGATATGACACAAGGAAACCTGAGCTAATCTCTGCATTTCAGAGCATGCAATCACCAACTTTACTTGAGTAATCATTTTAGTCAATAGATGACCTAACTTCTAGTAAAATTCCAAGTTAGTAACACTTTTAGTCCATCCATGATCCAACTTTTAGTATTATTTTTACTTCAGCCACATCAGTGAAATGTGAACCTGTGTGTTTTGTATTATAAAGGAGGCCTCAGACTAACTTAAATCATTAAATAGCTGCACAAGACTGTAAGAACCTAGCTGCATGTATTTATAACTAATAGTGCATGTGTCACTAAGTGTGATGACAGTAGCATAAGAGAGCAGCTTCAATAAGTTAGAAAACTAACTCTGAGGCCAACAACTTTGCGAGCTTCCAACACGTTATTGTTGCAACGTGGAAAGTAGAAAAGCTATGAAAATCACCTAAAGTCTACTCGTGCCTTTTAAAATAAAAGTCACAAACACGTTAAAACCTCGACACGTTGCACATTAGCGGTTTGGTAACAACAGCTAAGTTGTGCCTCCACTAAACTGCACGTTAGCGTCCTGCAGCTAACTTCACGTTACCTATGTTGTTTTGGCTCATGGCTGGAGGATTACGGCATCTGTGGCTCCGTAAACGACACCGATAATATGCTGCTTTTTTCAACGCGAGTGACGAGCGTTCGCCAACTTCCAAACAAAGATAAATATATATTTATATAAACACATTCTCGGGCTTAGTTGTACAAACTCTCCACGGCCATGCCGAGGGGAGACGGTGTGCTAGCGAAAACTAGCGCTAAAGGTGTGTTCAGCGACACACGGAGAAGAAAACCTCTGTCAAGTCGAAGCCTCTCGCAAACATTCCGACATTCGCCTTCGTTCCGCCGAGCGTCCCGACAACAAGGGCCTGTGTACTTCTCTCTACGGGCGACACTAGGCCTCCCATCACCGCACTTTCCTTCGGAAGGTGACCCGCCCTCTCCTTTATCTTTTTTTTTTTTTTTTTTTTACCTCGGCTTGATACTAGCGTTGTTGCGGTCATAGGCCCAAGAAGCGACGGTCTGTGCTGGGGGAGCCAGCGCGTCCGCAAAGCTGGAGGTCGGGTAGTTTCTGTCCATCATCCGGTGAGAGGTCCACTTCCCCGACGGAGCTTCGTGGAGCAGGGGACGCTCATCGTAGCAGCCCGGGTCAGACCAGTCGGGTCCGGTCGGCGCAGTCCGCAGAAACCGCCGTGCAAGCCGCGCTAAGTTGTATCCAGGATAAAAGTGCTCCTTTTTTTACCCGCTGGGCGATCGCGTTAATGTTTGTTCATCTCCCGTAATGGGGAATCGTGCAAGCCTTGCATGGTTTCACGTACCCATGTTAGTAGTTTTCCCAGGATGCACCGCAGACTTTTGGCTGGAAGTTGAGCAGTTTTCCTTCAGTCCACCTTAAAGTTTCCTCTACAGGCCTTCCACCTGCATGCTTCATGAGATCATGTACATCATGGAAGTCAAAGATAGCTTTATTTTTTTATTATTTTAATTTTGCTTATTTAACTCCCTAGTCCCTATTGAATTAACTGAATGATCTGATACACTGATCTGAAATAGTCTTGTGCATAAATATGATCAATTCTATAATTTCAAAGACTAAAACAATTCAATTAAAACTTTTATTTTGTTGATGATATATACTTTGAATATGGTTTTATGGTACAATACAATAATAAAATAGTATTGTGTGTGAATATATGAAAGGACAGTATATTGCAAATTGCTGATAATAATCCTTTTGACATTTAACCATTTTATTTTTGCTGTTTCTTTTTGGTGTTTTCTTATGTTTTAAATAAAGCGTTCATTCATTTGTTTGATAGATTCTATTTCAATAAAAATATAATACTGATTCTCTGCATTTCATAATAGTTCTGGACCTAAAGTATAATATAGTCCTACATTAAATTGTGCCTTTTTAGTGGATAACCAGGCATATATTATATGCCTGTCAGTGCCACACAGTTGCAAATAGGCTTTTTTTTAACTCACTGGTTGAACCAGTTTTTGTATTAAGGTAATAAAACCTGTATGTTGTGTTTGTTTATATAGTCAAAGTAAAGTCAAACTGTATTATAGCCCAATATCACAAAGTATGCCTAATAAAACTAATAAGTAATATTAGAAAAACATAAAAATATGTGAGGAACAAAATCCAATAGCAATATAAACAGGATATCTGAAAAAAATGAAAATATGTATAGACTATACACTTTCTAAGTATAGTTTTGGGCAGTCCAAATCAGATTGAAGACAGACTGATTTAGCCTTATTTGGATAAGAAGATGATTTTAAAAATGTTTGATCATAGAATCCTAAGCAAGTAAATGAGTGACTAGAGGTGATAAGCAGGATGGTGCAAGTTCAATGTCAGATGTAACATGTACAGGGAGCCAATGAAATAAAAAAAGAACAGGAATAATATAATCAACTTCTCAAGGTTAATATCCTAGCAGCAGTACAATTTGGTGTAACTTGTAATTTGCTAATAGGTGATTCAGGTAAGCATTGGTCAGGTCTGAGAAATAGAAACCAAATATTAAAACTCGGTCAAGTGTGTGGCCCTAGAGGTGAGTAAGCCAGTAGAAGCTATGAGATCTGAGAAAGCTTTGCTAAGTGGCTCAGACTTTTCAGTCATTTACATGATCATTAAAATTCCCTTTAATTAAAAGATTACCCATTTATTATTAAAACTTGACAAAGTAAGGTAGAAAAAATTGTACATTTTATTCATTTAAACAAATTCTTCACCTTAAAATTCACTCATTATGTGACAGTAAACATGAGGAATACCTCTCTTTCACACACACACTCACGCACACACACACACGAGACAAAAGTAATTCAAAAATCTATTTTATTTAGAACATCTATAAAAGATTTTTACTTCAGGTAGTTCATAGTTTGGATCAGCAGTTAATAGATTTTGATCTGTTAATGGTGTGGATTAGTATTTATTGGTGTGGATCAGTAGTTAATGGTTTGGATCAGTAGTTAATGGTTTGGATTAGTTGTGATGTGAATCAGCTTCAGCAAATTTAATATTCAATAAATTCTCATAATGTTGCTTTATATAACGTATCCAAACTAAAGTTTTGTACATGATGCATAATCTGTTTTCTGCACCATTTCAAATTAAAATTGTCATATACATGTTGTTAATACATTTTCTTAAATCTTGTTTTGTGTACATGTGAAATGTTGTAAAACTGTCTATGAAGAGCTTTCATCTCCATCTGTTCACATTTAATAGTTAGAATGTAGACAAGGGAAGTAAATTGAGTTCACATATTAGAAGAGCTTTCTCTTTGGTGACACATACATTTTATGACACAAGTACTTAATAGAGCAGCAAGAAAATCAGTATACCTTATAAGAATATCAAGATATATGTTGAGATACAGCTGAAGGTACACAAATAATCATATCAAAGCAAACATGTACACCAGTGCATTAAAAACACCCTTACAATCTACCCTTAAAAGCATTTCCTTAATATTCATCATCATGCCGAAAACGGTAGCGCCCTTCTGAAGGAGACAGGAAGCTGCATTTCCACACAAACCAGTCTGTCTCTCTTCAATTACCATTAATACTTATTGTGTAATGAAACAGAATCTTGCCCTCAGTCATGTTATGCACGCTGCCTTTTTAAAGCAGCAGCTCCTTAAATGTTCCTGTGTCTTAAAAGTAGAACTGCAACACATTACAGATTCATTTTCATTCTGATAAAAAGCTTATTCAGCATGGAGGTTGGATTATATTACAAAACATAACCCAGCCTGTAAAAATAGTTGATATATGCTAATATAAAAATATGTTTTGGCACTGTCAAAACTACAAATTTACAAGATTATCCCTTTAGAGAGGTGCACCAAATGATCATAAGAGATTAAATGCAAAAATGGAAAAAAATACAGCTCCTTCAGAACAATAAACAAAAGGAATAAGGCACTGTTTTTAAATCTTTGGATGATAAAAAAAGATGGTATACATATACATTAGAACCGCACAATGTAAATGTAAATTGTCTGCTTTATGTTGACAGACATGTCCCGGAGACACTACCGCCGAATGCTTCCATGTCGTGAACTAATGAGGAAAAAAAAAATAGGGGAAAAGTTGTTATAAAAAACAATGTGAATTATCTGTTTGTATTATGGATTGGATACAATAAAGAATTGGAAATGCATATGTAAATACCCGGGATAGGGAGGAGGTGGGGCATCATGCGATCCACTTTTTGCAATTGCCTGCTCATAGGAGGGCAGACCTGGAGGGTCGATTTCCTCCATAGGGGGTGGGGGTCCAGGTGGGACCACGGGGTGTAGGGACACCTCCTCCAGCCGTCGCATTATCAGAGATGCGTTACTCCTCCTGGGACGTGCCCGCATGGAGCTGTGGGAAGCGTGTAAACAGTCCAAGAGTCTAAGTCTTCATATGTGAGATGACATTAAATTGTTGGCTTAATATAGGATGAACAGATACTGGACCAGAGCATCAATATGCTCAGAAATATTCCAGGTTCTATTACATATGGAGCAAAAAAATGTTTGTTTAAGTATTACTAAAGTGCAAAGCGGTTATAATAGTGTCTGCATTGGTCGCTGTAAAAGAGGCTCATATTTATATGCTGAGAGAGGGATTAACAAAGGCTCTCTCACTCACCTGCCACGGCTCAGGTCGTCCTTACATTTGCCTTGACAGAAATACCAGACCAGGAGGCTGACGATAACTACGGCCACTCCGGCAGCAATCACCCCCACCAACAGAGACGTGACATCAACTCGTGTCGGCCGCTTGTCCTTTTCTGTGGATCACCACAGACCTCAGAGAGTAAAACTGGACATTGTTGAGCGTTGTGGGTCTACTACACAAGAGTATTAGCCATGAATATTGAAGGGTGGTTGCTCTTTTATAACCAATTTTATTTATTTGGCTTCAGATCATTACCAGTGGTGGAAAGCAACCAAGTACAATTACTGATGTACAATTTTGAGGTATTTTAATTCACTTGGGTATTTCCATTTGATGCCACTTTATACTTCTACTCCATTGCATTTCAGAGGGAAATGTACTACATAAATTTTAGTTACTTTTCAGCTGAAAATATATTTAATATTATATTATCTATATTTCACTTGCAATGTCTTTATTTTTTTATTTTCTAAGCACTTTGTGTAGAAAAGCGGCAAATACAATGCAGTACTATTACTGTTATATCTACCCAAAGTATATAAACTAATCTAAAACAATAAAATGCTCTCAGAGGTATTTAAAGATTTAAAACAAGCACTATAATAAACTATAACACAGTCTACAAGAAAAGAACTTTTACTTTGAGACTGTATTTGCTGATAATACGTCTGTGAGTAGGTTTTTTTATTGAACTGAAGGATCTGAGACCCACCAACACTAATGTGGACCCAATGTACGTCCCACAATTTGAATGTGAACAGCTCCCTGAGTTGTAGATGAAGTAATACTTTTCAAAACTATAGTGTGCTGTTGAGCAAGTGGGGAAACAGGTTTTGAAAAGACCTGTAGCATAATTGTCATTGCTTCAGTTAAGGAACAGTTGTTATTTTTCAGAAACATAAACCTATGGACATTATATGATACTAATATTGCATTTTTAAAAAATGTGCTTATAAAATCAAGGTATTCATCTTTCTCTCTGCTTTACCTGCAGTGTATGCCTTCCAAAAAGCTTCCTGCAAAACAAAACAGCATCAGTATGGTGAACTGGATGAAGACATTCATGTTTTATTATTATGACATAAAATTACTCCTATTCACTTCTCACATCTCTATTATTTTATTTATTAAATCATATAATAATAATAATATTACAACCAAATATAAATATACAACTCAAACGTTAACCCAGAATTAAACAAATGAAACATAAGAATAAAGCCTTAACCTCGTCCATATACCTCCCAAAAAATATCATCCCATCACTTAACTGTAGCTGGGATGTTTTCAAAGACCTCCCTTGCTTCCTCATAATTGCAGACTTCTTCATAACACTCCCTTTCCAGGTTTCCAGGAACGAAAATCTCAAAGTCGAACCGGTTGAACAGCAGGTGGCGACCCAAGAACGAATTTGCGTTCCCCTCATCTACAAACACTGTGTGTCCAAACACATTCATTTAGTTAAATGAAAATGTGGAGGGGGGAAATGATAGATGTGGATGTAAAACCAACATAAATAATTAATTTATTAAAAGAAAAAAAAAGTTGTTTACTCTCTCACCTTCCTGATCTTGGGATCCTTCTTGACTGGAGAGTAGCCTCTTGGTACAGGCCAGATCTCCAGCGGGCAGCAGGAGAAGGAGTAGGAACAGATGAAACAACATGGTGGCACGTGCACCTGCGCGCGACTAGCGGGTGGAGCATTAATTGGCAGCTCGGAGAGGGCAGAGTATCATTACCTCAACGCACAGCTTCTCCACTCCACTTTCTGTAGTTACACTTCGCTTTACCCCGAACAGCTCGACATTACCTGGAAAGTAATATTATCCCGGCGAATAATATCGCTGCGCAGCACCTAGAAAAAACGAAACCGGTCTAAAAGCAGCTGTACGTGTCGACCCTTCGACGCTGATAAGATGAATCAGGAAACGTTCAGCACAGAGACACGAAACTGTGTCTGTGTGGTTTAAATTGCATTTAAAAACAAAACATTTAACTTAAAAAAAAGTTTAACGTGGTAGAAAAAAATAAACCCGGTAAACAAAAACTGCTGTCGCCCCTGGAGACGTCCAATACTTCCCGGTGGGTTCAAGAAAAATAGTTTTGTTTACTCCCCACAGATGTGGCTTCTGCTTTTCCCCCAAACTACCTGCGCAGACTCGACCAATCGATCCCGTTTACCTGGATAATATGATCGGATTCTGTAAGGCGCGAATGGGCGCTAGGTGGCGGTTGACGCCGTGAAAGTGAAAGTGGTCCCAAAGCGAGAGGTTTCACACTGAAGTAAACGAGATTACACATACATCATCTGACTGTCTGACTCACATACAGAAACATGCATCATCTGACATCTGTGACTCAGGACAGTGTAGGTACTCCTCCCAACGCCCTGCCATTTATAGGTCACGGCTCTTCTATGCATTTAACGTTATAAATATATAGAATGGTTGCAATCACATACAAACATAGCAGCACCCAAATATCTGAAATATAAATATAAGAAAATATAGCATGCCTACCTCATCTGAGGGTACCTAATATAAAATACCACATCACAAGGCTGTGAGTGAAAACCTGATTGTTATATCCACAGGAATATGGCATGAAGTGATAGGAATATACAGTAGCTGTGCAATATAGCTTAAAACTGGAGAAAAGTACAAAACATAAGAGCAAGAAGGAAATAAAGAAGATTGATATTATTCACCATTATCTAATAAAGGTAAAAAAAAATCCCTGGGATGATTGTTGAAAAAGGAAAATTGCATTAACAGATTTTAAAATCAGTGTAAGCAACACTCGAAGCATCAGAAAGAACAAGTGACATAAATAATAGAAATAAAATCTATTTTGGTTTCTCCTAAACAGGAAAGGCTATATAGAAAATTATATATTCCAAAGCTTTTTATACCCACTGTGCATAAAAAAGTATCTTTTTTAACCTTATCCGATAGGTTTTTGTCTGTCATGTGTGAAACTGTAATGAGTAAATTCTGTTGTATATTTGTGTGCAATGACAGTAAAGTTGATCTTATCTATGTACATGCATTAGTTCTAAAAATATACATGTATTGTATGGACTTAAAGTTGAAGTGTTTACATGGTATTAAAGAATCTTCTTTCATCAGGCAACACGCTTAAATCTACTGAATGTAGGTGTCATCTCTTCCATTTTAGACACAAAATGGAAGAGAAATGGCTGATCTTGTCTAATAAGATTTAGTGGAATTCAAAGGGTTATCTTCCTTTAAATGCTCTATTTCTGCCGTAACATCTGCTTCGGTCTCAATCTCTTTGTCAAGTTTACAGTGTTTTACCGCCACCTCTAATGGCCAGTAATCAAATTACCGCTCTAACACAATGCTATCTCCTGGGATCTGTGCATCAGGAATCTTTTTAAAAGCAACTGAACCTCCAGACGTAAGATCTGTCAGTAGCTTGTGAAGCTGACGACTACACCACCATGCACGGACCTTGTATGGGGGGGGAAAAAAAGAAAGAGCTGTCATGGCCTCTGGGGTCATTTCAACAGAGAAAGCGTCATCTCTGGTAAAATTTTTTCACCAGAAACCAAACTATGGCGACTTCACAGACAGCAAAACATGCAGCGACGGACTGAAAAAGTTTCCCATCAGCCTTTTCATAACACTGTTTATATTTCACACTCCCCATGTAAATACACATATCAGCCTCTGAGCCTCAGGGCCTCTTCTGCAGTGTTTATGTAAAGCCAGAGATAGGATGCAATTGAACATTATCTAGCCGACTACTGGCCGGTGCTAATTGAAGGGCAGTAAGAACCCCTCTCTGTACTCGACTAGGTGTCTGGATACTGTCGAGTCTACCGATTTATCCGCAGGAATGTTGATACAGAGCAAAGGGCTGAAGAAAATGATGAATTCCGTGTTTTATCTAGGATGTGATGTCAGATGCTGTTGCCTTCGTGCACCACACGCTCTAATATCCGAGTCAAAAATGATTAATAGCGTCTCACTGTTGGGGAATTCATTAGCTCACACCACAGTGAGGTTTGTGCTCGAGTGCGGTGAATCACGACCGATAACCTGAGCAAAAAAAAAAAAAAGAGGGTCGGGTGAGTAGCTTTAAACGAAATATCAACTCTACGCTTTTCATAGCAACGCAGAACTACCTTCCATCTGACTGATAAGGATAGGGGTCACGACGCTTGTGCCAGACAAACCAGCCACAGAATTTACATCTGGGACATCTCACATGACGGGACCATCCACGGAACAGATACTTAGAGCCAGCGAGACAAATTAGAGACAAGGAGAGCGAGAGGGATCGCTGTCCAGAAAAAGGGAAGTAGCTGGGGCGGGAAAAAAAAAAAAGCGAGCGTAATGTTGAAAGATAGTAACCAAGATGTAAGACTTTGCAAACATTCTGCTAAGCCTCGGTCCCGTTGGTTCCTATCTGCGCTGCGCTCCACCTTACGGGTGGCTGTGATGGGGTTGTGCTCCTGAGAATGTGTTTTGTGATTTACTCCTCCCTGATAAGAGCAGGAGATGCTGCTCCCTGTGGACAACTGGACAGAAGTGAATAGTGAGGCTCTGCAGGCCTCTGGTATGAGAGGACACGCCGCTATACACCCTATACCTATACACCCGTTTTATCTGAGTGATAATATTAGTAGCAGGTCAGATTAGAACTTTAATCAGTACTGAATAGGGAGTGGTATACCATTATTAAAAAAAAAAGGTTGAGCTACAGCTTTGGTTGGGGATTCAAAGAGTGCAATGTCAGTAGTCTGCACTTTGTCAGTTTGTGCTGATTTCATCACAGCTCCAGAGGGACGAGAACTCCAACAGACCCCGTTCACACCTAATGCCTGGGCCATATATCACTAGGGTTCACATCCTAACGCTCTGGCCCAATGAGTGAGAGATGATTTTTTTCTTAAAAGGTCTTAAGACAAGGTGAAGTGAAAAGCTGTCCTTATTTACCCTGGTGTATCACTCTCTCTCTCTCTCACACACACACTAGAGAGCGTGAGTCACGCCAGCTACAGTTTGACAGTAGCGGTTAACCCCGTGGACAGATTCAAATTTGCAGCTGCAGTGAATCATGAAATGCCGAAAGCTTGTGTTGATGCCAAAGTAATAGGTCCCTGACCTCAGTGGACTGGGTCATCTTAAGTTCACATTACCATTGTCACCTCTCATGTGCTCCCAGACAAGTGACCCCTTCGTTGCAGCCTATTTTTCACCCCGAGTAACACTGGGATGCCGTCCTTTTACTAAAACCAGATGTTGAGAGCTGCTAGAGGACGAGACCTTTTTAGTCACTGAATGACTGTTTAAAAAGAGGAAGACACTAGTAGGCTAGTCGTTTGAGAAGTGAGTATACAGTAAATGTTATCCATTCAAGGCACAATAAGACATCGGAAGAATGCTGTTAAAAAAATGTGTTGCAATCTATAATTTTCCAGAAAAAAAAGAACTGATCACAGCTGATCTCCACTGATCTTTTATTGGAGGAATATAAAAACTGAGCATTTCAGTCTGTGAATTTGGAGAGTAGGGGGAAAAAAAAGGAAGAGTGGGGTCAGGCAGTCTAGACAGTTGGGTTAAAGTGGAATTAGGCAGACGGTGAGAGAGCTTGCAGACTGGTCTTGACGTTTGCAAGGTTGGCCTTCCAGGAGGTGAGACTGTCAACCAGCTGCTGCCACTGCTGTTTGCCAAAGGTACGGTGTGTGCTGTGGCTGATTGAGTGGAAACAGAGAAGCAAAAAAAATGTTAAATCGATGACACGATATAGGCCAAGGTCATGTCTCAAATAGTATACAGAATTATAGCTAATGCAACTATGAAAAAACATGTTGCCTATATTCTGTATCAGCCATATGAAGGCAAAATCTTGGAAAGAAACTTATGAGCCATTTCTTTTTTTCTAGCTTCTAAAAAGATGACATTTTTGGCAGGTATGAACGGACCAAAATGTTCCTAGCATTGTTGACCAGAGAGTCTGTCCAAAGAACATTGTGCATGTACTAATAATTAGTCTTGTAGGCGACCAGACGCAATTACAGAAACAACACATCAAGTTGACGTTTTTATACTACAAGCCATAATCAAATAAATAAGGTCAAATAAAAGGTTATACAGAAATGAACAAAGAGAAAAACAAGACTCTTGAATGTGTCCTGATGTTTTTACATGAACATCATCATCAGTCTCAAGCTCTACAACATGTTATTTTATGTAGTAATATAAAAAAGAATGATGCTGTATACTAATTATGCCGGCACCATAAGTATCCCGTTAGATTTCAAAGAGACAGAAAAATTTTTTTGGACAATTCAGGTCAAATAATCGCAAACTGGCGAGTTCACTGCACTGATACAAAACTTTACTTAGTCCGCAATTCATTGGTCGCACTTGTGCATTCTGTTTAAAACAACAAAGATGATGGACATGGTGTGTGTGTTGATATGTTTGGTATCATTTGCAGCCTTACAGCTAAATTTAGAATTACTGCATTAGGTGCAAGTAGATCCGCAAAATCATATAATCCATGTGGATTCGTCTTTGTTTTTGAATCACTACCGTGTTGTACTGCGCTTTTTCAAAATGTTCTTGCCGACAAGTATTCAAAGTTCTACTTATCGGCCATGGTATCACACTGTAAGGCAGATTGTATGAAAAAAATTTAAAAAAAACAAAACGCTGCACAACGGTTTTTATTTCTATGACAACAATAAAGTTACTTCCGTCCGACTTTTCTGGGAAGTTCAACTAGAAGCAGTTTAAGGTGCTCTGAAACGCTGATGTCTCAGAAAAACAAAAACAAAAAAAAAACACTATATGGGACACAAGCCCTTAAGGCATATATGACAGTTTGATAGTAAACTTGGAAGTAGTTACCTCACAACAACTTTTCGCTGTGTCTGGTCGATTTTGCAGTACACCATCTTGGTCCGAACGGCTAAAAAAAGGAAAAACCAAACAGGAAAGGCAACTGAGTTATGGCCTAAAAACATCACTGACACAAGAATGCTTTATGAGAAAATGCATATGGAAGTTAAATTTGAGAGGAAGTCAACCTCCCCCACCCAATCACAAAATGCTCAAAATGCCCCCCCTTCCTTTTTTTTCTCCATGTAGTTTATAAACATCCTACTCGTGTCCTACGACTGTTTTTCAGAAGCGAGACAGGTCACTATTGAGTGCAAGTCGGCGGTAAATGAATTAGAGAATCACGTCAGAAAGAGGCATGTATGTGGTCGTTGTGACATGTGGCAACCCTTTTCCCTTTCGCTGAGGTGCTTTTACCGTCGATGACGAACGCCTCGACGTCCTCAGCTCCGATCTGCAGCTCCTGTTGCATGGTTTCGAAGGAGATCTCCTTGAATTCCACCGCCATGCCCATGAATGTCAGCAGACGCATCTTGGCTGTGTTTTGCTCGTGGGACAGGCCTGGGGAGCAACACGCAGGGATCATTAAGCACAAAACGGTCACAGTCGATTACTCTCGACTCAGGGAGTTTCCCTGTGATAATTGTTTCTACATTTTGGAGCATGTAGTCAGGGAATCTACTCATTAACGCAAACACCGCTCGGCGTTGTCTGTTTTGAGAGCCCATCCTACACACGCTTGTAATTACAACTAAGCCTCCGCTAGTGAGAAAGAGACGCACTGCTGACACACACATTCCTGTTCTGTGCCGCTGGAGCACGGAAAACTGGCTCGATATTTATGTGTAAAATTGGCACACGAAAAAATATATACTCACACATTAAATTCTACAATGCCATCATTTCTTACAAGTTAAATATAATTTTCCTTGTTCTGCGGTTTGTCCCCATCGACCGTCTTATTTTGCAGAAATGCTCCGTTTCATAACAGCAGACTGTGCAAGCATTTTGCTGAATATAAAAGTGAAAATGTGTGGAAAATAATTTGAGCACACTGCTGTGAGTGATTCTTTAACTAGTGTTGATTTTGTCAGCTTTTTTTTTGGTCTTCTACTATTAGAAACGTCCTTGTTACTACTTATAAATTAGTCTGATCCAGTTTCGAAGTCAAGTTTAGCTGAGTAAAGGTCTCCTCTTAGTCAAAGTTTTAGTTCATGACAACTGTTGGCATTTTGTTTCTTTTAGCCTTCAGATCACAAAACAGTCTGTTTGGCTATAAAAGAGCCATTCGTTGGCTCGATATAGTTTAAAAAAACAAAAAAAACAAAGATGTTAACATACCACATTTTCTTTGTGGTGAGCCTTATTGCATCCCTTCAGATTTGTGGTATTCTTATAAGCTACTGCATGACTACATTGCTTCCCTTCTGATAAAGAAATGCATTTTTTCCCCCCATCTCAGCCGCATTGTGACAGAAATGGGTCAAAAATATCAGCTTGATTCTTTCTGCCAAGTCCTGTTGTTGTCATTATTAATGTTAACTTTCTTCTTGTGAAATGGCTGATGGTGTAGTCCTGATATGGTGGTTGCAGCACAGGACAAGAAACCGCTGCACATCCCAGCCAAGCGATAATAGATTTGGGTTGTAAATTAAAAAGACGTATGCTCTATAATATTATGTAATGCTGATATAGTCAGTGTTTAATGGTCACATCCTGCAAAAAAAAAAAAAGTTGAACATATTTTGGTTAATGGAATGATCTCCTCCTCTCCGGAACATTTGTTCTCTCTACTCTTTTCCTTACAATTGAAAGGCAACATAAAAAATAATCTGTTTTTTATGATGGCATTAACTGTCACTTTTTGCTCCTATCAGACATAGCTAAATTACATTTTGTCAGCATTTTCAGGACAGACACAAATTTAACTTGGTTGTTGTTAATAATGTCAGATTATTGATGTCACTGTTTTGAACCAGGATCCTCCAGGATGTGAAAGAAGTTGTGCCAACAACTTGTCTGGGACATCCCTTGTATTTATGCAGAAAAACTTGCCACGGACTCCAGTTTTCCATTATATTCAAATCCTGAGCATCTGGATCGTATTGATCTCTTTGAGACTGACATTTTCCACAAGTAATCCCTACTACAGCTCAGTCTTTAAATAATGAGTCTGTTTTTACTGTGGTAGAAAACAAAAGAGTGAAGTTTAAAAATGATGAAACACCTGTTCCTAATGACAAGGTCCAAAACAACATCAAAACCGCTTTTTAATAAACCATATTCACTTAGATTATACTTCCTATATATACTAAAGGCCAATAGTTGTTCCTAAAAATATACACTGAGCTTTCTATTATAAATCTGTTTTTATTTTTATTGGAGTCTTTGTCCTTGTGTACATTTAAACAGTTTGTGTGTACAACAATAGAAATGAATATCTCAAGTTATGGCTACTTACCAAGAGAATCAATGAAGTCTTTGTTATTCTGGTAAAACTTTACGTAGGCAATAAGTTTTCCACTCACAAAAATGGTTAATAGCTATGAAACAAGAGGGAGAAATATTAGTATAAGACTCTTGAGTCAAATCACATCATTAAAAGCAAACTGTCCATTTTGAACTATTAAATACTGTACAAATACCTTAAAGAAAGAGCAACAAGAAACAGTGTGCAGACACTAGTTATGTTTTAAATTGTCTTAACCCGTTTGTCTTAAACTGGTCATCATTTTGATATCAGGTTGCGTTTTCTTTAACCCGCCACGGTCTCTACATTTGAAAAGTGCAACTAAAACATACACAATATCTTTAGAGGCTTCTAAACATACACAATGAGAGGATTGCCATAATGAATGACATTTTATTTTGAAAAACAATGTTTTAGATGCTTTGTACACGTGCATGGAAGACACCAAGTAGGTCGGATTCCTCAAAAAACTAATTAATAGAGCTGTAATCTTTTTAGATATTTCAGAGGATATAGTATTACACATCCCACAACACTCACATCATGGATGAGTTCTCCCTCCAGGAAGCGAACAGGTTTCAGGGTGAGCAGGTGGTCAAACAGGAAGGTGTTGGGGTCTTTGAGAGCACGAACAATACATCTAAAGAGAGAGCACACAGAGGGAGACGTGAGAGGAACGTACAGTAAATCAAAGATCGACGACCAACGATGAAATCTTTGAGATTACCTGTGGGCATCGACGCGTGCTTGTGAAGCGTTGTCTTCTGTGTAACTTCCCAGCAGCTCAACCATCACTTTTGCTGCAGGCTCACTGTTGGAAAAGTGATCATTCAATAGAAATATAAAAAAAAAAAATCTGTAGAACATTTCACACAAACTGGAAAAAATGTAAATCCTACATACTGTCTACTAACAGAATGCCATTAGCAGCAGACTGTGTGTAGAGCTGTAACAATTAATTGATTAGTTGCCAAATATTACATTAATCAACAACTATTTCGATAATTGGTTAGTTATTTTTAATTCTCTGGTCTTCTTTAATAATAAACTGATGATTTTTGGATTGTGGACTGTTGGTCTGGACAAAAAAATTCTTGGTTGAACTTTAAACTTTTTGAAACTGTCATTGACATTTAACACCATTTTATGAATCAGACAATTGATTAATCATTTCAATAATCAATAAATTGACTATTACAATAGTCATTAGTTGTAGTCCTACACTGAAGTATACCTCTAAGTATCCAGAATACATTTTGCGCCAACCGGCAGCAGTAGCTGACATTTTCAAGTTGTAGGACAGTTAATATGTCACTTTACTAAGTGTTAATGTTTTCAGGCAATAAAGTAGCCATTTAGATTCCCATTAAAGTGAAACGTTAACATTTACACAGTGAAAATATAAACCAGCTACTAGGTTGGTGGTCCCTCCCCTTCAGCTTGACCATCTGGATATTCATAGTGCACTGGCTTTTCTGTCATTGTCAGTGTGAACACACTTAACGCACTCAATATAGCAAACACCAAGTACATAAGTTTACATTTTGAGACACAGGGACAGATTTACCTCTTTTTGCAGTCCACCAGTGCTTCATATACCAGCCTCAAGAGAATGTGCTTCTTCTCAGTGTTCAGGTTCCAGTCGATAATCCATTTGCGGACCTGATCAAAAGCACAAACGTGTATTATGATTGAACTAAAGAGAAAATAACGCAGCCAGTGGGGTTATCGAAAACGCAGCAAAATGTTCTTCAACTTTTCGGTAGCCCAAGGGAAACAAAACACACTACAAGATGGGCGTATTTATGGTAAGCGATCGCAGCACGGTGAGAGAATATACCTGATCAAGGTCAGTGGGGATGTAGGCAATGCCATTGCAGGTAGCTGCCACCTTGATGAGGCTACAGAAGACGGTGTACCGCACTGGAGTGTTCTCATCCATGCCGTGGAACAAGTTACTCAGCCTGTAACATGAAAACATGCAAGCAATACTCAAGTCTTTGAGAGAAATCTGGGATTTTCCCATATAATTCTAGGTATTTTTTCAATAAACATGACAAAAGAGAGGTTTGGGGGATAAAAAAACAAACAAACTCACAACTGCATCCTGAGGGAGGGTCTCTCTCCTTCGCGGAACTTCACCAGTTTCTCACATAGACTCTCAATGAGAGCTTCTTGTTTCTCTGTCTCCAGGATCAACAGCAGGGACACAATGCTGTTCATCACACTTTCCACATCTGCAGAGACACACAGAGGCTGTCATGAGTAAAGAGAGAGACTGTACACCTCCAGGAGGAGTTTCACTGACAACTGCATCTCACATACAGTAAAAATGTAATATTTGTCAGGTCTGTAGAAGTCAAAACTCCAATAACGCCTGTAGTATAAGGCTTATTGGGGAGACCATTGTGTTCCAGGTTGTGGTCTTTACCAGGGTCATCATACAGTGTTAGATATTTTGACCTTTTAGTAGCAAATGCATGATGTGATCACATTTATAACAACTACTACATTCCCTTTAGGTGAGGGAATTCAAGGGTTCTAGGACAATGCATACAATAATTCAATAAGAATTAGACACTAATGGTATTAAAATTTCAGATTCTTTCACCCAATGATCATGTTATATGCACTTCTGTCACATCTGATAATAATAGACTCACAAAAACTATTCACATTAAAAATAACATATGTATATGTACATTGAAACTACTGTGGTGAGTTTGGAAAAGATGTGTCTTTTGGTGTGAAGTAACACTCGGATAAAAATCTGAGCCTGACAGACAAAAAACAACACATAGAGGATGATTGCAGTGGGGCAACAATATGCAGACCACATAAATTTTTCACAAGTTGCTGTAAAGTGGGCTGTTGCTTCTTGCCCAATACTGAATCAATATGAGATTACAACAGATTACAACCAAAGCTATAGTTTCATAATGTACTATATATAATCATATTGCCCACATTTATACTTGAGCCATAATTTATGTTATTAATCCCACCAGTGTTTTTTCCCGTAAAGACTGTTCTGTTCTATTTCTCTTGAGTTAAGTCTCTGTTAAGCTAAAATATCTGCTGTGAGGAAAGATATACTGTCTGCTGTGGTCTGATAAATAACTGTCCCCTGTGTAAGAAACATGCATGTTCTTCATCACAACAATCAACAACTACCTTTATCATCATCCTTGAGGCAGACATCACACGCCTCAATGATCTGCGCCAGATCCACATGAAGTCCACCTTCAGAGTTCTCTTCTGAGATATCAGCCCCCTTGGACTTGATGTAGGCTCTCAGCTCTGAAGCCTGTGCACAGAAAATTAAATAATGTTAATATTTAAATAAAAAAAAAATCGTACAAAAAGAGTCTTTCACTAAACAGTGATTATTTTTTATTGTTAAGAGGGCAGATAGCTACTTGAAATGTACAAATACATTTACCATAGTGCGTCTCTATTCATCTCTGTTTTCTTTGAGCATATTTGCTGATATCAGATAATGAGAATAAAAAATAACAAATTATTTAGCTTTAGTTATATTGTGAGAAGGCTGCTCCGAGTGTCTTCTTGTGTGGTTTTATTCATTTGTCTAATCGGCTAAACAGCTAGCAAAGTTAGCCAGATTTATGTAACAGCACTGAATGCATGTGACAAAGTTGGCCGTAATAACATTAGGGTGAACGTGACTAATAGATATTATATTTATCTCATTTAGATTCAAATCGTTCGATGATAAGTTTTAACATGTGTACACAAAAAACAATTCATGTTAGCGTCAGCCGGAAGCTAGTGAATCCCTCGGCATGGAACCATCAGCAATTACCGAGGGTTAGCATTTGGCTAACGTTAGCTGTCATGCTAACTATGTGGTTGGGTAGGATTTATCGAGCAGTTCGCCGAGGAGCTGAACAGGACGGGTTTTTAAAGATAAAGGTCGGACCTGGTCTTCTTCCGTTATGTCGATGAATGCCGGAACGCTCATTTTCGGTGATTTAGTGAGCCCAGATGATGGAATCCACGCTCCCACCGAGCCGAGACCTGAGCGGAAAAGAAAAAGGCAGCAGAGCCGGTGCGTCACGTGCTCTTCCGGGTCACGCTGTTAAAGACACAGTAGTCTGGTAATAAGGTCAGCTCATATACTACTACTACCACTACTACCTCTACTACTACCAATACTACTACCACTACTTCTAATACTACTACTACTACCAATGCTACTACCACTAATACTACTACCAATACTACCACTATTATTACTACTACCACCTCTATTACTACTTCCTCTACTACTACCACTACTACTGATACTGCAACCACTACTACTACTACTACCAATACTACTACCACTACTAATACTACTTCTGTTACTACCACTACTACTACTAATACCACTATTACTACTACTACTACCACCACTACTACCGCTACTGTTACTACTACTACTACTAATAATAATAATGATAATGATGATGATGACGATGATGATGGTGATAATAATAATAATGACAATATGTCCATAGATTGTCTCTTCAATATAACATTTAAACCTGTAACGGTGTATATTATATTTGTATATTTTCCACTTATTGGTTACATTTTTGCCAGTGCAGCATGGCTTCACCTCGTCACCTCACCTTCACTCACTGAGGTCTAACAACCTTCTAAATGTTCTACCCAGCTTTCATTCTTTCCAATCCAGTTATCAATCTCCCCTCTGACCCAGGATGCCTTAGATGAGAGTTACAGAGGTGAACCTGATCCCCAGGAGAGGTTATCTGATCGAGCTGCAGTCCATCTGTGTGGACCACCATAGCAGGCCTGTCCAACCCGGAAACACTGCCCGTGTCATAGGGCAAACACTCTTCCACCGTATCCCCGCTGACCCGTGTGGGTGCGTGTGGGCGGCATGTGTACCAAGCGGGATCCTGTGTATTGTTACGATGGCAGGTCAGTCTTGTGATTGAGGTGAGTGAGGTGAAGAGGGTAAGTGGAGCAAGAGTTCACCCTAAAACTATGGAGTCGGGTTACCGACGGTTGAGGTGTTGTGCAGTCTGTGTCCCAAGGTGAAGATATTGCGGAGGGTTCCACAATAGTTCATCATGTCACAGAAATATGCGTATTTCTGGGGATTCGTGGACTACAGGGATACTTGCGATTTCTTGAAAGTCTTCTCTCTTAGCCATCACAGTTAGGGAACTGAACTCGCTTATAAAAACTTTAAAATAGCGCGCTGTGGGGAAGTGGCTGATGGAGCGTTTCTCCATAGTATTCATATGATGCATCATTCTGTTGGGAAGGCAAGTGCCTGGTACCAAATCCCACCCTCACTCTCTCCCTGCCCTCATATGCTGTCATGGCAAAGAATTTATGGCTGCGTCTCCATAAATGCGCTTGTGTAACTCCGAGGCTTTCATTATCTGATTAACAGCTGTTGTCAAGTGCCTGGTGTATTTCAAGTCCAGAATAAGAGGTTCGGAGACTTTAAAGGTCCAGGTGCATGTGACACATTGTTTCAGTCCTTTTTTTAACAGTGCATTAAATTGCTTAATAGCCTTGATAATATTCATGGAAGCATATCCTGAAAATGGGATGGATATTAGAAAGCAGTAAACCTTTTTTTTTTTATCTCCCAGGAGGCCGTACCTGGTACTGGTAGTAAACTTTGATTTAGTGTGTTTTATATCCATCTAAATCTAACCTGGCAATGTAGTCTCTACAAGATCTGTACATAATCTAGCAGCAGACATCGCTGATGCTTGTAGTAAATTATGCCTGGGTGTTTTGTTGGCGCATGTGTCCAGAACTGAGAGATTTGGTCATTGTGTTTTTGTCAGTGTTTTTCTCGAAGCCACATGTTCCCTCTAGATTGTGAAATAAGTACAGATATTGCCAAAGATAACACACATCATATTACCTTTGCAGGGAAGCCAGATGATCCACGTCTTTTTCTTGGTCTGACCAATTCTAATATGACCGGACACACTACTAAAGTATTTGTTCTTGTTAAAAAAAATGAGGTCATGTGAAGGTGAGTTCATATTTCTTTATTTAGATATAATTCCCCGGGGCAAAGTAAAAACAACTTGTCTTTAGTTCCTCTTATTGAAACTGATGATACACTGTACTTGGTCTTCTCCTTTATTAATACACATATAGCATGTGTCGTTCCTGACTCTATGTTTCAGATCACTCAGTCATATGACAGTAGTATACCACAACTATTTTTTTGGAATCTGTATCTATGTGTTGGTCTGAAATATTTCTCTGGTTACCATGCCTTTACTGACATCATCCCTGTTTGTTTAATTGGAAATGGCTCTTCCTAAACCACTGGCAAATTGCCTGCTCAGCCTCCTCAAAGATAAATGACTGTGTGTTAGGAGTTAGTTGAGCCCAGGTGTCTGCTCTCTCCCTGGCAGCCAGCCAAGTGGTGAATATCCATGTAAACCAGTCTCATGGTCATCATCCAACATGGCTGCCTACTGTCCACCCACTAATTGTCTGGTTCCCACAGTTCTGGCTGCCTTCACACCCTCTGAAAAATCCCCTTGCTCAGGCTCATCTATCAGCCAGTGACCTTGTCAGGTTGCATCAGATGAGTAACTTCCCCACTTCCCTATGTGGAGCGAATTACTTGTTAATGACTTATAAGCCGACCCAGCCTCCCCACAACATATACGAGAAACAAGCAAACAAACACGCAAAGCCTGAACCAGATGTGACTGGATTTTTATTGTCACTTATTCCCGATAGGCCCGTTAGAAAAGGGTTTCAGTAGCCTGACAGTAATCGGTGAAATTCACCGATAGAAAATAAACCACATCGCTGCCTGAAAACTGCTTGGCTTTCTCTGTGACCTCCTTAACCAATCGCTGCTCCACTTACTGGTCCATAGAAATACTCTTTATCTACCAAAGGATGCAAAGTAGGTTTGTATGTATTGATTAGTAAATCAGTAAATAAATAAGGAAATACATTTCTTCAGCTGATTAATAAGATGGATTCCTGTCCATCCATAAATTATCTTAGGAACCTGCATGGATCTTTTCAAACTATTTCAACTCCATTATTGAGGGAAGTTGGAATAACTCAATTGTTTGAGTGCAACTTACATGATTTGTTCTCTACAAGTTTTTATTATTATTATTATGTTAAACCAACTTTATTTTCATATGAAAGTTATTGAGGGGTCAAATGACATCTTTTAAGTTGTTCTAACTTCTTTATTCAGAAATGTCCAAATTGTTACTTTAATTATTTTGAGTATTATAATTTATTTCACTTCAGTCCGAATTCAAATTAAATTAAGTAATTTGACAACTCGAAGTCACTTTTGAATCATTATTAAGTTGATTCAACAAGCTTTCATGGATCAAATCATGTTGTTTATACTAAACTGATTGAGTTAGTCTGATTTAAGACTCTTAGGATTAACTTAAAGATTGGAATTACTTAAAAAAAGACACAAATTGTTAACTTAATTCAATTATTTCAAATGTTGAGGCAGTAAATTCTTCTTTTAGAGTCTTTTCTGTATTGTGTACACACTTGTTTGCTTATGACTACCATTAACATTGTATTATGTGTCTGTCAGTTTGTTTTGGTGTCGTTCTGCCCTGGACTACGCACATAAACTTGTTTTACTCTATGCTTCTCGCCCACTGTGATAAATAGATCCTCTACATTCTGATTCACCTCTGACACAGTAGAGCACATTATAATAACCATCATCTATAATGGTTAGTTTATTAAATTAGGCTATGAGTTATTTTTGTGTTTCTGATGGTCAATAATTGGTTTCCAAACAATCCATAAACGTGTGTGTGGTCATTTACACATTGAAAATAGATAGTTTATTAAACATTAGTTAATAGTTATAGTACTGTTTGTTAATGGTTAATTTGTGCCCTGTAAGCCATTTATAAATATGGTTTTGGTGGCTATTTTTTTTTTTATAATATATTATTAAGTGATTAATACATACTTTATAAAGCATCTATAAGTATTATTTCAATAAAGTTTGTCATTGGTTAATAATTGGTTTATAAACCATGAATAAAGCTGGCTGCATGGCAAAATTGCAACTGATGTTTATATTGCTTTGTAAATGGTTATTTAATACATTGTAACACAATGATTAGTAACCATTAACAAACATTGAATTCACATTTAACTAAAGTTTAATAAACTAACTCTTGAACATTACTCGGCTGTACTGTAGGAGCTGATGCACGAGCAGAAAAAGAAGGTCGGTACGTGAAATACCACTGTTATCTAGCCATATCACTTAATGACCAGCTTCATATCACACAAAACACCACAGCAATCAATCAAGGCAACTTTACATTTGTGGGGTTGAACCATTCGAGGTCGTTAATCCCCTATGTGGAATGTGTGTGCTCTACTTCAACCTAATGGCAGCAGCAGGAAAAAAAAGGGGGGGAAAAAAAAAAAAAGCTCCAGTCTTCCAGGAATTCTGGTGATTCTGTCTGGATAGATCAAGTCACTGCAGTAGGACTGGGGCTCTGTTAATGATAGAGTGGTCTCCTGTCATCGGAGTGTGTTTATATTACACACACTCACGGGCTAGAATGAGCAATAAGAGTTTAAAAGGCACAGTCAAACAAAAAAATCAGATTTGTTTCATTTACGGATACGTTGCACAATATTTGGTTTGAAGCTATAGACGCCAGATTCCAGAAATACTAATTTGAGGCGTGTTAAACTGTGTGACCCTTTCCTTTTAAGTCACCACGTACACTGTTTCATCAGCACTGATGAATAAGATGTTGAGAGAACATGAACCGCTGAGGCATTTTTGAATAATGATTGTAACTTTTCTCGCACCAGATGAAAGAAATCGTGACGTAACTTCTCAGAAAAGTGAGTGTTACAAAGTCAAATAAATCAAAACTCAAACTATCTTTTTTAATCTAAAAAAAAAAAAATGAACTGACAGATGTAAAGCATGAAAAAACTTAGTGGAAGTATTTCGCTAATTATTTTCATTACTTTATACAATTTTTAACAGCTAAACTTTATTGCAGTACTGTGATTGAGAAAGTTGCAGCAAAGTGGCATTTCCCTAATTTCATGTGTCAGAGTTCACATTCAGTGCTGATTGTGGTAATTTACTATTTCCCATCATTGAGCACATACCTCAGAGTCATCCTGCTAATATTTGCTTGTCTAGCCCTCAGAATGAGGCTCAAGGGTAGGACAACAGACAGTAACCACTGGAGATATCTGAAATGTTTTCTGATGACTGCTTACGCCCTGGCCACAGCTGCTAGGGTGTGACAACAAAGAAGAGGCTGTGGTTTACTGTAAAAGACTGATAAAGACCGGCCTTGGTCCTGACACACATGCACCTGCTGGGATGAGGCATAGATTATTCAGCAGTTCTACGGGACCTTTAACTACATTATCACATTGGTTTCAGTAATAACAGAATAAAGATTCCTTATAATTCAAAACATGTATTATGAAGGCAATGTTCAGTCAGCATAGTGTGTTCTTATTCCAGCTTCTGCTGTTTAGTTTGAAGATAACATGTTATAAGCTGCTGATGATTTCAAATAATGATAATAATAGTAGTAAAATAATAGCATGTCGAGTGATATATACAGTACAGGCCAAAAGTTTGGACACACCTTCTCATTCAATGTGTTTTCTTTATTTTCATGACATTTACATTGTAGATTCTCACTGAAGGCATCAAAACTATGAATGGACACATTTTTATGATGTTATGTACTTAACAAAAAAAAGGTGAAGGTCAGTTATTTCACCTTTTTTGTTACATAAAAAAGTACATAACACCATAAACATGTGTTCATTCATAGTTTTTGATTAAGTGAGAATCTACAATGTAAATAGTCATGAAAATAAAGAAAACACATTGAATGAAAAGGTGTGGCCTGTACTGTACAACAACATAAAAATATTGCGGTGTATATAGCTTTATGCAGTTTTTGTTTACAATTATCCTGTTAATCTTGGATTTGAAAACATCACCTTTAATTTTCATTTCATTTCATATACTTTTATCGTCCCGCTTGGGAAATTTGTCGTGGACAGTTTACAATTAAACGCACTGTGCACGCTAAACTACATATGTGCAGGTAATGGAATAAGAGAATATTTGTTTCAGCAAACTGTCAACAATTCAGCCTGCTTCGAGGAACTCTAACAGATATATTCAGGTATTTAAACTGAAGTTTTTAGTTGTGCTTTACATTATAGTTGACAAATGACATGACAGTGATACATACAGCATTTTCTTAGGTAGTTGTGAGTGTGTGAGTGAATGGTGTGTGTGCCCCATGATTGGCTGGCGACCATCTGGGGTGTATCCCTGCCTCTCACCGTAACACGCTGGGATTGGCTCCAGCAGACCCCTGCGACCCTAATGAGGAATAAGCAGGTATAGAAAATGACTGACTGAATATGCATGAAACAGTAATTTATTTTGGTAAAACTTGAAAGTATAATTTATTGACATTGAAGGCAATAATGTAAGTTAGCACAACAAAACCCGACAGTTGTATGCTTCAACATAATGCAGAGTTATTAATACTTAAATGCTCAAGTCATGGTTTAATACAAGAAACAACAATTCTGACTCTCACTCTTTTTTCTTTGTTGTTAAATGCAGGAAAGACAACTTTCCTAGTTGGCATTTTTCACTTCAAGTCTTGTTGTGGTTGTTCTGCGTCCAGGAGTCCACACAGGTAAGTTTTAAACAACCTTTACATTCATTTATTATAATGATAATGACACAGGGATTTTATTTGTCTTGGCAAACCCCATTCAAATAGGACAGCACGCCTTAAAAGGATAGTTCCACATTTTTGAAAATTCGCCCATTGTCCCATTAGCAAAAGTAAAAGTACAATGAAAAATTATAAATTTGCTGTTAAGTTGACAAAAATAAGAATTTTGGAATAGGAATTTTGTTTAATTGCCCAACTCAAAATTGTATCAAACTTCATTAAGTTGACCCAATTGAACATGGGCACTGTAGCTTATGTAGTATGAGTTGGTCCTACATACCAAAACACTCACTGGAGTAATGTGTATTAAGCTGTAGCTGAAAGTAGCTTTTGATAAAAAATGCAATGCCCAAGTGATTTCAGGTAATTATTTTTCCCCTTAAAGAATTAAAATGTACATTCATAAAGCTTTGTATCTTCAGTTGGAACCAATGTCCTTGGGGCTGAGTTTGCTCTGTTCAAAACGAGCAACGTTGAATGATTTTGAGTAAGTTGCTCTTTTGTTTGATCATATCTCAAGAGCAGGTGTAAGAGCATGAATATGGGGGAGAGAATGGGTGAAAAGGTGACCAAGGGCATGTGTGAAGCATTGCTCTACCAGTGTTGCGTTGAAATGTGAACTCACTGGAAATAGCCGCTCTCCCACAGATCGTTCCTCTTTGTTTCTTATCTCCAGCCTGATATCCAGCTCTTTGAAGAGCGCTCAGAGTCTATATGAAAAAATAGCAATTGTTCTTTTTCACAAGAGGATAGAGGACAACGGCCGTGTTGTTTAAAGCACTATGACGAC
This sequence comes from Lepturacanthus savala, assembly GCA_030544235.1. Classification (NCBI taxonomy): domain Eukaryota; kingdom Metazoa; phylum Chordata; class Actinopteri; order Scombriformes; family Trichiuridae; genus Lepturacanthus; species Lepturacanthus savala. The sequence continues at coordinate 11,811,886 of CM060462.1, read as the reverse complement.
AGCTTTTTGTTAATACGGTCAGCAGTAATTAATGTAATACGTAATATGAACGTGGATCCTTAAACGCAGAGAGCAGTGACTAATCATGAGCTTCTCACAGAACAAAAACATGGCCGTCACAAACCCCAAAACTCGAGTTTTCTGATGAGAAAGCAGCTCAGCGGGACATGTTGTTCTGCCTGCGTTTTGTTTGAAATAGTACTTCCAAGAGGCCACATGGCAGATAAAGGGGAAATGATGAAACATTACGACATACCGCTGTTGGGTTTATCTGCTTGTTTCCGTGCCCACACAGAGAAATGGCACCGTCAACACATCAAAAAAACACCTGTTTGTCTTTGGCAGATCTCTCTCTCTGTTTTTCCTCTCTCTCTCGACGGCTGTTTTGAGGATCATCTCGCAGCCATATTTTAAAACCGATCACCAATACAAAAAATGTAAAGCAATCATTTTCAATCGCCCTCGATTCAAAAGACAAACAGATTAATATCCTCTCTCTCTCTCCTCGGAAGCGTTATCATGGATACAGATGTTTATTAAAACGGAAAATGTATTTTCTTTTTCCTGCCAGGTCACAAATCTGTGCCGTTTATCATCCGTCTGAACCCGTCTCAAATCCCCCCTCTTGTGCTCGTCGCGCTGCAGAAGGTTTGGGTCTCGCGCGTTCCTCTCGTTTAAGGGTCAGAGGCGGTATTGACCGTTTCCCTTCCTCTCCACGCTGGTGTTGTTTTAAACCCTGAGTTAACCACAGATTGATCTGAAGAACGGGCGTATTTGGGGCTTGCCATCCGTCATAAGGCCTGAAAGGGTTGTTTTCTCCCGGCCCCCGTCACCTTTTGATGAATCCCTGTTAAAGACCCCGTTGGGGAAGGCACGGCCTGCATTTGCCTTGGCTCGGAGGCGTGCGTGCGTGTTTTTTTTTTTTTTTTCCCTCCTCTTTTTCTGATTTTTTGGCAAGATGCTTTTAGTTGTGCCACAACCTTTTGTACATGTAGTAAATTATCTTTGTCCGTGTTTGTTTGTAGTGGGCGGACCGCAGAAGCTTTTTCAAAATCGTTTTGGGAGAAATTAATTTTCCCGGCTACCATTTTGGAGTCAGCAACAGTACATAGACATCCCCTGAATGTCTGGGTGTTCTTCAGGGATACGATCTTGCCTTTACGCTATTTCCCAGAATAGAGCTAAGTCAGAGAGCGCTTTATCTTTTCCATGACCCCGAAAAAACCACCCAGATGGATCTGCATTTAGCTTTCAGAGGCATTTGTAAGGATATGAACCTTGTACTGCGTGCCATTTCGAACTATAAGATCGTCGCATATTTCCCGTGTTGTGCAAAAAACTGGGTAAATACAGGCTGGGATGAAAGATCAGTGTCATGCCCGTGCGAAATTGCCTCAAAATAGCAAATAAAACCACTGTGTAGGTCTTTGTGCAGCTTCACGACAACGGGGAGGAGGGGTTTGTCTCTGACCTTTTATCAACCGTTACTACCGCTCAGATCTAGCAGTCACTTACCAGTAATCCTCACCATAAACACCACGGTGTCTGCAGAGCTGCAGCGAGAAATCCTCCACCCGAGCGTAAGACCAAAAACTGGAACTGCGATACATCGGTGGCGTTGCGCAACATTGACGGACAACACAACAGCAGCTGTCTCTTTTTAATGCCACCGCAGCAAGTTTGCGGAGATAACCTGAAAGAGTTAGCTGAAGACTTGCAGACCCCCCCCTCATACACACACACACATACACAAAAACACACACACACACACAAACATGCTTCCTTTCAAGTTGAATTAGGGGTCACTAACGTTCAGTGGAATCCTAGACTAATATTCCAGATGGTGATGACAGGAACTGGCTAACACTCTTCACCTCGCAGCATTGTCCGTGGTCTTCTATCTCAAACGCTATCGGGAAACGAGCATGATATCATAAGACGGATGAAATTACTTTGCAAAATGAATAAATGAATTCACCGGTGGGCAATTCGTCATTATCCACCTATCCACCATGCTGCAGGCGAAATGACAACTACGCCGTCCAGTGGGACATTTACTATAGGGTTAAGAGAGTTTTGAATTTCCTGACAACACAGGACTCATTTTTTTTTCTTTTTTTTGTTTTGCTGCTGTCTTTTGGGGTATAAGAACAAGTTTAGAATCAGACGTATCCACAGAGCAAAGAAAAACAGAGATTATAAGGAGACAGACGAGGAATCCTTCATAAAGGTCTGCTCAAAATATGGCCAGCTGAAGTACTTTATGCAATCTACACCCAGCTCATCATCTCATATCTCTTCATCATCTTCCTAACCATTCACAACTTTTCAATGTGTTTTTTTTTCGTGTTAACAATTTTTAAGTTTGGTGTGGTCTCGCTTACGGATCAACCGTAACTAAATCAACCCAACCCCGTAGCACGACGTGTTTCTAAAGGCACAAACTAACAAACTTTTTTTTTAATCTACTAATGAAAGGAGGAACCCGGGAGCTGATCAAACAAATATTATAATGTTAAAAGATCCACAGCAGCTGTCTTGAATTTATAAGCATATTCCAAGTCGCTGCATTCCTGCACAGTTGAACTAAGCTTGAGTTAAGGTCAAAACCTCAATTTCTTAAGTACTCATGCACGTACACACACACACACACACACACACACACACACACACTCCCTCTCTCTGCTACTAATAAATAATTATCTGCTTGTGTGATATGGCAGCGTTCCAAGGCCACGCAGTTGTGTGAGTTGCTTTTAGCCAAACAGTACTATTTCCAAATTGGGAAAATTTTACAATACATTGTCTGCATGTCAGAGCCTTTTTCCCCTCTTTCTTTGTTTTGAGTATTTCATTTGTGTACAGATTAATTGCATATATAACTTTTTTTTCCATTGATCCAGTATAATAAAAACTCAACTAATACGCCTGATTTTACACATCAGTTAAAAAAACAACATATCAATCTCACTTTTTTTCCTTTTTTTCCATCTTTTTTTTCTTCTGCTTCATCTGATTAGTAACTGGTCCTAAATGCTGGGTGTATTTCAGAAAATAGAAGTCAGAAGTGTCAAAAAATTATATATATCAGATGCTGTATGTCTGTCATATGGATTGCACAACTTTTCTTAAAAAAAAACAACTTTTTGCAAAGCTTTGAACATGTGATTTTTTTTTCACTGAATTGTACATTTTTTCCCTTGATGCATACGTGCTGGAAATTAAATATCTAAAGTTACCAAATCTATGAGTGATTGTAATGTACAAACATACAGGTAGCCATCAGCAGGGTGGCGAATATTACTTACTAATACTCATGTAGCTGTTTCATGCTTTAAACTCTCATTTCAGCACTTCCCTTCATTTTGTTTTTTTTTAAAGAAGTTAAGAATATGATCAAAATGAGCAACACTTGAACTTCAACAAAGGATACGCAGCAACACCCACTCATGCAAAATGTGTCTTTAGTCAGAATCCAGTCAGAAGTGCAGGCTGTAAGAGTTTGTGTTGGCCGGGGCAAAGCAAGAAGAGTCATCTTCTTCTCGGAGTCTCTCGCTCCGCCCCCCTGTCCAATGAGTTACACAGTATTTGAGCCTTCAGGAGACTAAAGCCAGACACTGCAGAGACAGGGGGACAAGGAGCTTGAGATTTGGCTCCCAGATTTTAGTTATCAGCACGTTATTATTATATTTGTTGTTATTCACATAACCACTTGAGGCAGGAAAGATGGCTCCTTAACGTACTGTGGCTACTGATCTTTGTTTTTTTTTTTTTTTTTAATCTCCCAGCTGTATTTTCTACTGGAATACTCACTCCTACGGACTTCCTCGACCTGCCGTCCACCACCATGTTGACTGAACCGTGCAGCACCATGTCGACTGGGTCAGACGTTCGAGATCTGACTCTCTTACCCCCAGGACCCCCCGTGCCCTCCCTGCCGGGAGCCGGTGGCGGTTGCGGGATGTCTGTAGGCGGCAACCAGTGGACCCAACTTCTGGACCTCCACCCTGGCTCTCCCTACGGCTCTCTGCCCTCCCACCACTCCCTCATCAAGCAGGAACCAGGTTGGGGCGCCGCTGACCCCATAGAGGACCCTCACTGTAGCCTCGGGGCCTTCACGGTGCACTTCTCAGGTCAGTTCACAGGCTCGGGCCCCTGTCGGGTCGGGGCCTTCGGAGAACCCACTGCAGGCCAGCCGCGGGTTTTCCCCAACGGAAGCTACCTGCCCGGCTGTGTGGACAGCCCTCCTGCACCCAGGAACCAGGGTAAGTCCAGCTCTGTCTTCTCTAATCAGCTTAATATTATGCATGTGTGATTGCTACCAATCAACAAAAGCCAGGTTATATTAGTCAAAGAGTGCTTTCTTAACGTGTGTGTAGCATCTCCTGTTCCATGTGTTAATGATGCGTACGTACATGTTTAGGATTCATCAATACCTATTTGTCATGTTTAGCTCTAGGTCACTTTCTCCCCACGTCACAAATGGGCCTAACAGCTTCCTGGTAGAGATCTATAACAGTTCCTTGGCAGTGATGTTTGCAAAAAAAAAAACACAAAAAAACACAAAAAAACGAACAGATGTTCGATCAGCGGCAGAGTAACAATAAATACCAAAAAAACGTTATTGCATCATCACAAATGAGTCATTGTTTTGAGTTAATATTTCAAAACAGATAATTACGTTGACTATTTATTGAGTTTTCACTAGGCCCTAACACGGCATCTGTTATTTAGCTTTGTGTCAAATAGAACGTAATAATAATAAAGTCTACACTGCTTTCATCTGAAATTCAGGTACTTTTGCAGATTCACACGTTTAGTGTTTTATTATTATTCTCAAAGAATTTAATTTCTTTGAGTAAAATAATAAATAATACAAATTATTATTATTATTATTTATATAATAGATAATATATGCTAACCATTCAATGGTTGCTGTTTTAAGAACCACAATTTAGTCCAGTTAATTAAATTATTTACATCACAGAATGGGAAAGCTCACTCCACTGACTGTGAATTCATGAGTTTTTACTTTTAGTGACATATGTTTGCATGTTTTGTTTTACTGTTTTTATTACATTGACCAAAGCTGTGAAACAACTTATTCAGTTAGAAAAAAAAAAGAATTGAGAAGGATTTTCTCAAAAGACTTCCTCATATAATCAAACAAAACAAGAACACATGCAAGTTTAAGTTGACCTTATTTGTCCCATTGATACATTTATGATTGAGCGATCATTTATCTGGAATCCTAATCCGAGATCAAACCCCCCCCCCCTTCCTTTCTTTTGTAACGTTACCACGGATACGATTTCTCTACCTTTACTGTAAACAAAGTTCATGGCCGTTGTCTGTTGGGGCTCATTACTCAGGTCAGAGGTTTAAACCCCTGTGTGTCTGGTGATGTGACTCTCAGAGACAGTAAGCAGCGAGTCTTGTTTTCTCTGTGGAAAGTAATTTCTGATGAAGTGATAAAATGTTCAGCAGGCTGTTGGGATTTAAGTAAGAATTTCTGAGTCATTTTTCTCAGAAACGTTTCAACGTCCCTTTCGGGCCTGAAGCAGGATATAGCGGCCTGCATATGTGTGTGTGCAATAAATGTTGCAAGCATACTGTGTGTGTGTGTGTGTGTATGAGATAATTCAGTTTCCACGTCGCTTCCTCAAATTTAACAATTGGCGTTCACTTGCTGTGCATTTTAATATATTGAACTGAAATAATTACACTTATACAAGTGATTATTTGCTGTTTTCTACTTGTAATTTAGTTAACATGCACACAATTCATTGTTCATTTCTAGGAATATTCTACAATCACTCATCTCATCTGTCTGTGCCAAATTTCTTCTTTTTTTTTTTCCACCTGCCATAAATATTGCAACCACAAAGCCAAAGATAAATGGGGGGAGAGAGAGAGAGAGAGAAAGAGGATTTAGTAGTTTGATGAATGTCTCTCTGTGGTAACCCTGCCAGGGACTAAGAGCTACTACCAGCAGGATTCAGATAACTGACCAGATACCGGAGGCTTCAGAATGTTACAGTCATTTGCGAGGCGGCGATCTAATGACTCGACCAGGCAAATGAGAGCGTCTTTAACTTTCCGTTGCTTGTGTTTTCTTGTTTTGTTTTTTTTTCTCTCTCTCAGGTTACGGAGCAGTGGGCTTTGACAGCAACCCCAGTTACGGCCACACTCCGTCCCACCACACCCCTCAGCTCTCCAGCCTGTCCTTCAAACACGAGGACACGCTGTCGCCGCCCAACAACTTAGGTAAAACCGTCGTGTCACGGCAAGGTCACGCAAATAAGACATTGTTTTTTTTTTTATTTTTATCACCAGAAAATCTATCTAATCCACTTTCCCCTCCGTGTCTGCCTGGGCCTTTCCAAAACGCATTCATAGACACACACTCATACATAAACACACTGTTCCTCTCGCTCATTAAACATATGGTAAATGACTCTGGATATGATAACTTGAGGAAACGGCTTTATGTGGCTCCGCTGGAATGTCTAAAACTGTCTGGGGGCCAATATACTATATGAACCTGAAAAGGGCCACTGTTTCTAAATTGACCTGTTCTCTCTTTGAAAAAAAAAATGGAGGTGTGTGACTGCCTTTTAAATTAACCCGTAATAGTAGAGAAATTAGAATATAATTATTTGCCATGTAGACAGCTTTCACAACTTCTTCACAAGAACTTTTTTTTTTCCCGCTCTACGCAGTTGAGCAGCAGTATCCGGCTGCTCCTCCTGTGTTCGGCTGCCACAACCCTACAGATTCCTGCCCGAGCAGCCAACCTCTACTGCTGAGGAACTACAACAGGTACAAATACTCGTCTCGCGTTTGACTCCCGCTCCATTGAAGCCTCTTTTTTTTTGGAACAATCCCGCTACCCACCCCCACAGAATAGAAGAAGAAAAAAAGACGTTTTCCCTCATTTATTGATTGATGTCAGAGATTCTTTCCACTAACACCGCATGCAGCTCACTCACTTGCTGGTAATTTTTAGAAGTGTGAACTCTCTCTGATCCTGATGTTAAGCCCCGCGTCTGCCTCTGCACCGTCTGGGCTGTGAATCCTAATTTGTTCTGAGGTTAAGTGCTGCCCACTGCTACTCGACAGGCCAAAACAAACATGGAGTGATCTACTGCTGAGCGTCCACCCCTCAGGAAAAATGAGGAGAAAAGTAAAAAAAAAGACAAGTTCAGTGAAAGTGAGAGTTGAGTGGGAGAGGGGGAGTTAAAGGCTGAGAATCGACTCCTCTTTTTTTTTTCCTTTTCTTTTTAGTTTTTTAATCTCTACGCACTTTTCCAGCTTGTTTTCATTTTTTGATGCTAAACATCTCCGAGGGCAAATTAGGATGAAATTCCTTGAATGCTGCCCCGGCGATGTTATTGGGGAAAAGGAACATGTGCAACCCAAATACTGGAACAGGCGGCTGATAAGAGAAGGGAAGACTTTCACTGTTGTCAGAGCTTATGGCGCGAACTGGAAACCTTCAAAAAAAACACGGGGAACATGCACATACACACACACACGCTGTAAATGTCAGATATCAGTGAGTCTTTCCACACAGTTTACCATAGTTCCGAGCTGATTAGCGAGCCGTAGCGATCCTTCCCTCAAGGACTTCTCAAGGAATGCTGTCCAGAATTCCCCTGAAACTGTTTCCCGCTTTTAATGATACTGAGGACAGAGTGATGTCATGCGCTGGTCCACGGTGTACTAGGCACGGAGGCACTCACCCCCGCACCAATCGCATCTCCGAGTGTGTGTGTGTGTGTTTCTGTGCTCTGCTTGTGTGCACTAGTGTGATGTGCCAAGGTAAAGAATGGCTCAGAGCCCATGTTTTATAATGAAGCCATCGAGGAGAGTGGTGGGTGGAGAGGCTCTGCTAATAAGCAAAACCGCTCGGAGTTCCCCCTGAATCAAATGTCTTTATTAGCCATAAACGGGGAGAGGAGTGATCATTTTATATGAATCGCCAGTGTTTTCGAATTCTCTCAATATATGTAAAATATACAGTAAGAAAAAAACACATCTTATTTAACGTTTCTCAAAGCTAACCCTGTTCATTAACATTTCATTGTGTCAACAGATTTTTACCACAACTATTGGTATTTTCTCACTGCCGTGCTGTACTGTGTGTTTTACTCAGTGATAACCTGTACCAAATGGCATCTCAGCTGGAGTGTGTAACATGGAACCAAATGAACAGCCTCGCATCTTCCATGAAGAGGTGAGCATCATTTTCTTCTTCCAAAAAAACCTTTATTGTCTTCAGAGTAAGTACATACACTTTAGTTACCTTAGTTAAGTAGAAATTTTGGGGATGGAGTGACTACTTTTCAGATGATTTTTTTCTTATATTTCTTATTTCTGACATTTACATTCAATTAATCTATATCTTCTACTCCTTTTCTCATTTATATATATATATATATCCTCGTTGCTCCTATTTCATTCTTGTTTTATGTCTATTGAGCCAACAAAAAAGTGATTTTCTGCCAGAAAATGCATTATTTGACCTGCTACGCACCATAAATTGTAACCAATCCAGCCCTTTTTTTTCTGTTTAAAATACCTTTAAAAGGACAATACAACACATAAAATACTTTTTTTCTCCTGCCAATATGTAATTTGAGTAAATTGGGTGTATTAAATTTATTTAATAGATTATAGCCACACTTATTACCTGTTACTTTTAAAGGGATGATACAACACATAAACTGTTGCAAAAGCAACTGATTACAGCTCATGGATTTTGACTGACTTTTAATATTACTTTTACTTGTATACTTCAGGTAGAAACCAGTACTTTTACGCTTTTAGTTGAGTAAAAAGCTTGAGTTGATACTCTTTAACGAGTGTCTTCTACCTGAGTAATGACTGTACCAATACTTTTGATGTCTCTGAAAGTCTTGACCGGTGTATGTAGAAATGCAAGAGAAGAGGAGGATTGGACCAGATGAGAAAGAAAGAGCGTAATAATGTATATTTGTACTTCTTCTGCATGTTTTATAAACTAGTTTCCAATGTTTTCATTATTTTCTTTTTGCTCCTGCCCGGTAGTGGCCATACAACCACCTATGACACTGAACCCATCGCCCCGCCTCCACCAATGCTTCTCAGTGCCCAGTACCACATACACACACACGGTGTCTTCAGAGGACTTCAAGTAAGTAAAAATCGATGCATCATTTATACACAGAACCAACAACACGTGAAGATGTGCAGTGAATTGATACTAAAGTGAACATCTCACCTGTCTTCTCTTACTCCTCTTTCACAAAGGATGTCAGGCGGGTACCCAGCATCGCTCCTCCGGTCGTGAGGTCATCAGACGTCAACGAGAAGCGTCCGTTCGTCTGCGCTTATCCCGGCTGCAGCAAGAGATACTTCAAGCTTTCACACCTGCAGATGCACGGCCGCAAGCACACGGGTGAGATCATGCGCTTGCTTCCTCAGACCTCAAAATGCTTCTCCTTTATACAAATAACAGCAAAGGAGACTGAAAATATTGGTGGCAGAGATGGCACTAACAGTGACATAAAAGCTTGTTATTTTCCCCCGTCAGAAGGATGATAACAGTGATAATGATGGAGATGGGGGTGCTTGTGTTGCAGGAGAGAAGCCTTACCAGTGTGATTTCACAGACTGCGGCCGTAGATTCTCACGCTCGGACCAGTTGAAGAGACACCAGCGCAGACACACAGGTACTGTGGTACTGTGGTAGTTTGATTAGCTATGGTGAATTAAAAAATAGCTTTTCTACAAATTTCTACAAATGATCTGCTTTTGCAAATAATCTCGTCTCTTACCTACTCCATCGAAATGAGTCACTTTGGCCCAAAAATACATTTTGAGTCTTCTATATGTCTGCAAAGCTTCACAGAGATACCAACATTATGTTTCTACTCCAAATATTCACTGAGATATGCTTTTACAAAGTTTGACTGCCCTTTTGATAAAAATGCCTTTAGAGATAATCATTTTTTAATTTTTTTTTTTTTTAATTTTAATTACAGCCTCAGACAGCAAATTAACGATAACTACATTTTTTGATTATACGGAGCGGGCAACAGCTTTATTTTTTCCAAAATATATGAGCCAACATGGGAAACAAGTGTAATTAGCTAATTTAATTATTAGAGTTTTGTTTTCTTTCAGTGGTTGACAGCATAAAAGGGTCATTCATCCTAAGTGATTACAAAATCCCCCCCCAAAAAAAGAAAAAAGGTCATGTTGACCCCCTAAACAGCGTAATTTGTAATGCTATCCCACCAGTGATTGCACCGTCCAATCATGGGCTATATTTAAACCTTTGAACTTTGCCTCACCCTCGCCTTATTTCTTTTTTTCTGGCTTCTCCGCGTAGGAGTGAAGCCGTTTCAGTGCGAGACCTGCCAGAGAAAGTTTTCACGGTCAGACCACCTTAAGACGCACACTCGGACTCATACAGGTAAAACAAGTGCGTATACCTTTATTTTCTTACCTCTGCATTCTTCTCCCATTGATATATACATAAATATACATATATTTTTTGAAAAGATGGTCTCTCTGATGTTGATTCGTGCACAACAAGGCACTCCGAGAGCAGAATTCACTCTAAAGCAATGATTTCCCTCTGTTTTTCCTTGTTCGTCCCCTCCCTGTCAGGTGAGAAGCCCTTTACCTGCCGCTGGTCCAACTGTCAGAAGAAGTTTGCCCGCTCTGACGAGCTGGTGCGCCACCACAGCATGCACCAGAGGAACCTGACCAAGCTGCAGCCTGCCATCTGAGCAGCGAGAGGAGGAGGACAAAGAGGAAGGTGACAATATGTTGTGCCAAGCTAGCAGAGAAAAAAGATGCTTGGAGCCTGGTCAGCGGTTTGATGGTGCCGTGCCAGACTGGCGGAGGTGGCGGGCACAGCTGATGCCTCCCTCAGCTACAAGATGCCAGGAGAGCACACTTCGCCGATAATCCACCAGATCTTCAAGACGCGCACTCGACTAGCACTCACTTTTTTTGGGGGGTTATTTGACATTTTGAGACTTCGGAGAGGGTACGATACCGCAGTTGTTCTGAGCCACGGAGAACTGATGAGGAAAATGTTGATGACCTGTTTTAGATATTTTAGTACACTTGCACTGGCTTCTTGTTTTATTGTTTTAAAGAAATGTGTCACCTTAAAAATGTGCTGGACCCCTTGTAAACTGGATTTAGGAAATGGACAATGTGTCACGTTTTTGTCCATGAGTTTGAAGACAGATATTTTTTTGTTTTGTTTTGTTTTTGCTTCGGGGAATGTGAACATTTTTATATTCTTACATCACACATGATACTCACCTAATACCTTTGTATATATGTGGTGTATTTGCTTAATTTTATAGACATTCCTTTTTGTATTTTGTATGTTTTTTAAGTGTATAAAACATTGATCCACATAATAGTCAGAGGTACTTGTGTATGCTTGTGTATGTGTGTGTGTGTGTGTGTGTGTGTGTGTGTGTGTGTGTGTGTGTGTGGTAAAGAGACATAATAAGCGAGGTGTTGGTGTTGTTAGGTTAAGAGGCCATATATGAGCGTCGATGGTGTTGAGGTGGTGTGTGTGTGTGTGTGTGACAGACAGTAAAACAGCACCCCGCTGTGACTCTGACAGGGTGCAGGTCTCACCCTCCTAAATCTTCGACACACATCTTCATAAGTAGGAACATCTGGAGCCCAATAAATCTCATTAGAAAAGACACATACCTCAGTGTCAGCTGTACCCCTTCTGCATGCACTGGGCCCCAATACACACACACACATACACACACCTAGCCCTGGTGTCAAGAGGAGCATTTTACACCCTGGAACCACATGATGGCAGTATCAGCCTTTCCAGTCCAGGAGATGGTGACTTGAGCTTTTTTCCATTTTTACAAGAGCTGCTGGTGTGTGACTGAAGCCAAAAGGCTGCTTATATCGTTACACCTCAGTCTTATTGTGGTCATTTTTGCATCCAAAAAAAAAAAAAGTTGGCATGTCAATAAAATACAATAAATATGTTAATATCAACCAAAGTGAGTGACAGGAAGGTGCATTCAGAGTGTGCGCTGACCTATCAAATATACATGACGCCGGATGGGGTCGTGTCAGCGTGTGAGTCTACAGGAGACGGGATGCTTCACCTACAGCAGGTGCGTTAATAAAACATGAGTGGATGCGGGCGCGGGGGCCGTCGCACGGCTCTGCGGGTTAATGATGTCATATAAGTGGAAAAGCAACGTAAACACGCACATACGAGCGCGGTATATTTAGCTGTTGGCTACGTGGAAACTGAAAGCGTTCGCTGATGCCCAAGAGGAAGACACACACAGAACAGTATGTGCACCCACATCTGCACCACTCGTTCCCTTTTTTTTTTTTTTTTTTTTCACAGCAAACCGTGACACTTGCCAAACCAACGGGAGGATTAAAATGCCGCTCTCTCCCGTTTCAGGGTCACAAGATGGCTCATTTGAAGTGGTGATTCGGCTTGTTTTCCAATCCACATAATGGCTGCGAGGTAGTGTCTCTGTGATGTGCTGCTTCTTAATCCAATGCACTTTGATTAGGAAGTGCTTCCCTTTGTTCTCTCTCTGCAGGGGCGCCGGCGAGCGGAGGAAGATCAGAGGGACAGCGGAGTTGAACATTTTACTCACTCCAGTTCACTCTTAACCGGAGACTGCCAAGGCTGCGGAAAAGAGCGTAAGGAACTCGTGCTTTAAACGTCCTCAATCATTACCGCCGTCATTACCCGCACACTCAAAGAGACGCCGACCTCAGGCCTTACCATTGATCTGCCCGGATCTACATTCCTTGCAAGTGGGGCTGATTGAGAAAATAAAAAAAAAAAGTAAAAAGTTTTCCGATTGGAGACGAGGATGGGAGGAAGTGTAATATCTGGTAACAAAACAAACGCCCGCAGTCCCGTTCTGCCAAATGTTACCGCCGATCTGAACGCATGAACACACATATACACGCGTGCGCGCGCTCGCACGCATGTACACACGCGCCACCAGATGCCCCCTCAGCTGTAATGCTGGCTGTTTGCCTTTAAGGGGGTGTCGGCGTGGGTAATCTCAGGTGACGTACACCTGGTAACGCACAGCCCAAGACATCTGTAGGACAGCAGGCCTGCTAGCTTCAGAGCCCCCCTATCCACGCGCAACCCCCCCAAAATGTTTCTTCGATATAACCTCGCTGTTGCAAACCGAAAGCTAGAAACCATGCACGTTTCGCTCCACATATAGAAACTTTACTTCCTACGTGCACACTAAAACGAGTCTGCGGCGCTTTAACGTTTTAGTTTTTTTTCTGCTCTGATAAAGAAAGATCACTTCGATTTTTCGTTGTTCGGCAAAGTCCCAGGTGGATCTGACATTAGCGCACAGCTCCTGCTGTGTATTCTTTGCGCCAAAAAAAAAAAAAGACATTATTTAACCTCTGGGTGCCGGATGGGTCAATGCACAAGTAGGCTTCTATGAGCCCCGAGGGATCGTTAACAAGGTCAAGGCCCCAGAGAGGAAACTTAACGGGGTTAGGACGAGGAGGAGCAGGAGGAGGAGGAGCAGGAGCCCCGCTGCACCGGCAGGAGGCGCTGTCAGGGACCGCTAGCGTGTTAAGCGAAGCATGTTCTTAGTTGTATTCCCAGACAGTCTCGCCATCCCCTCGGGCGAGCGCTCTTGTGCAGAGCTGCTGCTCACACAGTTTGAGGGGCCTAGGGGTTCTTGGGGAGTATTCCCCCTGGTCCGCCAGGGAGCCTGAGGGGCTCCGGTGTGCGGGAGCTCTGGGAACGCGGAGGGCCTTGGGGGGCCTGGAGCTCAGATGGGGCCTGGAGGGTAAACTTTCTCACTCAGGGAGCAGAGATGGAGCAAATGCAGAAAGACAGTGAGGGGGAAACACCTTGAGAGGAGTCTGTTAGATACACGGGGCAGCAGCCGGGCGCGTCCCACGAGGGCAACACAGAAACACAAACACACACACACACACACAAATGTATACTCTCGACTCAATATGTGGGCCAGCCAATGAAGGCAGAGGGGAGCTTTTTAAAAATTCCTTTCTCTCCTTCCCCGTCCATTCTTTTTTTGATCTTCTGCTTCCTCCCTCCCGCTGTCTCCTCTATTCCACTGGAAGACGTTAACTTCTAACAGGATTAGATGAATCGGCATCATGTGAGATACGAGATCACAAATCAAAACAAGCCCCCCCCCCGCCCCAGGGGGGCAGTGGTGGGACGGGAGGGATGAAACGAGGCCCGGTCCCCCCCCTCTTCTCCTAGCAGGGACGAAGGGAACGGAGGAAGGAGGGAGACAAATGTCGACAAATGGAGCGAGAGACGCTTCCCGTCCAAAGACACGGGGTCTCACCGGGATAGCGCCATCTCCGCCCTCGCCGTCACGAACTCCAAAGCAAACTCTACCGGGACACTTTGCCAGTCTTTTAATTAAAACTTTAGAAAGTCCCCGTCCCCCCGGCATATATCATGAAAAGATATGCGGCGGCCTGTCAGGATGAGTGGGCGACTGGAAGCGGCGAAGCTGTTTGAAACTGATTTTGAGTCACCCTGACCCCAGTCCAAAAGACCTCCATTACTCCAAAGGCAGTTACAATTAGTTACCAACTCACTAGTTTTATGGTTCCTAAATTGAAATGTATTGCTCTCTAAAGCCCTCTCTCTAATTGTGTAGTCATTAATGGCCGATTCCTTATCTACACCGCGTTGATGGGCTCATAAAAACTCATGATGATAGACGAGCACGGGTGCAGTTGTTAAAAAAAGAAATATCCGGCAGGCTGTGTGCGGGCGGTGAGTTCCGCGCTGTCGCCACCAGGAGGAGTAGAGTCCCGTGGTGGGGAAAGGAGTCGGCGAACCACTTCCTCTGAGATGACATGAAAGATTGATGGACATCTTCAAGCTTCATTGTCCATAAGTAGAAACATGCAAGCCGCTGGATTAGCCTACATCCACATGACACGCACATACGCTCATACAACTTGCACGAGCACAGAACAAAGTCAAAGTTCACCCTTTGCGCCATTGCGGCCATTTAAGAAGAAGATTTGGAGCACAATGAATAGAGCGCCTCGATTCATATTCACTCACACATACTTGTAACTGTTCTATTTTTCTGCAAATGTTAAGAGAAACATCTGGTGGAGAAATCCTGACTCTTGAACTGACCTAAGTGTCATATTTAAACATATTGAGGACCAAAAAAAAAATGTAATTAGTCTGTTAGAGTTCTCAATAGAAAGCGCATCCTTCTCCATCATGTATACTGTGCACAGTTTAGATCAGGGGTGTCGAATTCAGTTTAGTTAATGGGATCACAAATCAGAATAAGTAAAAATAAATGTCTGAATAACAACAGCTACAGATTTAACAGCAGCAGGCAGAGTTATCTCCTGCCTTACAAACCATTTACAAATCAAAACTGTAAATATATGATCCCTTGACCCCCTGAAGGATGCTCACTGACTTTTTTTTCTGTGAAGAAATGGTCCATTTTTTGGTCAGTAATCCAGTGGGTCCCATCCGACTCTTTAGCAGGTTCTGGTTCTGGCCCCGGGGCCGTTTGTTTGACACCCCTGGTTTAGCTGATGTCCTAATTGAATATACAGATTTTTTTTAAACATTTATGTGTTTATAACTAGTTGCAATCTGAGAGGTTGTAATAATACTGCTACTAATGATGGTAAACTATTATGTTATACACCATAAAGGAACAAATCTCTGTATTTTCATGCAGCCCTTGTGTGCACATCAACAGTAATTTGACCTCCATTGAGAAGAGAAAGCTAATCTTTTCTTTAAAGACACCGTTCAGTCAAACAAATATAAAATGTCCTGTTTAAACACCTTGATAATAACAGGAATAGCCCTCTTTTCTTTTCTTTTCTTTTTTTTTTAGCTAATATGCAACTTATTATATAATGTGCAGAAATCCTGTTATGAAAGCCTGAGCACAGGATGGGTCTGATGTCCCAAAGATCATTACAAACAACACCCTGGGCACAAATCCCCCAGAGTGGAAGGAACAAACACAAGAGATAAAAGACAAAGATGAGGGAGCGCACAGATATTCAGACGAAAATAGGGCATCATGATGATAGAGTCGGTAAGGAGCAGTGGGGCTGGGGTGGGGGGGGTGGGGGGTTAGGAAGCGTCGGGTGCTGCGTAGTTCGTTATGCGGACAGTTTAATTGCAGCAGTCATTTTGGGTTTGCTGCTGTTGATTGCTGATACGGAAATGGCAGTGTACTATGAAAGAAAAAAAAAAAAAAGAAGCTCTTTAAAGGGAGATCGTCGGTGGACAAGACGAAATGGAAATGATCCTGGATGAGGAGGCTCACGGTCTCGGACATCAATATGCTACACTATATGACCCTCCTCTCTCAACTGTCTTCGCCCTGCTCTCACCCTGAGGGCTCATTACTATTAGCGGAGAGAAGGGAGGGGGGTGATGCACGCAGACGCTCATATGAGAGCCGTCTCAAAGCATTACTGTACACACACTCCCCCAGTGTGAATGATTAGGGACCCATCGCAAAAGAGGAGGGGCGGGATAAACATGGCTGCGAGGCAGGCTTCGGAGAGTCCATTTGGTTCTTTTACATCTCCGCTGCTTAATACTCCTCCACCTTCACTCACACATCGGCCACAGACGCACAGATGCACACTGACACATGACAAACCTCATATGCTATTCGGAGGAAGTATATTGAGCTACTTAGTGTTTTAGGCCTCCCAATTATTCAAATGCATGACGCAAGACTGACCCCACACTCTCTCCAGCGAGGCCATTATGTTATCTAATAGGCTTTTATCAGAGCCAAGAAATCACCAAAAACTTCAGGCAACACCTTCACTTTTAAGGTTCTTTAAGGTTCTGCTGCATTTTGTCAAACAAAGGGTGAATTCAATAGAAAATAAACCTGTATTCGTGGACGCCGTTCTGCCAGAAATGGCTGCTTGCCACCCATTTCCGAGAAATCCTTCATGAAATAATCAAACACGAAAAGTCAAAGTCAAATATAAGCACAAACAGGATTTGTATGAGAAAAAAAATTCGCTTTCAAGACATTTTTGCGTCTGCAGTCGTGGCTGCTTGAAGAGAAGGTCCTGCGTTACAACAGAATAACACAGCCCACACATACATCGCCCTGTCCCTTGTTCCTAATGAGCTTTATCGCATTGGTCCCGCTTGACTTGTCTTGCTAACTGGCACACATATATCCATATGTTCCACATGAGCAGGCAGAGGGGACAGGCTGGGTGGCAGAGCTGCTTTCTCAGTTACATCTGAGACTTTTAACTGCGACAGCCAGCAGCAACGGCGAGTCAGCTCAGCTCCATCTCCGTTGTGCGTGCGCGGGCCTGAGTGTGTAGACTACAATTAGTCATGAGCGGTGTTAACAGCGTCCGCTTGTTCCTGATGTTCAGTGAGTCAAAAAGTCAAGCGCAGGCTTTTTGAACGGCCTGCATCCAACACAGCTGCGGTACCCTAAGTACATACTGTGTAAATGCTGAATGCTAAATGAGAATCTTAGGTTGACAAAAAACTAAAAAGAAAGATTGACAGAGAACTAATCAAACACACGACAAACATGTTTATTGTCTTGAATAAAACTGCTCTTTTCCAGTAAGAAGACGCGGATTGTGCGAGTCCGTTGACACTAAATGCGATGGATGCTGTACGTTTCTATTCGAAACCAATGTAAACAGCATGATGACACATGATGGTGCTTCGAGCTACGCAATGGATGCGATAAGCGTGATGCAATGGGGCTTCATCAGTTCATAGGCATTGGTCTGACTAGTCCAGAGTAGTGCAGGTGCCTATGAACTGTTCAAGCCCCTTGGAAAAAAACTGTGAAACGTCTTCCTAGACAAATACAAGTCCAGTTGCCTATGATTCAGTTTGAGAGAGCATAGACCAGTTTCTTTTTCAGAACACTTGATCATGCTGTGAACGACTTAACCAAGTCTCTAATTTTCTATCTGCTGCCTTCGAACTGCAGAGGCAGCCAACTGCCAGATCCTCCTGGCCGCTTTCTCCATCCTCGGCAGCATGGAGAGCGTGCTCAGCTGGTTCGACTCTCTGGAAGGTACCACAGGGTGTCATGGAGAGGTGTCGAAGTCTCATGAGGTAACCAACTGGTGTTCCGCCAAGGTTCTGCGCTTGGCCCACTTTTATTCTCACTGTACACCACTTCACTGGGCTTTGCCATCAAGTCGCATGGCTTCTCATACCACCGCTATGCTGACAACACCCAGCTGTTTGCGTCCTTTACCCTCCAGAGGATAACACAGTCCCAGCATGCATTGCTGCTTGGATGGGAGATCGGCACCTCCGACTGAATGTGTCCAAAACCAGGCTTCTTTTCTCAACTTGACTGTGGAGTTAATTTTATCCATGTTAAAACCATCCATGTTGGGGTTATACTAAATGAGCAGCTGACCTTCACAGATCACACTGCGGAAGTCTCCCAGTCATGTAGATTAATTTTATGTAACATCAAGATGATTCTGCCATTCCTCTCTGAAACATGCAGCAGTCCTAGTCCAAGTGTCGGTCATCTCATGACTGGACAATTCACTCCTAGTTAGACTACCAGCATTTGCTGTTTGACCTTTGATCTGAGTGATTTATTTAGTTTAGATCATTTTGATGACATGGTCAAACAGCCATAACTGTCCAACCTCAGAATTATGAAATTATAAAACATCTCTATTTAAAGATGACCATATTGCTTAAAGTGTAGAGTAATACGTTATTAGAAAGGTGATCCACCCATCCTCCTACGTGAAAAGACACCATAGTAATGCATAGCAAGTTAAAGGGATAGTTCAGTTTTATGGGACTATGGGAATCATCACCATGATTCCCATAGTCATAGCAATAGGTGTTTTACCTTTTGTCAATACAAGCTGTTTTCAGGCCAGTCAGACCAAGTTGGACTTCATACACGCCTTTGTGGCAAAGGAATCTGAAAATCGCATGTTTAGTGCAGCTTCTTCTATCAACAAACCAAGCGCTGGCACTGCCTGAGATGTGCATTCTGTATCACTCCGCCCAGTGGCTTACTGAGGAAAGTAGTCCTGAATATTTGCTTTATGTGTATGCATCATGATGTTAGTTCTCATAATCTGGTGAACGTGCAGGTCACAAATCATCAAGTGTTTGGGAGTTACTGGATTGCATATTTACTGAATTTGATGAAACCAAAAAATACCATTAGCTGCATAGTAGTAGCTGAGCAACTCATGACTCTGCTGTTTTATCAACAAAAAAAAGGGTGAAGGATCTATTGCGATAATTATGGAAATAATGACGATGGGCGAATTTTCAAAAACGTTAAAACTATCCTTTTAAGCCTCTATCCTTGTCTCTAGCTTCATTACAGCATCTAATAACTTTAAAAGCCCTTAACTTCAACTTTAACGGTAAAGTTTTTCTTCTTAACACATACACAAACACAAAAAATATGTTTTCTTTTTCTTTATTTTGACAATTAATGAGCATGTGCTGTGTGGTATAAAAGACGTGTTGATAGGTTTCTGACCATTTTTGATGTGGACTATTAATGGAAAAGGAAACAAGGGAAAAAAGTTGAGTAAATTCATCTTGACAAATCATAAATTTAGAAGTTACTCAAGTCACTTGAGTTGCATAATTCTATGCAACCATCACAGACTATTCCTTAAAAAGTAAAAGACAACGCACACACTTTTTGACAATGAGTTGTAAAATCAGTGCATCTGGTGACAGCAGATGACCTTGGGGTGATGTAACAGGAAGTAAGGAGTACATGAGACAGATGAGGAAAGGAAAATTGTCTACATACCCTTCATGTATTTAATGTTCCCCAAATCAAACCATTTTTCCAGCTGTAAAAGGGTAAAGCTCAGGTAATGATGCAAAGGACAATATAAATTCAACATGGAGTATACTGTTGGCTTCAGGTATACCAATAAATACATATTCAACTAAGTACAAAGAAAAAAAATATCTTTCACAGGCTATACTAAAACCAAACACGTGCAAAGATCATATCATTAAACACCAGTTTGTCAACAGTTCTTAAAGCAATTAACTAATTAAAAAATATCACTAAACAGATTTGGCCAGGAAAAACTGTAAACAAAAAAATCATGTGTCTTCAGGTTAAAAAAGTTGCCTAAATTAACACTGTATTCCTCTCAGACCTAAAGTTCATAAAGTTTATAAATAAATAAAATCAGAATAAATCTTCTGAGCGGTAGCTTCACATTAACATTGCTATTTAAAAAAAAACTGTTCCTGTATCTGACAGTTTGTGTAAAGCTCAGCATTCAGCTTTGACAGTTTTCATTAAAGACTATCTACACAGATCTCTGAGGCAGCAGAGCCGGCAATGCGGCTGGAAGGCACCATCGATGGAAAGTAAGTCCACTGGCTCTGGCTTTATTTCTGAATGTCAGAAAGAGAACCATGGATATGGACTCTAGTGTAAGGGTTAGTGGTAGGACCAACCTTCATCCCTTCTCTCCTTTCATATCTACACTGTTGGTTTTAAACCCAACACACTGATACATGTTCAACTATTATGAGGAAAGGATGGAGTGGCGGTAGTGGTGGTGGGCGGAGGTGCAAGAGTCTGATCTGTCATAGAAGACAAAGGTGTGTGTCTCCCTCCTTCTCTCTCTCTCTCTCCCTCTCTGTCACTCACACACACACGCATGCACGCACACACACACACACACGAAGCTGCATTAAGAGCTCATAGTTCATCATGGTTCCTAGTGAGGTCCTCTCCATAGTTGGTGGCCTGACTTCCCACAAACATGTTCCAATTCTCAAGAATCTCCTCTTTGGTCAGCATCTGGTCCTGGGAAGAGGGAAAAAAAGGGAGTGTCAGGCCATGGTTTTAGCTAAAATGCATTGTTTTCTTCTTGATGAAGCTGGAAAACTCTTTACCTTGTCCTGGTCAGACTCATAAACCAGATGCCTGGCCTCAGCCTGGGCGTGGTCGTAGTCTTGGGGCATAATCCAGTGGCGGATCTCGTCCTGGTCCATCTTACCATCTTTGTTCAGGTCTCTGAAGTCAGAGAACTGTTCCCTCTCAGTCTTCACCCAGTCTGGCTCTGGACCTCCGTCCTCATGAGCAAACATGTCGGCTAAAACAAGAAACATGCATGTTAGCAGGAACAGAAACATAAAAAATGTTTCATGGTTATGTTTAAAATACAAATACACATATACACTATAGATACTTTTATTCAAATATAAAGTTTTAAAAAGTATTTGAATCAAGCACTGTTGAAAATGTTACTCAATATTCTTTTCAACTTAATTACCAATAGTTGGCAAATAAATGATTAAGTGACTAATCGTATCTCTATTTCTCTGTAAGTCCTCACTTCGATGCTTGTGAAGTTCAGGGACTTCTTAAGAGGCACTAACATGCATTTAGATTGGAAGTCAGGAACAGACTCTTGTCGCCTTCTGACTTGTAATGGATTACAGCGTTATACAGAACACAGCTTTAATGCAGCAGCTGAAATTTGCATTTCTGCTTTTTTTTCCATCCATTTTAAATTAATTTGAATAAATTTCTCTTATTTCATTGCTTGCACTTACCGATATACTCATCCTCATCCACGTGTCCGTCACTGTTCTTGTCAATGTCCTCCAGTGTTTCCTGCATTTAAAATCAGTTAATGATGTCATTAAAGAGAAACTCACAAAGAAAAAAAATCACAAATCACTTCAAGTAATAAAAGAGAAACATGTCATCCCGGGCGGTACGAGTGAATGCATGAGGGTCGGCTTACAGATGAGTTGGCAGTCTGACACTACGGTTACAGGATTCCCTGCTGATGAAAACCAAACCCTCTACATTAAACGATGCTCTACACTTGCTTTTTGCAGCCATTAAAAAAAGAAAACAACTGGTAGATGGTTGTGTCGCTCATATCCTGGATGTGTGCGAATTTGACTAAACTGTTACTTAAAGGCCATGTGAACCGATCATTAGTTAACGACACATGCGCGTTGGTTAAGCTCAATGCATCCGGGTATAACGTGCACGCAGCTATACATTCAAATCACTGGATGCATCATTTCCTGCAGGTGAGATGCCCTCTCTGAACCGTGCTGCATTATTCATGGCTGTGTAGCTTCTGAGGTCGAAGAGCTGACTAATAATAAATAAGAACATCCCTATACTCACTTAACCTTTCAAAGCTTGCGTGTAAACAAGGAGATGTTCGATAAAAACATTAACCCGCAGACCACAACGGACCCCTTGTGTAAAATCTTCTTTACATTTCATAATCACAGGGAACATAATGACTTCAGTCAATATTCTTGACATAGTTTACTACTATGGAAAATACTTGTTTTTATACAATAAAGAGAGTATATTGACTTAAACAGATTATGAATTGCTTAAAGTGAAAATAAACACCAATAAATATCAACCAGACATTCAACCAAGCAATAAAGTTAATGAAGAACGTTTAACTAGTTATGCTGTATTAAATCCAGATAAAAAATATTAAACGCAAGCTAAAGTGGGTAGCCTCCCTTCTCTTATCATTTAATCACACTTATTTTCTCTCTTCACCGGTTTGAGAATTTGGGGTGTTTCATCTTGAAAATGTCTACAATGATTAATCAATTCATTTTCAATCAATTTTCAATTGACTCCAATACTCCCCACACCAATTATTTAATTGAATTTAGTAGGAATGACATCATCAGAGATCCTGCTCATTCAGGAAGCCAGCTACAAATGCTGGACAAATTCTTTTTCCACGGAAGACATTTTGATATGCCACAGAAGGAAAAATAGGAGGTTTAAAAATTAAAATGAATGATGATTTAATTCAGTGCAGCTGCTGCTGGCCCATTGTCACAATCATCATGGCTTCCTAGGACTCTTGAACAAAACAGAGGCATCGTCAATGTCAGTAACTAGGGCTGGGCAATTTATAGATTTTTTTTCCTGACTAATGTCCTAATGTTTTTCTCTAATCAAACTAAAAAAAATGTAAATTTTTATTTTATCAATAACATAATAAATTAAGAAAATGGTCTAGACCAATGTTAACAAATCAGTTTTTCAGGAATACAATTTTAAAAAAGCACCAATTGGCTCATTATTGTGCAAATTTTCATTTTAATTTATTTTTTTAATTAAATTGAAAAAATATGTCTCCTACTGAACATCCCTTGAGTATTGTTTTATTTATTTGTTGTTAAAAATGGATATTTTGGTTTCTAAAGGAGATCCTATTATATTATTTTGTCTCTAATTTTGTTTATTTGTTCCAAATGATTTTTATTTTTTCCGAGGTGTCACCTCATTGTATTGTCCTGTCTTGTATGTACTGTTTGCCTGTACTAAATATGTTCAAAAAATTAAATAAAACAATTGAGATGCAGTTCAGCCACTTCACAAATCGTAAGAAAGAAAAAAAAATCCAATTCATTGAAAGAAATCGAACACTTGTGTTTTTCCTACGATGAGCAGCCACATTTTTTTTCTTCTCCATTTGCAGTCAAGTGATCCTCAGGTAGGTTTCAGCAGCTTGATAGGAAGCTTGACATTTAAACAAAGTGCTCTGTCATGTGAGCGGCTCTGAAGGGGAGTAATTGTCGTTCAGCGAAATTAGATCATGACTTCGCATTCCTGTCTCAACCTGCACGATCCTTTACTCTCACCTACAATCATGACCTTTCTAAAGTGTCTCCCTCTTTGAACGGCTCCACGTTTTCTTCTTATGTGTCTTACTGTTACGCGCTTATGTGACGGATCCGACTTCACCCGGTCATTAGCCTCTTGCCGGATTCGCCACAATCAGAGACGCCGCCGCTGGCTGAGCAGTTCTTTGGTAACATTCAGTAACATCATAAAAAATGAGCGATTAATAATTAACTCTGTCAAATGGCTGGTACAACTTTTATGAACACGGAAGCATAGTGCATCACTGTGCTGAACGTTTGCCACGCAACTGTCCCACAAAGACAAATTTATATTTAAAGGCTGAGCCTTAAATGGGACAGTCGGTACATCCCAATGGACCTGCTCGAAAAAAAAAAAAAAAGAAAAGAAAAGAAGAAGAAACAATCATTTCTAGGTTGTTATCTAAATGTTTATATATAATTATATAAGCTCACATCTTTCTCTGTAATTGATTGTTTTAGAAGCAAACAAATGAAAGTTTTTGGTGCTCAGTATGCAACTGGATCACTCAATGAAGCAACAAACCAGACTAGTGTTACTACCTCGACCCTTTTTTACTCACACTTAACTACTGTGTGGTGGCAGAACAGCTTACCAGAACCACAGTATCCTTCATATGGTCAAACTCCTCAGGGTGGAGGAATGCCGTGAACTCTTCTCTGTCTGCTGCCAGGTCCCCGTTCAGATCAGCTGTTTTGAACCTCCTCTCGTCACGAGGAAGCATCTTCTTGAAGCTGAATTGGTCTGTTGTGTCCTCAAATTCCTCCGGGTTGGCTATGATAGGTAAAGAAAAAAAAATATATCAAGTTACTGTCACACTTATAAATAGCTGTGTAATAACCAAAGTGCAAACACAGTGCTCTCCAGACGCGTGAAGCCATACCAAGGTAGTATCCGTAAGTGGCTTGCTTGTACTCGTCCCATGAGATCTTGTTGTCTTTGTTCAGGTCGTAATCCGTCCACACTTTGGCTACGTTCTCGTACACGTAACGCTTCTGTACGCGTTTTATCCAGGCCTTGAGTTCGGCGGTGGTGATGTAGCCATCTCCGTCGCTGTCTATGCGGTCAACTATTTTACTGTTGGAAAGAGTGTGAAGAGGAGCGTTTGTTAGGAGTTATTTTGAAGTTTGTACATGATGTTTCAAAATAGAAGTAAACACACGCCGTCATGTCTTTTTCTTAAAGTTCCCATATCGTACACCTTTCCTGAAGTTGTGATATCCCTGACAAGATATATTTGTTATCATTGCAGTAGTTTCACATCTCCTGTCTGAAACAGGTCTTTTTATGTCCATCTTATTAATATTAATGAGCCACTCCTCTGTATAACTGATGGCTATGAATGGGAGATGGGTGCTATGTAATTGTGACATCCATCACAACTTCATAGAAGGCCCGGAACAGCTTGTTCTCTTCTGAATATGGGCTGTGTGCATTCCTCTGTGGACTGAGAGTTCTGCAACATGGGACATAATACTTCTTTATAATCAAAAACATAAGGGGCCTTTAAAGAGAATTATGTTCAGTTGTTTATTTGCCGTTTCCCCCTCAACGCCCAAAACACTATGAATACCTGCGGGCAAGAACCAGATAAATACTTGGTGGAGCCATTTTTACTACAAGAGACGTGGCTTCAATGGGACTACTCTAGTAGGAGGGGCAGGCGAACCCATGTTAGTGAAATATGCAGTGTAGCCATGGTGTATTCTTAGATCCCGATTGCCACGTTGTGATGTTACAGGGTTCCTCCCACCCTCAACACCACAGGAAAGACTTATTCCGAGGGGAAAGCCCATTTAGCCAACGTGTGTTACGTGGTGCCAACTTGTCATCCAGCGAAAGCGGAATGAGAAGGAACACAGCCTATTACACAACAGCAGACTGACAACTCCCCTCACACTTCATCACCTGCAAATGCTTCTTCAATTTATAATTAGGTTTTCGCCAATGCAATTAACCCCATTGCAATGACAATAACGCTCCTGCTTTTTTTTCGCACTTTGCACATCTGCTGGCATGCACATCTTTCTCAGGCACTTGTGAAATGTTAATGCCGTGAGTCTGAACTGTTACACGAAACGCAGAGGGGGCTGGGTAAGCCTGATTTACAGACAGAAACAGCCTGGTGACGGTTTCCCATTATCAGTATTATATTTTCTTACCTAAGCCTGTCCTTGCTCTCTTCGGAGGTGAGCTGGTCAAATGTTTTGGCCTCCTCTTTCCCCAGGAAGGCCTCATGGTCGTATTGGAAGCTTTTATTGTCTTGGTCGGTTCGCTTGCTCAGGTCTGTGTCGTGAATGACTCTTTCTTTCCTCACCGTCGGCTTCCCGGTAACGACGGCGGTGCAGAGGAGCACGACGCACACGAAGCCGAAGCCGTCCATCAGTCCCCGCTCTCTCCCGGAGGCTGAAAACTGAGCTTCTGAACAGGCCTGTGTGGCACGAGCGGGTTAGCTGTGGACCGTTAGCCGGGGCTGCTCGTGCGTCTCTGTCCGGGCTGCGTCTCCTCGGCAGCGCGGTTACAGCAACGTCAAAGGAGCTCCGCAACAAACCGGTTAAACCCGCAACTAGCCCGCAGCTAGGTCCACCGAGAGCCTGCCCACGGCCGTTCAATCACACTGTTTCAATCTTGTCCCTTTTCCTGAAGGAAGGGACGCAACCGAACCGGGGTTTCCTGCCGCCTTACGTACAGCCAATCGCGGTGCACGTTTCAGAGTTGGCCCCGCCTCCCGCGCTGACAGGCGCCCTGCTATTGGTCCACGGGACGTCGGTAACAAGAGAGGAGTTCAGGCGCCACGTTGCAAGCTGACAAACTCAATTCAGCGTGTCTGCAATGGGTCAGCGTGAGGGAGACGCATCAGAACATGTTTCTCCTGCTGGTGTATATATGGGATAATGTCAAAATGATTTTAAAACTGTAATTCATCTTGCCAACAGACATATTTGTCACTGACCCATATATAAAAATGGTTATCAATAAAGATAATCAACAATACTCGTTTTTACACTTCTAATATCTGATTCTACAAGGATAACTGGAAGTCATTTATTTTTGATTTGATTAATAAGAATATTCTTATGGATGATGAATATCATAGGCTTTGCAGTGAGGGGAGAAATTCAAAGCCCTCCCTTGTTTGTTGTATCAATAATTTTAATCATAGAAAAAACAACAACTTTTCAGTGCTTGTTTGTAAATATTTATATCTCTGACCTAACCGAACACAAGCCATTTAGAAATGACTCCTGTTGTGATGTCACAACAGTAGTGAAGGTTAATAGTAACTGCTCTGAACAGTATGGATTCATCCAAAACCGACAACGCTCCACCTACATAGTAAAAATGAGGAATAGTAAGTAAATAGTAAGCTTTCAACAGGTAAGGGAACAGTACCCGTACGGTCACATTTTGCAGTGTGCAAGTGACCCACACTATGCTATCCCATAAGTCATCAGGAGGGCAAGATGGCGGTGATATAGTACATCTGAATTATGCCTTTGACTGGCATTTGAGCAGTGATGACTGGTTAGTAGGCCATGCATATTAGTGCATCTGACGCTGCTTATGTGTCTGTATTCTACAAGATTAAAGACACGCCCAGTTCTAAAGACACGCCCACAAGACACCAACTACAAGACACGCCTACACTAGACCAGACTATGGCCTAAGATGCCACACAGACATTATATTTTGACGGTAGACCTAAATATTACCAGCTAACATAATAAGATGGTTTAGGGTTAGCTCTTGTTAATGTGCACATGCCATCTACAGCAAAGGAGTGCGGCCCCTGATCAAAGCCACGCCCACTTACAACACACCTATTTATGAAGTTATGACTACTTATGACACGCCCCTGTCTCGCAGCCTGCAGACAGACCCTTCTCACTGGTCCTGGATCCTGTAGCTGCCCCTCTGGAGAGCTTGTACTTGGCTTCTGTTTCTCCGACCGTCCCCAGTTCTCCGAGGGGTGTGACATTTTTACGGCGCTAGGCAAATCACAACAGAGTCTTTTGGTAGAGAGGGCGGAGAGGAAACAGGGTTTTTCAGAGTGACTGTGTGAGAAGGCAAACTGAGAATGGCAAAACAGGGCCCATTTAAAGTATTATATCGTATTGTACAGTACAGGCCAAAAGTTTAGACACACCTTCTCATTCAATGTGTTTTCTTTATTTTCATGACTATTTACATTGTAGATTCTCATTGAAGGCATCAAAACTGTGAATGAACACATGTTTATGATGTTATGTACTTAACAAAAAAAGGTGAAATAACTGAAAACGTTTTATATTCTAGTTTGTTCAAAATGGCCACTCTGCTCTGATTGATAAAGCAAGAAGTTCCACAAATTAACCCTCAAAAGGCACACTTATGAAGTGAAAACCATTTCAGGTGAGTACCCCTTGAAGCTCATCAAGAGAATGCCAAGAGTTTGCAAAGCACTAATCAGAGCAAAGGGTGGCTAGAAAATAGAATATAAAACATGTTTTCAGTCATTTCACCTATTTTTGTTAAGTACATAACTCCACATGTGTTTATCCATAGGTTTGATGCCTTCAGTGAGAATCTACAATGGAAATAGTCATGAAAATAAAGAAAACACAATGCAAATTTTTGGCCTGTACTGTATATATGTACCCATTGAGAGTCCTTGCATGTTTCTTGTTGGTTCAATAAAAAAAATAGGGTGAGAACTACAAAAATGGGTCAGTCTGAAATCATGAAAAAGTAAACATTTTGTAAAAAATACTAATGTGTTAGTGGTACAAGTGTACTTACTTAAATATGCACTGTCAACCACAAATAGCTGAAACAATAATAACCACATGATGAGTCACGAGTTCCACTGATTCTGAAAGAGAGCATTTCACAGCATTTAGTCTACATAGCGGAAATGTCCCGTTGTGATGGATACAGCGTGTCTTGCCAAAACGAAAATCTCCACATTGCAAAGCTAACTTATCAGCTTAAGACAATCAGGATTCTTAAAATTCTACAAATTAGTACTGAAGTCACTGTACAAAGGGCAATGAAATACAAAAACATAATTGATGCTCTTCAGAAATATATTTTTATCTATCTACCTCAATTGCCAGCAGGAGATGTATAATCCAGAAGGTCCAAAGACAAGAATAATTGAATTATGGTTAATGGTATCAGGAGATAAAGAAACACTGCTGCATCCATAGTTGGTTTTAAAACTGTAGGGAAGTCACAATCTCTAGGCTGTGAGTTTTAACATTATGGGTGTAAAGTTTTCATTTAATAGTATAACTTGCAAATCTCAAACCCTAAAAGTTAGTGTGAGAGTGTGAAGGTGGTCCAGTTTTGTTAAATCTATGCTTATGACATGATGTTTCGAGAAAGATGGGAGTTTGCATGAGAAGGGCTGCGATCACATCTACACGAGGAAGGCTGGAAGAGTCACATTACTCATACGCATCTCAACATGCTGTAATGTGGACGAGCAGAGTCTGTACCCTGGAAACAACTTGCTGACACTGCCATGCCGAATCCTCCTTCATGGGCAGAAACATGTATTTTGCCATTCATCATTAGCATAATAAGCCAGCACATGGCGCTTTGCTGTTTTGCATAAATAGTACACCCCAGTTTATGATTATAAAAGGGCCCCGGGGCTAACTAGCCTCTTTATTTAATTAATGAATAGTTAATGTATTTAAATTAGTCCTGCCTGGTCAATTCAAATCAGTGTGTTGTGCAGATATGAACAAATATAAAAGTGTTTTTCCCAATGAGATACATATGACACAAACTTTAGAAAGTTGAGGCTGTTTTCAAATAAAATGGTTATTAATATCACTGTTAAAAGCCTTGAACTACAAAAAGGGAATTTCGATTACAGTTAGGTTTCAGCTGTGGCGCTTGTCACATTAAGGCTGAAATTTACTCAGTTTTATTGTCTCGAGACCAGGCGATAGTCTGTGTCTGAGGTATAACCTATATGTTGAAGGTTATTAAGTTAGGATTGATCTAAGACAATACTAGCATGGCTGAACAATTCTAGGCATTAACATGTTGGAGGAAGAAAGTAGATGGGAAAAGTGGCTTTCAGCATGAATATTTCACTGTGAAAAAGAAAGGGGAGGGGGCTGCAGGCGGCTACAGGGGTGTTCAGTTAACCATGAGATTACACACACACTGCAGAAGGCATTTGGTTAATGTAATTAAGAAAACCCTATGGTGGGAGACACAGAGCATTAGTGTCCAGGATATACAGTTCTGTTGTGGCCTCTTCCTGCCCCACACTCACAGTGCCAGATTTCATTTTTCTAATTTACTGATTTCTTTTTTTTCATTATTTTCATTAAACATTATCTTTACAGTTTGTTTAAGTATGAAGTTTCAATCTGAACATCTGAGTATGTATATATATATATATATATATATATATATATATATATATATATATATATATATATATATATATATATATATATATAAAGTAGTCAAGCATTAGTCAAGCATCATACTGTACATCATTCCTACCACAGTGCATGCATTGAATATTTGTGAATAATAAGTCTTCTTAAAGCTTTTAAAGTGATGTGTCCCTGTTCATGGTCAGTAATAATAACAAAGCCAGAATCTCATGGATGTGAGAATTTCCCTGACTTTTTCTGTTAAAATTGAATCGGAATTGACTACACCTTTGACCCAGAGAGCAGTTTGTCATATGGCTTGAATGCTAAACGAGGAACTTTAGAGACTGTCAGTCAGTCTGAGACAATCTTAGAATAATTGAACTTTGTGCGAGATATAAGGGTTGTGATAAAGTCTTATAGAAAGTTTGCAGTTACAATGGCATATTTTAATTTCTACCATTTTTTTATACAGATTGTCTGTGGATGGTGCAACATGTTCTTGGGATTTCCCTGTGCTTTTCTAAATCAACACAAGGTTCGTGCCCCTTTCCCCATACGTCTGTCTTCCTCAGCTTTTAGGGTCGGCCAAGGAGTTGAAGCAGAGTATTGATTTGAACAAACAATACCCAGGACTGTATGGACTCGCATTGTGCTATTCCTCTCTGCAATTTCCCTTCTCCCTTGTGAATTTTCATAGTCATAATAACTCACCGCCCCTACTATTCTGGATAGATTAATAAACTTCTCATTGCTGCCACATGGGAGAAAAGAAACCTTTGCTCTGTTTAATGACAACTGTAAAGTGGAGGCAATCATGGGATGCCTCCCATGACATTTCCCCGTTCCTGTCCGCTCCACTTATCTTAGACAAATGGCCGTGCCAGGCCACTATCGAGATGAAGCGTTTTCCCCGAGTCATTACGTCTGTCACCGGGGCCATTTCCATATTGAAAAATCTGAAACAATAAACGACGCCTGAGCCTTTAATAACTGTGAAGGAATCATATTTGGAAAATTGCATTGAAGCAATAACCTTTTCTCCCTGTAATTAGATGACAGAGAGGTCCTGGTTTTAATTAAGTCAGCAATTTATAGTCACACAGCCATACCTCAGCATGCTGATTAGTATAGGAGGGATCACAGAACAGCGTTGCCTCAATTTGAACAGATTTGATCTAGTAATTACTGTGTTATATGGCAAAAGGCCGCAGCGAGTCCCAGACTCAAGACTCTCTGTTGATGCGCTGCTCCGTGAAGCATGGCCCTTCCCGTCGTTACTCGAGCTGCAAATATGTGGCGAGCAAGTGTCTGTCTGAATAGGTCTTCAAAGGGGGTCATCAACAGAGGACATAATGTTTGAGGAGGCATATTAAGGTGGAATTGTCAATGCGAGGCCTCCATATGTGGATGCGTGTATGTGCGTGTCTGTGTTTGTGTGTGTAAGAGAGGATTTGTTTGGGGGGGGGCATGCATCATTTTATGCCACATCTTAATTGATCCTCTTGGTCACTGTTAAACGTTAACATTTGGCGAGGGTGATGGTGGTGGGGGGGTGCAGAGCAGTTAAGGATGCTGTTTTTAGTGCTGTGTTAATAAACATGGCAATTTACTGTCAATTTATGTCCTGACAGGTCGTAATGAAGACCATGAAAAGAAGATTAGCTGGAGCTCTCGCGGGCACCGTCTGGGTCTGGGGACCGTCATCATGAGGCTGTGGGGACCGGCGCTTCTTGTGTGAGGTGGCACCCTCTCAGCTTCCTCCACCTCCTTTGGCGCATATGACTGACACTCATAGTCTGGTTTTAGGACAGAACAGTAAAATAATTGTGTTCATTTTTTTTTTTTTTTTTGCGGAAGATGACATTTAGCACATCGTACAGCCTATATAGCCAATCGGAACAATAGCATATGGAATGAAAGCTGCCCCCCCCCTCCTCCCTTGACACATCATTACTGACATCAAACAGATGCTTGAGCTGTGCCGCTAATTTCATTTGCTTCTCCGGCTAACCATAACGGCATCTTCACAAAAGGCCAACATTGCATGTGTGGAGGAAATTTAAAAAAAGAAGTGCTAAATTTCACATCTTTCTTCATGTTGGTGCCTTTTTGCTTTTTCTCAATACCTCATCTGGCTTGAAGTATTTTAAATGAGTAGTCTTTGGTGGGAAATAAGTTTAAAAAAATAATAATAATTTTAAAAAGTCACATCCGGCAGCAAGGTCACGGATTTAACAATATTGTGACACTTTAAATAATGAATATGGAGTATGTGATTTTGTAACGGTTTAACAGGAAGTGCCTGCACCTGATAGAGACCAGGGCAGAAGTTCACATATTCTCCTGCAAGGGTTCCCAATCTAAGATGCAAATCCCAGAGGCTTAATGGAAGAAGGGGGTTAATTAATCCCAGAGGATATCTCAGATTTGAGGAAAGGGTCTCCCCCCTACCCCCAACCCCCTAGATCTTCCCCTCCCATGAAGGTCATACTTCACAATAACGGAACAACGCGTTTG
Source organism: Lepturacanthus savala (assembly GCA_030544235.1). Lineage (NCBI taxonomy): Eukaryota > Metazoa > Chordata > Actinopteri > Scombriformes > Trichiuridae > Lepturacanthus > Lepturacanthus savala. The sequence continues at coordinate 11,779,242 of CM060462.1, read as the reverse complement.
TGTTGCCCCTCTGACGACTTCTCATCCCCTCCCTCAAAACATCTAATTTGATCTCTCTCTTTCAGTCAGCGGAAACATATTTGCCTGAGAAGAAAAACTCCCTTGGAACACACTGGGACATGAAGTGCTAATACTAAACGCTGTCCCCCCAGGGCACTGAATCATCCATAGATCTGTGATAAAGCTCCCTCGGAGGCGATGGGAGTCTGGTGCTAAATGTACGCCGATGGCTAAACATTGTTTTTTTTTTTCTAGATGCTAAAAGACTGTCTCTAGGCCTCGGCTGTAGCGGCTGTGGCCCTGCGATTTGTGGTTCACCGTTTGGGTGACATTTTCCTCTCATCCAATGTCGCCGTCAGTTGGCATTACGATACTTCCCTCGCACCTTGTCTTGAGTTGTGGCACGTTCCAGAGTAAAAACGTGCATGCCTACCACCGACGCCATTTCCCAGCCTTTGCCCGCTGGTTGCTGCAGGGTTAGAGGACACTTGTGTAGCCGGGTACAGACACACGGCCTTAATACTTTGTGATGTAAAGAGGTTTGTGTAGTCTTATGACCCTTTTTTCTTCTCAGAGCACTGAGGAATTGGAGTGATAATTAAAACGCTGCAACAACAGTGGGAATAAAGGAACGAGATTTCACCGTTTTCTCTGCACTACACCGCTTTCTTCCTCATCGTAGGTTATCAACACCACCTGCAAACTCTCCTCCATCCAGCAGATAGGGTGACGGAGTGTTTTTTGGCTGCAGAAAGAGTGTCTCCCCTGGGCTGCGGCGCGGCTCCTGTCCCCCTTCTCTCCCTGCAGCTGGAGCTACCAGAGCCAGATGCTATGTAGCTCCACCACCCTCTGTCCCCCCTTTCTCTCTTCCAGGAGGATGGTGCCCAGAGAGGAGGATGACAAACGCCTCTGCCTCCTCTTACTGATGGATTTGGACGACCTGACTCCAGCCCCGCACTGTTCCAACCGCCAGCACAAGATGTTGACTTAATGGAAGAGGGTTGGCTGTGGATGGGCCCATATGTGTTTGTATTGGGGAAAATATGGCAGGCCTGTGTGTCTGCGTATTTCCGCGTGTGTCTGTGTGTTCGATAGGACTGCCGGGTGTGTTTGCACGTGTGTGTGTGTTTGTGTGTGTGTGTGCTCGTGTGTGTCTTTTCACCTAAGCCACAGACTGCCTACATCCATCATGCCACGGCGCTCTGGCAGAGAGCGAGGCTCAGACAGCTTCACTAACACACGGTCAGTTAAATTGCCTGTTAAATTGTCCTGGTCCGTAGCTATCTTAGGTGTAGATAAAAAACACTGCACTTAAAGCCTGCACTTAAAGGCAGAAATTGTCAAGTAAATGCCAGCCTCGCTCCATGCATAGAGAAGGAAAGAGAGAGGGCGAGAGAAAGGGAAAGACCGAGATCCTCTAAGGGAAACACATTTCCATTACAAGACAAAATAGCGTGGGAGACTATTTCTGTGTGAGGGTGTTGTAGGTGCCACAACTATTCACTTATTTACGAGCTAGGGCGTTTTTTTTTTCAAGCTAAAATACCAATAATCTCTTTTATATTTTCACCGTTCAATCCAATTTATGTTCAGATCAACAGTGGCTTACAAATACACACAATTCACACCTATCAAGGGAGAATTTGGCCTGGCATAAGTGACAGGATCACCTGATCAATGGGCTAAATTATGCATGAGCGGGAACACCTTAATGCCTCTTCATCAACCTTCACTGTGCTCTCTTAATGATTAAAACAACGGTCTCAATCCGATACATTTGACATTTCTTTCTATGCAACCAGATGGAAAATTAAGTCTCATTCTTTTAACATTACTGAGGTATTCTGGACAATTGCCAGTTGCCTTCCTGCATACTTGGAACAGAGAGGAAGACTGCTCTCCTGTAACTGGTAGAGAAGTGGGTTAATTTAAGCAAACTGCTGCAAAATAGAAGGAAACACTGATTTGACTTTCACATATATTATATTATGACATATTCATATTTGCATCTTTAAGGAGTCGGCTTTGTAACTTAGGTCAGATATAGAAGAATAAGATAGGTAAACCTATGTAGAGGAAGGATCACTATAACAAAACATCATGTGTTATAGCTTTATACATAAATTATGCTCTACAATGTTGTTTTAGTGCTTCCCCCACATTTTACATGTGTTTTTTTCCTTAGGAGCTGGACTTGGCCCAAAATTCAAGATAGCAACCATTTTATGTATTCATATGAATTTTTTAAAGACTAATATCCATGCATTATTAATGCATACTACATATTAATGCTTTCCACAATTACTTAATTATTGTATGCATTTTAGTATTATAATACATATACATAGCCAATAACCTGATATTGAAAGTTAAGACTTAAACCAGGTCTTTTTTTCTATTAACGATCATAATCAGCTCACAAACAGTACATAGAAAGTCTAACTTAAAAAAAATAAATCGTTAAACACATCCACCATTTAAAAATGTGTACTTGTAAGATAATGTGTAAGATGTTATAGGTACCACATGTGATGCCAAATACTGTGCCGCATCAGCAACAGCAGCATTAGAACCTTGATAAGTAGATTGATGGATGCAGTGTGCCAACATATACTCAGAGAGGTCAGACTGACACCACGGGGAACTACACACAGTACATTAACTGCATCAATGACAATGACTGTAAAAACATCAATACATGCCAGCAGTTGTTAAGATGTTTGCATAACCCCAATAAACATTTTAAAAAGGCATGACAATATTAAGTTTGACACCTCTGAGGTATGAGACAGAAAACATGTTTGTCTTGTAATCAGAACAATTATGATGGTACTTTTGCTACCAGGTTGGATATAGATCATGGCCTGGCAACCATATTCTTGATATCTTATGTTTTATTTTTTAAATCAGTCTTTAGCGAGCATTCATTGACAGCAGGATGAGTCTATTTCAATACATTATTAAGAATTCAAGTCTACATCTCCAAAGATGCTTCCCCATTCATTCACCACCAAACATAATACAAACACATATTACATATTAATGCCACATTTCAAAGTATAGTTGGTCAAACAAGTGAAATTTAAATGTCCCACAGGTTCACCTGAACACACACCACGCCAGGTCAGCAGTGTGCAAATTAACCCAGCAGCGTGTTACAGTATCAAAACACTACAACAATAAGAGGGGTGACAGGAGAGTTTCTGCAGATCCCTGGTTCGGCGCTAGGGGGCAGAAACGCTCCACAAGTGGCAACAAAGAAGCGCAGTATGGTTCGGCCTGTGGGGCTGAGAAGTGCTGCAGCACACAGGCCAAGTTTTCTACTGTCTGTGATTCTCTGAAGATGCTTTTTGTAAGGACAGGGGTGTTCTTGCAATAAGTACAGTGCCCCCCCTTGATTATTTAAATGGTCTTTTTTATGGAGAAATGTTTGCAGGATCAACGAGACATTCTATAATCACCTACAGTAACTGAAAGCATGCGTAAAGCGTGCGTAAAGGCAAACCGTGTGATTAGTATCAGCGTAAAAACAAGAGGATACAGCAGCTCTACGCGACGTAATTGTTCTGTAACATGAAACACAACTTGGTATTCCCTTCTTTTCTCTGCCGTTTATAAGAATGTCTCCCGGGTCTGAGGCTTGAATCAGCTCAGCCATTTGTTAGAGGGGTCGAGAAGCCAAAGTGCAGCCTCCTCGTACAGGCCCTCTCCAGCGGTGGCTGAGCAGGCAGGGGGAACTTTGCGGGGGATTTTGGCTAAACGTCTGCCCATCTGCTTACCCATCTGAAGAGGGGCGACTCTTAACTTTCATAACGCAACTTATGTGGAGGAAGTCTCTTATAGTGCGTGCGCGCTCGTGCGTTCAGGCGCGAGAAGAGGGGTTTGAGCAGGGAGAACCTTCTTGATACAATCCATGGTAATATGATATTCATATGCATTTGGTGTATTATTCGGCAGCTAAAAGCTTCAGCGGCTGTATCCCAGATGCGCTTATACGCACGTTTACGCACTAATATTCCACGACTCCTTATTTTTGCAGGGTTGGTTCAGCTGCTTAGATGAAGCTATATTTACGATTAGTGTGGTATTGTGTTATTTTGGTGCTTGAGCTGAAACTGTATTTTTTTTTTACCTTTCCTCATAATATCTACCCAGAGGATTGTCCACAATGTCTAAATCTTCCTGGCAGCTTGGTCAAAAGACTCATTACTTCACATATATATTTCTCCCCAGAAAAACTTGTTTTCGAAAGTTTTAATTTCAGAATTAAAAAACGACATCGCTTTAAAAGGAAATTGTGCTCTTGTGCTACGTGTTCCAACTTTTACAGTTACGCGCGTAATGGTGATACCGTCACTACTCAGTCCTGTTCGGACGTGTGCAGGCGTCACTCTAACGCGGGGTGACCAGCAGGCGCTCTCCTGCTTCCCAAAGCCCTACAGTTGTCCTCAAATCAATACGTGTCGAATAAATATGAAAACAAACACGGTCCACGTTGTGCTTCAGGTCTCCAATGAAATACCGTAAAGTTACCGTAGACTCGAATATCTAAAGTCTGACATGTTTGGAACTAAACCATGGTGCAAGTTACATAAATACATTTTTAAATGATTAATTGGCGATCTTTTTATCTAATTTTTGTATGTATTATGATGATCAGCAACCGCCAAATCATAGTTAAACAATAATTATTTCTTGGATATTTGGCATAAACGACTGCGCGTGTGTTTGGTTTGTGAGGTTCCTTTTTTTCCACCAACGCAGGAGGAGGGTTGCATCTGTTAGGGTCCAATGTTAGTCTTAATTACTGGCCTTCATGTTCTCCATGGCCCTCAACCGTCTTTAATTAAAACCTTGATTAGGGGGGAGGAGGTCTCGGGCAAGACTATTACCAGATGGGTTTCCAGCAATAATAATAAAGACTTTATCCGCTGCTGCTGCCGCCGCTGCCGCTGCCGCCGCCGCTGCCGCCGCCTGCTTGTGCGCCATAAAGCGCCGAGGCTCCCTGTCCGTCCATATCAAAGCACAGCGAGCAGAAAGAGGTTGTTAATTACGCCGGTAATTACTTGTCTAATTACGGTTCGTTTGTGATTAGATTTAGGAACGTTTCGCGGTCTATACAGAGTCTATGGCCACTGTGGGCTTAACGCTGTATAGGCTGAAATGTAGTGTGTATCCACAGCGGGGTGCTGCTGAATAACCGGCCTGTGAGGGATGGAATGAATAAGATCAATAGTGAAGCGGTGACCCGGACGTTTATTTTCTCAGAGAAGTCCTCAATAATCTACATGTTCAAGGTACACATTGGTTGAATAAGCTTTAACCATGTTGTCAAACACTAATTTCACTTGTTTCCTTTTCAGCGCCTTTTTTTGCATCAGTGATATTTTGTGGCAGCTGCAGTGGTCTTTTTTTTCCCCCTGTAAAGCGTCTAAGAGGTCACGTCGTGTCACGTTTTAGCTACGAGCTTTTCACGACATCTCGTGAACCTCTGGATACCCCAGTGGAACTAATATTTTCAGTGTTTTTTTAAAGGATATTTACAGGAAACAAAAACATGTAAAAAAAAAATGTCCAAATCAATAATCCATCATGACACATTCTGCAAAAAATCATATTGAGGGATTTAAGATTCGCCACGTTATATGAATACATCTTTGCCAGTGGTCTGAGCGTCATTACGGGCACACGCGCGCAGGCACGCGGCCGCTTTTATAGCCTATTCAAAGACAGGGAAACTTGCAAATAACAATCAGTTCAATTATCCTCAAAATATTTACTCCGGGATAGGATTTGTCATTCAGACGCGGAGAAGGAGGGAGGGGAGGAAGAAGTGATTTCTTGCTGCACTATGTGCGTCCATTTTCCAGACGGTTTGTCGTCGTTATTGCCTGATTTAGTGTGTTGTTTTACATAGCCCCGGTTATCTGTGCGTGTGTGTATGTGCGCGCGCGTGTGTTTGTGTGAGTTCGCGTACGCGTTTGTGCCGCTGCATCCATTTATACGTATCACACAGATCCGCGCTGAGTTTGTCACATGTGGCGTGTTATGTTCTTGTCCTCTCTCTTGCTTGGAGCTGCGGGCTCGCATAAGGTCCATCTGGCCCTGTACGCAATCATTTATACGTTTTCTTGCGGCTTTACGCACACGCGCGCGCACAAAATAGTGTCTGTCTGTACGTGGGCAGCGTGTAGCGGTGCCAACGGTACCTCTTCTCCTCGGATCCTCTTCGGCGCTCCTCTTTGCAGCAGGTGCTCCGGCCTCTCTGACCCTGCACACACAAGCGCCAGAGGCCAGAGGTGATGGCATTAGTGAAATTACGGTTATATTTACGCACAGATCCCCCCCCCCCCCCCCCCCCCCACCACCACTCCCCTCCACCAAGAGAGGAAGGGGCAGGAGATCTTCACAAATGCCACCGCCGTCACCTGTCACTCACCGTGCTGGTGCAGTCAGATGGAATCGAACCTCTGCAAAGTGACGAGTCATTTACATCATTTACCACCGTGTGTTCACATAGAGGGAAGTAGCAGATCAACTTAAAGAGATGAGAAACACCGTAGAGTATTGGACACGTTATGGATTAGATATGGAACCGGTAGCAGATCTAAATTGCGTCTATCTCTAGTGCAGCGCGGTTTGGTTGGAGCCTCAGCATCAGCTCTGCCCTGGGGATTATGTATCATGGCCATAACTACCATACCGTGTGTTGGCTATATTGCACACCATGAATTACACAGAAGAGTGAACAACCTCAGCGCTCAACGAAAAATCACACACACACACACCGCACACACACACACACAAAAATCATCCCCAGATCACATAGCTCCCTTTACGCACGTGAGTGAAGAGGAAACCGTGCAAGACCCCAACGGTTCTGATAGATGATGGCTAGGAGTCTAAGTTTCATCTACATTTATTTAGTGAGTGTGTACTTCACACACACAATATTAGTGAATGCACAGATTTTGTTTGCTTTGTTTTTATTTGTGTTATTTATCACTGCTTAGAAGACACTAACACCTACAGTATGGAATTGAAACCTGTTTCATCTTTTGGTGAAATAAACACTTGAGAAATGGCTCGATACATAAGCATCAATCCAGATCATTACCGATATATGAAATATCGTTTTGTTTCTTTTTATTCTATTGGTCAATAACAGGAGTAAAAAAAACTTCAGCCGGATGTGAGCCCTAAAAAAATCAACTTTTTTAGAGAGACCTCTCCTAAAACTACTGGAAAAGTCGGTTTAGACATTGTTTAACTTTAGACTCGTGGAAAGCAACATAGTCCAGGGTCCAGATGTTTTAACTACAAATCATAGGTGTTATATAGATAGTCCTTTTTTTTCCTCTGACGGTGCTGAATCCAGGCCAACACCCTTTAGCTGATGCGTAATTTACCTCGCCGTGCATAATTAACTGCGTCGCCGCCAGACCCCGGTTATGTGTAACACTTTATTTTGAACGGTGCAATACGTTTCCATTAAACCTTATTAAAGCGCGGGGAGTGAAGAGCTCTCATTTGTCTTGTCAGGACATCTGACAACCTCGTTAGCTCCCATTTTCCCCTGTCAGCTCACAGCGCGACACGGACACTGACTTCAGCCACTCCTGGCAAGTGAGTGATAAATGCGCCTACTCAGCCCCTGCGCAAAACAGCAGCATTATTGTTGCCAACACGTAGCATCAGAATCAATCACGGGCGAGTCCGCGTGGCATGTGTCAGTCTTTAAAAAAAAAAAGATCCAGCCCACTGTCAATCTTTAATCTAATTTAAAGGGTCATAGATTTGGGGGCATAACTTTGCTTGGACTTTCTCCCTCCAGTCTGACTCTGCGGACCGTTTTTAGCGCAACGCGCAGGGCCTCACTTGCAGATTAGAGCTGTCGCAAATGGAATTGTTATAAATATTTGCGAGCCAAATGGAGGATCTTGTTATTGTGCAAAAAAAAAAAAAGAAAAAAGAAAGAAAAAAGAAAGAAAAAGAAAGGGAGGAGAAGAACACTTAATGGCATGGGATCTTTCCGCTCGCTGCACTTTCAGATGCAATTGTAGATCGAAGTCAGCCTTGTCACGTTGAGCCAAAGTGAATTCCTAACATCCAGGACGTGCCTGTCTACTCCGGACAAATTGCATCCAATCACCCCGGGGGAATTCGGCTAATGTCTCGATCCAGGGCCGGGGAGCATGGAGAGAAAACAAATCAAACTGCACACAGAGCGTGTAGGGCTTATTAAAACATTTCACACAGGGGGGAGTGAGGGAGGGAGGGAGAGAGAGAGAGAAAGAGAGAGAGAGAGAAAGAGAGAGAGAGAGAGAGAGAGGGGGACGCGGAGTGTCTGCATGTGTGTGCATGTGTGAGCACGTGTGTGTGTGTATGTGTGAGGTAATTAGGCTGTGCGCTCTTTGGACACTGTAGGCTCGCTTAAATTGGAGATATCAGTGGACCACTCCAAACATCTCTGCACACCGCGCGCGCGCCGTTTGAACGGGGAGACTCAGAAACAGGCCTCCTCACGACCACTTTTCCAAAAATCGATTAATCGCTGCCCGTCGTGTTAGTTTCTGACGACTAAAATGTCCACAAAACAAAGTGTGGACTAAATCGAAGCTCTATCCCACAGCACACTAGTCCGGATAGGACTTACCTCCCTGGTCTCCAATGGAATTAATCCCTAAAATCAGAAGAATGAAACTATCCTCCTTCTCTACCTCTCCCCCTCTCACTCACTCTCCTCTCCTGGACGCAGCGTCAACTCTGCGTTTAGTTGTCACCCCTCTCGCTTTTTTTCTGTGCCCTGGACATCCCCCCTCCCTCTTGTCTGCCACAGCAGCGACAGTAAACAATACACTAACGAGGCGTAGTCTATGGCGACATAATGTTCTGCTTGGCCAAAGAGAGGGGGGGGGGGGGCGATCAACGTTACACAACTTTTCTTTTAATTTGATCAGACCTGCTTTATTGCCTTGATTCTTACCCACCTCCACCATCCCCACTGTTAGAGTTTTAATGCTCCCATCATCAACTTTTGGCCTCCTCATGTATGGACATGTAAGGCAAATAAGGGGGAATAATGTCCATAAATTGAATTCCAGCACCCTCTAAAAATTAGAGACTTTTTTTTCTTTTGATCCTCACCACCTTGATTTCAGCAGGTTATTGATGGGAGGGAACGAGAGGAGAAGCAGAAAAAAGTGATATTATTCCGCTGTGCCTTTCTTATTCATGCTTTAATCACTCTCTTTTTGTTTTCGTGGCTGTAAACACCCTACCTACTTTGTTACGAATGAAAATAAATTGATCACAAAATTTGAGACTTTTCCCCTTATATCCTTTTTTTTACACCAAGCTGAAAAAGATCTCAAACCCGTAACAGCAAGGAAGGACTAATCTTTCTATAATAAAGATGATTACATACATATGTAGTTAAACCTCTGATCCCAGAATCGCCCCTGGTGGTGACTGTAGAGCACAGGCAGATATTTATAGTGTCAAAAGTATAGTTCCCACAACCTACTTCCATAAAAAAAAAAAAATCTGAAAAAAATGACAAGTGAGGTTTAGTGCATATGTATGTGCGTAAGTGTGTGTGTGAGAGAGAGAGAGGGGAGGGAGGGTGGCGTTGTGCAGCAGCAGCAGCAGCAGCAGCGGCAGCAGCGGCGGCGGCGGCAGCGTGGTGACGGCAGAGGGGGGAAAAACCGGCTGGACAGATTTGCGTTCACGCCTGATCTGCTTCTGGAGAGCGGAGCTGTGCGGGGAAGGGAAAGGCAGCACCTGGCCCCGGCCGCTGTATCCCATCTCGTTTTATTGACAGCCTGATAAGCAGGGACCGAAAAGCCGTGCGGTTTCCAGCGCGGATGTCGAGCACCCTGCCGCGTTGCACAGTATCGCGGCTCCTTAATGACTGCTCCCTCCAAATAATGGAACCAAACACAGCCAGTCCTGACCGGCTCCCCCCCGTACCTGCGCTGCGCCGGGCTCTTTTCCTGGGAGACAAGCGGCGGCGCGGTTGCCCCATTTACTCAACCGTCTTGTTCAAATTGACACAAACATCACAAGGTTGCGAAATAGGATCCGAGGCTTTTAAGCAAAAGGGGAAGCTTAAAGCCCCCATTAGGAGTTACGGGTGACGGTTTTATAGGGCTGTAGAAAATACATTTAGCGACTTGTCTGGTCTATAATTCTTTTTTTTATGATTCCTTTAAAAAAAAAAATCTTTGGAAACAGGACAGCGCCACAAACAGCGTCGTTGTACAAAACGCTTGGATACGAGTGTTACAGGCCTATAAGGCTCCAAAATAGATTTTCATAGGTGCTTTAGAGTGGGGCTTGCCTGCACCTGTTCTTCCCACACCTGTTGCAGACTGAGCATGCTCAGATTTAAAAAAAAAGAAAGAAAAAAATACAACACTAAGCTCGAGACTGAATCCCCTTATTGTATTATAACGTGCAAAAAGACGCAGTTAATATAAATCTAAAGGTGCATTAAGAATGTCTTACAAAAAACGTTTAACATATTCAAACGCAATAAACAGGTGCGTCCCTAAACAGATGGGTGCTGTTTTGATTGGTTTGTGTTTCTTTTACTGTTTTCGGTTTAATTGTTCAGTGTTTTTTTTAAATGATGATTTTTAACTTCTCTGAGCACAAATCATCAAATGCTCTTGAGCAAATCGTTGAATCCCTGCCGGTTTCTTCCACCGTGAAACCGGCAGGGATTCAACTAATGTTTAAAATAATTAAAAAAAAAAAGACTGAAGACAAGAAAAACAACACACAGAAAGAGTGAAGAGTTGTTCACTGTCCATCAGTGGTAATAAAAAAAAGGTTTAGGAGGAAGGAGAGACAATAAGGTGGAATTAAATCGAATAAAACAGGAAAAAAATGAACAAAACAACGAAAAAAAACATAAAGACAAAAGAGACAGGAGGAAGTTTCCCCTGCAGAGTGAGCTGTTAGCTGTCAGTCCCTGCACACACGCGCACGCACGCACGCGCGCGCGCGCACACTGGGACAGAAACACAGGCCGGTGTGCTCCACATGTCGGCTACCTTGTGCACTTCCCCATTCTGCGCTCCGCGTCCTGTCCAAGGTGTGACGTCGCCCCGTCGCTCCAGCCAATCACTGCCAACTCCGGGCTGATGCTGAAGGGAAAGTTGCTGGTAAGAGCCGCAGATTTTTTTTCTCCACTGTCATTGACATTTCAACTCCGCCGCGGATCCAAAGGCAGATAGATTTTTTTTTTTTAATCTGGACCTCTATAAGTTTCTGTCGTTTGCGTGTGTGTGACACGCGGAGGGGAAAAAAAAAGGATCCGGTGTGGTGGTTTTGGAGAGAAGCGCATTTTTTTACGCACAGGATACCGGTCACAGACGCGTCTTGCTGCCTTTCATCCGGTGAGTTTGGACGGACATTACTTTTAAAAACAGTTTGTGTGAAGTTTTAAATAGCAGATATGGTGTAAATTCTCCTTTTGAGAATATTTAAACGCTGTAGAAACTTAGGGGAAAAAACAACTTTGAAAGTGGGTGAGAACTTCAATACTGCTGATTGATTATTTTGGCAAAGTTTGCCACCGTTATCGGTTAAGTGCTTGCACACAACTCTGTAGTAGTCTACAGGAGGTGCACGCGCGCACACACACACACGCGAAGTTGAACACGGCGAGCTCACTTGGTTCCTGTTGTCATCTATCACACACAAGCATACAGCGTGTAATTAGCGATATTCACCGAGGAATTAAGCGCACGTCACTCCTTAAAAAGCGGCTATTATTGCGAGCTTTACGCCGAGGGAGGGGGGGGGGGGTACAAAAAAGGCTTCGACCTGTTACAGTAAATTGAATGTTGGACGGGATCTATTCAGCTTTACTCGATCCATCACCGCGCTTTGGAAATGACGCTGTCCATCAGCAGAATATTTTGCAGGATGCAGTTTTGCGGATGGGGAAAAAAAAATTGTAGTTAAAAACAAAGTAATAGAGCATGTTGTGAAAATTAATTTGAAAAAAAAAAGTTTCGGTAACAACTTTCACAAATAAAAATAAAATAATAAAAAAAGGATAACGTCTCAAACGTTAACTACAACGTGGCATGCGGGGAAATGACATGTGCGCCTTAGGGTTTTTTTTACTTCAGATTTAGGTCTCATATAATGGGTCTAGGCCTACTTATACAGGGCCAGTATATATACTATACATTTATAGATGCTTTTAATATATACATATATTTTTGCATTCGAGTTCCTCGTTTTAAAAGTATGTGCTTCCAGATATAGGGAAAAAAATATATATATTTTCATTTCCCTTCGGTAAGCATAATGCAATCTGATTTCCCTCTGGACGCCTCGGGTCCAGGCGCTTGTCTGTTCGGGTCCAGTGTTTCTCTCTGTCACGCTCGCCGAGCAGCGCTGTGACACCATTAGCCCCGGTGTTTATCCCAGCCTTCAGCCTTTTGCCAGGAGAGGGCTTCTGTGGACTGTTACACCTTCTGTGGTTCGACACAAGAAATCCCCCAGATCTGCCCCCCCTCTCCCCTCCTCCACCAAACACACACACACGCCTTTTCCAAAAATCAATAAAATAGAGCGCGCGTATTGCGGATAATGCGTTAGACTTAAATTAAAAAAAAAGAAGTTATTTACCGTGCATCCCATAATACATCCTGCTCCCACACAACAGTGGAGAAGAAGGAGGTCAACCAAAAACGATTGCTGTCTTTTGAAAGATTTTAAGGCCTTTAGACTGAGGAGAATAAAGAGCATGACGGGCTTTTATATTATATGCCTTCATATTTTCATATTTACCTCATGTGCTGAGAAATAAGTCGCCACCAGGATCTGAATCAGCTCCGGGACGCGGCTCCATGTGCCATTAAACTAAAAAAAAAAAAAGGGTGGAGGCAGAAGATTAATGAAACATGATCCCAAAAGTCGTAGAAGCATGTGATGGCTTAATTATGGGATGATAATAATAATAATAAAAAAAAACAGAATTACACATTGTAAAAGTGCAGATGATTTATGCAAACTAACCACCGACTTCTCCATAAATCTCTTTTAGAGTTAATAAATCCAACAAATCCGAGGCTGTTTAAGGATTGACACGTTATCTCAGGAAGAGATAACAGATACAGACACACATTTCTGTTTATTATAAAACACGCATCATTAATAATAACACAAATAATACTAATAGTAATGTTGGTAGCAGTACCATAGTGAAAATGCCATTTTAAATGAATTTGTTTTACTCTAAATTGATTTTAAAGCTGTAGAAGTCACTATAATATTCTCAGGAATATTACTGTAAAAATGTCCAGCTAATATTTATAACTGTCATAATCAACTACAATAGTGTAAATAAAAGGGGGGGGGGCGACGATGTAATGACGTTGGTTTACTTGCTCAAATGTGCATAAAAGAGGTGTATTAATAACGTCGGAGGCTGTAAATGATGAGTTTTACCGAGCAGCAGGTGCAATTGGAATTTGTGGGAGGTAATAAGAGTTAGGCCGCGTTTCTAATGTGCACGCAGCAGCGTCCTGAGACCAGAAACAATGCAAACAAGGCTCGTTGTTGTTCCTCAGGCAATTAACCAACTTAAATCCAACAAAAGAATTAAGAGAATATAAATCATCCTGTTCCAATTCTTCTATTTTACCTATATATATATATATATATATATATATATATATATATATATATATATATATATATATATATATATATATATATATATATATTTCATCTTACATTTTCCTCATAAAGATTTTTATCAGCCTATAAAGGATAAAGTGTAATATATATATATATATATATATATATATATATATATATATATATATATATATATATATAACCCCAACTTCCTCTCTTTTCCCTGTCTCAAAAAAACACCAAAAAAACAATGTCACTGTTTTTCACTGCAGCTCCCTCCACGTTTTCATTCTTTCTTCCTTTTTTTGTATTTAAAAGTTTCTAGAGGGGTATAAATACATTGCCTCAGGGACAAAATAGCGACCAGATTAGGCTTTCTTTTCAAGGCCTGTGACATTAGTTGCTGCTAATCCGAATTGGGCTAATTGCTTTCCCAACATCATTCTACTACCCCCCAGCCTAACCTAGACTATACAGAACATCTCTCTCTCTCTCCCTCTCTCTCTCTCTCTCTCACGCACACACACACATATGTAACCGAACCAGGTTCTGGATGATAAAGCTGTTTTACTGACATGCCATAGAACATAGAAGCTTGTGAGAAAAAAAAAAGAAATCCTCTGGAGAGTGGGAGACAACGAATTAGCTCTTGGATCGGATTTAAAGCTTAACCAAAGAAATCAATAACCTACTGGAGGTATTGTTTCCCAAAGAAAACTACTTGATACACTCATCGCGGGGGGAAACAAATCAGCTCTTTCAGCGAAGCAGGTTAGTGGTGTGGATTTTTTTTTTCTTGACAGCTGCAGCCTGTGACAAGTGAGTAGCGATGACATTAGCACTAAAAAAAAAACGCACAACAATGATACATGCACATTTAATATAAAGGGAAGGTGGGGATGTTCGCACTTTTTGTTCGTCTTTTTTGTTTGTTTCATATTTTTGTCACAACCGAGCTCTGATTATGAACTTACAGTCAAACTGCACTTCTATTACTTCAAACCTTACAAAAATCGCCCACACCACACTCACTACCCACGTTTGACCGATTTCTACAAACACGCTGGCCTGAAATGATTAAAATCTGAACTCTTCGTCGCTGCTGATAACGATGATGATGATGAAGCCTCATCGTTTACGGTTGAACCATGGAGCAACACGAGGTTCCCTCTATAGCGCAAAACTTTTCTCTAGCGGCTGGAGGGAGGGAGGGAGGAGGGAGGGTATAGTCTACCTAATGCATGTCTAATAGGGGGGTCCTTGACGTGAAAATGTTTGGGAACCCCCCCTCCTCCCTTCCTCCTCCCCTTCCTCCTCTCTGCTCAGATATAAACTGCGATGGCGTTTCACGATCCGCGGGCAGGGCCCATAGGCTGAGCCACCAGTCTAAGTGAGTAGAAACAATGCGGGGAAAGGAGAAACAGATGAATGTGCTCGTTTAGTTTACGGGTTGTTTGATGAAGGAGCACTGGCCAGAGTGTTGTTCCTCACCGCGGGACCCTCGGTGACAGTTTGAGCCGGTCCTCTCAGCTCATTATCTCGCCGGCCCACTGAGGGCCCCATTCAAGCCGGGCAGTCCCCCTCTCTCTCTCTCTCTTTCTCTCTCCATCTCTCTCTCTCTCTCTCTCCCTCTCTCTCTCTCTCTGGCAGCGTCGTTTGTCTACTCATTGAACCCATGGTCAGGAATGCGATGGTTGTTAGGGAGCCCTCTTTCACCTCCAAAGTGTTTTATTGATGAGCTCTGACTTCTCCTGTTTTTTTCTTCTTCTCACATGTCAAAGAAAGTCAAGTGTAGGCCTCCATGACTTCATTGCGTGGCCTCCCATCCCTAAAAAAAAAAAAAAAAAAAAAAAAAAAAAAAAAGGGGAGAGAAAAAAGATTTCTCTCCTCCCCTCCCCCTGCCTCTCTCCTCTCTCTCTCTTTTTCTCTCCCTCTTTGCCCTTTCATACACCCCCCCTTCTTTTTCTGCTTTAGTTTTGGCTTCCACGTCCCATACAAGCCTCATTCCCCCCCCTCCTTCTTTTCGGTTCTCCTTCCTTTTGGAGTAAAGCGACGGGGGCTCCTCAGTGCGGAGACTGGTGCTGCCCCCCCCCTCCTGCCAAAAAAAAGAGAAATAAAAAAAAGGCTCGGGGTTGTAGGCTCGAACACGGGGCGCAGAGGGGTTGCTTTTGGATGCGTTGAGGTGTGCGTTAATAAGCCCGGTCCGGTCATTCAACCGAGCGCGGTTCTAGGGGGAGCGCGTGGCCATGGCTACGCAGTCATTTGCTCCTCTACCTTTTATTTACGCGTGCTATTTGCTGTCAGGTCGCAGGAGTGACGTCGCAAACGCGTCCATAAAAAGCGCCTTAAAGGAGGCTGCTGCTGCGCTCTTTACGCAGCGCGTCCCGGTTGTTGACAAGGAAAAGGGAGGGGGGGTGTTCAGAGAAGGAGGGGAGGGGGGTACAAGAATCAACAAAAGCACGTGGTGGATATTTTTTTTAATGTTTGCTATGTGTTTTTTGTGCGTGGTGAAGGAGGCGGATGACAAAGTTAACTAACACGTTTCCAACTTTCCCTCAAACTATACCAGCAGATTCCTCCTATTGGTTGCTTTTATTTATTTTTCATTAATAGACAATAAAGCTTTAAGACAAATGCAAAAAGTTATTTCACTAGTTTTTTTGTCTGATTTTCAAAGTGAAATTTATATAAAAACAACCAAACAAACAAAAAGAAAACTTGTGATTAATTAAAGCAACGTAGTATCCCTACATTTCTCATATTAAAGCGACTGCTTTATTAAAGACACGCCTGTAGCTCTTTGTTCCCGTTTGATTTTACTATTATTATTATTGTTTAATTCGGAAGCTCCAACCACCGTCCTCCTCTTTCACTCAGGCTACTATATAGAGCCTCAAGTTTTTTTTTTGTTTTTTTTTAGCCCGAACGCGCCCGAGATTCTCCGCCGCGGACCCCGATTCGAGCCCTGGAAAAGAAGAATGGAGCTTCTAGTCCAATGATGGAGGGGTGGAGGGGTGGAGGGGGGGGCATTTCCGAGGCAGTCGCGTTGGCGATAGAGAAATATTCAGCAAAGTGCAGCGCGGAGGGGTATTTGCATGCGTGTGCTGATTAGTGGGCTGGGAAGACTCTCTCTCCCTCTCTCTCTCTCTCTGTAACTCGGCCCCGTTTCCCGCTTTGGCCGTGGCGCAGGGGGAAGTGTTTATATGGGGGATGATGACAGAGGTCGGGTCGCGCTAATGGGCCAGTGAAGAGCGGCGGAGGGAGGCGAGGCGAGGCGCGCTACAGCGGACCAGGAACACATACATTAATATACTTGTTCCATCACCAATCAGCATAGGTGTGTTCATTCTCTCCCCCTCCACCACCACCACCACCACTACCACCTCCTCCTCCTCTTTCTACCACTACTCCCCCTCCCTTCTCTCCTTTCCTTCCTTCCCTCCTCTCTCTCTCTCTCTCTCTCTCTCTCCGACTCTCTCATTCGCTCTCTCACACGCCAGCGCACATCCCTCGCCAAACTCCGTGCGTCCTGACATCTGAGTTCACTGTCAATCTCTGTCTCCTTCCTTCGCAGGGATATCCCCCCTCCGTCGTCTCCGCCGCCGAAGAAGAAGAAGAAGAAGAGGAAGAAGAAGAAGAAACACTGGAAACTAATTTTTTCCCCCCTCTTCTGAACTTCCTGGAAAAAAAGAGACTGATCCTTGGTCGGCTTTGCGTTTTTTTTTCTTACTCCTCTTTCTGTTGGTGTGTGGAGAACGAGGCTGTAGCCTATAGTTTGTGTGCAGGACTTTGACAAGAACGCAGGATGCCCCAAAAAGGTGAGATCCTGACTAAAAGTTTATCATGGACTTAATATATTTGTATTAAATATTATTATTAATATCGATATTATTATTACTCAGTTATTATCAATACTAATATTATTAGGCTGTTTTTATATTATCGTTTTAATTATTACTACTACTACTACTTATAATGTATTCCCGGCCGTGTGGTTTAGTGAGGTTGTGGGTGTTATATCGTCTTCTTGGACTCTCTCTTTCTACAAAACGTGCGAACAGGCTTCAGCGTCTGTTTTTTTTTTTAGCTCGATATTTTGTTGTTTATTTGTTGTTGTTTGTTGCTGTTGTTGTCGTGTTTAGGCCTTTTAAGGATAGCTTAGCGTTTATTTATGACAGCAAAGAGTAAAAAGTCACGTTGGGCCAGGACAGTGATCATCGTGGAGAATGGGGCGCAATGACCCGTTGAGGAAAGGTGTCAGATTGATTCATGCAGGCGAGAGTCACCCAAGCGCCTTCTCACAAAAAAAAAGAAAAAAAAAAAACTTCCATGAAAACACTTAAGGAGGAGGTCACAGAAAATACAAAACCAATTCAACTTCACCCCTTTATTATTATTATTTTATATTATATTATTATTTTTTAATTTAAACTATTAGATGTTTTCAGTTCTGCCTTAATGACAGCGAGCGATGCTATTTTTGTGTAGTATTTATAAATATATATTGTTAAAATAAAATCAGATCTGATCATATTCTATATGCTTCGTGCCATTTCAATAATAAAACAGATACAGGATTTGAAACTATATTTTTTTCTCCAAAACACATATTTATAAATTACATAAATTAATTTCATATTTGTACATTTTATTTTGTCATTTTAAAATAGAAATTACCCAAATAAATAAATAAAAAGACATGACTCCACCAATCTTATAATATGTTAAGATGAACTGAATCCTTGAATCTGACTGACAATTGTAGAGCTACACAACTACCGCGTCCTCCATTTATTCTACCATGCAAACGCATATGTATATCTATATATATTATATATATATGTATATATATTATATATTTTTAAATTTCATCTTCATGCATGTATACATATCCTCTCTCTGCTTGCAACTTGCACCGGGGGCCATTGAGGCCTGCACTGGACTATTTCTGCATATGAATGTTGAGAGCGCAGCGTCCAGCGGCCACAATACGCATGTTTGAATTAAGACACTGTTGTTAACGGATTACTAAAGGAAAAGAAATGCAGATTAGATCGTAGTTAACCCCGGGAACAACAACGTTTGAGCTTTTCGACCTTAAATAAATGATTAACCACTTTGGACCAACGCGAGGGCTCAAGAGCTACTGGCTGCAGTGTAATTTTTTTTTCAGGCTGGTCAGACTTGAACAATTCTTTTATTTCATCCAAATGAAAACACGAGCACCACATCCAGAGCAAAAAGAAATTATAATAGAAGTGATTGAATTAGTTTTGTCATTTTTAGGTTATGCCAAACAGGACTCGAACTATGTGGGCTAGTGTGATGGAATCTGGATTTGATTAATGACCTATTTGTTAAAAAAAAAAAGAAATAAAAAAAGATAGAATACAAACGCAAAGGCGGCTTCACAGAGCTGCAGCCTACGCGCATCTAAAAAAAAAAAGAAAAAAAAAAGAAAACTCGCCTTAGACTAAAACTCAGCTCGTATTAGGCCGAGGGAGAAAACGAAAACTCCCTCTCTTGGCCCCCTTTTTTATCTCTTCCCCCCATTCAATGGATTCTTTAATGCATTTGTCTTTTCCAATTGAGCGCCCAACTGCGCTGTTGTGTCTTTTTAAGAAAAAAAAGAAAACGCTTTACAACCCAGCACCAGCAGAACAAAATCAACCATCAAATATTTAGAACGAGAAATTGATTTTGTTTAAACATATTTTTTTATGTTGTATTTTTTTTTTTTAAAGAACAAGAAGGAGAAGCAGAAACAGAAGTAGGGTGAAACAAGAACCCACATTCACATGCACAACTAGCGGCACCGGGGGTCACGGTCGTGTGTGTGTGCGCGTATATGTGTGTGTGTCACTTGTGTGTGTGTGTGTGAATAGTCCCGGAGGGGGTGGATGCATGCCTCCGGCTCTTTGTATTAATCTGAACTTGTTGGTGTGTTTAGTGGGGAAGCTGTGTGTTTCTAGTCGCAGAGGCCGAGTTTTCGCCCCGGGTTTTGAGGTATATGGAGGCAGAAAAGGGGGTGCATTGTTGGGAGTCCAGCAGGCTTTGTACACCAGCTTTGTACCCCCTCCTGGTCTGGACTTTTGGAGAGCAGTGAGGCGAGGTAGACAACGTGTGTCACTGTACACTTTCCACGACAGGCTCCACAAGAGAGAGAGAGAGAGAGAGAGAGAGAGAGGGAGAGAGAGAGAGAGAGGGGTGGTAGTTAGGGAGGGGGGGTATCAAGTTTGAAAAAAAAAAAAAAACATTAGAAGCCCCTCGCTGAGACGGTGAGGGCTGATAAATTAATAGAATTTAGAATTTTTAGAAATCTCCACTAAAATTAAAAAAAATAACATTGTCCCGCGTCAATTTAGCCTATTATTTGTATTATTATTTTTTCTTTTGGTTGCAGCATTGAGGTGAATTATCATTTTATTATTATTATATATATAAGGGCACACAGCAAGAGTTTTTTTTTTTTTTAAGTACACCAAGTATAGCTGTGGCTGTGCTAATGTGTTGTTTTGCTCTGTCCTATAGGGAGACATTAAGTAGTGAAAACGGCAGATGATTGACTAAATTGTAATAGAGTGGACAGTCAACTCTGTTTCCAGGCAAGTTTAATTAATACTGAAATACATACATAATACAATGAGGATGTGAAATTCACTTTCATGCATCTATTATGTTTTTTTTTTAAAGCACCAGACCCGCAAACATTTCTAAATCGAACGAAATGAGAAACTGTACTTTTTTTTTTTTTTTTATTTTGAAATGTTGCAAATAATTAAGACTTGAACGTGTTTCATTGACGACGTGATGCTTACCCACTTCTGTTATTTCCTTGTGACGCTTAGAATACCACAACCAAGCCACGTGGGAGTCTGGCGTAGCCTCAATGATGCAGAACAGTAAGTTGTTTATTCTTGCTTTTCTATTATTATTATTTGTTATTTGTTTTTTATATTATTATTTGAGCTTTATTTGCTTTTGAAACTTTGAATTGCGACCGCAAGTTTTAAATGTGGTTGCATTTTTTTGTTTTTTTTTGCAAAAATAACAAAAATAAACCAAACACCCACTGACAGAACTCACCGGTTGTTATGACTCAACTTTAGCAGCACTAAAAAAAAAGAGGAGGCAATAGCAGACAGACATTTCCATAACTTTGAGAATGCAAGAGTGAAATATACGCAGTTATTTGATGGCCGTTTCATTGCGGTTAAATTATTAGTTTTTATATATACATTATTATTTTTTTTGCAATGATAGGTAGGCAAGTTATTATTGAACAAGTTAATCACGTTGCCCTGCTCCAGAGAGAGAGGGGGGGGGGGTGAGAGGGAGATTTTTCTTTCTGCTTGAGTTGGTATTAAATAATTGCACAGCCGTCTGCATTAGCGTTAGAGCTGGCTGCCAGGCTGCATACAAGATTAGCTGCGTAAAGAAGAGCCCTGCATGAAACATGAGGAATAGCAATAATGTCTCCTGTATATTAAGTCCATATTCTTCACGGACAAGACAGCAAAGCTGAACTAGAAATAAGAAATGCTCCTATTATAACCACCGCGGGGCCCTTCGCTGTTTAGGTGCAGGCTGACTTCAGAAGATAAATATTAAACAACCATATTGTCGTGGGTGCCAATCAAAAAAAAAAAAAAAGAAATAAATATAGATAAATAAAACTATGGTGGCTGAAGTTGCTTTTAAAAAAAAAGGAAGGCCTCTACATGTGTTTTTTAAAGTGGCCCATGAGTTGAATTATTGTCTTATTTGCTGGTGTGTTCAAACCAAAAAGGATAAACATGAAACATTTTCTCTCTTGCTGCTGGACAAGAGGTGTATGACATCTGTGATGAAGGTGTGTGGAATAATTTTACTATATTATTCTCCATATACCTTGATGACTGTGTCTGTGCTGTATAATCTGTGCGCACTAGGCGAACTATTACTGTCTGAAAGCCAATGTTGGACCACATGATTTATTATTATTTTGTGTGTGTGTGTTTTATTTAAATATGTTGGAGGTGTGATTCACTGTACATAAAGAGACCAGTGATGAAAACGTATACTATTTACAAACCGGTGGCTGCTTTTTAACAGGTGTGATTGCGCAATCGCAGAGGAGGATTTCTTTTTTTTATTTGGTTTTTTTTTGGGGCTTGCCAGTTGTCCATTATAGAAATGATGGGGGCCTTATCAAATCAAAAGCTGTGTCGGCTACAATGCCCCTGTGCTCCTGCTTTGCTGCGGATTGATGTTAATGGGATGCTCCCCTGGCTTTTGGCGTGTGATGTCTGGTGCGAATTGCCGAGGAGATATCATTGGGCCCGGCCCTTTGGGTTTGTCTAAAGGTCGCGACGGCCTCGGTGGCTTTTGTGCTAATAACTCCTGGGTGTATATGGTGGGGAGCGTCCAAATTGACACCATATGTTTTCCTATTAGTCGACTCGCAATAGAATACAAGGCGCATAATCAGCGCCAGCGGGGCGAGATCGACTTTCTGTGTTGCGCACTTGAGGGAATTGTGTCATGATTAAGACTTAACCTTAAGGAGAGTTTGATTTTTATTGTGGTGTCCTTATCTGACGGTTTTATCGATCCGGAGGATTTATATGATAGTTATAAATCAGAGGTGATGGAGCAGACCCCCCCCCACCCCTATCCCCTCCCTCCACCCCTGGAATAAAACCCGCAGAGCATGAGCGGGGCTGCTTAATGCGGGTATGGCCAATTTTCAGCGTAAGAAGTCTATTAATTCCACTTAATCCTGGAATTACCAAAGAGCAGGAGGGATGATAATGGATTTATATCAATCAGATCCTACGATGGAAGATTATTACGCGGCTGAAATGGGATGTGTTGGGTTAAACAGGGTTTATTTGCAGCCCCTCCTCCCCGCCCCTTTTTTTGTATCATTTCAATACAAAAAAAAAATCAAAAGCAAGAGTCCTGCGACATATTTCAAGAGTAAAAAAAAAGACGCCTACCGTGGTTCTGCGGTGGCTGTGAGCATTTGTTGTCAAATACAAACAAGGGGGGGTGGGGAGGAGGGAGGAGTGGGTGGGTGGATGAGTGGGGTGGGGGGGGGGTGGGGGGGGGGGGGAGACTGCTTGTCACTTTTAATATGTTAAGAATCCAGGCGCGCCCTCGTTTCTGTGGCCGCGCGTAGCCCCCGGCCACCTTAAAACGAAGTCTCCCCCTCGGAGGGTAAACGAGTTGCGTCCAATTTTGTCTGAGTGATATCCAAATGCAGACAGAAAGGGTCGTTTTATCATGCTACTATTTGTCGTGACGATGCGATTTTCAAAAGCAGAGCGGTGTCATAAAGTGACATGCCTGCCACAAGTGCTCCAACTGATCTTTTCAATTAGCCTCCCATGCATGATCCGAGGCGACTTCCGCCTATTTCCAGAAATTAAGCTCAAACTTGACGTGCAGCTAGCTTTATTTTAAAGACAAATGTCAGGCAGGCTCATCATATTTTCCCCCTCTTCTATATTTGGAGCTTATTTATTGCTAAGGAGCCTCTGCTCCCGGAGTCAATGTACCGGGCGGCAGCGCAGGGGAAGGGAGCGGAGACACAGAGAGCAGCTCAGGCACTCCGGGGAGTCAGCTCTCCCATTTGGCTTCAGGTTTGCGGGGTTTATTCTGTGATACGGCGAGATACCATAGAACAATTTACGGATAAATTTCAAAAAAAAAAAAAAAAAAAAAACTTATTTTAGACGACACCTCCATTATTTTTTTTAGAGCGAGTCTCCTATTTGGTGCCTCTGATGCGTAATTGCGCGCTCTTTTTGGAGGACTTATCATAGAAAAAGACGTGGACTAAAGCGTTTTGAATGAAAGATTGTATTTTATGTTTGACATACAATTTCAGATCGTCTGTTTTCTGTGGTTGTAGCTGCTTGCTTTGGTTGTTATTTGGAGGGTATAGTTTCTGAGTGAGGGGGGCTGCTGCTGCTGGTTTTTGGAGATGCGCAGCTGTACATGAGAAGAAGGGGGGGGTGGATAACGGTGCGAAGTTTGCTGCTTTGATGAAAGGTTTGTGGGATAATTCTCGAGGGGGCAGAGGAGTTTGTTCTTTTTTTTTAATTATTAGAAATAACACGCTGCTTTAATTTCGGGTTCATCTGAGGAGGTTTAATCCACGTTGTGCATGTGTTGCTGAATAACTGCGCAGTGGGGGAATTGTTTTCTTATGTCCTAAAGCTATTCTTTTATCCGTATTTCTTCTTCTTTATTTATGACAATGAGAATTATCATTTCGTTTTTGAAATACAATGCTGTATCTCCATGTTTAATTCGGTGACTTGCACACAATTACTTTTCACCAGTTCAATGAAAAAAAGACATTTTGGCTTTTAATCACACTTTTTTTTTTGAACCCGTTCAATGCGATGTGATGACCGCGATGCTTTTGTCTTCCATGTAGGTCACAGTGGCGTAAACCAGCTTGGTGGTGTGTTTGTTAATGGTAGACCGCTGCCGGATTCCACCAGGCAGAAAATAGTTGAACTTGCTCACAGTGGTGCTCGACCCTGCGACATCTCCAGGATACTGCAGGTGACAACCACGCTTCGGTTTTCTGACTTTTATTTTTATTGTTGTTTTCACACCTGAAAACAGCCTTTTTTTCCACTGTATAGTCTGTATAAAAATAACTGTGCAAAAAAAAGCAAAAAAAAGACATCATGGTTTGATTTTGATAGTAAATTAATCATAATGTTTGAAGTTAGTATAATTCGTATTAATTCGTAATTATGAACTTGATATGATGTAAAGAGGCCGACAGAAAACAAAAGGAAAATTAAAGTATCTGCCTGCTCTTGTAAAGAATAAATTTATTGTAGCAAATGCCTAATATACCATTCAAGGCATATTTTTTGTGTTTATAGACCCATGATGAAGTCCAAGTGCTGGACAGTGAAAAGGTGATAATTATTTGACGCCATCATAGAAAATTCCGCTAATAGTCCTAAATAATGTATGTGAATTGTGTCTTTTGTTTTTCTATCCAGGTATCCAACGGCTGTGTGAGCAAGATCCTGGGCAGATATTATGAAACGGGCTCCATAAGACCGAGAGCAATAGGCGGCAGCAAGCCCAGGGTCGCCACTCCGGAGGTGGTCGCGAAAATCGCGCAGTACAAGCGGGAGTGTCCGTCTATCTTCGCCTGGGAGATCCGCGACAGGCTCCTGTCGGAGGGCATCTGCACCAACGACAACATACCCAGTGTAAGTGTGCTGACTGGGGGTTATGTGCATGATTTGATTTGCCACGCGAAGATGACTTTTTTATTATTTTCTTCACGCAGTGGAGGGGAAAGGAGATGGGGGCAACCGACCATTCAGTCTTATTAAATACAGTGATGGGGGTGGGGGTGGGGGGCGGCATATGTGATCACCCAAACATACAGCACAGACAATTAAAGGGAGCTCCTTAGTCTATTTTGTGCGTTTTTTTGCAGGGATATTATATTTATTCTAAGGCGCGTTGGGGGACATGTGTGTGCGTTTGTGCACGCTCCGCCCGAAGCAGATCCAATCCTAATCTCATCATATGCAATTTGTCATTCAAGGTGTCATCGATAAACAGAGTCCTCCGCAACCTGGCTAGTGAAAAGCAACAGATGGGCGCAGATGGCATGTATGACAAGCTGAGAATGCTCAACGGTCAGACAGGAACTTGGGGGACCCGGCCCGGCTGGTACCCCGGAACATCGGTGCCAGGGCAGCCCAACCAAGGTGAGCCTCATTATCAGCGGCGACGGCCGTAAAGACACCTTGACGCAAAATTGTAGCCTACTTGGTGGAAGCGTTTTTTTCTTCTTCTTCTTCCAAACCGAGGCGCGCAAAAGGTCTCAATTATGGATTGATTTCCGTATTTGTGGAGGTTTAGACGCCGCTGAGATTCACGTGAACCCCGCAGAGGTCAACCAGGCAAATATATGAATAGATTTACAGTTTACTATTCCAGTGGTTCCGGTCCACGGGCTCTTGTTTAGCAGGAAGGTATTGTATTGGCATGCTTTGATGGCCCTGAACAAGACCCCCAATTAAGAGCAGTCGATTAGAGTTTGGGGGTGGGGGGGGTGGATGGGGTGAAGTTGGGGGTGGGTGGGAGGGGTGAAGCCATAAGCCGTGCACGCAGCCTCAATGCCTCCACTGTCCCAGACATGGATGTGCGTGACAGCGGCTTGTCCTTTCAGCAGAGGTGTCCGTCCAACAGACCCCGCGTTTTCCCTCCTCTCCCTTCCTCCTGATGGGGAGGCAGAGCCGGGGAAGCTGTGTGCGGGGATATTAGTACAAAGGAATGTTTTCCTTCACACGCAATGATTGGTTATGGGAACGGTCCGCGTGTGTAATTGCTCATTAGAGAGGGCTTTTGTCTCTCATTATGGCAACATGCAGCAGGAGTGTGGAGATGGTAAAGGCTGCTGTGGAAATGTTCCACTTCAGAGGTTTTTTTTTTTTTGTCAGCCGACTGCAGGCCAAAAATATATATATAAAATAATAAAAAATAAAATATAATAAATTTCACCTTCTTACGTGAAATATATGCGTTCATTAAACGCAGCGTCAGGAGCCTCTGCTTTGCACGGAAGAAGTGGCGGAATTCAGTCGCAGCAAATAATCATTTGCATTTGTTTGATGAGCATTGTGGACACGTGGGGCTGTTATTAACAAGCAGTAAAGCGGAAACGATCATATTAACAAGCTAAAATTAGTCACTTTATTTTTTTTATAATACTAGCACTAATTTTCATTATTATTATTGTCGATATTATTATTATTATTATCACAAATAGGAATTTAGGGTTTATTATAGGCCAGGGTTTTATAATTTATAGTGA
The DNA here is from genome assembly GCA_030544235.1 of Lepturacanthus savala. Lineage (NCBI taxonomy): Eukaryota > Metazoa > Chordata > Actinopteri > Scombriformes > Trichiuridae > Lepturacanthus > Lepturacanthus savala. The sequence goes on along the minus strand of CM060462.1, from coordinate 11,752,727 downwards.
TTTAGTTTTGATTGTTATATTTGTATTGGTTCTGGTGTCTAATTATTAAATGGAGAATAATAAACAATTATAATTCCGAAATTATAATAAGTGTGTTTTTAATCAAATAAATGCTCGGATAAAACAGTTGTGGGCTATCAGAACAGCCGAGTAAGCAGATATAATGGCTACATGGAGAGTGACAGGGCCCCGAAGAAGACAACTCTATCCAAAAAAAAAAAAAAAAAAAAAAAATCCTCACCGATCTCGCCTTTTATCTCTTTCTCCTTCTCACTCGCTGCTATATGGCTCTAAATCCCGTCTATAGGATTTGGTCTCTCACTTTCTCTTTCACTTTTAAGCGGTTTCTCAAGAGTGTTTTGATCCGGTCTCAGCGGCTGAAAGGTGCCGCAATTGGTTCGGTATCTTTTTTTTTTTTTTGCTGCTTTTCCGCCTCACTGGCTGAGACATCGTGATACTAAAGAATGAGTTTATTTCCCAGCGCTTTCATAAAGAAAACAAATCCCATCCTAAGCGTCAGTGGGTCTGGCAGACGGATAATAGCTGCACATTCACTCCTTTTTTGTGGATTATCCGGAGTGAAGAAACAAATAGCGTGGATACAAACTATTGGCCTATAGAGGAAGACTTTGCCTGTGTTTTTTTTTGTAGCAGCAGCAAGATAAATTACCAAGGCTTCTTCCACTTTCACATATAGACACAAATAAAACTGTATCTGTAGACCTGTAGCTTGGTAAAAGCTACAAATTTTACACACAAACTTCGGTTTACCTTGAAACAAGCACGAGAGGCCACGTGAGCCTGCAGCAAGCCGGCGCGCGGAGCCCTCGTGCACCTGTTACACCCGTGTCCTTAAGCTAGGTAGCTAGCTAGTAGCCCTGTAAACACACAAATACATACGCATACACACACTTAAATACAACATACATACAAATAAAAACAACAAAAAAGTGCCCCCCCCCTCCTCTCGCGATATTACGCGACGCAGCCTCCACCAACTCGCCCCCTGCTTAATTTCGCATTAACTTCTCGGTGTGATAATGATGTCCAACAACAAGACAGACATTAGTCGATAAGCCTCGCCCTCGCAAAAACTGAAGGGGCCTTTTCGGGCCCACCGCGGACAGGCGGCCGCGGTGAATAGATTGGCCTTATTTCGGGTTGTTCAGGGGGTTGCGTGCTCTTCTCCTCACTCATTTGTTTCCAATTGAAGACAGAAATCCTGACTGGCGTGTAGCCGGCCGGGGGACGTGATTAATGATGGTAGTGGATAAGGGTTAACACACTGGACTCAAAGCTTCTGTTGACTGGGATCCTCGTGCGCACAATGGCCGAGCACTATAGCCTGCGCGCCTCCAGAGAGAGAGAGGATCCTTTTGTCATCCCCTCCTCCTCCTCCCCCTCCTCCTCCACCCCCTCCCCATATATTACACCCACCGGCCGAGGGCTCGCTGCTCGTCCCCTCGGCTGTGTCCATAGTTTTAATGGTTTCCCTTACTCCTGAAGGCATTGTATCGTCCTGAAAAGCGTCTTCTCCTATTCAGGAGTTGGTGGTCACCTCAATGGCTATACCAACGCCCATATGGGAACGACTATTGAGGCGCTGCTCTGCCCCTAAGAGAGAAAGAGCGAGGGAGAGGGAGAGAGAGAGAGAAGGAGAAAAAACTGGGGGGGGGGGTTAAAGAGTTTGGGGTTTTTAATACATTTCATAGCGGTGAAAGGAGGCTTCGCCACATCTTGTCACATTTCTCTTAACCTTTTGAGAATACACGCCATTGTTGCGACAGCGAAGAAGTGCGCGGAACCTTTCTTTCCCCCATCAACCTTCACAAAGTCTGTTTTTTATTTCCCACAATATTTTATAAACAGCCAAAAGAATAGACACTATATATATATATATATATATATATATATATATATATATATATATATATATGCGCAATATGTAAGAGATGACACTAATAATTCCTCCGTTTCTTCTTCTTTTTAATTTTTAATCTAATCCACTATGATTGCGGCTGTCGTTCATTAACGACGAAGCGCTGTCTGCGCAAATTAGCTGCGATCCCCGACGATTTAATTGATTGGATGTGTTGAGCGTGTTTTTTTATTATCATTATTTCGTTCGTTGCAGATGGCTGCCAGCAACAAGACGGCGCCGGAGAAAACACGAACTCCATCAGCTCGAACGGCGAAGATTCGGAGGAGACGCAGATGCGGCTGCAGCTCAAGCGGAAGCTGCAGAGAAATCGTACGTCCTTCACGCAGGAGCAGATTGAAGCGCTGGAAAAAGGTCAGTAAATTAGGATTTGCTATTCACAAAAAAATATACTCGGGCTCTGGATTATGTGTGAGCTACTGTTCGCAATGCATTATACGCGAATATGTAATTATTCGATTATTAGCAGGTTAAAAAAGTTTGAAAACGACAACAAAAAACAGCCCCGAGCTTATTTATTGCTAATTTGCTAACTCGGTTTGTTTCTGTGATTTTTCCCTGCATGGCAGAATTTGAAAGAACTCATTATCCAGATGTTTTCGCGCGAGAGAGACTAGCAGCGAAAATCGACCTGCCCGAAGCAAGAATACAAGTGAGTAAACAGGGCTGATCTGCGAAGGGTTCAAAGGTCACACCAACACCAGCACCACTAACAAAAAAATAGTATGAAAACCACTGGTGAGAATCTAATAAGTACAGTTACTCAAGTACTGCACTTCAGTACAATTTTTAAGTACTTGTAATTATTTCCATGTGATACTTCCACTCCATTACATGCTGGAGGGAAATATTATACTTTCTGCTCCGCTGGGTTTATTTGACAGCTGCAGTTATTTTTTTAGATCCAGGCATTAATATTTTACATTAAATTAATATACATAATATATTACATTATCTCTCTTAAATTGCCAGTTTTATTTTTTTTTTTAAATTTGCTTTTTTTTTGTGAAAGTTGCCAAATATGATGTTTATTAATCCACCCAAAGTATCTAAAATATCTATAATAAACTAAAAATGCTGCCATATATTTTCAAGTAATAATTTATTATAATACAACAGTCTGCCTAATGAAAACCTTTAGTTTTGGCACTTTAAATACATTTTCCTGATAATACTGCAGTACTTTCCCAATTCAGGACTTTTACTTGCTGTCGAGTTATTTTTTTAACCACGCAGTTCCACTTCTACTCGAGCGAAGGCATAAGGAGTATTTGAAAAAACTAACGCAGAGCTTTGATCGCAGGTATGGTTCTCAAACAGAAGAGCAAAGTGGAGGCGAGAGGAGAAACTGCGGAACCAGCGCCGGCAGGCCAACAACTCCTCCAGTCACATTCCCATTAGCAGCAGCTTCAGCACCAGCGTCTACCAGGCCATCCCACAGCCCACCACACCGGGTAAGGCAACACTCTGAACTCCAAAGGGGTTCAGGGACATTATCAAATATGATGATGAGACAGTCTGCAGGTTGATATATAAAATAAAGGAAGGGGGGGGGGGTTTGCAGACTGGGTAGTTCACATGAAGAAGCACCGGTGGTTTTTCCTTTTGATGGATGATTGAGCAAAACTTCTCAGCTGACTATCTGTGTAATTACCGAATCAGACAGGAGGGCACACAAGGCTCATGCTCACAAGTCAATCACCTGAGACACACAGTGTAGGGTATCTGTCCGGGCCTATCAGCCTGTCAAATAAGGCGCCACCTCACGCACGCACTGCTTAACACTAATGAGACTGAACTTTTTTTTTTTTTTCCTTTTAGAAATTATAACCACTTTTTTTTCTCCCCATCTCCATCCAGTGTCTTTCACCTCGGGGTCAATGCTGGGTAGACCTGACTCATCACTCACGAACACCTACAGCGCGCTGCCCCCCATGCCCAGCTTCACCATGGCAAACAATCTACCTATGCAAGTAAGTAAAAATGCCGTTTTTTTTTTTTAAGTGTAATACTTTAACATGTTTGATTTGATGTTTCCACGTTGATTTATTGGCTTCAAAACAACAACAACAAAACAATTATCAACCTTCCTTTAAATCGCATTTTTAATTGAAGATCAGAACTAAAATCATGAGTACAATTTAAATCGGGACGTAGCGAGAGCTTGCAGCAGTACAGATACTGAGCAGAAAACTGTGGTTGGCGAAGCTAATGTAACATTCTCTCCCCCATCTATAGCCCAGCCAGACCTCCTCTTATTCCTGCATGCTGCCTACCAGTCCGCCTGTGAACGGGCGGAGCTACGACACATACACGCCCCCTCATATGCAGGCACATATGAACAGCCAATCAATGACCACTTCTGGTACCACCTCAACAGGTAGGCAGAAAGTTCATTGTTTACCAACGTGCTCGGGAATTAATTAAATCCAACTCTGAACCCTCTCATGAAATATCTGCCACCTTTTTTCTAATTAAGGGGGGTACTACTTAGCCGCCTCTGATTCATCGATCTGACATTTTCCTTTTCCTTTCCGTCCATTTGAGAAACTTCATGGTCTTAAACGTCTGTGGATCGATATCTCTCTATTTCATATCATTTTTCTTCTTTTTTTTTTCTCTCCTTTCCTGCAAGTTGCATGAGCGAAGGTCCATTTCACCACTGCTCTAAGCCATCATGTCAATCCAACTACTCCGGCTCATAGTTTAGTTCCACCCCATTAGGACGCTGTTACTGAGAGCCATATATACCGGTTATAGTCATGAAGAGTTAATCATGCATAACCACATTTCCTCTGTGCTAAATTGCTAATTAATTTGATTAATTTGCTGTTGTTCTCTCTCTGTTTAAATGCCATTGCCAAAGCCTCAATTTATCGAGCTTGCAAGCGTTTTACTGTGCAACCATGTGCGGTGCATTGTGACTCATTGCAGCTCCACTGCTCATCCAACCTATCTGCGAGCGTTTAGGGGCACAACGCTCTGCGCTATGAGGCTAACTAGTGTTAGCCGTCACACTGACCATGCATGGTGCATACGCTCGTCTAATTTAGCATATTGACTTCTGGGGGCCTCTTGTTTTTTTTTCCTCTCTCTTTTTTTTTTTTTGGTTTTACTGACGTCTTTCTCTTTCTGTCTTGGCAGGACTCATCTCTCCTGGAGTGTCTGTCCCTGTCCAAGTCCCAGGGAGCGAGCCTGACATGTCTCAGTATTGGGCAAGACTACAGTAGAGAGAAGAGCTACTTCACCCTGTAACCACCCACTCCACCATCGCCCTCCAGCAGTGCTCCTCACACATACACGGCACAGGAGAGTAAAGGAAGGCGAGAGAGAGAGAGAGAGAGAGAGAGGGTTGAGAAGAGGCAAGGACGGGAGAAGAGGAGGAGAAGGAAGAGGAGGAAAGAGAGAGACTCTGGGAGAGCTTTGGGACGTCTGGGCTTTGTTTTTCCAGTTGGACTGTGTGCTGTTCTGTAGCTCTAGGCACATTCAAAACGAGGACTTGGATGAGAGAACGACGGAAAGACAGAAAAAAAAATGGACCTCTGTAAAGTGCCCGGTGTTAAAATTTTTATGGAACAAAAAACTTATGTTTTTTTCTATTTCCAACTTCAGTCATTGTTTCCTTTTTTCTCTGGTGTGTTAGTAAAATGGCCATTTTGTATGTTAATATTAAAAACCAAGATCAAGTACTGATAGATGGACTGCTAGAAAACCATGTTGGTCTTGCGTTTTTTTGTTTGAGAAAGGAGAACCTGAGAGATTCTGCCATGACTATCTTTTAATCTGCTTATATCGAGACTTTCTACCAGCCTTTGCATGGTCTCTGGACGCTGTTGCATATCATTAAAGACAAAAAAAAAGCTGGAGGGAAGACTCTTACTGTGTCAGAAAAAAAAAAAAAACGGAAAAAAACAACAAAAACTATTTATTGGTCTTATTTCTTACGAATGGATATTAGCAGAGGAAGCTCAAACTCGATCCACCCACTGAGGCCGTGGTCTCGATACCCCCATCCCCCCACCCCCCCCAGCCATGATCAGATGAGCTGACTGGGCCTGCGTTTGCTGGCTTATTAGACACGGATCACTATCAACAAGGTAGAAAAGGCGTGCAAAGGCGGCGCGACATGCAACATAACTTGGACCTCTGCTTGGGTGGTTGGATTGACTTCTAGATTACCACGAAGAACATTTAAATGTGGAAAAACAGGTGTAAAACTAAACCTGTAGTCTGTAAATGGTAGACTGCGTCTTCGATATAATCCAGTTTGTTTATGTCAAAATGTAAAGTACTTGTCTTCCCTAGAAATCTTCCAGAAAGATTTCACCAATAAAAGTTGATTTCATTTATAACCCCCAGAATATTCTATAAATGTTCCATGCATCATAAAATACATTTCTTTAGGGTCAGGTACAATTTGTCTCTTAGGTATAGTTGTATTATAGTGTCCTATGGTCAAAAAAAAAAACATTTGTGCAACTAGAAATATTTAATTCCTATAATTATGATTAAACATTGCTTGACAGAGTTTTAAACTTAAGTGTTTGGCAGTTGTTTACAAGTACATATCAGATTTAATCATTGTTGATTGTAAAACAGACCAAAGCCTTTGTATTTCATCTAGTACACTTTTTTTTTTTTTTTTTTTTTTTTAAAGATATTAGTCTTGTGTTGCAAAATTTTTTTTGTAAACACGTTCTGTTCGATTACATTGGCTTCGAGTTTGTAAGACTGCAGTCTAACCCCGCAGTCCTTATTTATAATTGAAGACCATGGGAGGGTTTTTCTAGCATCATCTGTCATGCTCTTTTGAGTTTTGCATTTTTATTTCAGTGTGTATGTAGAACATGGACACATACTGGGTTTACGTCTGAGCAATGCTTCTGAGATAAAAAAAAAAAAAAAAAAAAAAAGTCTACACGCTGTCTCTTAAATATTTCAATTTAATTTTATTTAAAATGGAGCTTTCTAAATGTATTTTGTGAAAACTATAAAAACATTTTGTACAGTAAAATTGTGTCTTAAAGAAAGCCTTATTGCCTGGTTCAATGCTGCGTCTTGTACAGTGTCAGTCTTTTGCTGAGGGGTTAAATTATTTATTATTAATTTTTTTATTAATATACTTTTTTGTTTAAATTCTCACATTATGCATCATTTCTGAAAACCTAAATTTAACTTTTTTTTTTTTTTTTTTATAAATCTAAAGCTGACAAATGCCAGTACAAGGGGCTTGTAATACACACACACACAACACTTTCCAATTCCCACCAAACAAAGGTGTCCAAAATAACAAACCTCTCTTGATGTATGGGGCTGAACCAACCCGACACCGACCACACAGCACACCGCCGCCACACAATGAGAAAGGTCAAGCAATTCACCATCGCTGGCTCTTGTTTTAGTAGAGTTACGATGGTACGGAGGGGGAAAAAAAAAAATACAGAACCGATGAGGAGGAGGGTGCAGGGAAGAGAAAAGTCATGAAGTAAAGCAGTCAGTGCCTAGAGCGAGGCAGACGAGCGATTTTGTGGCAGAGTGAGTTATTTTGCTTCACTTGCTGCCTCAGCAGGGGTGGGGTGGTGGTGGGTGTGGGGGGGTGAATGTGTGTGTGTGTGTATTTGAGGGGTGTGTTAGAAAGAAAGAGAGAGAAACCATCTAAAAGGAGAGGAGGATATCCAGGAGAGCGTGAGGTCAGGTAACATTCACGCAGCATGTAACAGCAAGTGAATATCTTCACAGCTTTTTGCTAAATTGATTAACAGTATTTACACATCTCACTCAATATTTAATAGTCCAATCAGAAGTTTGTGGATTGGAGGTTAATCAGATTTTCTTAAGAGGATTCCCCCCCCCTCGCGCTAATGTAATTTCTCTATTCATTTAATCCAGTTTACCACACAGACAGAAGAATACTGTTTTGAGCGCACGGGGAGGGGTGGGGTGGGTGGGGGGTGGTGGCAGAGAGAGAACGGGGCGAGACAACTGCGCCGAGACAAGAGGGGGAACATTAATAATTACAGAGGGGGAATGAAAGCGAAATTCAAAATGCAGGAACAACTGCAATTAGCGGAGGTCTAAATAATACACAGCTTCGGGGATAAAAAGGTTTAAATGTAATTCTCGCTCAGAAGTCAAAGCAATGTAAGTTTCTGTAAAAGTTCCTGATAACTTTGTACTTTTTTGATCTGTTTATTAATAAGACACAATAATTCTGACCTGGGAATCGGAATCTAAACAGCAGCAGCACACAGAAGCTCACAGCTATATTTAGTGCCAACAGACACATTATGAGGTGTGTGTGTGTGTGTGTGTGTGTGAGAGAGAGTATATTAAGCAAACATGAAGAAATAATTCCCTCAATATTGGAAAGTTAATAAATGATTGAGCCCTCTTTGTGCATCTGACAGGTATAATAATTGTATTATGAAATGTAGCATACAACATGTCTGTAGATCTGTTTTATTAGACATATATTTCTATTTATTTTCTTGCAGAGAGAGATATAAAATGTATGCTTTCAAAAAAAGTATAAAGTATAATATTGTTGCAAAATTTATTATAGAGAGAATGTTATTGGTTTAAAGACAAATATGTCAAACTGACCTATTTTTGACCTAAATTAATAATGTTATAACATTCAAAACTAAATAATGTGTTTTAAGCAAAAAGGCACACAAGGTTTTGTAGGGAAGCTGACAAACCTGCCTGGTTTATCCAACTTATAAAATCATATTCAAAATAATTACTTGTCTCCTAATAAAAAAGTCATTTATTATAGTCAACAGAAAAGAATACCGCATTTCTTGACTGGATTGTAAAGTTTCCCCTCATTGTGTGATCAGAAGTTTAAAGAAATTGAGTTTCCACGGTGCTGAAAAGTGACTAGTACCAGAAGCATGTGTGGCTAATCATTAGCCACGGCCTCGTATAACTGCGACTGAGGGGAAAAACACTGACAAATCCCCCGTCAATAAGGAGTAAGAACGCATTTTTAAAAAACGGGATACGTTAATCTGGAAAGATGTGCACAGCTATGTGTATAATATATGTAAATTGAAAGTGCATAAAGATCAGTCCAGTGTGCGTAGCTACAGCAGGTTGACATCAAGTCACAGAATCTTCAATCTACCTGGACAGAGAAATATGAGAAAACTAATATGTGTGACTGACACTGAGATTAGTAACTTTGTTAATGTTTTTTAAACTTAGGGAAATAATTCATTTTATTCTGAAGTGGGAACAAATGAATCTGTAGAGGTGACATGGGGACATATAGAAACAACCCACTAGTAGTACAGCAACATAAATAAATGCCAAAATTCATCCATTTTTATTTTATTGTACCATAGAAGTGCAGCCTGAATATGTCAGCTTTTCAACAACAATAGCTTGGATAACAGTTTTTATGTTGACATCAACAGCTTTTGTTCACCTGTATAAGTGACCTGTGCATGTCATTTCTCTCTCATATACGAGCGCTTCATTCATGCAGAAACTGGAGGTAACGCTGAGCTCTCCCAACCCCGTGTTGCAAACGGTTACTGATACTGCCAGATTTTTACAGGCAAGAACATTCTAACTGGCGTCAGCGGCGGACGGAGGAAAACTAAAATGAAATATTTATTTTTTCATGTTTTTTTCTGTATTTCTCCATGTCACCATATGACCTAATTTGTTCTTTTGGGCTTGTCATGGCAAAGCGGCTCATCCAGCAAACATGCCTGATGAGGTGTGAAGCCTGCACCTAAATCCAGCTCTCCTACCCTCTGCCCACATTCCTGCTCAGCTCTGCGGCTCACTGGAGGTAGACGTCACTCACCGGCGATCTCGGGGTCAGACGGAGGCATCCCCTATCCCAACCTGGAACCGGCGAGGCAGACCAGAGATCAGTCATTCATAGCACGCTTTCTTTACATCCTCTCACATCTCTCCTGTAGCCAACTTTGCTTTCAGGGGTGGCCTTGAGGTGCGGTACAAGTACAAATTCTAATTAAACGAAGAGAATTAGTGGCTTACCTTACTTTTTATTTAAAACAACAAAAGCATGTTATTCGATTTTTCTAGAAAATAAATTGCACTTTCAGACTAATGTACATGTGTGGTCATGTGTTTTGTAAAGTCAACCCAATCTTTGGAGAATGCAGTTTCAATTTTTAATGTCTGTCAAGAATGAGAATCTGTAAACACTGAAATAAAACTTCATGGATACATATTACCTGAAAACAAAGTCCCCAGATGCATATCTAGTATGAGTATCTAGTCACGTATCTTATATTTTAATTGGGTTACATAGTTGATCTGTAACGATTAATCGATTAGTTGTCAACTATTGCAGTAAATGACAAATTATATTGATAACTGAATCATCGATTTGAGTCATTTTTAAGATGAAATGTCCAATTTCTCTGGTCTTCTCAAATCTGATAATCTTCTGGTTTCTTTACTCTTCTAGAATAATAAACTGATGATCTTTGGGCATCACGTTGTCAGTGGTCTACCCCCTACCTTCAAATTCTGAGAGATGCTGTAGGACTCAAATTCTTTGCAACAAACACTGATAAAAAAGTCAACCTGGGTAATAAAAACATAACATAATTTTAATGAGCTTTTCCATAACTTTGAATCTGCAGTTGATTAGCTGTCAGAGAAAGATATAGTGCGTGTACTGTGGATTCGTATAAAAACATGAAATGTGTCCATTATGATACGAGGTACTGTGGATGTTGAGATCTTCACCCCTGGCTGGGACAGTTGGCAGGTGGTAATGGCTGGCAGGGTTATTGTGGTTGACATTACGTGGAGCGAGAGAACAACCTGGTCGCCACGAGGTAAAGAGGGCAACGCCGCGGCGTTCCAGGTGTCGGTTGCCCGTGGCGACTGTGTGGGAACTCTAGAAATCCAGGTGCTTGTTGCCGGAAGTGCTGGAGCCACAGGACGAGGCCATCGTGACCGCTCCTGCCAGCTCCCCCCTGCTCACACGACTCACGGTCTCAGACAAGTCTGGAGGCAAATGCAGTCTCTACAGAAATCAGAGAGAGAGAAAGAGAGAGGGAGGGCAGAGTATTAAATCAGCCCGTATGGCGGAAAAAAAGGAAGCACTACAGTGGATCAACGTACAGTAAATGGTACACTTCAGTGATGTTTATTCACAGAGAGCCACGTTAGGTTGAAATTGCATTAGATGCTTCAGCACTCCTCTCAACACTGGCAGAGTGGAGTAAACCTGCTAGCATGTTGCTAAATGCTTCAGAGAGCTTTAGGTCTGTTGCAGCTCACAGGCAATATTTATGTGTGAGCGAGGGAGCTAGGGGTGTTTTGAGAAGTTGTGTACGGGACATATGAGCGTGCATTTATCAGGGCAGGTGCGAAGGAAATTGTGAAATTGCACAAATGTGAATGTAGGTGTTGATTGTTTCGTTGTAATTTTAAACATGGATGATTATGTTCGGCTAATACCGGAGTCATAAGAATCTTTTAGCTGAGTAACTTGTTACCTAGTCAAGCTTATCTGTGGAGTAGCCCTCTGCCAACTCCAAGCACAAAGAGGTTAATGAGGGCCACTCGTGTAAAGCCCCCTAACACCAACACGCTATCCGTTGGAAAGCTTAAGAGGGGGCTGCACTCTTCAGAAGCTGCAAAAAAAAAAAGGCCACCAATGGCACTCCATGAACAAAAACCTGAAGAAGTGCTGAGAGTGTGAAGAGGAGGTGAAGTATGTCTAGAGTCAAGTGTTCGCCCTACAATGGTGTTGAGTGGCGCGGATGCAGGGAGCGTCTGTCGAGGAAGTTAAATCAGAATAAAGGCATCCTGGGTACTGGGAGAAGTTAAACCCTGTAATTTGCCCCTGAAAGAATCTGCCATGACATCTGAAACCTGCTGGCCTGCGCTCCCACCCCACCCCACCCCGGTCCCTGCCCACGACATCCTTACTCCCTCCAGACATGTGGCTTTAGGAGAGCCCCTTCCACTCCCACAGATACTTATCTTTTTTTTTTAACGAGTAGGTGTTTGGGTACGGGGTTTAACGGCGTCATTACTAAGACGCAAATCAGGAATACGTGACGGTCTCTACCCCTCTAGGGTAGACCGCTTCCTCCCTTTGCAGTTTACTGTTTTCGCAGGGATTCAGAGCATCAAAAACACCCGAGTCTGAACCGCGGAATGTTTTTACTTCACCATGCCTGGTGGAGACCTGAAGAGGTCTCCTTTTTGTTGAACACATTTCCTGTGTGTGTGTGTGTGTGTGTGTCAGAAGACTGTTTGTCAGGCAAGTAGAGGAAACAAGAGGAGCAGTCTTTATGCAGCCCAGCAGATTATCTGGGGCAGGTGACTACTGAGACACTGTGAAGGACCTATAATTTAATGGAGGATGGTTAAGGTAAGGTTACACAGGACAGGGGGAAAGGATGGAAGATTCCCACTAGGGGAACAGACAGATTCATAATGAGCATAAACTAAGCTGTGTGGCACCGCGTGAAATATTAGCGAGGTTTTTTGTAACACAATAAATTCATTAAACTTCTTCCTGTAACCATTTTTTTCTCTAATTGTTTTGTTGCCACACAAACACCCATGCAAACTCATATATTGGCCTTGAGGGGGCCTCCAGAAGCTCTGCCTCCACCCCTGCCAAACCTCACCTGTGTAACCTTTCGTGTCTTCGGCTCACTCGAGTGTGATTGAAAAAGAAAAACAATGCATTGATCAAGCCTGGACTCAGTCCTGCTTAGTGCATTGCAGTGGAAACACGGTAGAGAGAGGGGTTGGAGGAAAAAAAAAAATCAATCACATATACATCATCCTCAGTGGGTGAGTAAAAAAAAAAAAAAAAAAAAAGACATCACACCGTTGTCTGGCTGTCACGCACTCGCGGGGCCTGGCTACAATGTGTCTCTTTGGCTCTGGGCTCTGTGAGCCCACTGAGCATGTGTGGAGCGAAGGTCAAAGCAATCCAGAAGTGCAGCTCAGCTACTCTAACCTTTGAGTTCAGGGGCGCGAGGGGCACGAGAACAATCGATAGTTACATCAAAGTTGGGAGGGAGGAGCAGACAAAACCAATCGATCGGTTTGACACACGGAGAGGAAAGAAAGCCTGCTAACAGTCAGCAACGATCCCGCACGTCAGTGACAGTCAATATCAGAGCTGATACCAGTTGTTCACTACTAGCAACACAATAACTTACTTTATTCTAATCCGACTCCAAATAAGCAAGTTTGAGAGAAATCTCTGACGATCCATCGAAGAAAAACACAATTTAAACTCATCTTTCGCCATGAATTTCACATTTTTCTCCAAGTGTGACGTAATTGCAGCGTACTTAATTTAGCATCGATAGACCAACTGCAGGGCTGCCGTGAACATTTGCATTGACTCCATATGAATGGAGGTCAGTGCAGGACTTAGACAGACATAGTCAGGGAGGCTCGGAGTCTGCTTCTCGACGACCTGCACACTCCATGATGTAAACAAGGACATCCGGAAAACCCTCAGAGGCATGGTGGGGTGTATGTGTGTGAGAAGTCTTTCTCTGCTGCCTGGCAACCTTCGGGAGGGTGGAGAAAGAGGAAAAAAAATAAGGGTGGGTGGGTGGGTGTGTGTGTGTGGGGGGGTGTTGGATGGGAGTGAACGGCGGGAAAATAGACCATTGGCTGTGGTGCGTCGGTGGATGCAGGGGTGGGGGTGGTGGTGGGGGGAGGTCGTGAGTCGTGAAAATGGATGTGTGCCCACAGTGTTAGTGTGAGGATGTGTGTAAGTTGTGATGTCAGTGTTCCCTTCTCCGGCGGCGGGCAGGGGGAAAAGGTCTGTGGTTCAGGCCGCCGCTCCGCAGCCAGAGGGGCTGGGGGCCGTGCTGGCAACAGGGTGTGTGTGTGTGTGTGTGTGTGTGTGGGGGGGGTGATAAAGCTCCAAACGAGTGCTAAGCACTTGAAATGAGCCCTCAGGGCCGGCCCACGGACTAGCTTTCCCTAAGAGGGTTACTAATATCACCCCACAATGGACAATTCCCTTCAGCTTACCAAACACCCACCAAAGACCCGTTTCTTAAGGAATACAGTGTTTCATGTTGCATGGCTGTTCTCAATCTCCAAATATATTGTGCAGCAGTGCTTTACCGGTCAGAAAAAGGCACCAAATCACTGTTTTTAATGTTTTAATGTTGTTTTTTTGTAATTCTTTGGTTATGTCTATTACGATGTTACGCAAGTGTATAATATACCAAGTTCTAAATGGACAAATGTTTCCAACTGGAGCTTAAAAACGGACCTGCTCACACAAAGCAGCACCATCAAAGGCATTCCATTGGTGGTAACGGCTTGCTAATGACTGGAGTATTAGGTGCTAATTTAACGAGTCATTTCTTCCATAGAGTTTTAGCCACACTTACACATGGCCGTGTCACTGTACAGCTTAGAACTATGGGAAACCCAACACCTTGTTGGAACACATGACGACTGGTCTGGCTGTTCAAATCAGATTATCTGATGTTGGAACATGCTCATGGAAGTGACACGATATTTACCATAAACACCTACTTAACACAATCATTCTTGTAATTTAGTCAGCATATTATAAGCCCTATTAAGTCAGTGAAATGAGAGAAACTGAACATTGTTTCGCTAAGCTGAAGTCATTACAATCACAGAAGAAATGACGATTAAGCAAATCTGACTATTTGCGGCCATGCATTAATAAGAAATTCACATTTTCCTATTGATGCAGGACAGCACAATAAGACCTTTTTTAGGACATATTTTCAATGGATTTATATACCACGAGTCCAGTATTCATGGACAGTGGTCACATTAGGGGTGATACCTTTTTGCCAATTCCATTTCCCTGAGCAGCACAGCTGCAGTGCAGCCACTGTAAACTAATGCGCACGGCTGTCCATGACACCAGGTCAATGTCCGCCATTTCCAGTCCCATTTCTACAACCAGCCGAGGGTCAAAATGTTAGTAGAACGTTTCACAGCTGAAATTGGTAGAAATTTCCCAGAGCTGCTGGTCTATCCAGTTGCTAAACCAAGCTAAATCACCTCCCAGTGCCATAATCCCCCACACCGATAAAATTACACTGCATTGTGTGGGAAATCATTTGCTGAATCTATAGGAACTGGTCTTAACTTCAGCTCACCAAAATCCACCTAATGAGGGGGAAAAGGTCTGTGGAGGAGATGAGGCTTTTTCTATTTGAGAAGCAAATCATCATCACATTTGCGCTGCCAATTTCAGAGAATACTTCCTCTAACTTCCCAGATGATAAAAAAAAAAATGCAGAAACAACTCAGCATAAATCCCATCACTTTGGTAATTCTAGCCCACCTGCACCAAACAAAAGCTGAGAAGAAGCTCTAGCTTCCTCTTCTTTTGTGGTAACAAAGAGTGCAACATGATCCCTGGCCTTGCCCTAAGAATAACCTGTTGACTGGGGAAGTTTTCATCCCTTAGAGTTCGTCATTTATAAAAGGTAAAAATCCTTTCCGTTATTAAATTGATCTTGCCAAAAGTATTTTTGAGCCTGCTCTTTGCAGCTCTCCCTTTTGGCAACTTGTTGATGAAGGAAATTACGCTTATACAACAAATTCAGCATAAGGCAAATTCTTAAAGGGGCCCTATTTTATATTTAAATTATATTTCACAATTTTAGATTTAAATTTTCAGGGACTATTTATAAAAATAACATGCTTTTATGGCCCAAAAGCACCTATTTAAACTTGTAGCAGCAATGTCTCTTGCCCTCACTCTATAAAACTCACTGAAAAACTTTGTTTCCCTCCCCATGAAACGCTCACTCTGTTTTGATTGGTCAAGCGCTATTGGAAATGTCCCTCCCTTCAGTGAGCTGGGGGTTGGATGGAGAAATGGAATCAAATACAATCACTCAGGAAGGAGGGGGAGGCCACATGGATCCAGAGGTGGTTACTATTATCTTCCACTCCTGTTGTGACATCACAACAGGATCCATTTCTAAATGGTTTGTGTTCAACAACAACAGAGGAGGCCAGGCTACAACAGAATGAGTGGGTGGTCTTATTTCACAGTTTGTGTGTAAGCAGGAACACTAGAGACCATAATGTTTCTAAAAGAAAAATATAAAATGTTCTTTTCATAATAGGACCCCATTAAAGATTTAGATTTTAGATATAAAACCTATGGATGGGTACATTCCTCATGCTCGCTTTTTTTACACTGTTCTGTTGTGATGCATGTGGTTTGGAAATAATGTATGCTTTGAAAGTGGAATAAAAAAAAAAAAGTATAGGGCTTGAATCTTGAGTTACTTTTCGGTAAGCGGGCAATGTCACCTGCTCGCCATGTCACCTGCTGCCTGAGCCAGGATAATCTGAGAGGCAGATGTACAGACAGTCAGACGGACTGACAGATAGACAGACTTATACAGACTCATGCACATCACCTCTTCTGCTTCACAGCTAATGAATCTGACAGAGCAGGCAGCAGGCAGGCAGAAGGATGAGTAAGCACTTTGAGTGTAATTATATTCCCAAATACTGAAAGAAAGGGAAGGGTCTAATAATTGACTGAATTTCATTAAAAGAGTGCATGTCCAAACAGGAAATTGACTAGCTGACAGTATTTCAAGGTTTTTAATACCTAATGGAATGTTTATTCCTGTTCCCTTGAATAGCTAGCTCCTCACTTACCCTTCACGCTCCATGGACTGATGTAAAACAGCATTTGATAGTATCTGTCATGTTACTAAACATGACATGCATGGGAATCAGTTAGCTCTGCGAAGCTTCTGAATAACCAAATGGACAAACAAGGGCCAAAGTGTAACTGCGCTCTAACACAACAACTTGACTTGTTATCTCCGTCGTCATCATCTTCAACTGAGCCCTCCTCTGGGTGCCTCTGCCCAGGCCTGTCAAGAGCTTTGACAGGGGAGGCAGCGTGGGGCCATTTTGTCTCTTTTCAGTTTGGTTTTGTTTCTCTTTGGAGGGCAGTGTTGGTATGGACCGCGGGCGCTGCAGGGTGAGGGGGCGAGGGCACATTGACCCTAGTGGTAGTGGGTAGCAAAGGGGAGGGGGGGGGGTTTGGTTGGTGTTATGGACTTGGGCACAGCCAGGCAGTGCTGGTCCACCCCTGGAGTGACATGGTGCCTGGGGAGAAAGGGAGAGGGGGTAGAGGGCATAGAGTACAAACATGTCTAAGTGCTGCCTTCACTACTGATAGGCCCATAGCAAAGAACGGCGCTGCATGGGTTATGACAGCATATCTGGGGGACCTCTTGTGCCCTCCACCCCTCAAACACACATTTTACCCCTCGAACCATGACTCTGATATAAAGTCCTCAGGTTAAAACATCACTGACACATTTGGTAGAAGCAGGTTTTCTGGTGCTATATAGATGCCCCGCTATAATAATCACACTTTGGAGAAATCTCTCATTAAAAAAAACAACAGCACTCAAACAGCTAAGCAACAACTTGAAATAAAGGCTGCAGTTTAAGACATATCAGCAAAGTTGGCCCTTTTTTTCTCAAAATTAACATTTTTAGGTTTTAATGGAATGACTCTACCACAATGGAGAACAAGATGAGAAATCGAATAATTATGTTACAAGTATTACTACGTCAGATAATGACTTAAAGGTATATATTGAATGAGAAAGATGAGAAGGTCGATATCACCATCATGTAAGTGAGGTAAATATGAAGTTAGGAAACCGGAAACAGAGAGAAACAATTAGACAGGAAACACAACCCGCTAACAAGCATCCCTAAAGATGACCATGTATATATTGTTTGATTAATCTGCACAAAACTGAAGCGTAAAAACTGAAAACTGTTCCTGGAGTCTTCACTGGGTGGCTGTAATAACAAAAATAAGGCTGAAATGATTCCTTGAGGAACTAACAACTCGATTATTAAGGGGGCTTTTACACCACTAGTTCGTTTACACCACTAGTTTGCAAAATATTGTTTACTTTGGAACATATAGACTTGGGCGTGGTCCGCTTTCACACCTGCAAACAAACTACTGACATTGTCCGATTGACATTTCATCAACATTTATCTTCAAAAAACAGCAAACAAAATAATTAGTATCCCTTCCATACTATGATACTAATCTCCTAGTTTGTTTGGACCCAAGTTCAAGTTCTCACCAGAGGGACTGCACCAAAGTTTGTCATTTTTGGAGGTCTCGTTACACTTGTTTAGGGCCTGAGTGTGATTAATGCTTTCACACCAACGAAAGCTAACCGAGCTAAGCACCTTTGGTGGGATAGGACCGTGGGCCGACTTCTGTTAGTGTAAAGGTCTTGGTGCATCGAGGCTTTGATTAATTATGTGCTGCAAAGTGGCATCTCAGCACTGTCAAACCTGACTACTTAATGTTACTGACCGACACACTGATGGTACTGGGAGTAGCAGGTTTACACATGTAAATCCTCACTGTTACTGAACTTTGAGAGAGAGTACATGGTGAGTTTCAAAGTGAAGAGACAGGTCAGAGGAAATTAAATTAATTGTCTGCACCTTGGAATTAGGTAAAAACTACAATAATACAACCTCAGCAGAAAGCATCCAATCCAAGAGCAGACATGATACAAGGTAATATTATAAGGTAATATAAAATGAATAGACTTAATCCCAGAATATCAAACTTCATTATTATTACTATTCCTGTCCTGTCGCTTTCACATCAGTCTCAAAAAATAAAAGCCAGAGCATTGCCAAGGATATTTTGTCATGTATTATTCATGCTTTTTTTTCTGTGTTGCACTCAGTCTTCAAGTGCACACTCCCATGTACAAAAACAAACAGACAGACACACACTGCCACTTGCCTATGCATGTGTCACACAGAGGTACAACATGAGCGCGCAAAGCGAGCCTGTGCAACTCGGCTTTCCTAAACCCAGTCATCCGTCCAACAGAAAACCCTATTTCTCCCATGTCGCACTGTGATGAGTTCACACAGTTTACAGGCATAACATTTGGCAAAGCGAAAGGTCGTCTGGAGGTTACTGTGTCAGCCTGGGTAAGTGGCTGACCCCTTGGGAGGGGTGGGGGTGATCATTCTCACAGACTAATAGTCTGTTGTGTGAGCGGAAGACCAGGACTGAATGGAACACATCAGAACTGGGGAGAGCGAGGAGAGCCAAACATTATGGCAGAAAATTATCCAGCGTTTTAATTAAACTTCACGTGTCACACAGGACGGCATTACGAGTCTAAATGTCGTCTCTAGCCACTTGTCTACTAGTAATTGTCCTGCACCTAGTAAAGACATGTACTGTTTTTTTAAAGAATTCCGCTTAATGACATAAGGAGCGGCCAAAAAAGGCTGCAGATATTTAATCTGTTTAACTCAGGAAAAGGAGACAGAACAGAGATTATCACAGAGCTACTTTTGTGCCAAAGCACACTGGTTAATGCTTTTCACTGGGAACTGCCTGTGCAGGATCCTGCGCTCAAGTTCACCTACTTGAAATCTTCAGGACCTACGCAGGCAATCATGTGGAACAGATAACTTGGATGCTGACAACATCTGCACGAATTCATGAAGCTGCTGTCTCGGATATTATATATAAATGAAGGAAATTGGACAGAAATGGTGTAATAATTTGTACCGAATTGTGGATTAACAGTCAGAATCAGAAACCTTCCCTGTAATTGAAGATAGGAAGACGATATTACTTGGAAAGAAAATTCACCTTCACATCTTAAGTGATGTGAAAGGGACAGTAAATGAACAGTGAGTGTGCTTTATGTTAGGACCACATAAGAAAGGTGTGTGCACCTGCAGGTGTGCATCTTAACTATCCGGGACACAATTGTGATGTGATAATGTGCTGATGTGCTTGTAACGCTTTCGCCGTCTTTGTGGGTGCCCGCATGTGTGAGAGTGTGTGTATGTTTGCATGCATCCTTGTCTGTTAGTCTGCCCGGATGAATAAAGGGGGGGGTGGGTATAATCCATCACCAGTTGATAGTCCTCACAAAAAAGGAGCCCTTTTTGCTGAGAGGACAGCCCTTGTGCGGACAAAGACCACCATACTGGGGACTTCATAGGACCCAGCTGAAAAGGTGTTGCCCAGAGTAACCCCATTCACATTAACAGGCATGCTGGCCAAAGCCAGTCATTACTGCTGACTTGGACCAGCCGGGCCACACATAGACCAGCCTAGAGCCTCTAAGGCCATTCACTGCACATCAGCCCACAGGCAAAACGCCTGAACTCTGCCACTGGGGAGCATCTAGAATTGTTACCATTCTATTTGACTGTCCATCTTGAGAGCTTCAATATATGTGGCCTTTGAGTAAATTCATAAAAAAGCATTAATATACTGTTTTAAAGGGCATGTGGCAATATATATATATATATATATATATATATATATATATATATATATATATATATATATATATATATATATATATATATATATATATATATATATATATATATATATATATATATATAGTATATCTGCAATATACAGTATACTGAGGTGTTTCCCTACTCAATGAATGATGATGTTAAATTATGAAATGCAATGCATACAGTACCTAGTCTGAAGTCTGAACGAGCGTTTTCACTCAACTGAATGCAAAGGTATGTTCAAATCTTACCTTCTGTCAACTTTAGAAAATTATTTCAACAAAAGTAGAACCTGGATTTGATTTTTTCATCTGTATTAGTTTCAGCTAACCTAAAACTTACATAAGTGTATGTGGCAATAAAATATTAACTGAAGCAACTAGTTCAGTATCTGTCCAGTCTGGGCCTTAAACTTAGACTTCATCTACACTACTACATTTTTTGTCCCAGGCTGACTTTTCATATCAAAAACTCTGTCCACACAAGACATTTCAGAAATAATCTCCATCCACATTCAAATGTGGAATCTTTTCCCCCAAAGGTCTCCGTTTGTGCCGTCCAGACTACAATGCAACCCTGGAGTTTTCAGGGTCAGCAGGTATTTCAACGGTCTTCTTTTCAAGGGCTCAGAAATAGCAAGGCAGTGCGGACTTGGCGTAAACGTAGCAAGCGAAGTGCGTTTGTACATGAAATCGCAGTAGTGTTGATGTATCCTTAAAAATCCTGTTCCAAAATCTGCGGGGCAGTTGCGAGGGGAACTTGGTTTTCTTCTATTAAGTAAGATGAGACACAGGAACTTCTGGTGTTAAATAAACCAAAGATGTAACATAAAACAAGCAACAGACCATCACAGAAAATTAAGAGGTCAGGGAGTGAATATACGTCAATATTCAGATATATCTTCACATCCGCTGACTACACACACTAAATATTAATATAATTATTAGGTAGGAACTAATATGACACAATATGAATGTAACCGCTGACACACAGACACACTTCAGCCCCCCCCCTTCCCGTCTCTCCACCTATTTGCCCTCCACTCCCACCCCACCTCCATCTCTGCTCTCTTCTCCAGTACACTCCCCTGTGGGCAGGTGGTTGTGTAAATTTAGCCACAGCTAGGTGAGGTGCTTCCTGGGTAGACTGTTGGCAAAGCCACCTTTAGGGTGTTCAAGATGTCAGAGGGAATGAGACATCACCTCGGCTGCCCTGTCAAAAAATTCACCACCTTCCATTTTCCCCATTACCCCTAGGTCCTACAGGCACCGTGGGTGATGGGGTTTTCTTGTTTTGTGTTTTCTAATTTTGCCTGAAACACGTCAACCATTACCTAACCCGGAGCGCCGGCTGAGTGTTAATTGTAACGCATTACTGAAGCCATTAAAACACTGAGCCGGGGCCTGGGGAGAATGCATGCTAAAGTTAAAAATCAGAGAGACAGTGCTAAATGCATGTGATACCCTGTAAATGACCCCTGAGAGGTGGCACTGCAGACAATGTTTGGATTTTAAAAACACAAGGGCAGGAAACAAAAAAAAAAAATTATGATGATAAATAATTTAGAGACAGCATTGAAGATTTGAACAAAATTAGGAATGTCGAGTGTCCATTATGTTATAAAATGAGATATTCATGTTCACTTAGTGAAATGTCACAGTCCAGTTTTTTATTAGAATGTTTTTGATACTTTGATTTTCCCTGAAGGTGCAAGCATTGACCGTTAAGTACAATAAATTCATTTGCTTCCGGCTTAAGCAGCATATGCAAAATTACACAAAATAATTTGTTTTTTCCATTGTCACAGCTCTGGTTTGGAATCATGGGCAGCCTTGAATTCACTATATGCCTGAACTGTATCAGTGTCTGTAGGTAATGCACAGGTTGGTTTAGTGGGTAAAACACTGCAAAAATCTCAAGATCTTCCCCCAGTCTCCATCAACCTTTTTCTTACTTGACAAAAAGAACACAATGGTTGGTTTTCAGTCCAAAATTCACTTACAAATTCTGCTGAAAACTTCTGTAATAATTGTAGCCTTTGATTTCGTGGCAGAACTTCTGGAAGCCCCTGAGGCAAAACTGTTTTAAAAGACAAGGGAAAGTCTTTTCGGTGATTAGGCGTATTTGTCAAAAACCTTTGATCACAAAGCCACAAAAGAGACTAATGAGTAAGAATATTAGTTTGATGGCGTGTAATTACTGTCCAATTATGTTGAATGAACTATAGTTTTAAATAAAGAAGTATGGGTAAGTTCGGAGATGGCGACAGAGGGCTGGTGAGTTGAAAAGAATAACAAAATTGGAAAGCGTTCCAAATGTGATCAGCTTCTTCATTCTTCCCAATGCCGAGTTAGGTGTTTTGCTGGGAAATGGGCGGCCTGCCAGATTGGGGCCAAGTCAGAGTTGTCAGGGGATTACAGTTCTGCCTTGCTCACTGCAGGGGGTGCGGAGTGGGCCTCAATTACCCTGGAGCGGCGTGTTTGATTTGGCCCAGCACTTTTGGGGACAGACCAAAAGCTGAATAATGCACCATTAGCAACTCAAAATCCTGCCCTAAAATGAGTCCACTTATGCATCACATACAGTAATTGTGTGTCTATCAAAGGCTGGCAGGTCTACACCAATTACCCTGATAACAACAAAACAATCTATGCATAATATTATCCTCTGAACACCTGTGGGCAGCCTCAAAAACGTCCGAGCTCGCTGGTTTAAAATTTCCGTGGCAAAAAAAAAATAAAAAATTGTTGCAGGCGAAGTGAAGTGTCACTTGTGCTGAAACGCTAAAAAAATGCAAGATTGATGTGAGATAATGCAGATGGTAGAACTGTTTATGTTTGTATTTACCAATATGGACAGAGGAAGAAAAAGAAAAAGAGAACATGAGAGAGAGAGAGGGAGAGGGAGGGGAGGGAGTGTGAAAGAAAGAGAGAAATAGAGAGAAAGGATAGAGAGAGAGAGGGAAGAGGGAGGGAGATCCCCCTACTCTGGCTACAGTTGGTGCTGTGCAATTGAATTTCACAGGATATGAGGCAGCAAATGGCATGTAAAGGCTGAAGCGTCAGACGGTTGCTGCCACACGGGCCAGACAGATAAGGGAGGTGTAAGTGAAATCATTAGGTAACTCTGCAGGACATTAGGGGCAGTTTGAGGTTGGCAGGGGGCTGTGGGAGCCAAAGGTCCTCCTTGAGCTCCATTGAACACCCACTCAGCCTGATATACACGCACTTGCAAACACACAGAGAAAATCACTTATACAAACACAAGCCGCAAGACAAACAAGGACTCAAGAACAGACACAGGCAAACAACCAAGCCGTGTTTTTTTTTTTTTTCCTCCCCTTTCTCCTTTTCCCCCTCTCCACCCACAAACACATGCACATGAATACACACATGCAAGCGCACGCACACTCATGTCGCGTCCACACACACAGACAGACACATGCACACGTACGCACGCGCACGCACAACTTCAAACTGCAGACGCCTCATTGAGGTATCAGCCCCAGCGATTGTGTTTGTCCACCTGGGTATGAAAGAGCCATTCTGGCTTGTGTGGAGGAGACAGCAGTGTGGTACAGCTCAAGTCGAAGCCCAGCTAGGCTACGTCTGTCTCAGGCTCTCAGGGAGGGGAGCAGCCAAGTGTGGATGCACCTCATTACCTCACTCATCCACACACCAATTACCCCTAAATAAATACACCCAGCCCACAGGCAGCAACAATGACATCCAGCCTGAAAGGGAAGAAAGGACGCCGTTCAGAAAGCATTTGCACGCACAGAAAAGTGCTGTTGGATAATGATGAAGAGGGAGGAAAAAAAAAAAGAAAGAAAAAAGTACAGAGAAAGGAGGCAAAAAGAAGAACATGCAGGGGGCTGTGAGTCTTTTAAAGAGCTCAAAGACGGAACGGAGAAAGGGAACGAATGAAACAAACACCGAGCAAGCGGAGTGAAGTGATTCAGAAAATGATAATTTCTTGCTAAATTTCACCCAACACATCCGCAAATGATTGTTGTGGCGGGGGAGGGGAAAAGTTTAATTGTTTTAATGCACGCAGCCATGAGATAGCTCCGCCGCGGACTAAAATGGTGATCACTGTAGAGCCGACACATATTTGCATGTAAGACGGACCTCTTGGGGTAACGGTAACAGCAGTGTGTCTGACGGCCAAAGAGCACTGGCCGTCAGACAAAAAAAAAAAAAAAAAAAAGAGACCGAACTAGCATTCGTGGCCAGAGAGCTCGATCCCTAGGAAGTTTTGACAAAATATGGCAGGTGGTGTGGAATGTGACAAGTAACACTCCGGCTGTGCTGAAATATAAGGGGGAAAAAAAAAGTTTTTGGGCAGTTTAACGGTTAAAACTTTCCGTTGCGGGAGCGAGAAGGTGAGCGAAGGATGTAAGAAAAGGTGTGTGGCAGAGAAAGGAAGGCAGATGTGATTTTCAGGGAAGGAGGGGGGTATATGCACGGAGAGGAAGCCAAGAGTTCCTTCATCTCCCTCCTCTGCTCCCACCTCCCTCCATGTGGGATCTTTTTGCATGAGTGACTCTGTCATACCTGGGGGACAAAATGGTCTCTCTCTCTGTCTCTGACTGTCTCTCGCTCTGCCCCAGTTCCTTTCTACCACTCCTCTCGTGTGTCTGTGCCGTGTCTATGGTCCTGCAGAGGAAGTGGAAGCTGAGTCTTGATCGTGGATGAGTTGAACCCCGGCTAGTGAAGTGACATTATTTATTGAATATCATCACCACTGATAATAATAATAATTATGCATTTCATAATCTCAGTTCAAACACATTAAAGCCCATTTTTATGCATGTAATTATATCAGTTGAGTCACTAACAATCCTGTTATCCATCTATTTTTTTCCCCCTTTTTGTACTCTGCTTTGAAAATAGCATTTTAATGACTGACTACTGTAGACAACTATAGTAAAAAAAGTCTTTATCCCAGGTACAAAATTCCTTTTGTTGGGGTTATTGTAGAGACTTAAATGATATAATGGGTATATACAAGTCAAGATTGAAAATTATAATAATTTAAATAAATGATCTCTTTCTGGGTGGGTTTGTCTTCATCTTGTTCTTGGGAGGAAGGGGCAGGAAGTCAAAGATGTCAAATGACAGGAATTTCTTGGAAACTTCTTTTTTTTGCTTAAAACCTTTGTGTAAATCCTTCATCTATTAGCATATCATCACTAGCATGTCATTCAAAAAAATGCATAAGTAATATTTAGATGTTTTTTTTGTCTTCAATAACTATAAACAGGTTAAGAAGCAACTTGGAAGGGAACTATGGCACTGAAAGACAAAAAAGGAGAATGATTCACCTCTGACAGCTGAGCAGTCAGGTGATGGGTGGATCTGTAAAACAATAGTGGTGCTGTATGGTGGTGGTTGTGGTGGTGGTGGTGGTGGTGGGGTGTGACACCAGCGCATCCCAAACTTAAAAATAACCTACATGGCCATAGCTCGCCAGGTCACCTAACCAGAGGCAGATTCCTGGTGATCTGAAAACAACGGCTGGTTAACGTGTCAGTTTTCCACACCGCTGAGTCCGTGTTAATAAATAGGAGGTGATGGATGGAATGGAAGTGAAAAAAGCAGGTTTATTAGGATTCCTTCCTGACAGAAGGCTAATTGAGGAAGGGCATGCATATGTCTGGTGCCACAGGTGGGTGGAGTAGTGTCAAAGTGATGTGGCAACATAGTCTGGATTCCTAGTGCACAGCTCAATCCTCGGCTGGAATCCCACTGCATGGGAATTGGCTCTGTAGCATGTTCAAACTCACTGCACAGTCTGTGAAAAACTGTGTGGCCTTTTATTAACTGCTGTGTCTTCCATACAGGTTCAAGCTAGTGTGCCCCGCAGCTGGATCTAAAATTATAAGGGTGCCTTCAAGCCTCTCTTCTTCTTCTTCTTCCTCTTCCCTGCTTGGAGTTTCCTCCTGGGAGCTCCAATGTTTCTAATTTCCTGCTCCATGTAACACCTACACACGCTGTTGTCAAATCCTGCTGCACCCTTCATGCACACTGATACACTGCGAACACATCACATTGTCTTTAAGGTTTATGTTTTTATTTGATTAAGATCTGTAGGTGCGCACACACACACGCACGCACACGCACGCACGCACACGCACTTCAATATCAGCACAAATGTTTTTGCAGCAAGCGTGAGAAAAAAATAGGAGGAAATGCCCTGGGAAGAAATGACAGCAACAAACGCCAGCATCTACCCTCACGTAGAGAGGTTTGCGTGACCTGTTGGATTTCACACACTACCTGTGGCTGAGAGGAATGTACAGGAGATATGCAGGATCCTCGAGGACACACCCAGAGATACTTGATGATCTGGGCGATCCACAAACAACGAAGACATTTTTTTTTGTTTGTACCCATCAAAACATGTTTAGAGGGTAGGATCAGGCACGCAAGCTAGTTTTGGTTTTACACAAACCACGTGTTTGTGTCCTTTTCAATTCCAGTGACTAAACATGTACAAATTTGGCTTCTAGGGATGTGAATCTTTGCATATGTCACAATTTGATTCAAAATGATTCACAATGCAAAAACAGATTTTTGATTCAGTATATCTAGGGAGCGCTGTGATCATAACCGCAACAAAAAGATAATGATGTTCGTTAATAATAAAGTTCTTGCTCTTCCATAATTGTTCATTTTCAGTTGTGCTACTTGTCACTTCCGCATTTTACCCCTGACAAATAACTACAAAAATGATTATTTTGTAGTGTAAATGAGCAAATAGTAGCTGTTGGCATTTATTTGTTTCAATTACTTAACAAATCAGGTGTTTGTTTATTTTTGGCAATAATTTTTTTGCTGCACCGGAGCCATGGCAATCGACACTTAAGCAATATTACCAGAGTGGGTGATTTTCTTTAACGTCATTTGAGCATGACAATGATGCGGTCAGGAACGAGGTGCTTGTGAAAGAAAAGGTGAATAAGAAAAACCTCCAGCATCAGTGGTCACCTCTTCTTCCTTGATTTCCACCACCCTTTTAGTGGCTTAATATCATGAGCTCTTATATTTTGCCCATTGTAAAATCTAATTTAAAGAAATAGCTTTCATGGACTCAGCTATACTTGAAGCATCACCAATTCAGCCACTTCATTTTCTTTTTAATCAGAGCTGTTTTCAACCTGAATGCTTGATAAATTCAATACATATCAGACCTGCAGCAATGTTATTAGTGGTGCCCATAAAGAAATATTGTTCATTTTTGTATAAGCACTGAGGTACAACATTTGTTATTCATGACCTGTTCAGACAGGTGTTACTGTGTGAAGTTAGGATTAGTATCTGTTCTAAAGCCTACTTATACGTTGGAACAATAGGCATAAAACATCCTAAATATAAGAAACCACAATGGTTTAATGATATTTGCAAACCACAGATTTTTTTTGCTTTCTTGTTTCATTACATTCAGAATTGTTCAAAGTATCCTGCTCATCACATGATAGAAAGTGTATGGGATACATCTTTTTTGCAGTAATAAGAGATGCATTTTAAAACAGTCAATCCGGTAAAGAAACATTTACACTGCACTGTTCTGTATGTTGTCAATTTAAAAGCGACCGTTTTAATCTCTCATATCACAATACGATCACACAATTCCACATGATGACGGTCTCAGAATTAGCAGGGACAAAAACGACACAGCCCATTTATATGGGCCATATACATTGGCGAACACACTTACTTCATCTGCCAAATCCCTAAATTAACACCTTTTCGGTGAGAAAGCTCAATTTGGAACACGTCACACCAACACCACAGCTGGCATTCAAGGGTAAAATTAATTACTTCGGATACATGTGCTTCCTCTCAAAGTGGCAGACTTATTTGCATTGAGGAACATTCAGCAGAAGTAATCGATGCACACACAAAATACTGCCACCCAATGACCGCAGCCCCGTCTCAAAAGTCCCTCCCCGTCCCAAAAGGCCTGATGGCTCAGCCATGCATGGGGAAACAAACACAGGTAGCGAGAGCAAATCAGACCGCAACAAAACACAGAAACATGAATGGGAGGCATTACAATGACGGGCTGGATGAAGGACAATGGGCCTGCCATTAAACAAACGGCAAATCCCAGGATGGGCTGCGGGAGTATGATACAGATTACAGGCACCTAGTCCCTGCCTGGGCAACAGGGGAGAGGGAGAAAAAAGGACACAATATTGCAATCTGACAGCTGACGTCTTCATATAAATGTATGAATTTACATTCCAATTAGAGGAAATTTACATCTTAATCACAGCGAGCAGTGTGTCGGTCCCTCGGTTAGTGTGTTGCTACGGTAATGAGGTGGGATGCTGCTGTGCTCTCTCATCCAGACAGTGATCTGTCAGCAGACGACACCTCCCTGTTATGAGTGAGCTGCGCCCTTAAAACGCAACCGCCGCCACAATCCGGTAATATTCGTTGAAATCTGTCTTAAATACCAACAAGGTGTGGGCCGCCACCCGAGGATAATGTGCCAAATATGGAGTTTGAAAAACATCAAACATATTTTAAATACAGTGCACTGAACCAGGAGTGTCTTAACTGTCACTCAAGTGACAAGCTTTCAGTACTCTATGGCGTTCCATTTCTAATTTCCATACTAATAATGGGTATATTATCTTTAATGGTTTCACTTTGTTTTATGGCATTTGAAATGGATGGTGAAGCGATCTGTGGAATTACTCAACATATCATGTCATCAGGTCACAAGCTGCTCTGCTGCTAACAAAGGTAAAGTGAAAGAGTGAGATGGAATGGATGCGAACGCGTCATCAATATTCTTCTGGTCACCATTTCCATCTGTGTACATCGCAGCATCTGTAAAGGACGGCACTCTGGCGAGAAATATAGATAGTCGAGAGAACAATAAAAGCTTCCTGAATGACTAACTTCTTGTTCTTGACTAAGTTCCCAAGTTCTATTTAAAAAGCCGTTGTGGTTTGGTTCAATTAGCTGACAAAGAGCTGCTTGTTTGAGGTTTTTTGGAGCCGAAACCACAAAGGTAACCCCGAGGCTTGGGCAGGTTCCTGGAAGCTCGCGACAGAGGAATGCACTATTCATATCCATTTTAACGACTCAGGAAAATGCGAGCGTTTAATGAAAACTTCGGCATTCAAACTTTTGCTGAAACAACTTCCATCCAGCGAAATCATTTACTTGTACGGCGGCACTGATTGCTGACAATGCAATCAGGAGCAGCAGATTAGCTACCAACACATCGGAGAGCACATAAATCAGTTTAACACAGTTCTTTGCCATCTTCACGCTTGACTTTAATACAGGGATGTGTGAACAAAAAAATTGGAGGTAAATGAGGCATGGCTTCTTTATCACCTTGCTCGTAGCCAATCAGGCCTCTCCTGTCGGAGACACTGCTCTAATGGCTGATATCTATGGAAGCAGCCTATTACTGGATACTGCCTGTAATTAAGACAAGTCAGATTACACCAGGCCAGTGCCTCCTCTCTGATATGTAGGCTGCCATTAAGACCAGAAGTATTGATGCACTTGTACATGGGGAAAGATAGAGGGCTGGTGTGGTTTAAAGAAAAAAAAAAAAAAAAGGGTCCAGGGTACAGTAGATGCAGGATGGGTCCCCAAACATCACATGGGGTGATATGCGGGGCGTGGCTGGGATTTCACTTTAGCCTGCAGGGTGTTTGGAGAGGATGCTGGGAAGCGGCACACACCCCCTTTGGCACTTATCTTGCATATTCTAACCTTGCAAATTGATTCCCACAGCAGTGCTGCTGTGCCTGTGCACTCCTGTCCAACCATCCAAATGAGATCGCCTATCTTTTTTTTTTTTTTTTTTTTTTTTTTTTGAGGAGGGGGTGCTGGGCAAATGAGGTTCAGCAATTGAGTTTAGCTTGAACGTTCACAATGATTACAACATCTTAAAACAGGCCCCGGCTTATAAGATGCCAAGTTAACTTTGTGTCTGGTAGCAAATGAGGTGAAAAGGGTGAATGTGGAGGCTGTTAAGTTGGGGAAAAGGGGTTAGAGGGAGCAACACTCTTAAAAAGCTGACTATGATTAAAAAAAGAGGAGTAGCGGGAGGGAGAGAATAAAAAAGAAAAAAGAAAAACAGTGAGAGGGGGATAGAAAGAGGGAGAGCAAGTGATCTTGAGGAGGGAAAGCACTTCTTTCTGTACATGGCGACCTTGCTAACACTCTGCCTACTCTAATATTCACCACTACACATGCTTTTGTACTCTATTCCTTGCCCGTCTAAGCACGCAAACCCTCCTCTCAATACGCACACTACTCATTATACAATTTCACTCGCCAGTTATCCGGGATTTGCACAATGCCTCAAAGACGCCTACACATAAACAGGGATGGGTAATCTATTGGAGAGTGCAAAAAATTCACAGCACTGATTTAATTATAATCTCATGCATTGCATCCTCCCTCTACTTGCAAGACTTTGGTTGGCGCCAAAAGCTCCGAACTGCTGAATGTCAGGGTGATTTTTAGGATGTGCATCAAAAGAGACTGTCGGACGTTTATTAGGATCTTTTTGTCTTGTTGAGATAAGCAGGTGAAGTGCAACTTTGGTTCATCACACCTTCAAGTGAACAAAAAATATGTCATTTCCTCAAACTTTAAAATAATAATAAAAAAATAATACTCCGCCCTCTAAAAGTAAAGTGTTATGAATTTTCAAACAGAGGCACACAAATACACACACATTATGCATATAGAGACATTCACATTGGATGATGAAGCAAGCGTACATGACGTCCCCATACAAACAGCCTGTGTAAGTGAGCGTAGAACATCAGGCCATCAGATCACTTCCCTCTCCAAACATGAAGCCTCTAATAGATGTGAAACTCCAGGCCCTGGATCTTTTCACACCACTGAGTCGCAACTCATACAGAAGAACAGGGGGCAGAGGATGACAGAGCAAAAAAACAAACAAACAAATAAATAAAACAATGAAAGAAGAGACTCAATCCTGGACAAATCTGTTAATGGTGAGGGGGAGATGAAACAGAAATATACCTAGATGTGAATCAGACAAATCTTTCTAGACGTGACAGCGAATACACTTGTCTGAGGAGAAAAAAAAAAAAGATTCATAAGAATCCTCAGACTAC
The DNA here is from genome assembly GCA_030544235.1 of Lepturacanthus savala. NCBI lineage: Eukaryota > Metazoa > Chordata > Actinopteri > Scombriformes > Trichiuridae > Lepturacanthus > Lepturacanthus savala. The sequence continues at coordinate 11,721,306 of CM060462.1, read as the reverse complement.
AACATATGGAGTAACCTTTGTGGCCTTCTGGGATGTGGGGGGTGGTGGCGGGGTTACGCGGGGGGGTATAACGCTCTGAGGACCGTAGGCACGCTAGGGAGAGGTGAGCTGTCACCCCCCATTATGATCACTGCCTTAGCTCAGAAAGGGGGAGGGGAAGGAGGAGTGCTGGCAAAAAAAAAAAAAAAATACTGGTTCCTCGCTAACTGCCATCTAGAGCCATCCCCAGGCCTCAGAACCCTCAGTCTATGATTGCCTCCTGGGAAACACTTGCACGCAAGTCTTCATCATCCTTAGCAAGCAGTAGGGCATTATGTGTGTGTGTGTGTGTTGGGGGTAAGAGGCGGGGTGTGTGTGTGTGTGTGTAGTCAGGCTGTGTAAGCAGAACATATAGATTTTGTGTAACAAAAGGGCAACTGTGCATGTTTTCTTACTTGCTTCAGAGAGAGGGGATACACTGATATGTATTTTGGCTGGGTAAATAGAAAGAAAGGATGCTGAGAGAGAAAAAATAAAAAAAGAGTCAGGCAACTTCTGTTTTTAAAGTTTGAAATGAGGGGGCAAAGAAAAGGGAGACTTATAGTGTTATAGGCTATCTGAAGTTGAATCTTTTTCTATGACCAATAACTGACAGAAGTCGTTAACCTTCAAAATTATTATAAACCCATTTGAAAAGAAAAAGGAAAAAAACATGCGCAAATGAGCATTAAAACAATAGTCGCATTTTATGCGATGCACAACAATGACTGATAAAATATTATAAGCAAGTATATATAAGAAGCTTGCCTCAGATTTGACCTTTTGCTGCCTTTTGTGTGAGTTTGGGTGAGCGCTGCTTAGACGCATTCTGTTCCCCAGATCCCACTCCTAACACCCCTGTCACTCATCATCACTCATCATTGTTAGGGACAAAAGGAGAGTTTGGTTAAGCCACACACTGGAGTATTCTCCCACCCGAAGCCTCCCCCACCTTCACACATCCACGTGTGTGTGTGTTAGGTAGTGGCACACACACACTTCACAAAACGCACACAAAAAAAAGAAAAAGTCGTTTTTGGCTGCATGAATACAAGACTCACGCATGCGTCCCTGAGTAATGGATAGGGTCACAAACTTTTTTTTCGATAAGGTGCGTCACCTTGCCCTCTAACTTGCCTTTTGAAGTGCAGACTTGTCCTTCAAATGGCCCTCTGACTCATCTACAGAGCATAATTAAAGTCTATTCAGGGCTCTATATGTGTCCTAACTATCCTCCATCATCTGGCCCGAGCCTTTCAATAGCCACCTGTGAACTCTGAAGGACAGGGACACTTGCCCTCGTAAAATTCATGAGCGCTGCTACATTCAGCTGCCGGCCAGCGTCTCTCAATGGCCAACACCGCTTTAAACAACTCTGTGTTGACTGTTGGGTGAATCCTTTTTAAATACAACCATATTCACAGTAGCAGGGGTTAAGTAGCTCCCATGATTAGCTGAAATGCCTTTATGGTGTGCTTGAAGATAAAGAGGAAAAAGAAGAGGATCAAGAAACCCAATTTGTTTTGACTCATTCAGGGGATTGCTCACAGAGAAAGCATTTAGAAAAGTGTCAAACTGAACCGGCATCACTAAAGCCCACTTTTTGTGATGCAAAATGATGAGGTGCGTGCATATATTCTGTTTTGATGAGTCATTAAGAGCATCTCCTCATGCGGTTAAACTTTGCAAAGAGCCTGGCTCACTTTGCAGTGAGAACAAGAAAAACAAGCTTAAAAAAATGACGTTAACTTTTGTTTATCGGCCTTGAGAGACAAGACTTGGAAGTTATATCTCTCTGTGATTATATACACTACTCACATGCTGCTTTTCCTATTTGGTTTGAATTTTAATGAAATAAGTAAAAGTTCCCTTTGATATTACCAATAATGAATGTTTAATGTGTATTACCATGAAAATGTATGGAAATCACAGTCTCTCATAATATCCCTAACTTTTTGTGAGTAGTGTATGTGGTATGTGTCAATAAAGGTTATAAGGTTATAAAGAGATATAATGTGGATAATTTCAGGTTTGGTTTATATAAAATGGGGATTTCATCAAGTCAGAAACAGAAAAGTTTATATATATATATATATATATATATATATATCTTTGAAACTTGGCCAATCCATTCAACTCCACTCTTTACTAGATGTGTTACAATACAGATTTCACCACATTTTTTAAAAACAAAATGAAGCTTTAGTGTGGACAGAATCCTGCATGAAAAGTTAAACAGTGTTGTGCATGCACAGCCGCGCGCACACACACACACACACACTCCTGACCCCCCAGGACACTGCACGGTGAGAGTGTGGGAAAGTTATTTTTAGGACCGAAGCTGAGTTTGATGCTCCTGCTCCGGATCAACATTCCACCTTTGAACCACCCCGACCATGGAACTGTTTGTGCCCATGATGGCAATTTTTACTTTCTCTGTAGACAGCACTGAGGGGACTGTTTCATTTAAAACAGGACAAACTTTGCCTTTGCACAAGTCTGAATGATAATATCAACATTGCTTTTAAGTGCAATTTTAGATTGGATTATTTGAGAACTGGACATTCAAATACAATAATTATATTAACATCTGGAATTAAATACTACACATATATATTTATTTACAGTGCTGGATATGTTTATTCAACTCTTTCTATTAAAATGTCACTCCAAGTATTAATGTTACACAGGCATGAATCCAAAGAAACTTTTACGACTGCAGATGTTTTGCAGAGAATTAACAGTGAACACATTTAGTCATTTTAACTTTTAAGACAAAAAAGTGCACGCTCCTAAGGCAAAATTAGACACCATTTTCTAAAGCCTAGGAAAAAAACAATAAACTGGAACAGAAGCCAAGGATACAGTGGAGACCCAGTTTATAAGCACCAGGGGGCCTATAGTTCCCCAGTCACTACCATTATGCTAATAGAGGCCCTCAGTGAACACACTTACACATACCCTACCACAAGACCCCGTGGATGTAGGGTGGCATGCGAGTTACAGTCTCTCCCTTTCTCTCCCTAATGGGAGCTGAAGACAACTAAGGCTACTTTAATCAGGTCTGAGTCCAATGTGGCCAGTCTGGGCTGATGGGGGCTGAGTGGTGCATGGACCATGTTAAGGGTTCACTGCTCACTGTTGAAACAGCTTCACTTCAAGGGCGAGTTCAGGCAGACCAGGCTCTTACTCAATCTGGCAGGAGCAACAATATATGCCCCGTTTTGTTTAGTTTTTAATACTGTCCGTTTGCAAGAAACACTGTTTCGGCATTGTGTTGAGGTAGTATAGAGGGCAGCACATTTGGCCCGGTCCCAGATATTATCTTATGAAGCTTTGACTTCAGTAAACACAACTGCTACTGACTTTTCAACATAATCAATGGAAAGAAACAGTGATTACAGAAATCAGTGTCAATAGTGATTTCTGAATCTCAACCTTGTCAGGAGAAGCACATCCTCTATGTACATTTGTGTTCAAAACAATAGAGTATTTATAAATGTGAGTAAATCTTAAATATTTTATTTTCAATGCATTGGAAACACTGCATTTAATATCCTAAAACAAACATGAAGAAAAATGTGTTTTTTTAAATACTTTACAGAAAATTAAGAACAATAATATTAGGCTCTTCAAAGAAATATCACTGTCTGCATTTCTTCAGAACTTAGCATTACTGTGAATCACTAAACTAATATTTAGTTGCATAACGACAGTTTCTAAAAACTGCTTCACATCCGTGTTGCATGGAGTTGACTTCTGGCATCTATGAACAGGTATTTCCTCACAATTCCTCTGCATTTCTTGGTTTTGCCTCAAAAACAACATTTTCTACATCACCCCATTAGTTTTCAATGGGATTAAGGTTCAGTGATTGAGTTTGCCACTCCAGAACTTTCATTTTGTTGGTCTGGCAATTTCTCTTTGGCATAAAGCAAAATGACCCTTTCAAGTATTGATTGTTGATATAGGCAAATTGATTCATGACCCCTTGTATGCGATAAATAGGCTTGACACTATAGTAAGGGAAACTTCCCATATAATGATGCTTGCAGCACCATGCTTCACTGTCTTCTAAGGGAACTGATACTTAAATTCAGTGTTTGGTGGTCGTCTCACAAACTGCCTGCAGCCCTTGGACCCAAAAAGACCAATCCACAAACTGATTCTCCGTTTCTATTTAGGCCGGTTGATGTATTTTTTTTAAGTGATACTTTGCAGGGCTTCTTGCCTTTAGATTAGCTACAAACAGGTGTCTTCTAATTGTCACAGTACTTACTGGTAACCTCAGACAAGCACCACGATACAGGGATTCCTGTTCATACCTTAAACAGTAAACGATCAGCATCTTGGTTCCAGACCAACTAAATTAGTTCTGGACCCAATCTGACCTTAATTCCATTAAAAATGTATGGAGTAGTTGCTTAACTTCAGGCAGCACAGATGTGAAGCAATTCTCACTGTAGAAGACCATTACCACTGTAGAGGACCATATTAACTTCCAGCCATAAACTTTGTGAAAAATAGTTAGAGTTAATAGCTTTAACAAAGCCCAGAGTTTAAAAAAAACAAAAAACTCTATACACTTATGTGGCAAATTTAAAATACCTGGAGGTCACATCAGGCAGGTATCACAACAAGCAAATCCAGAAGACTTGCACACATTTGTATCCCCTCCCCCCAATGCACCAACAAGAGTCAGCACCGAGTCCTTACAAGCCGGGCCTCTTTAAACACACATGCACATTTGCAGAATAGATAAAAAAAATCCCTGTTAAATAATAGATGCAAATCTGATGTATGTTGTGAATATTGTTCGGATGAGGCGTCCGATCGCGTGCCACTGACTGGCCTGCACTGAGCTCGCACTCGCTTTCTCATACATGCAGCAACCATGAGCGCAGCTCATTCCAAAATGCGACAGAGGCCGGTGTGCACCAAGGGAGGATGTATAAATTATTCACAGGGAATATTATTCCAAAGGTCCATTTCCATCTGATTGTGATTCCTAAGGCAGATGTAGGAAAAACAGACAGATGTAGAGAACCTTAGGATTTTTTTTTGCATCCTACTAATGGGTTCAGGACATTGGATATTGTTTGTATTTAGTTTACTGTCAGGCTGTGGGTAATCATTGTGATCCTCTATTGGAAGTAAATATTGAATGACCCAGTTCAGTTCGTTTTCCATATGAGTTCTTTTCAACATCGGCTTTTCTCCGATCTTTAGGAGCGAGCATTGTTTGAGAAATGGGGGAAGCAGATATATGACCAGGCATGGAATACAAACAAACATATACACAAATACACAAACAAGCCCTGAGGACTGGGGCTTTGTCTAACTCGTTTTGCATTCCACAATTCTTTCTTTCCCTCTCTTTTTATTTCGCTCTCAATAAGACGGTTTGGTGCCTCTGAGGAAAAGCCCTCATTTTAATTAGACCTGACCTGAGAATCACTTAACTGCTCCTCTCCGCTTATGCCCACCCCCCCTTATGCCTCCCCCCTCCTCTCCGAGCTTTCGCTCTGTTCCTCACATAGGTCCATTAACACCCTTCCCTCGGCACCCACAGGCTTCAACAGGGGGCAGACACAGGCGTTGTCTTAAAGACGTTTTGAGGACATGCCAAGAAACATTAACCTACTCTACACACCTCAACTTGAGTTCGACTTCCTCTTCTCCTTAACTTGTTTTCTCTTCAGCACCATCATCATCTTCTTTTTTCTGCTCTCGCTTTGCTTCCTCTCCAATAAGTTTAAAAATATACTCTTGTTGGCTACCTTGTAGTTGTGGGATGGAAGCGATGAATAAGATAATCATGCAAACAATTTGTGAGTGCTCCACCATTAATTCTCAGTTAGCTGTGTGATGGTTTAAAAAACAGTGCATGATCCGTGTTTGTTCACAGTTTGAGGTGCTTCTGCATTAGTAAGCACAAAATAAGATATCTGGGAGCTTTCACAACAATTAGGTTCAACAATTAGTTGCAATTCTGACATGGAAGTTGGTTTGAATAGGATTTACAAGTCAAAACCTGGATCCAACATAATGGCACACCAAGATATGAGGTTTTAAAGTGGCCTAGGGCTATTGGGACAAATTTTAGAGTCATGTATGATTGGAATAGTAAATATTTGTATATTAAGCAAATTCTAAAATTATGATTCAAATATTTGAACATTTTTTTGTAAATGTGTTGGGTTGCGGTGTGGCTACTGAGCATACCAGGCCAAACCCCAATGGGCCATGTCTTTCCGTTTACTGTCCCTCTCTGTGCAGCTGTCATTCATCGTGCATATGAGAGTGTGCTGCGTAGGTTCTGTCCCAGTGGATAAGTTCAGGGCTGAATTTCCTTCCCAGTACACCTGGTACACCCTTAGTGTTCGCTAACATTAGCGAATCTCACCCTTCTCGCCTTGGCCTACCCTATGTGAAAACTAAATCCTTTTCACATCAGGGCATCTTATCCAGACATGCTTTATCATCACGTAAGGCATTTTATTGCTGTTAACTCTGACCTTTTGTAATGGTGAGAAAATGTGTCAAATAATGATGTATACATTGGAATACACTGAAAGCCTGTTGCATTTCATAAATACAAAGGTGCCTTGTGAATCAGTATCTGTTGCTAACGGGTCTGACAAAACAATGCTTGATGACAAGATTGTTTAAGATTGTTAGTAAATGTCAATAATTTAAATGGGATTATAGGGGAAGATTGACTGTCCAAATGTGGGCATAGACCTTTATCACATGCACCCCCCCATACTCTCAACTTTCTTCATTTCTCTCTCACGATGATTTTAAAATGCCAAAAAATAAACCAAAAAAACATTAACATAAAACTAAATTTTCAAGGACGACAAAATCTCACCTCGATGCCAGTACAGGTGTACAGACTACACATCTATCCAAGTCAGCTTGTCGGTGCAACAGACACCTTCAAATAGCCTCTAACAGAAGACTAATTTGACACAAATCCCCATCTTATACTGTATTAGACCCTGTGACCTGCCTCTGGCACCCCAATAGCCCACAGGCGCATTGGCTGTCAGTTTAAAGGGTCAAACAAAGGTAAGGACAATGTAACTGCATACCATCTGCATTCTTCATCCTCAAAGCATCTTGCATTGTGAAACCAGTGACAGAAGCCCAGCCTAATACAAGTGAACGGCAAAGTTCTCACGCATACGAAAGTGTCGGTCACATATGCGTGTGTTTCTCAATAAGTATGTGGCCGCGCCACCTCTTGGATGTCAATATCTTGTTGTATGGGAGCAAGCAATGTTTGTGTATGTGTCTATGGGTATGTGGTAATCTTGTCTAAACACCCAACACTCCTCTACCTGCTCAGACAGGGCTATGGGTTAATTCTAGCTTCAGGCGGCATGGCTAATAACTGCTCATCAACCGGAGCTTGAACTCTCTGAGTTGTCAGCAGTAACCATGGTAACCGCTCCGAGGAACCAACAGAGCCTCAATGACAGTGCAAGAGTGTGTTCTTGGGAATTAATATACTAAAACTGATCAACTGAAGAGCCAGTGCCTGAGGGCATATGGTGGCAAACACTTTTCCGCGTACTTGAGGTGTTAGTACAGTGATTCAAACACCACTTATGAAATTAGTTACCGGCATGACTGCGTGTACTTTTTTGGGATGACATGTAGCAACGTGAACCTAATAGTGAGAAGCTAACGCTGTCAATCAACTGTCATTCATCACCACTGCATCACAAATTAGCTCACATTCAGATGCAAAATACGGAAAGGGGTTAAGAGTTGAATGCTGCAGGAAAGGTGCTCTAGACCTACCACAAAGTAGTGCCACCAATCACAAAGTGTAGAAAGCAGACTGAGCCGTGTAGGAGAAACTGTAAGGGAATGCTGTATTATGTGGCCCCAGGCAGAGGAGTCCTGTAGCTTGAGTAAATGAGGTGATTAGCAGGGATGGTGTGGCCTGTCACATGTCAGACACTGGGCTTAGAATCCAATCACTATCTCATATGTCAATCAGCGGCCCACCGAGGCAGTTGACCAACGGGTCAAACATAGAATAGGCTGAATCCACGTAGTCAGAGCACTACAGTAGTCCTGCGTGCAATCTTATATGCAAGTGTATTGAGTGAAACTGGTGCCTCTGCAAATGAGAACATGGACCCAACATGCACTCATACCTTCGTGACACTTCCATCTCAGGTGATATACAAATCACACCATATGATAAGCTAATAGCACATTACAATGACTAATTTGTGTTTTGACTGATTTGACGCATGACTAGTGATACGATACGATGTTCTCTGGGAATTTCCCTGATACAACAATGAGTCATGGCCAAGGAATGTGATTGACATTTCATATAATCTATTCTCTTATGTCAACAATGGCAGCCATTTAACATTTTCTGAAAAGTCCTCTCAGGAACACGCCCTGATTTTCTTTAATGATATCATGTTTTGGTAGCAACGCAAGAGTATGGTTCCAATTCTCCAAAAAAAAAACTCCAATAAAGCTTTAAACAAGGGAGGCAGACAAAGCTTGGTCTTAACAATGTATTGCTGGGATATATGACACAGTATCCAGGCCCCACAGAGCTACAGGGATGCTCTAGTCCTGGCCCCCCTGGTCTACCCAATACAGAGGCCTAATTAAAAGACCATTGAGGATAACCACCTTGACTTTTACAGACCTTATAAATCTATACTGGAGTGGCCCATTCACGGGGTCAGAGTAAGGAGGGGGAGAGGGCCAATGCAGGCAGGAGAAAGGGCTGAAGGATGGTGAAGGCTGGCAAAAAATGGGAATGGGTTGATTGTAGGATGCCGGGAAGGTTTAGGGGGGGGGGGTCGGCATTCCTCCCCTCCCCCTCACCTCCTGTCTGAGACAATAGGACTCACTAAGAGCCAAGGACCAGAGGGTGTGATAAGGTAATGATAATGTAATGAGGACCAATCATGAGCCTGAGCTAAGAGGAGGGCCCCTTAATTTGTCTCTAGAGTGGTAGTTCAGTGACAGATTGATTACTCTGAGTGAGAGTGATGATGTGACATGAGCAAAATGGATGGCTCTCTGACAGGAAGAGAAAGAAAGAGGATGAAAAATCATAAATCAAAATGAATGAAGAAATGGTAGGCCAATACCATCCGGTGTCGTGTACTGTATATGCCCTATACCCGGCTTTAAAAACAGGTCAAGTTAACCTTTCTGAGCAAAGGAAGATGTATGTTGGATGTCCCATTCTTGAATATTGAGCACATAATTCCAACAGGTCTAAGTTGTCACCGCCCTCTGGATATCGCACTGCTACTGAAACTAATTGACTACAACTAAAGCTGCTGTCTGGTACTTGATTGTTATCATGGCTAATGCCAGCAAAAGCCTGAATATAAGGGGCCCTGCCAGATAAAACTTTCATAGCATTTTTCCTTGAGAGCTCAACCCTGACCCCGGTGGTACCAGCACATGTCGGACGTATATTTTTTTGCCATATCTCACAGGTGCTTTGTTTTATCATTCCAAGTTTACATGCGTTTGTCATTGACTTCAAATCACTGTTTTCTGTATCCAATTTAAATATGTTTAATTTGTTTACAAATGCCAAAATATTGGGGTCCACGGGGACACCAATAAAAACCAACCACTTCCACCTATTCCTCTTTTTTAATAGAGGTTTCCCACAGGTAATATTTAAAGTATCACACACTGTCAGGGGGGTAGGGGCAATCTACAAAATGACACTGTTGGCATTTTGAAGGAGACAGACACAGATAATTGATCCTACAAATAATAATCCCTTCAGATTCCATTAATTAAATGACTAAAGTAAAGAGAAGAAACTAAATAAAACTTATGGTTGGTGATGGTTGTTTATTTTTTTTAATAGTTTATTCTTAGGGTCCCAATGACTGAAAGATAGAAGCTGGTATGGATGAGGGTTAAAAATATATTAAAATATTTAACATGTTTGTTGCTGTCGATATTTATAACTATAACAACTTATTCATACTTGTTTATATCAAAAATGCTAACTGTCACTTTATCTTCAATTGCCACCAGCGTTTTTTCATTTCATATTCATCAATATAGATGGACATTCTTCACACTCTGTTGCCTGCTGATGTAACACTGTGGTAAGTGTGGCTGCAACAGTGTATAATCAATACCTTTCATTTTTCCACCCAATAGGAGACAAAGGCAAACACAGGCTGCCAGAGTTTGGCTAATGACTCATTACCATCGGCACTTAATTTCAGTACCGTTATGTTATGAAGGGAGTGAATGCTGATGTAACATATGTAATGGCTTTCTTAATGAATAATTACTTAGAATCTAAATTGAGCTCTTGTTTTAGGTTAATGGTTACACGGCAAGTTAGGGGGAAATACATTAGAAGAATAGAACTGGGGCAACAAAACAAAACAAAAAAATCTGAGAGAGAGATAACATTAAAAATACAACAAGAGGGTACAACCAGTGAACACTATGTATTGTTTATGAAGTAACCCTAAGTGTGCTGAGTAACCTGACAACATACCTCGATGCTGAACTGTTTCCTCTTGAGCTTAAAGGCCAGGTCCTTGTGGTCAGGGAGTTTACTCGCCAAACAGTTCAGGCAAGGTACTTGGCGCACATGTAGCAGGCCTGTGAAGGACAGAGTGAGCAGATTAAAGCGGAGAGAGCTAAACGGTGTATTAAAACTACAATAAAAGTACAAGGAAGACATCCCTGCCCTCTCCGCAATGTGCTAGTACTACATTATACTGTGGCCATAACAAGTAACCGTATGTTAGACTGAGTTGTACTTTCTACATGGGTGTAAAATCCTGTTAACAGCATCTTAAAGAAGGAAAAGTGCTCAGGACAGTTTTATTTCTCTCTCCAAATTACGCTGCACTATTCAGGCAACATTATTATGTGATGTACATTTATTCTGAGAAGAATTTTCTCTCTTCTAGGAGGGCAATATAGGGTACGGGGGGAAAAAATATCAGGAAAGATATCAAATAATGCCTGACATCTACAACAGATTTCATATATGATTTTTGAAAAAAGCATGATAGTCCATAACTTACAAGGAAGTTTTCAACGATCCACCTACCGAAGACTCCATATTTAATACATTTTTTGGAAAATGTTGCGCTTGAATCCTCATGTTTTCCTTATTTTATTTTAAGCAAACATGCTCATCTTCTCAAACAGTTTTCACGAGTGAAAAACCATGCATGGTGGTGCCGCAGTGAAATGAAAAGTAACTGCGTAAGTAGAAAAGAAAACTACCACAGAAAAATTGCTATGAGATATATGTAAAGCCACCCACTGCAGCTTTGCTGCTTTCTACTTGTGTCCCGACAGGCTGTAATATGGGTGTACAGTGAAGGAAATTTGCCAACTACTCCTAGAAAAACATTAGAGCGAAGAGGGATGGCAAATGAACATACAAAGGCTACAAGGTTTAAAAAGGCTTAGTTACTCTTTGTTCCTCAATTCCTTTTTTTTAAACCACAAAGTTATACATTTTCATATAACTGGAAAAGTACTGTACAAGTACGGTGGTATAAATGAGCGTGAGAGAGAAAAGAAGAGATCAAGGGAGTAATGGAGAAAGGGACACAGACAGAGAAAGTGGGGGATGGTGGGTTCTCTCCTCTGTGCACTTGGGTGATTTCCTCTTGCCTGATTTGCAGTGACAGGCTTCCCAGCATGCTTTGAGCAGCCCTGAACTGCTGCCGCAAACACGCACGCACGCGCGTCCGCACGCACTCTCACACTCATACCAGATGCATTTGCACTCATAAACGCACATCAAAACAATCATACACATAAATGTATTTCGTAACGCAACCAGAATTTCCCTGGTTGGTAAAACAAGGGGCAAATATCTCTTTGAAGAAATTCAATCGATATTTATTGCAAATTCTGAAGAACATTTTTGTAACACAAAATCATCAAAAAAAAAATGAAAATCCTACTATATTATTACGTTGACTGGCTTTACATGCTGCCTGCCCGAAAATTTGATCAGTATTAGATGTGTTATCTAAATAAAACATGCTATTGGATGAAACCAAATCTGCCATTGAATGTTTTTACTCCTCATCCCTTCATCTGTCACAACCAGAGCTGTCTAACCCGAGGAGAGGGAGAGGGAGGGGGGGGGGGGGGAAATGAGAGGAAAAGCGCAAAAGTGAGTTGGAGAGTTCGAGAGGCACAGCTAAAAATACCCCACTCGCTTAAACTGACCTTTATGTGTGGAGTGTGTGATAAGAGTGAAAGAAAATAGGAAAGCAAGCAAAAAGAGAAAGAGCGAATGGTAAAACCATAACAGAAAAGCGATGTGGAGGACCAGAAGAGCAGAGGCAAACTACGACCCCCCCCTCCTATTTTCTTCGTTTCCGTCTCTTCGTCATCCCTTACCGATGTCCTCCTCCCCTCCTGAAAGCCTTGCCCTCCATTTATGAGCAGAGCATGCCGGCTATAGAGACATTGAGCGAGGGATAGTGAGATAGAGGCAGAGGGGAAGAGAGAGTGATGGTGAGAATATCGATTCCCCAGTTGTTGGTCTGCTCTGCTCCAGCAGAGCCTCAGGGGTATGGGACCGGGGATGGAGAGGGGGCGAGGCGAGAGGGAGAGAAGCTCTGCTGGGGGGGGGATGGAGGGGGTGGGTGAGGGTGAGGGAGAGGGGGTACAGCGTGGCAGCTGAATCCCCCCCGGCCTGTCTACTGAGGAGCACGTCTGATTGAGCAGCAGCACACTAACGCGCACTGACAGCCTGGCCTGCAAGGGGGCTGCCCTGCCTCCATCCACAGCCCAGCCCCAGCCTTAATGCACTGCCTGTGTGTATATGTGTGTGTATCTGATGGAAAAGAGACAGAAAGATAAGAGAGTGCATGTGCGTGCGTGTGTGTGTTCTTACCATGGTAATCTTTGTAGAGTGGGTTTGTCTCCCTCTTGGAGCCTTTGAATGATTCCAGGGCTATGGCATTGTCACATAGCCTGGTTATGCTGCCCATTAGAGCTCTATTCTGCAGGATCGAGAGAGAGAGAGAGAGGGGGAGAGAAAGAGAGAGATGAGAGAGGGCGAGAGAAATGAGCAGGTAATTAAAAGCCTCCTGAAGGGCCATCAGTGTTGCAATTAAATTAGGTCATCATTCCCACGGCCAGGTCATTTCTGCCCATGGTTTAGGTGAGGGTGATGAGGTATAGAGGGGTGGGGGGCACTGATAAGGGTTACACAGGTGATGCCGGGGCAGGCATGTGAACACACACCTGCCTTAGACACACATCAACAAATATGGCAGTGGATTTGCACTGGAAATTCAATGAGCAAAGAGACCAACATTAATTTTCTTCTTTAAGTTTTTTTTTTGTATGAAAACGGCTCACAGTTGGTGCACACTTTCAAAACCTTCACACAACAGAGGAAGATAGAGGGGAAGTGGGAGGAAACAGTAGAGGCTTGATGAGAAGAGCTCCCCCTACTGGCTAGGTCAGCGACTTGACCATAGAGAGGACAAATATGGGGCAAATACAGTAAGGAGTAAAGAATGAAGGGGAAATATACAAAAGAGTGGAGACAGAGGATTAAGGGAGCGGAGGGGAGGGAGAGAGGGAGTCCTGCATTATTAATCCCTTTGCCTCGTGAATCATTCACATCCTCCTCTCTGTGTTGGCTGCCACCGCCTAATGCAGTTTTCATGCCTTCATGTCTTTTCCCCACTCTTTCTTCTTCCTTTTCATTTCTGTCCTACTTTTAAAGTATGCATATCGCACCAGTCAGGACTACCAGCACTTACAGGGTATTTGAGGTCACTCACATACAGCAATTAAAGCTGGTGTAAGGGTTACGGTTAGGCTAAGACAAATTATTCAAAACCCTAACAGTCCAATGAGGTAATTAGTGGCTGTGTGAGTGACATGGTTAACTAAAATTTAACGTGTGCTACTGTGTCTAGGTCATAAGGGCTTTTCTTTGCTTACCTAAATCCAAAGAGTAGACTTTTTGGCAAAAGTTTCAGAGTCAGAGGAACCCAGAGGGTCCACACACAGAGGGCAGGATGAGGGCAGTATCACATACCTGTGGCCCACAGCTCCTTCACTTTACAGAGAGCTGATCATGGAAATACTAAACTCAACTCTACATCTTTTGCTTATTTATAAACATATAAGATGCTCAAACAAGAGTCACTTTGATTCTGCAATGAAAGTATTTGCTCATAATTTCATCAATGTTAATTCCCAGATGCCCTGAGCATCAGCTGACATGTCAGAGAAGGGTCCAGCAGCATCCTGACTGGGTAAGCTCAGTTAATATATATATATATATATATATATATATATATATATATATATATATATATATATATATATATATATCTATATCTATATCTATATCTATATCTATATATCTATATCTATATCTATATCTATATATCTATATCTATATCTATATATATATATATATATATATATATATATATATATGGAGAGTAGATTCAGGTGAACAAATTACAGATGGAAATAAAAAGCAATGAAGTAAGATCAGTAAATGAAGTTAAATAAACCTGATAAACCTAGTTTTCAGAAATACAAACTGAATTTATAACTAAATAATGCTCAACTTTGTTAATTTACAACATTTTACAACAAAATTAAATGTATGGCTAAACTAATTCAAATAAATAAAAGTAAACATATCAATTGAACATTGATGGTTATGAACAAGCCGTTTCTAGTAGCTTCACTAGTACTAAATGACTTTGTCTGACCACTTCAATCCCTGAGTCAAAATAAATGCACAGGTCAGGCAACACTTTGTGCATTAGGTGAGGTGTATATGGAATGCGTTTTAAAAGGAACAGGGGTTTTTGTGTTTGTGTGGGTGTTTACTTGCGAGGATGGGTGTGGTAGCAGGAGATAGCATAATGGAGGAGGACCAGGCTAGGACAAGCCTAATTAATGTTTCAGATCGACTGTGGCACTGGGCTGCTGTGAGGAGGCTGCCAGTGAGTTGCTCAGCTTCCCAAGCTGCTCAATAATGGATCGTGAATCCAGCGCGGTCTCAGCCAGCTAGCCCACTGCTACACGTCTAGACAGTCTTCCAAGGGCCACAATCAGCTAACTACGCTAATTACCTAAGCGGTAAGAAGCTCTGATAACACGTCAGCTCGCCTAAACTTACTTTAAAAACACCGGACACACTATTTGTCGTGAACTCAAAATGCAGCTTTCACACATAAGTTACCTCATACCTTCTTGTTACAGTGATGTCATATTAAACTAGTCACAAGGTCCTTTCATAGATGCCCATCTTAACAGCCTTCCATTACCTCCATGTTGGCGTAGTTACCGAACACCTGACTCAGTGCAATACCCCCCCCCCCCCCCCCCACCTCCTCTCCTCTTCTCCCCCCTGCTCATTCACTTCTCTCCCCAGGGTGGAGAAGGGGGAGGAGACAGATTAAGGGTTTGGAGGCCAGGCCAGAGAGGGACAGGGGGACCGCTCCCACCACAGCTGACATCTGCTAGTTAGTTGCTAGCCACTCTACCTTTTTTTGACTAGGCCAAGGCCGCGGTGCGCTGAGCCTATAGGCCTGGAGCCAGAGCATGTTGTGACAACACAGCTGTTCTGAAAGTTAAGCACCGGCCTATATCTTTGCATAAAAGGGATCGCAAACTATGCGGCTTCCGTGTTGGCGTGAACGATGACCATAAAGAAGCAGGGTGATTTGAAGTATAGGCGAGGAAGAACATTTTTGGAAGAAAGTCTCAGATGGTTTCTCTGGTGAGTTCTACGGTCTACTGTCTGGGGGAGGGCTGTGGTTTGCCATATGCCTCAGCAGATGACTCCACCTTCACACTGAGAGGCCAGACTGGACACAGACGCATGCACACACTCATACCCCCCCAACACACACACACACACACACACACACATACCCAACACACACACACATACCCAACACACACACACATACCCAACACACACACACATACCCAACACACACACACATACCCAACACACACACACACACACACACACACACACACACACACACACACACACACACACACACACACACACACACACACACACACACACACACACACACACACACACACACACACACACACACACACACACACACACACACACACACAATCAGGGGTGTTTGTAAGAAAATAAAATGCATACACAGGCACACACTCTCATTGTGTACAGCTTCAAGTAATTAAACCCCAAACAAATAAACATAGATTTAGAGGCCTTTGAGTGAAGTGTGCACTCGAATGGGTCTGTTGGGGGAGTGATGCGTCCAGGAAGAGGCCCCTCGCAGGCCTGAGTCATACCAGGGTGACACTGAACCACAGAGTCAAGAGGAGGCCCCATTACAAAAGACCTCAAAGTTTTTTCATGCATCATTAACGAATAAGACAAAAGCAAAACACGCTTGGGCCAAACATTAACTCGCGCACACATCATAATCATACCTGTTATGGATGAATTATAATTTAGTTATCCCTCCGGAGGCAGGAAGTAACAGGGTAAATCAATCCTTAGTTTCAGACGCACAAATGTCTAACAAACTCCTGACAACTTTTATTTAACCATTTCACACTAGCACATAAAAGTGCATCCATCATTAGTATATCATTCCGGTCAGTAGTCACTGATGGGATTAATTATATTCTAAGTACACAGATTGTTAATAAATGCTCCCTAGTTCATCTCATGCGTACGGGATGTACATAAATATTGTCTTACCTGGATAAGATGTGAAGGCACAGTAACTACTGCAACTGCTAGCGATGACCTCAGCAAAGCTCGCAGTCCATAGAGAAAGGTAGTGAGGGCATGGCCGTGACTTGGGTTGTCATGACAACACAGGTCATCGCCCCACAGAGCCGAGCCAAGAGAGTGGAGCCCGATACGCAGGATGTTACGTGACTTTGACTGCAACAAAGGAAAAAAACAAAACAAAACAAGCTAAGGAGGAGTCTGAAACCTGCAATTGTGTAAGAAGTCTCACACACACACACAAATTCTTGCTGAAACACACAAATCTACAAAACACAATCCTATACAGTACATTGATTTAATTTCAAGTTCACGCAATGCATATAAGGATTAACAGGTTGCTTTTTTTCCTTTTTTTTTTTTTTTTTTTAAATTACTTCTGCTGCTGTTTTGGATAGTGTTCCCAAACTCTGGGAGAGAGCGACTGGACAGTCTGCTCACCAGCACAGACGATCGCAACACAGTGCCCAAACGTGACTGGACACAACTGCCCAATCACAGAGGCCATCTGACACAGGCACAATGGACCTGTCAGACAGGCTTCCAATATGGCTGCCACCCAGAAACCCCAGCACATTCTTGGCACGGCGGCGATGCTCTGCAGCCAAGGGGGCCTGGGTAAGGGTGGAGTGCCTTCCCTTGAAACACCCCACCCCACCACAAGAGATCAACGGTAACCCACTCGCAAGAAGAAAGAGAAAAAGTGGCCAAATAGCGGTGGGATATATATCACTGAAACCGAGAGAATGGGGGACCTGTCCAGAACTGTGAGAGGTTTTTAACCTTTAGTACAATTGCCTTTTATTTGGGGGTTTCTTCTGGATGGCTCCTGATTGCTGAGATGAGAGCCAAGAGTGATTAACAAAGCTCTGGCCTAAAATCTGCTCACTTTTCCATCTTTTCCAACCTCTCCTCGCCCACTTTGTCCCTCCCCCTCTATTATCTCGACCCTCCCAAAATCTCCTCCACCCCGCTCGCTCCCCATCACTTCCTCTCCCCAACAGTATGACCTAAGCTTGGTTCGGATCTGCATCAGAATCGCAGGCATCTAAGAAAAACAAACCCCATTGTTTCTGAGAGTTATTCAAAGTTGGCTCATAGTTTCCCAAGAGAGGACTCTAGGTTAATCCTCCTTCAACACCTTACTACACTTAGGTATTAGGTGGTGTGTGTGTGTGTGTGTGTTTATGTGTCCTTGTCATTAATAGATATACCCTTTCTTTGTTTACCAGGCTTTGCACACACAGGTCTGGGGGCCACCAAATTAGAATCTATTTCTATGAGTGGAGACCAGCAGGGGGGGACTGTGGTAACGAGACTGTTGCTGTGGCAACATCAGGAGGAGAGGCCAAACTTAACTCCTATAGTTTAGCCTATAGAAAAATTGGGGAACAGTGCCAGTAGAGTCCAGCCAAGGACCAGAGGCCAACCATATAGGCTTCAGCCAGCTTGGGACCACAACCTAATCACCAGCCAGCCTCTGAGGAGACTCTCAGTCCTGCTGCCACCCTCTGTCTCGTTCATCTCAAAAGAATAAAAAAAAAATATATGCTCAAGGAGATTAACCCTTGCTCAAATCTGTTATTTACACAACACAATCTTATATTAAATCGGCATCCAGTTGGCAACCTGTGATGGCAGATTGAGCAAATAAACAAATAAACACACACACACTCTCACACATACACACACACACACACTGACTATCACCCATACTGGGCATTCTTGTGCCAGTGCCCATGTCGCTCTGTGCCGGTCTGCATTCCTGGACTGTGCCAACAGCATGTCAGGCGGCCACGCTGCTTTAATGATGTCAGCAGTTAATCTGGCGTGTGAGTGACAGCGCTCGGGGAGGGAGGGTGGGAGGTACTCGAGGTAAATCCTGTGTGTGACTGACAGAGGGAGAGGTGGCTCCAGGTGACGAGCAGAGGGGTCATCAAATGTAGGCAGGCACACACACAGGCGTGCACACACACACACAGCATATATTATTTTATATATATTTTCATGTTATATGTACACACACACACACACACGCATCACATGATGTTAACAGAAGTACACTTGTGGCCCTGTGGAAAACATCAATAGGAAAAGTCGAGAGAGACAGACATTGATGTTTTTGGCGTTCTGTAGAGAACTGATGATTATTAAAAAGATGTATGTCAAAGGTAAGACACACACAGCTGGGACACACATGTGAGGCCAACCCGCGCAGGTGAGTGAGGTAAACAGACATGAGGGAAGACAGAAAAGCTTGGGGTCACAGATGCAGATGCCTAGTGCCTTTTTCTCTTTATCGGATGCATATCACATGTAATTTTAATTCATATTAATGACACTACAAACTTAGATTTGCAAGATAAAGACACTGGCATCAGTGGGGTCAAAGAATCTGTCTTCACTGATATTCAGGGAATGCAGACCAAAATGCCCACCATGCCACCTGCTTTATCTTGTGCCTCGTGCCCTGTGTGTTGTTATCATGAGTACTTGTGGCTGTGCACAGGTTTGCCTTTCTGCATTGCAATTTCAAATGAATCCACAAATACTGAGAGGGAACCTGATTGCGAATTTGTTTATGGAAATGTATATGTGCAATCAAATTGGACTGATAAGCATTTTAGAGGGAAATAAATAACATGCCATCTTTTAATCTATTTTTTTCCCCATCTACTTTAACCCAGTTGGTTGAGTGTGTTGCAGAGGTAATAAAACTTAATAGTGTAATGACCATATTTTCTGTTTAGCTGTTTTTCACAAAACTGGTAAATTGGTGTTTAAATTATGTGTTGGTTCTTATCCCTAACGTTAATTTCGATGAATCACTATGGTATGCAGTCTCCATGCATACCTCAGAAGCTTTAAAGGTCCCATATCATGGAAAAGTAAGATTTTAATTGCTTTTTGATTATAAGGTCTAGGTCTTTTTATAGATAGTGTCCCATGTTTCAAAACACTCAATCCACAGAGAAATGCACACAGTCTGTATTCAGAAACTGTGCCTTAAAACCAGCTATCAGGACTTCTGTGAAGTCGTGATGTCAACAACTACACAGTCACCACCCAACCCCCATTCACAGAGGGACTCTCTTTTTTTCCACACTAGAAAAAAAAGGAACTTTCTGAGCTTGCTGTGATGCTATCTGGCCACCCTTTCTTCTCACAAAAGAAGGGACAGAGACTCTAGGACTTTGCTGCAGTGGAAATATATTTGCGAGCCAGGACACACACTGGGTCAACCCAGGCTGTCCTCGGCTGGGACACACCCAGTTAGCCGTGGAAGTGTGGGAGCGTGCATGCTTCACAGTCCGTATGTTTACATGTGGAGCTTAATCGAGCTATGCTCAAAATAACACTTTTGCTCTAGTCAAGACTTCTGTCATTTTCTGAGTTTACAAGAAACTGAGAAAATTGCATAACTGTTGGCGTCCACCCCCCTAATGTGGTGTCACCTGTTGTTTCAGCAGGTTAATTATAATAGATATATACATGTGAATATCTGTTCTCTTTTCTGTCACCTTATAAAAAAAACCTCAATAAAATCAAATCTCTCTCTCTTTTTAAACAAATGAATTCATTTTGGATTTAATTAATCAATTGGCACCAACGCCCCTTTTTTTCCTGCTTTACTTGTCTGGTTCTGGCGGCTTCTCTGCTCCACTTTGTCTCCTCTCTACTGTTGTGGAGAATTTGCTCATGCATTGTCCAGCTTCAGTCGGACTAAGGCGTATACATGCCGGAGAAAATCAAATTCCAATTGCATTATCTAGGTGTGCTAATTTGACAATGAGTGTATACAAGCAATTTAAAAATCTGACCATAGTCAGAATAACACAATTATTTGATTTTCTTGGGTGTCATATAAACATACTCACTGTAGACTCTCTGCTCAAAGTTAGCACACCAAGCCAACTTCTAGAGAAAAGACCCTTACTCTGGGAGTATTGAGTGAGATGTCACACCACCCAGCCCTTCTTGCTAGGTAAAGCAAAAAGAGGTGCTTATATTAGACTGCTGTCTTGCCATCACCTCATCCCACTTGTAGTGGGAAAGAGCACTGAGGACTGATTCAAAGGTATCCATAGGGGCCGCATCAAAGTAAGTAAGTAATTTAAGTACAATCAACTTGCATTAAATGTTTTGATTATAAATAGTTGCTAAAGCTGAAAGAAAAAAGTGAAAAGCAGCCATTTATTTCCAGCTCTTACCACGGACGCTGCTACGTCAAACCCCTCCCTGTGTATGACCTCCTCAAGAGACTTCAGCAGTGCAGAGTAGGACTCGAGCATGGGACTGGAAAGAAGACAGGGTTGAGTGAGGAGGTGGACATAGTGGAGGAGACAACCAGAAAGAGAAAACAAAAGGGTTACTTAGGACGTGTAAACTGTAATTGAAACCATTTTGATAAAACCGGGCCAAGCCTATCACCGCAGTGACTTAATCCTCTATGACTGCAGCATGTTCCTCCTGACTGTGCTTTTCTGGAGCCACTGAAGCAGACAGACGATCCATATCAAGAGATCCAATTAATTTATTTGGTTGATTAAATTACAACATGACTGGTTCTCTGTCAGCTCCCTGAGGATCTGACTGTGCCGAGACAGACAGACAGACAGACACAAGGACAGATGTGATGTGCATATGCACAAACATACACACAAGAAAGATGATAAGTGAACATGGAGGGAGGGGCCGGGGGGTTAATGGGCTGATATCTAAAATTAACAGGGACCAGCATTTTGGTGTTTAATCAGGGGTAAGATGTGCACTACTGACAAAGGGCATACAGTACAGTCAAGGGATGGATTACTGCTGAGCCCAATTTGCGCCTATATGATGGCCAATAGGAATGTTAACCCCATCTTTTTACACAGGACCCTCCACTTAAGAACGCCCCACCATTGTAATGACCGTTCTCTAGTGAGTCACAGTAGGCTACTCTGTCAGTTGTCAATTCGACCTGCAGGCTACAATGGCTAATACACGTAGATTGGTCACACGCCAATAGCCCTGCATAAAGAAGAGTAATACACACTCGTGTTGATTACACTTCGGCCAAGTATATCCATGTACTCCATTTCAGTTATTCAGCCCAACAATGGTGCCTCCTGACCCCGCTGGGGCTAATGATAGTGCTGGTTTGGTGAAAGAGGGACACCTACCCCCTTGGCCTCTCTGCCCATGCCCTGCTCTGAGGTAGGGGGCTGGGATGGTTTGACACGCAGTTGAGCGAGAGGTTGCCTCCGGTTGGCAGCCATTGTGTGGGACAGCATTGTGTTTCAGCTTCCCCTACTGAGCAACCCTCATTCAGGTACCAATAAGGTCTAGGTGCTTAGCTACAGGGGCTAGCGCGTCAGCTAATTAGGATCATACACAGGGAAGCTTCTTTATCTCAATGTTCCTTCTTTCATTGAGGCAAGAAAGGAGGAGAGAGGGGGATGCTTGGTCTTAAACAACAGGATCTGTATCACCTAGAGAGCAATTTGTGCCAATTATGCCTTCAAGTGAAACGGAGCAATTTAACAGCTAGGGTATCAACATGGGGCTCTGGACACGTGCAAGGGGGAGTAGCCTGATTTGGAGTTTGTGTGGTACATGTGCGTGCGAAATGTGTTGAGTGTGTGTACGCATGTGTGTATGTGTGTCAGTGTTGGGGAGGGGGTGAGGGCACAATGGCTGGATGCAGGTGTAGTTTCCTGCTGTCAAAATTTCTGATGCCCCTACGGCAGTACCACAAAGTCACTCTAATTCACTCCACTGTCGTACAACGCTTGCTTTTGAATATGCATTAAACTCTGACCCAATATTTAGTACAATGTTAACTTACATTGTGCAAAATAATGCTTTAAACGACAAGATTTAATGTGTTTGCTTTGGCGCTCAGTTAAACAGTCTGTGTTTGCTGAAATAAAGGAAGAGAGATTCTATAAAGCCTCCTCCACATCCTCTGTGCTCCAGATTGCTGTATTTACCCAGTGTGTTTGAGTGTGCCTTCGTGTGCCCTTGTGTGTTCAGCAGCACTCTCTAAGTAAAGAGCCTGCATGACCTCTGAACCCTAAATACACTCAACGCTGGAGAAATCAAACAAGACCGCTGAGCAAACAAGACCCCTATTTGAATACGCAACCTTTCCAAGAGGCTGAATGTCTTCGGCCAGTGGCAAACTAGAACAAACGGGAAGATTTTTAATTAATTTATATCGGCTCATAATGTGAATGACTCAATATTTAAATTGAATTGGTTGAAAACTAGGTTTTCACGAATTTTCATCTAAATATGGTGAAAAGTGGAGAACACTTTAGTTGTCTTGTTTTTTATAACATTGAAATGAACACTAAATTTGGGATTTTACTATAATAATTAATTATTTTAAATATGCTTTCAAATAATTTCAACGTCTGTAACTTTTTGCACAAAACTAATATGCTTATTATATTTCTTCTTGTGTATTTCCAGCCAAGGGATTCATATAATACTAGTGGAGTTTTGAATGTTCATCTGAATATGATGAAAATTGGATATGCTTTACGTTTTATTTGTCCTGTTTTTACAATATTGAAATGAACACCTGATTTTGGATTAGTTCAGCTGTATATGATTGATGTCATGCACCTCACACCTCAGTAACCATTTACACAAAATTAATGAGTTTATTCTTTGTTTTGTAGAGTGTCTCCAACAAAGGGCCTCATATACTACTACTAGATTCAATCTAAGGCTTTGAAACTTTTCTCCAATGTACATGCATGTTGAAGGCTTCATATGTGCTTTTTACATTATGTTAGTCTGCCTACATTGTTGGTTTGTCTCCGTTCTGTGAACAATGCCACGTTTGCTTACCTGTGTTCTGTGGATGATGTCTTATTTGTGCAACTGCGTATTGTGGACGATGTCATATTTGCGTATCTGTGTTCTGTGGATGGTGTCGCATTGGTTTCCATGCCTTCTGTGGATGATGTCTTGTTGTTTTACCTGTGTGTGGGTGATGACTCAGTGGGATGTTCTGGAAGGTAGAAGTGGTGGCACTTGGCTGCCTGGCGAATTTCTGGTTCCATCGTCTTGGAGACGTCGTAGTAGTGCCCGAACCGAGACGAGGATGCTAGGGCACTCTGAGGAAGTCAACGAGTCAAGCTCATAATGTAGCATGTAAATGCTAAAGATAGACAATTAGAGAGGATTTAAAACAAATCTTTCACTTTCTTTTTACAACAATATAGATTGAGGATGAGAATTCAACAATTCCTAAAAAAAATAATCTTATTTGTCTTTCTAATATGTTAAAAGAGTGTGCTTCACAATACTATGGCAAAGCAATTGCATTGTTTATGGGTCATTCCTCAACATTCCTACAGCAGAGGAGTTAAATAACCACTACGACCATGCTCTTAATCATTTCTTCACATAAATGTCCACTTCTGGCTGTGAAAGCAAACGTGTCAGGGATGCAGGGGAAAGACGGATGTTTTCCTGCAGCTGAAAGAGAGAGTTTTAGCTCTTCACTCTCAGTGAAACCAGGGATTCCATTGTTAGAGGGGCCCTTAATCTACTCCTAATCTGGATTAGGGCCCCCGGTGTGTCCCTCTCCTGGCGGGACGAGGGGGTCAGCAGGGCAGGGGGGTCAGGGGCTCATCTTCTCTTTGTGAGCTGGGCAACCCGCTTAGCGTTCCATCCTCGCCCTGACGGCCTCACCTTTGATCTGATGTCTTCATCGGGAGAACGACACAGTGGGCTGTGCCAGGAGAGGTGTGTGTAAGGGGAGAGTAAGCGTTGACTCTGGGGGTGAATTTGGGATGCAAATCCTCTGGTGGGGCTTACTAGTGGTTTGTAAAGACGATTTTACAGGGGAAGGGGGGGGAGAGGTGAGGAAAGGACACAGATATAAAGAAGTTTCCAGGGAGAGAGAAAGAGGGAGAGGATCCCCAGGGACACACTGTGTGCTGTTAATCCACATAGCGATATGGATTATAGAGACTGAAGGGGAGGGGGGGGGACTGCAGAGAAGTAGAAGGGGAGGGTCACCTCTCCTCAAAGCGGAAGAAAGAGTGTAGGGCTGCCGACCCTGGCAGGGGGAAAGGCAGGGATTTGGGGGAAGACAGAGGCGCAGGTCTGGGTCATAGGGTTGAGCGAGCAGACATGTCAATGCACAGGCTGCAAAGTAGTCTTGTTTCCCAGGCTAAGCAGGGGTGCAGGCGTGTGTGTATATGCGGGTTGGGGACCAGTGAAAAGCCTACCTATTGCCAGCTAAGTGTGAGTAATCTGGTCCAGCTCTGAAAAGAGAGGCTGAGGCCTCATTCACTCCACAAAGGAGTTTAGAAGCTGATGGATTTAGAGGTGGAGACAATTGCCAAACCACTAAATCCAGAGAGCCAGTGCTGTTTTAATAAAATCTCTATAAAGGAGTTTGAATAAAAAGCGCATGATAACGTTGTTACCTGTATATGTTTAAACGCTGTATATATGCCGTGTAGTGCAATCAATATAACAACCACATGATTACCTGCATTTTTGGAAGATTTTGATAACGCCAGGCAATCTTCATGGCATCCATACTGTCCTGAGGTTCACAAGACAGCCTGGGCTGCTCCACTGGGTTGTGGATGGCAACATCGTCCAAAACGGGATCGGGAAGTTCCTACACAAAATGATGCAGTGAACATATAAGCTGAGTATGTTGAAGCAACAAAGAGACATTTTAATTATCCTTATTGCTGTGCGATATCATACCACTTGTCAATGTTCCAAGACAATAGCGATCCATCAGTGCATGATGAACATAGACTTAATTGTTTGCTTTCAGTGGGAACCTGATTTCTCGAAGGTCCCATATCGGAGAAAGCAAGATTTTAATTGCTTTTTGATTAAGAGAAGCTCTGGGTGTTATATAAATATTGTCCCATCTTTCAAAACAGTCAATCCATAGAGAAAGTCACACACCCTGTATTCTGAAAATGTGCCTCGAAAAGAGACAGCAGGACTTTTGCGAGGTTGGTATGTCACAACTATACAGATACCACCCGCCCCCCCCATTCACAGACATTCAAATCACATAATCAGAGGAGAGACTTGTTAATATTAATGAGATGAACACAAAACAACTTCTTTCTAGAGCTCCAGAGAGAAATGTCAGAGAGGAGGTGGTAAACTAATATGGAGATGCTTTTCAGTACACAAATAAATCTTGTTAAGGTTATAAGAAGTTCAAATAAAACCCAGGAAAAGTATAGATGGGACTTTTAAATGTTAAATAAAAAGGCTGTGTCTCCATAGGTTTTAATTGAATTGATCTAATTCAAACAAGCAATTCAAGTTTT
The DNA here is from genome assembly GCA_030544235.1 of Lepturacanthus savala. Taxonomy (NCBI): domain Eukaryota; kingdom Metazoa; phylum Chordata; class Actinopteri; order Scombriformes; family Trichiuridae; genus Lepturacanthus; species Lepturacanthus savala. The sequence continues at coordinate 11,695,179 of CM060462.1, read as the reverse complement.
TGAGTTACCACACATTTTCAGTGTATTGGAATTTATTCCACCTCGTCATTCTGTGTAAAAGCTACAAACACAGACTGGGCGGGCTCATCGCTGGATTGACGTCTGTGTAACTGGCCGGGACAGGAGCGTGACATTTTGATGACGTGCTATGTGTGTGATCCACTTCCTGCTTCTCTTCAAGGTCTCCTCCGACATATTTCGGATCACAAAATCTCATTAATTCTCTATTATACGTATATATGTATAAAATGCAGGGCAAATCTGCTTGTGTTTGAGAGTTGTATAAATGTGCATATTTAGCAAAAGCACCTTGACACTCTGTTGCCATTGATTAGAAAAACATTGCCCAACATTTATGTTTCAACGGCAGTACTTTAATTTTTTAAGATTAGGCAGACACCAAAATGATGTAAAAATCTATAAAAGATTAATAATATCAATATCATACATTAAAATCTGAGTTAAAAATCATAAAAGAAAACATTAATAAGATCAACAAAATACACAGAAGGGGAATTGATAAAAATAAGAAAAAGAATTCAGTGGAGAAAGGTTGCTTTGAAGGATATGGAAGAATGGACGAATCTTTTAGTGGGGATTTACATAAACGCAAGTCTGAAAACACATCACAGTAGATTGAAAATGCATGCATCTGGCTCCAGAATTCCAGGATGCCATCTAAAAATCACACGTGTATGTTTGGTTCAGTGTAAAAACGCAAAGATGGTATGATAAGATGTATTTTTACAGCATTATCGCAGGAACTCTGTATAAATGGGGCTCATGTAAACGTAATGTTTGGACGACAACCTTTATATTTGAAGATTAGCATACTGTGAATGTAGCTGTGAAAACACTAAATGATGTGATATATCCCCATTGGGAGTCCCCCCTCTCTTAATAAACCTTTGATATGTAAAAACAGGGTGAGGCTGTGACCCCTCCCGCTATCAATCAGTGGGAGAGAGGCCCACCTCCTGTATGCTGGGTGGCAGTCATCTTCTGGGACTGAAGTCCTCTTCACAGAGTGATGCATCGGGAAACATTTCAACAATGCCACAACCATGCCACCCTCGACCCCTGCGATAGCCCCGCTGACCTGGACACATCATGTGGAAAGCTGTGCAGCCAATAATACCAGCTAAATAATGGGTGTGACCAGTGTAAAACAAGCTGTATTCTGTACAGTGGTAGCAAATGAATATATTGTCACAAAAACCTACTAAAAACATATGGTAGACGCAACATTGCCTATATTTCCTGTAGACAAAATAGAAAAAGTTTTGCCAAAGTGTTTTCTTTGTAGTGGAGTAACAGTGTGGCAGCTCTTTGAAGGAAATTTCAACATCTATCAGTAGTACTTGAAACGAGAAAAAAAATCGGAACAAAGCCGTGAGCATTATGTTAAAGAAGACATATTAAGGCCATGTGAACTTTTATGTGGATTGAGATGGACACCACCTCCTCTCTTACCTGTAAGATGTCAGCTGGGTTATCTTGAGCTGCCCCCACGAAAAGCTCATGTCGACACACCACTCCTTCTGCCAGGAAGTATTTCAAGATCATACGAGAGTAGCTATCGTACCGGTCCTCCTCTAAAATAAAAAAAAGAAAAGGAAAGTTTTGTTTATTATTCTTTTGCGATAGTGGCAGTTGTCAGACAAATAAAACAACAACAAGCAAAGTAGGTGCACTGCGTAAAACTCTCAGACGCACAAACCTAGAAGAACCAGCAATGAACAGAATGAACAGAGAAATATAACTAATGTCTAGAGGGGAAAGGAAAGGATTCACTGATAGACAGCTGTGATGGTAACGTTATGTACGTTCTGACTGAGATGAATATGGAATATTTCCTCTCAGTTTGGCGACTTAGAGGCCTTTTATCCCAAATTAATTCAAACAGATATAAAGGTCTATAATGATTATATATATTGTCCTGTTAGAACCTCTGCTAATGCTGAGCAGGGTGCAGAGACAAGCGTGCTTTTGTACACCAGTGTTTGGTAATACAAACACACAGGGCACCACTTTGTCAGACTGGAGAGCGGATGGCTGGAGGGTACGGCAGGTTATCATGTGTCTCTGGGAGGACAGAAGCAGTCTTAAGTAGTCTATTAGGAAGCAGTCTTAAGTAGTTTATTGTCGATGGAGCAGACGTTGTTGAGTCATGTCAATTTTATTTGTATAGCCAAAAATCACAAATCACAGATTTGCCTCGGGGGGCTTTATCATCTGTACAGCAATACAACATCCCCTGTCCTTAGACCTTCTCTATGAATAAGGACAAACACAACAAATGAGGATGGAAAAAACCTCAGGAAGGTCTACAAGAGGAAGGATCCCCCTTCCAGAATGGACAGATGTGCACTACATGTTGTGTATATGGAAAAATTACAGAATGCAGCATTTAACCAGGATAACAGAATTATGCTAGATTCATAATATGTATGAAGGATGAGATTGGGAGTACCCGGGCAGCGTCCAGGTGCCCTAAGAACTGAATACGTCCAATGATGCCTTTAATCGGAGGATGGGAAAGGTGAATAAGATTGATGGGAGAGCAGGCCGACTGGGATTATCCGTTAACCTAACTTGGATGCTGGCCCACTCGCCGCACTTCTGCTATCTTGGGCACGTTCAGCATCCCCCCTCCTGGGCGGTTGTTCTCATGGAGCAACGCCGAGGTCATGCAGCCTAGTGCCTGGAGCAAGGCGAGGAAACGCAGATTCTTCAATGCGTTTCCATCGGTTGTGTTTGGCATTACAAAAAGAAATATATATATATATATAGAAGGAGATGATGGTAATAAGCATAACCCTGCAGCCTGTAGGCTTCCCATGAACACAGTATTGTGGTAATGCAGTTATTGTCCCTATAAAAAGCTTACAACATCTTTCCTATGTATCACCATCTAGTCACATAATTTTAACAAGCATCAACAAGTCCATCATACTGTATATTGGATTTGTCTGTCTATCCTGACCCATTCCTTCAGACACTAAGGGTCCAGCATTTCATGATCACATCACAGTGACTGACTGTAATTGATGTAAGGACCATGTTCTGATTACCTCTCCTAGGGAACGGATGAAATGGCAATCGACGTGGCACATGCACAAAAGGTGCTACTGGATGATTGGGCTATCAAGGTGTGGATGACATCCTTGGCTCTCTTGTCAAGGTTTAACAGCATTTCTGTCCACTTTCACCTATCAAGCCCCCAACCAGCAGCGGAGGTACAAGGGAGACACCTGTCTTAAGCATTCACCTGACCCACCCCACTGAAGGTAAAGGTGCCCCAGCTGCCAGACCAACTGACAGAAGGAGGCAGAAGTACGTACGGATAGTGTCTGTCCTCGAAATGCTTCCTGACATCGAGCCCACACGAATCTATCTGCCTTTTGCCTGAATTCTGACGGCAACTGCGCCATTTCACCATTGTTTTTCTAGTGTTATACAAGAGCTTCGTTAACATGAAAGTGGGTTGAAAGAAATATACTAGATATAAGAGAGACTTCTAAATGCAAATTGAGAAATTAACAAACATTTCCCTGTCATCTTGTAGACTTTTTCTGACATTTAAAGGTCTTGCAACTGATTCTAAACATCAAACATGTTTTCCCAAAGGTAGCCTTTCTCAGTTAACAGAAAGTGGCCACCCCAAACCCACACACACACAAAAAAAAGCTTGTATCATCACCATGAAACCCCCCTCGAGTAGGACACATAACTCTACCCAGCATGCTACTGCTGCTTCCTGTCACAATCACCATTTTGTAAAGATTTCATAGGCCTCCCCACACAATGACAAACAGTGGGCACGAGGACAAAGGCGGCAGTGACAGTTTAAGGTAACGGGGCATCTAGCCGACAGCTTGGGAATGACATCCTGACGTGTCATCCTCGAACATCCGGAGAATTCCCCCCTCCCACGTTCTCGGTCTATGTCCTCACCTACGGACTTAGGATAGGCCCAGGAAATTCCATGGCTCTTCAATTTGTTGTCGGTGGGGCTCCCTGTTCTCTTATTGATGGGTTTCTAGGTCAGCAGGCCTTTGTGGCTTTCAGCAGGCCCCACAAAGACTCCCAGATGGGCCCTCTCAAGATGGGGCCTATTGTGGCTGTGTTTCTATGGGAGCCTTACAAATGGAACCTCCAGGAGTCATTAGGCTGTTGAGGCGGGGGGTAAGGGGAGGGGGCGGGAGGTGGCGGGGTATAGGAGCAACAGGGGGTGGGGGACGGTCATATCTTTGAGGTAGATCAGTCACTCTGGACAGTCATGGGATGATTTTTTTTCTTCTTTTTTTTTTTTTTTTTGCTTATTCTGACTTGGGTTTGGTGAATTCATTTGCTTTCAAAACAGGGGAGTGGGAGAGTGCGAGAGTCCTGAATCATATCTGCTAAAAAGCTGCAGGGGGAGGAGACAAAATATCTAGGTCAGTGTTTTCCCCCTTGAATGAGACTTTAGTCTATGAAGAATTATTATTGCTACCAAGCAGCCCAATTGTATTTAGGCTGCACGGCAGCCTGACAAACAGCCACTTCACGAAAAAGTCGCCTCAGCGTTGCAACAAACCTTCCTACAAAAGGTAGTTGTATTAGGTTAAATGTCAATATGCAACGTATACTCTCTAAAATTGCTCCTTTTTAGATTGTGACTGCTGTTTCTCCTTAACAAAACAGTCTGTCAATGTCCAGCACAGATCGTTGAGGTCTTTTGATGAAGCAGATGACTGACATTTTTAGAAATCTGTTAGGTATCTAATTCCTAACACCTTGATTATTATTGTTGCGCCATGTTTTTTTAAATTGTGTTAATGTGTTCATGCTGCAATAAGAATTTCCTCTTGTGGGACAATCTAATAAACATGTAGCGTTAATATAACCCAGCTTTATATTATAGTATAACAATTGTGATTATGTAACTTCAGGGTTTCTATACATCCTCACTGTATCGCTTAAATGTGTTGTATTTTCTTACTATAAGGCCTATTTAGTTAGTCAGAATGAGCTGCATTCAAAATAGCATTCTACATGAATGTTAAAATTATGCACGAAACTTTAGATAATTATATTTGAAGCCTGTGACATATTCAAAAAAAATGTTAACAGCTTGGCTGAATTTCATGGTAATTATATCGGGTGCCTAAAAGTGAAAACACATTCGTTTACACTAATGGATCAAAACCATACATGGTCAACATAATAAGAGCCGGGAAGCTTTGTTCCTTCGCTCACGAAAACACGAGAGATGAGAGATCTCCAGACAGCAGCCATACTGAGCTGATCCCCCCCCCTCTGGTTGACAAATCAGGATGGACAGCTCGAGACACTTCAAAGACAGACAACGACCAGTCTGATAATTTTATGTCTGCGTCTCACAAACAGGCCATCACGGCTAAAGGGGCAGACTGTAGGAGACGACCGCCTGAAACAAACACAAACAAACAAACGCACACTCCAACACCCCCCCCCCCCCATCCCACCATCCCACACACATACACACACATACACCACTCTTTCAGAGACAAACACTAGAGCGAGCGCACACACACATTTCACCTTTACTGTGTCTCTCATTACCAGATGAAACCAACCGTACATTGATTCACAAAATGGAAGGGAAGAACACATTAGTGTGTAATCACTGACTCCTGCATCGATTGGGGGGATGAATTAAAGGGCAAAGCAATATCATCAGTTGGTATAGGCCTTGGCTACACACAAATTACAGCTTCAAGGGGAAACAAGACTATCTTAACCTTACTGTCTACCAGTGCATACAGCCTAGCCTATGATGAATGATAATAATAATAATAATTATACAGTAGGAGACATTTATGTCATGAGGAATAAAAAAAATAAATAAAACAGTTGCTTTTAATGTAATTCCGAAACTTCTATAACACATCTGCAGAGGGGCATATTGATTAGGGATAGAGGAAGAAGTGTGAACACCTGGGATTCTAACTGGGGACCTTGAGGTCATTAGTCTATTTGGCATTCTGTTAGACAGTGGCATGTCGTAGCCACAAAGAGTCTGAGAACACAAGGACGAATCATCATTCACAACAAGAAGCTGAAATGTGCAGCCTAAATTACACTGTGGGAAAAAAAATTGCATTTTTGGTTTGAATATGAAAAGTAGGATGAAACTACAGTGCAGTTTTATTTCAAATACATACAAGAAGTTAAAGAATCGAAAAGAAGTGAAGATTATAGATATTGTATAATGTATCCATCCTCTTACATCATTTTGTGGACACCTATTGAAGATATTGAGCTATATACGTTAATAAAGATGTATTTGACCTCATTTGACTTGACATGGATTTGTGTATTTAACACTCCTTTCACAACTATGATAAACACATTCATGGAGATTTAACTGTTGTATGTGGTTTACAGTGATGTCACACTCACATATTTATTATCTACTTATAAGATTAACAAAAGAAATGTGTATTTGAGCTTAATACCCGTCTTCAGTGGTGATCTCATGCTGCACTAGTGAGGTTAACTCATAATGTCTAATGCATGTTGTCACAATTGTTCAATCCCGCCCTCTACACTTTAAAGACATCCTATCAAATTCTTTTTCTCCATCATTGATTGGTTGGAACTGAAGCCTGCCTCCTTGCTGTGTTATATCTGTCCACACAATGCGTTTCAATAGAAGTACATCACGTTAAGGAAGTAGCAATACCATTTCACATGACCTGTAAATCAGAAAATGTTCAATTTGACAAGTGGTTGGCTCACCTATGAGAAGTACTGTCCCAACTGCTAACCCGCCACCTGTTTGGGAAGGCAAGAAAAAAAAAACATCATCAGTGTGACATTTAATGCAGACGGTCTTACTCAGAATCAATGTGGAAAAACAGTGACCCGTCCTTTTTTGTCCAATAGATGTTTTATGTGCTCTCCCTCCAGCCTCAACTGCTATCCCTTCATCTCAGTCATGAAAACTGTAGAACTGACCATCTAAAGAGTCGTCTCTCATATAGTATTTTCACAATGATTATGGCAAGAGTTATGTTAAAATATTTAGTAGTATTTCCCCAATGAGTCTCTTTTCACATACTCACCCTTGACAGAATAGGTTTGAGCTAAGGAAAAGTGACATCTTTACTACCACACCTGCAATTCTGCAATTAGTTACAAAACAAATTACATATAGAGAGAATAAATTCTCATCCTACACTTAAAACATGGGCTTATAAAAAAAAATCATGTCACAATATCAAATATAGAGTATTTGAGCAACATATCAGCAGAATAAACATGTCCGGCATATGTTACAAAAGATACTAATTTATAAGTATCTGCAACATCACAACTATCCAAATATGAAAAATATATTTAAGATGAAGTGTCAAAATTGGCTACATGTTACATACAAATAATTCCTGGAAGCCATAAAGAATAAAGGGGTATTCATTTAGGGTGGTGATAGTGTGTTTTGCATCACTTTAGAAAATATCCAATGTGTTTAAATGTGTAATGTTTAATGTATATTTATAGAGTCGTTTATACAGACAGACTCCACATATTCAGTGTTGTTTTCAGCACTGCTTTATCACCTGTTCATCCCTGTGCTCCTAGCATAAAACGGGATGCTTGTTACACACTTCACATACAGGTAATGTCTGCGTGACGCTAGCTTAGATCCTCTATAGTTGTCCTGACAGTAGCAAAACTCCCCGTTCCGTCGGAAGTGATATATTTGCCCTTTTTAAGCGTTAATTACACACACGTGTTGTAACTTAACTCCGTGTATCTCGTCCCTCACACTGAAAACACCGTTAGCATATAGCTTCCATCAAACTGACCGAGCAGGTAGTCAAGTGACGTCACGCCGGTAGAGACTAGCAACTGTCCGTTTTGAACCGAGGGTCGCGTGCCAGGTATGGATAACAACTTGCTCCTCGTTTTCTTCTGGAAACTCGTCGTGTTGAACGCTAAACGTTCACCGGGGGGTTTACCCATACGGTCAACGGGAGCCGCCATACTGCCTCGTTGTAACGTCAACGTGGTGACGCCGGTTAATGTTTTGGAGCGTGTCGTCCAATCAGAGAGCGGCTTCTTGGCGCCGGACCAATGAGAGCGGCGGTTGTTACGGGGCGGGCTGTCGAAGCTGTCAAACGGAAGGAGGTCCATTTGTTGTGGTGAGTGCATGCTCGAGGCAGTGGGTCCTGCTGATTACAGGTGAGTCCAAACGCTGCTGATTATCTAAACTTAGCCGCTGTCTGTCGCCTGGTAATTACAGTTTCCTGCTGCCCGCGCTGTATTCGACAATATCCAGCAGCTTAGTCGACGCTTTTATGCACGTGGAGCTATAATGACCTTGTTGGTTCATTGCATAACATGACAGAACCACTATACTGTATGACAGAATCTGCTCTGTCAGTCTCAGTTAGTAGTCACAGCCGTTTATTCTATTCTATTCTATTCTATTCTATTCTATTCTATTCTATTCTATTCTGTAACATTCTTTTTTATTCTAAAATAGAATAGAACCCTTGATTGTGTGTGTGTATATCATTCAGTGTCACCTAGACAAGCTAAAGGTTTTAAAATAGACAAACATGTAGGATACAATTGTTAGCAATTGTAATATCATAGAAGCATTTTAAATTGAAAATATATAGTACATATGGTTATTTGTCCATATTGTATCGTTTTGTATAAAATCCACATCTGTGCATATATAAATATTTCTAATAAAGAACATTATTAATACTGATGTGTAAGCAGCGTTTTACTGGTTAGTTTGAATGACTTTATATACAGTTACATTTAGATCAGTATGTGGTTACTAACCTAGGGGTTGGGGCCTTCTGTAGGGTCCCAGGATGAATCTGTTCAAGTCAAGTAAAGCTACCTTAAATAAGTAAAAGTACAGTACTCGAGTAAATATACTTTACATTTACTGTTACATTCCTCCACTTCTCCATTTTCTTTGCAGAACCTACATCCATTCAACTCCATTAACAATGTCCACCTGATTCACACCGATGTACGGTGTACGATAGAATGTAATATCATTGAGCAATGCATACTCAGCAAGTCATGTATTCTAGTTATACTCATAGCTCTAATCTCTATTTAATTTGTATTTATTCTATTTTGTATTTATATGAGTTGGTTTATTTTTTCTTAGATATATTATGTCTTCTATCTACCTTATTTTTTGTGATGTACATCAAGTGGCTGCTCTATCTTTTATTATATTGTACCACAATATACTAAAGATTATTTTCCTTCATTTTATAGTGAAAAGTACAGTGACACAGGGTTGGATACATTATACAGTGCAGCTACATTGACCATTTGGTTTCTCTCTCTGTGCTTTCCATTTCTATTCTATTCTATCTCTGCTGGGACGTGGCCTTTGTAAAGACAGAACAAATGAATCTGTCAAAATCTATCTCATAACTTACATCCTAAGGTCATAGCTAGGTCTTATGTAATGCAATGTAATCTGTGAAATAGGTCATGGATCACAGTTGTACAAGTGCGTCATAATATGGAGCAGCTTCATGTGCCTGTGCATGAGGTATAAGGTCTACAAGTCAATAGTATGTGTTATTGGATGTATATGCTGTAGCCATTTCTAAACTGGTGCCGAATATCACAGTGGATCCCTGTTTGTCATTCCCCCCAATCACGTGCAGTCACATTAAACGTGGAGACACACTCAGTGGGTGTAGCAGTGAGGGGAGGAAATCTCCAAGCATTTACTAGGAAGCCACTGCAGATTAAATTGATTCTCATTCATGATTTTAAAGTTGTGAGCAAAGAAGACAGCTGTATCAGCACTGCACTTCCATTGATAGCACCAACACGAATCTGTTCCTGTATCACTATATCCTCAATATAAATGATCCTGATCTTTATATTTAAACTCGATTTTTACTGGCAACGCCCCCCCCCCCCCCACAAATCTAGTCAGCTTTAGACATTTAAAGTCCAGTTTTAGTCCTTTTAGGATGATTAAATAAGATGTTTTATTGTTAAAGGCAAAAAAGTGTTCAGTTTTTACTGCCTCAATTGTTCTGCAACAATACCGTTGTTTATAATGAAAGTTGTATTTGCTACGTTTAATATAATGTCTAATACCATATCATTTTGGGATAAAGCGGTGCAGGAATAATTATCACAAATGCCCTATTGTTTATAGAATATATTGTTAATATCACTGGAAAATACAGTATATAATTAGAAAAAAAAAACAGAATTACAAATACAAAATGAAGTATTGCAACAGCATAATCCATTTAGGACAATAGAGCACATCGTGACTTCCCTTTTAATTTGTAACAAAAAAAAAACTTTGAAGTTCTGCATGTTAATGTTGATTTTAATGCATCACCCTGGTTCCCCATTGGATTTTTATTTATTGCAGAAAGAGAAGTTTATGATACTTTTAGGTTTCATTCAGCAAGATAATCTTCACAAGTGAACACCACTCAATTGCAATCACTAGAAGTACAAGGCGAATATTATGCCTAAAGTAACTACATCATTGTCACATGACTTTTCGGCACAATGATGTTAATGTGACAACCTCTGTAATCCTGCTTAGCCACTTGTTAGTAACCGCCTTTTTTTTTTAAGACAATGCTAAAACTCCCTAAGCTTGGCCTTATTTCAGCTATTGACACTGACTGTTAGATGAAGGAAGTGCTAAAATGCATAATCATTTCCGGCATTAAGGACTCATTCCTACAGCACATTAAATAATAATAATAAAATGCATTGTGGAACACGAATAGAACGGTGGCATCAATAATGAAGCAACACCTGTGCTTTCCCTCTCAAAATGCTGAGTAATAACCTAATGATAATGTCTTGGACATTTTTTATTTTTTTAAGAATTTTGGGCATCAGCTTAGGCAAACCACTGGTAGGGAAAGATTGGTTTCTTTTGTGAGAATGTCCAACTATTAAAATCGGCTGACTGCTGAGTGGTCAGTGTGATCCTTAAAGACGGCTGTAAAAAAGCTCTCTATGGCAGCTAGAGGCCAGAGGCAGCACAAGATCACAGGATACTGAAAGGCTCCAGAGGAAGCAATCGCCCAACTGCTCACTTAACAAATGCTCTCAGCAGAGGCAGTTCTGCTGTTTTGACAGCACCGTTGAGATTTATGAGTCCTGACAGGAGACCAAGGGAATATATCTTGACTGACAACACTAGGCATTGTGGAATATGTGACAAATAAGATGCACCGACCGACCTGCATCTCAGAAGGAAGGAGCGCCTGCTTCAGTATGATTTACGTAGCCGTGGAAACATTTCCCCACATCCTCTTTGCCTAATTTCCATTCCTCCGGGAATCCCAGTTTAACTTTTCGGGCTTTGTCACACAATTCGGTGTGGCTGTGTAAACACAGCTGCCCACTTGCAGAAAATATAATGTAATTTTCCTACTTTTTTTTTTTTTTTCCACAATGTGTCACCTGCCCGCGCGTGTGTTTTTTGTCAGTTTTTATCAGTCTCGGTATCTGATTGAACTATATAATGGCGGCAGTCATAACATGTCAGACCTTTCCTGGTCAGACTGTTTTGGTTTCTTCATCCGACTTCTGCCAGCAAGTGCAGAGCTGGGAGAAGAGGGCGACTCCTTGTGTCCGGGGGACTCGAGATTATCATCAACATGCGTCGTATTTGTTTTGCCAGCGTTGAAAACAAAGTAATATTCCGACGGGGGGGGGGGGGAGAACAATAAGCTTAGGATGGGTTCTGTACACAGCTAATTTTGCCACAGGACTCAACATTCCATATTGTTTGAATGGCTGTGGTTTCCTGAGATTTTCTTTTTTTATTTTATTTATTTATTTTTTTTGCAGATGTTGCTAAAAACGCAGATTTAGATTGGTAAAATATGATAAAATGACATAATTTATTCTCAGTTCAAATGAACTGAAATTCAGATGTGTTAAGATATATCAGACTTTTGTCATGAACCTGTCAAAGCAAAACACAGACTCCTTTGTGGATCTGTCTAATACAACCCTAGATAAGATCTCCCAACTCCCTCAGCACCAGGTCACATATATGCTCGTTGTCAATACAATAAGGCTTAGTGGCTAGTTTTTTCCATTCTCTGCAATTGACTGGGGACTCTGTCAAGCCACACTTCCTTTCAATTCATAGCAGTTGTATTCATATCACTTGGCTATTATTTGCTCTGGCTGACCCATTGATTGTCGGTTTAAACCCTCAGCTCCTTAAATAGTAACCACACTCAGCTGTTTCTCGTCTCTGTTGCCGTTAGCAACAATGAAAAGAGCAATATGGAGATCAGCCGCTTCAATTAAGCCCCTAATAGAAGGCCGACCTATGAGAGACCGGGGCGAGACGTACGTCCCCGTGGCCGGGGACTTTTGCATCTGTCACTCTTCATCCAGCCAGGTGTTTGTGTCTAAACCAGCAGGATTATCTCTGATTGGACTGATAGTTGAAACGGACCCCCCTGGTTGCCAAACCTGTTCCTTTTTATAGCTCACATTAAGATCAAATCAAGCCTGGCGCAACAGGACTTAAGCCCCACCCTCCGCTGCCTTCTGCTGCCCACAGGAAGACATCAGAGGTGGGATTCATCCCCTCTCTGGTGCTGCCTGCTCCTCCAGACTCCCTTCCATCTGGGATCCTCAGGGAGAAGAAGAATATCTGACAAGGGGCTTGTAAGCCTCTTAGCCCCCCTGTTGCCCAGCTCTCTCTCAGCCCATGTTTTCCTAATTTAGTTGTGTAAGGAGTCCACTGCAAGGCCCTTGTGTGCTGTTTGGATTGAGATTCTCTTTGTGGGTCTAATAGACTGCCCATGTATATCAATTAACACTGCTCAGCCAATGGCACATTCAAACCTCCAGAGACCAGTAGCTGTAATTCTTATTTGAATATTTCCTTATGGCCCCAATAATATGTGTAATTAAGTAATGACTTTGGTTGTTATTGGCTTCACTTTATTATTAAGTTTGTTTCCAATTGGAATTAGCATTGCTTCTTTAAAGCAAGATTTCATTTTTTTAAATTTTATTTTATTTTCGTCAATGATGAAATTAGCAATAGTTATCTTTCCCCTACAAACTTAAATAATGTTACATGTCTTGTACAAATGGTAAATCCCATTGTGGTGAATCTGTGATTTGTGATTTTGGGTTATATACAAATAAAAGTGTCTTTACTTGTTACATTAGCCAACATTTCAGATTACATGGCAATTTCTTTTAACACTGAAATATTCATTACAATTACAACTTTCCTAGTGTTTATCCATTTTCTCAGAGACCATTTTCTGGTGGAACAGGTCTGCTACAGCAATTTTCTTTTCTTTTTTTTTTTTTAAAATTTCTGTCAACCCCACAGATGATGCAAATAGACATCCTTGTATTTACTTTTTCAGTAACTCAAATCTTACTTAAAATGCTTTTTTGGCGGCTGGGAGGACGCAGTGATAGGTGTGCCTGTACTTTATGGTCATGATGAAAATTTAAATTTTTTTTTCCATTCATCTGCTTGTGATTGCTGTGCTCTGAGAGAACGGTACCCCTGTCGGTAAGAGGATCACAGAGTTAAACACACAATGAGGTGTTTCCATCGGCAGCTATTCATTTAAGATCCCCCTCTCTCTCTCTCTCTGTCTTTTTTTTTTTTTTTCTCCCCACTGTATCGCTGTGCTGCGACCGCGGGAGGCCGGCGGCCACAGATGGTTCCACAGAGAGGGCTGCGCTGACTTTCTTTGTTTTCCCATGAACATGTTTGGCGTGTAATCCTGGATTAACAGGGAGACTTTGTGTTAATTTACAGCTGTAATACAGCATTCAATTAATGTCGGTACTCTCCAACGCACACATGCGCCGGGTATTAGCGTGTGAGAGATAGTGTGTGTGTCTGACTCTTTGCTCTGGGGAATTAGAGGTAATAGAGATCCAATCAGATGTCTCTGCGGATGTCCACCTCATACCGAATCACAAAGGAGTCACGGCGGCTCACATTTACACTTTGTACGGAAACACATAGGTAATGCCATTGTCTGTGCACATTCACACCACATGCACACACACACACACAGACACACACTATCAATGACAGAGGGTGCCTCAGAAAACCAGGCGGCTGCATATGGACTCTCTTGATATCAGTCACTGGCCGTGTGATCTTGTTATGCAAAGTCCCTTAATCCCTACCTATGATGAATGCACACTGGAATGGAGGGTGGGTGGGGGCTGAAACAGAGATATGAAGGCAGCTGTACGGGAGGCTGTCCACTGCGCTTTTGCGAATGAGCACTAGCAAAAAAAAAAAAAAAAAATTCCTGATCCCCAGCCTGGCAGAAGGAAGAGCACATGTGAGATCATGTCTGAGAGTGCATTGCAGTGCCACAATGAGGAGGAGGAGGAGGAGGACACCGGTGGAGGAAGCCGAGAGCAAGACAAATAGAGCCGGACACGTCGCTTTAGTGCAGACCTGAGATTCACATTAACCTTTAGACCATTTGCTTCCCAACAGAGGAATTATAGGGCCAGAGGTGTCATCGTGCCAGCTGTGGGAGGACTGAGTTTACAGTTCCTGCGGAACAGAACAAGACACCGGAGCAAGCTGCGGCTGGAAAGGGGGCACTTCATTTGGGCCCTGTGTGCTGACCAAGTATATGCCCCCCTCCACCTCATCCCCCACCCCTTCACCTGCTCGAGCGCCGTCATTCGCTGTGGCGGCAAAAGAAACCCCAAAAAAACAAAACACAGGGTTGCCGGGGTGATCGGGGAACAGGGGGAAGAGCGCAGTAGCGGAGCACGGGGAGGTAAAAGGATGGAGTTGGTGTTTTTTGGATCAGAAAGGATGGCGAATGGGCCAAAGAGACAAATCATGCTAGGGATGGAAGAATAGATAGAAGGTTTAATAGGTGGAATATAGTTGGCATGAATGAGAGAACATTGTGTGTATGTTTGTGTGTACGTGTGTGTGTGTGTGTGAGAGAGAGAGAGAAAAGAGTGGAGGGGGATAATGGGATTAGGGGTAACACCTTTGGCAGGGCTGGGAGAGCCACCTGACACCCGGTCTGTTGGGGACCTGGGGAGATGGTGGGGGGGGAGGAGGGGTGGGTGGAGGTGGTGGGGCAAGGGAGAAATTGGGGGTCTAATCCGTGTCCATCTTTGGGAAGTCATTCCCAGAGCTCTGAGGATTTGGGGCTTTGGTTTCCGCTCTGCTTGTTTTGGTTAATAATACCCTGGGAGGGAGAGAAGACATGGAGAGAGAAAGGGGGAAAGACACAGAAGGAATAGGGGATACGGAGAATAGAGATTTCTTTACCCTGTGGTGGACTGGCAGGACAGCGGCCAAAGATAAAAAAAAAAAAAAAAAATGTTTGAAGTGCAGTCTAACCTCTAAGCCAAGCTGTATCCCTTCTATCTCTTAGCATACAGTTTTATTCTGTTGGTACATATGCGTGTGTGTGCAGGTGTGTGCCTGTGCGTGACGGTGTGTAAAGATTGACTCGCTTTCTTCTGTCCATCCAGCAGGTTTGCGGTTTAGGCAAAAGTCAATAACCTGAGTGTGTCGGGGATGTTTGCTCAGAAGACACGTGGACGGTCCTGACGCGCGTTTGTGTGACAACGGTGTTTGCAGGGCGGGTGGACGGGTGCCGCTGGGGTCTTTGTGTTTCTATGGTGCTGACAGAAGTTGATAAATGCTCTAATGATTGTGGCCGGTAGTGGCGGGCGGCGTGGTGTCAGCGCCAGGGCCGCAGACGGCGAGCAGAGCGGCACGGCTGAAAGTGTCACAGCTTCTGTGTTTGTCCATTACCTGAGCGTGAGGTGTTGATTGGTCAATCCCACGCGGGTTCAAAGTTCGGGACAGTTTTCTGGCGTGAACTGGCTGCTGGGCCTCTGAGAATGAAACACCAGGGAGTGTGCCATCTTAGTTGTAGGCCAACTGTGACAACCTTATCCACACCTTTTTAGATATTAAACCCTGAAGAACTTCTGATTTTAGAAAACCTGGGGAAGACCTAAGTCTACCATAGACGGACATCTTGCTGAATTAATTTCTTCACCACCTAATGTATGCCACATTTTGACAATTACCGTTTCTGCATTGATGTTGTGCCCTAACCTATGGTTGTGTTTCACTCTGCAGGTGGAGATGTTCCTCCGGGGGCTAGGGAAGGCGTTGGGGTTTGTGGGCTACACTGTCCAGTATGGCTGCATTGCACATTGTGCCTTTGAATACATTGGAGAATTTGTAGTGGTTAGTATTTTTAAGATCAGAGACTGACTTAATTTTATTTATTCCTCTGTATATACAAGTTGCATAATTTTGTTTGTTTTATTCTAATTTCAGTGTTCTGGTCCATCTATGGAGCCCACCATTATCAACCATGATGTTGTTTTCTCAGAGCGGATGAGTCGTCATCTTTGCAAAATACAAAAGTGGGTCCCTGTGTCTACATTAATATTCAGCAAGAAAAAAAGAGGACATAGAAACCATGTTGAATATGCATACGAGTTTTATAATTTCCATTTTATGAAAATATGTTTTGCATTGCCTGAGATTAAGTGTTTGTGTTTCATATCTTTCTTTCAGGGGTGATATAGTAATTGCAAAAAGTCCACATAACCCAAATATGAATATTTGTAAAAGGGTAATTGGGTTGGAGGGTGACAAGGTCTGCACGAGTGGCCCATCAGATCTTTTCAAGGCCCACACATATGTGAGTATGTCGACTACATCACGCAAGCCTGTGTTTGTCGCCGCTTTTCAGCCGCTTTTCTTATCTGTCCCGTGATTACCTGCTTTACCAAATAAGGTGATGCTGCTTGGATTCCAACAACCTCAATTCAGAGAGTCTCTTTAGAGGAAAAAAAGGTTAACGGGATACGGGGAAATACCGAACGAATAAGGAATTTGTTCACAACCAAACACTTGATAATTTGTTTCACCCTAAAATGACAAACAGAATCTCTATGCATAATGAAAAACTGTTCCCTTCAGTTTGGCGTTGGTTTTCCTTTGTGTGTGTGTGTGCCGCAGTCTATAGACTTTCATAGACGTTGTTTGCATTTTCCACCGCGCACATCCATTTTGTGTCATTGGTCAAAATATCAGCTTTTGACAACACCTATATTTCCTCAGAACAGTGATAAAACCAGAGAGTGAGTAGGGGTTCTGCTGGTGAAACCACTGTCATTGCTTTTCTATTACTACTCTCCCCAACGCCCACAGCTCAGGCCTGCAATCTCTCTGAAGCCTGTTAGAGTTAGTGCCAGCCGAGTGGACAGACTGATGGGTGGGCGGAGGTGTGTGCGTGTGTGTGTGTGTGGGTTTGTGTGTATGTGTATATAGTTCTGCAAACCAAAGGTTGCGTTTATGTTGCATGTTTTTTTATTGTGTATTTTATAGACTACGGGCAGACTGTGGGACGGGTTCAGGGAAAAACAGCATAGGGCCAGAAAGTGTCATTCAACAAATGAAATGGGAAATAAAGAGGTTTCCTGTTCTGCTATCTTCACCTCGACATACAAAGAACAGAACTTGTAATAGGTGACCTCATTTGCATAGTGATTCATAATCTCAGAATCTAGTGGCAACATACAGCTTGCCACTAGGTGGACAGCCGCTATATTGAGGTTTGTTTGTCGTTTTTTGCACAATTCATCATTGACTTTCATCCAGTGTAGAATATCTTTAACTTTATTTCACTTGATATTTAGCTGCTGCTTCTAGTGGTCAATAGGTGGTGATATCTTGGTGGGAGTGGTAGCATGATTCAGGTCACAGGGATCTACTTCATACCAATTAGGAACATGACATAATGAGATGAATGTTCATAAATGGGGATCTATATGTTGTTGTTTTTTGCAACAATTTGATCTCTGATTTTGAACCACGTAGCTTTGTCCAAGTAAAGACAAATCTGTTTTGGGTAAATAAGAGTCTTCACACAATGTAATGTAATATATAAATGTCATGAAGACGATCACAACATAACACATTTATGGTTCGTATATTTAATTATAGATAAAACACAGATGAATATATCACTGTTTTGGACTGCAGCAAAATTATATATATATATATTCTTTTAATCTTGAATGTGACTAATGTGTCATTTAATACAAGGACATCAGTTTAATCGAGATGTTCGTGGAAAAATTTAACATGATTATTGTTTAAATTGTGTTGTACATTCACTGTTGTAGTTGTGGGATTTTTTTATGTCACCATTTCAAACTATAAAGCACTAGGTTTGTTTTTTTGTCATATATACTCCAAAAGATAACAAACAAAAAGATACTAAAAGGTCAAGAAAAACTCAGTGAATCATTTAAAAGTCTGAAATACCACCTATTTATTAATATTTATTATATGCTAGAATAAATCAATGGTTTCAAAATGTAAAATTGCTTAATTTGAAAAGGTGTTGAATCCTGACATGATAGCCTATTCAGTTAATTAATATCACTTTTCAAATGGTTACAAATTGGCTTAGTTCATGAAATTCCCCGAGAAATGCACAAAGGAGCATCCAGAAACTGCACCTTAAAACAAGCTGTCAGGGCTCCTATGAAGTTGTGATCTCACAACTATACACCTTTCTTGAGCTCCAGAGAGGAGCTGTCAAACTATATTAAGATGATTTTTGGGGTGCTAGGGACATCAAAACCTAAAATAAAATCCAGCAAAAGAGTAAGATACAATATGGGACCTTTAAAGCCACACATACTACGATAAAGACTTTATTCACTATTATAACAGATGATCCCTAAACATGTCTTTTGTGTCTGGTAGCTGATGTTCAACTTGATATGCAATAGAGGCATAGAGGAAAAATGATGTTTTTGATGATTTTGTGTTTTGGGGTAGAGACAATGTAAATGTTCTCGAAGATTTCCCCCTTTGAAATTGTCATGATTTACATGCATAAGCAGGTTATCTTGAGTCCTGCTTTTGCCGCTGATGTGATGTCAACAGCTGTGCTTGCATTTTGGGGAAATATTGCTATACTTGAAGCTTTTAACTGACTTTTTGATGTGCTGTTTGCCACAGAGTATATATTTTTTGTGTGTGTTTCATCCACCATATTATATTCTTTGCCCTGTTAATTCTTTTTAACACCCAGCAGCAAAATCCCTGGCTTTGTGTGACAGCATTTGAGGTAACTGAGAAAATGCCCGCTGTTCACATATATGTTTGGTTACCCTCAGGGAGTCCCCCCCCCTCCCCAGAGGATGTGTGTATTTGTGCATATCTATGAGGATGGTGTGAGGCATTATGGGATGGACCTGTAAAGATTAATTTTGGAAGGCGCTCTGTCATCACCTCCTTTCTTGTTCTGACAGACAGACGGGCAGGTCCTCTCGACCCTTTGAGATCCAGCAGCAGACTAATTGCCCTGTCACCTTTTAGGAATCATTTCTGTGTCTGAGCTATTATGTCAAAACAATGACACTTGATCCCTAATATTACTAGAGAGTAGGAGAGAGAAAAGGCAAGAGCAAGAGATAAGCAGGATGTAATATAGCTCTGGAAAAAAATAACAGACCACTGAATTTTTTCTGAAATCAGCATTTTATAGCAATTTCATTCCAGTGTCTTTTCAATTCCAAAACATGCTGCACACCTCATTCCGCTTAGAGGTACTAATTAGGTGAACGCCTGAACCAAGAACAATGGTAAAGACTTGTGGAGAGCATGCCAAGACGCATGAAATCTGTGATTAAAAATAAGGGTTATTTCACCAAATATTGATTTCTGAATTCTTCTTGAGTGTAAACCTTAGTATTATTGGTTTAAAATTAATTTGATCTTGTTTCTTTGCATTGTTTAAAACATTGTATCTTCTTATTTTTTGCTATATAATGCTCTAAAGGATTTTTATTTGGAATTTGGGGGAAATGTCAGTAGTTTATAGACTCAAACAAAAATGTTCCTTTTGTGCAATCGCATACATTTAAGTAGTATAAAAGATGGAGCGAGAGGGTGGAAGATGACCTCCTACGTGTATTTAAGCTAAACATAATTCACCACCTCAATCATGTTGACATAATGAGCACCTTTTAATGGTGAGGCTGTTAAACAACACACCTTCACAGTGAGGAGAGCTCCGGTTTCAGCGCCTGTCGACACGTCTCTGACGGGTACACAATGCAATTCAGCCGACGACCACAAGACGGGCGCGATCTCTGGCATTCGTCGTACCAGAGCCGCCAGCCAGAGCTGACCAAAGTGACTGTGCACATCTTAATATTACAACACGATGTTGGGCCTATCGGGGACCATTGGGAAAGAGCATTTTTCCATCACTATTCTTGTCTGCCTTCCCGCCAAAATCCATTTAAAGCCGTTCACGTCAGCAGTTGCCTTTGAAAAAAGCAGTCTGAGATGGTTGTATAGCTTTGCCTCACACATACGTGTGTGTACGCACACATGCACGCTGGGGTTAATTCAGAGCTTTACCTTTCACTTACTATGTCTTTCTTTTTTTCCGTCTTGTTCACACACCTGCAACTTGCAAGGTGATATGCATAAGCCTTCATCTTTGTGTCGGCCACAGTGCGGCTGGTCAGGTTTCAGACCTCTGCGAAACACCACCTCGTTGATCTTTGAAATCATTTCACCTATGATGAGGCTCGAGTTTCTGTATGAGGTTTATCTGTTTTGTGACAGTTAAATTGAAGTCTTTTTCTGGTGGCAATCAGATTGATCGACCCATGTGAATAGAGCTGATGTTAAGACAACCAATGAAAAGCTTCCTTTTCATGTAGTGAAGTGTGTGTGATGAGGGAGTCCCTTTTCTGGTGGTTTCACCATGGTGGTGTTTTTTGTGTGTGTGTGTTTTTTTTTTTGTTTTTTTAATGGAAGAAGAGGAGAAACAGGGGGTTCTGGTTTGGCAGATGACAAACGGTGGTGTTTCTTTTTTTCCTGTGCTTGGGAGCCAGCATATGTTACCATGTTAATGAGGTGTAATGGTGGGAATCCAGCATGCTGACATATGGTTCTCAGATGACTCCTTTAATGATATTCATTTGTGTCGTCGTTATTCAGTGAGTTGTTTACCTCGTGTTAGGTCAACATGTCACTGGCTCGTGATTATGTCACGTCATCTGTCTCAATTATCGAATATGAAACGAAACGCAGCGTCCCGCAGTCGGGATTTGAGGACTCCCAATCAGGAGGAGCTGGGCGATGGGGAATAACGTGTCCGAGCAGAGGCGCAGAAAGTGATGTCACCTCGGTGCAGATAATATTCTGTTTCTTTATTTGCTCTCTCCCCCTCTTTTCTTCCAGAGGACTTTTGCCGTTAAAAAGTTAGGCAACACAAAAATAGACTCGTGGATTGTGATGCCCATTATGACAATATAATGTGTTGTTGATCCTGTCTGCACATATAGGGGGGACAGCGCACTTAATTAGGGCCTTGACAAGCCTACTCTCCTAAAGTGATGAGATTAATCATAATTGGTGTCACTGTGAATTAGAGGCTGCTTGGATGACCACCCCACTGGCAGGTCGGACCACGGTGGAGACCCTTGGACACTGCTGCTAGCCGCAGCTTAGCCGTCTCTCTCTTTCTTTCTCTCCCTCTCTCCCTCTCTCTCTCTCTCTCTACCCAGCTATCTCAGGCCCCTCTCTGGCTTTGCCCTCCCTGGGTAAGAGGGGCGCAGATCTCAGCCAACAGCCTAATGACCCTGTTTGAAGTTGTTCTAAATCCCTCCCGACCCTGCCCGTTACCCATGACCCTTCTCCTAAGACGGTATGGGGGTAAAGAGGGACAGGCAGGTTGACGTTAAGATAGGCTGGGGAGGGACGGCTGGGGCAACCCTTTGGGGATGGTGGTGGTGGGGTTAAGGTAGATTCAAATAGATCAAATCGCTTTTACATGTTAAAAAGCTTAATTTGTGAAATGACATTAGAGGTTCTATTTCTGTTTGATTACTATGTTGTTCAATATTCCATTGCCCTCTTCCTGTTTCAGTGTGTTTTTTTTGTTTTGTTTTTAGGTTCCAAAAGGACACGTATGGCTAGAAGGTGATAACCTTAGGAATTCTACTGACTCAAGGAGCTATGGCCCTATTCCCTATGCCCTCATTCGAGGTCGCGTTTGCTTAAAGGTAAACTTCGGAGGTGAACTGTATGTTGTCATGCATTTTAAACCCCCAAAACTACATAAAAAACTGCAAGCGTGCATTCATATTATGTCATTTAAGACACGTTCTAAATCCCTTGATCCCCTAAAACTAGTTTTGATTAAAACTTCTCATTTAAATAAGAGTTGAACCAGCCATGAGCATGCCATGATTAGATTTTTCATTAGGCCAGTATGGCCACTTCAAGCGCAATTTAAAAGATATGAGTCAGTTGGAAGTTCAAAGCAAATGTGTCTGATTGACCAAAGCCTGGACAACATATTGTCTAGCTTTCCATTCTGCTGTGTTGTCATGTCACTGGATGTCATAGCAACCATGACCCTGGAAACAGGTCAGCCAACCTTCTGTCCATCTGATTGGACCGCGGCACTCCGCTGGAGGCCCTGTTACGACAGCTGATGAAATAACAAGATCTTTTATGGAGTCAAATGCATCATTAAAAGCCATATTAGCAAATGTGTCCATGAGGTAGTGTTGTTAGAGTAGCAGCGATAACGTGTCTTAAATAATTAATCAAGGTAATTAAAATATATATATCTTTTTTTTTTTTTTTTCTTTTAACCCTTTTTGTGTCCCTTGTCTTATACAGCTCTGGCCACCACATAGTTTTGGGACCCTCAGCGAAAGCCCAACCAGACGGATCATTAAAACTCAGAATGACTCAGATTGACTCATCCAGTTTGTATGTACCATTTGTTACTTGGCTTTCAATCATTTTTAAATAAAACAATTTATTTTAAAAAATGTGTTGCTTCTTTAGCCCACCCTTTTATTTAATCTGGTTAAGGCAGTCCAGATCAATCTCTAGTAATAATTTGACTGCGTGTTAACTAGCAGTGCCTTGTCATCTCTGGCTGTATAGTGCTACAGGAAGAGCATTGCATGAGCAGTGAGTAAAGCTGTGTCTCTGTGGAACTGCTAATGGCAGAGAGTGGGCAGAGGCGAAGATGACATGGTTTATGTCGGAGTTAATGGCTATTTAGTAATAAGACACACAAATAATTAAGCTGCAAAATCAATTAATTAAAGTTCATGTACATGGGCGGCTACTGGATTTATTACTAGCATTTGTGGTTGACTTTAAATGTCAAATTGGTTTTGAAAGGCACCTAAACCACATATCTGCGTGTAGCTTCACTTTAAACACGGATATCTGCCTGAGTCGACAAACTCTAACCTCAGAAAATATCTCATTCCCTTAAAAAGGATGTTATTAATTTCATGTTTACCCTTTCTTAGTATAATGGTAAAACAAAAACTCTCTTATTGTTTAATATTTCATTAGGCTGCCAAGGCAATTGAAAAAATGTTAACATTTCCCATTTAACCATACAATATTAATAAGCACTTAGTAAGGACCACACTCACCACTGAATACATTGTGTGTGCGTGTGTGTATGTGTGTGGAACTAAACCCAAGTCTTATACACAAGACACCGAGTTAGTCATCTTTCTGTAGTAAGCAGATGTCATGTTTTTGCAATCGGGGTAAAGGATTATGGGAAAATCGGTTTACACAGCTAGATTTCTGCTCAAGAAACCTTCCTGGGTCATATTTATGTTGAGCCAGGTTTGTAACATGATTTATGCTTCCAGTGCAGGTGCAAAGACAAAAGAATGAAATCTAATGTAGCGTTGGCGTGGAGGGTGTGCAAAAACGGAGCATTTGTAGCTTGTCTTTGGTTTGGGTCCAAAATAATTAAATCAATAAATAAATGAATAAAACTGAACTAAACGTGTCCAAGTGAAGCGGATTATAATGCTTGTAATCTGTAAAACCTAAACACGTGCATACACAATAAAAACTGCATACATTCACTACAGGACCAAAAAAAGATGAAGTTATCAGGTGAAAATATCTTGTTTTTGGTGCAATTAGTACAATATTGAGCAGAATTATCTTACTCCATTGTCAGATATTTCAGTTTATTTCCATTTTTGTACTTTATTTTGTTCAATTTAGTCCTGTTTTAATCATGTTTTTTCAAAACTTGACCAAATTGACACAAATCAGTTAAGATAACTTGAAATAAGCAAAAGGGGAAGATTCTACTTGATATTAGACAGATTTTACCAAATATGTGACATTTTCACTTGTCAAGATTTCATTTTTTTTTTTTGCAGTGAGTTAATTTGTTTAAGGGGAGGGGGGGGGACAAGCAGGTTGTGATATCAGGGTTTTTCTTCAGCCTGCTGACTCCCACAAAAAACTGTCCTGTACCGCTGTCATTTCTGAAGCTCGTCCTGCTGGGGCCTTCTTGGGTGGTGGGGACATAACAGCACATCCACATACTGAGCTGTGGAAGCTCAGCTGGTCATTCTCTGAAGGCAGAGGAGGGACTCTTCTCCTCTCAGAGCTCCCGAGGGGGGAAGTGAGTTCCAAGCGGCCGTGGGTCCTTGTCCAGCTGCTTCCTCTGTCTGGAGGGGGCCAGAGGGTCAAAGACAAGGCTCCCTGTGACACGGAATTATCTGCCTGAGTGTGATCGTGCCTGCTGGGAGGGACGCTCAAGACTGTGTGAGCGTGTGTACATGCGCGTCTGAAAAAAAAAAAAAAAATTATGCAGGGTTTTCGCTCCGAGCACATCTTGGTTTCTCAAGGTTTAATGTTCATCTGCTGCGCGTCAACACGGTGCCAGTGTTCAGCTGAAATGCTGACACGGGTAATCTTAGTGTGTCCCTTTGTAGAGACACTGCCCCATAGAGGGAGCTCTGGCTGTTTACTGATGGAACTCCAGCCCTGGTGGATGAAAGGCTTTTCATGATTAAAGTCATGTTAACGTGATTAAAGCTAACGATCGCGGATTCAAATCACCTCAGATCTATTCGTGCATGTACTGTTTCTGTTTTCTTTTTCTTCTTATGTCCAGTACGCCCTCGCATTCATGACCATTTCACACAATTGTGTCTGACCAGACCCCAGACCAGACACTACCGTTCAAAGGTATAGTGTCACCCAGACAATTTGGTGTTTTCCATGAAAAGTCACACTTTTATTTACCACCATGAGCTGTAAAATGAGTAGAAACTGTACAGTATGTACGTACAGGCCAAAAGTTTGTACACACCTTCTCATTTAACGTGTTTTCTTTATTTTCACGACTATTTACATTGTAGATTCTCACTGAAGGCATCAAATCTATGAATGAACACATTTGGAGTTATGTATTTAATAAAAAAAAGGTGAAATAACTGAAAACATGTTTTATATTCTAGTCTCTTCAAAATAGCCACTCTGCTCTGATTGATAACGCAAGAAATTTCACCTATGAAGTGAAAACCAACAGGTAGTTTGTCAAGGGAATGCCAAGATTGTGCACAGCAGTAATCAGAGCAAAGTGGCTATTTTGAACAAACTAGAATATAAACAATGTTTTAAGTTATTTCACCTTTTTTTTGTTAAGTACATAGCACCATAAATATGTGTTCATTCATAGTTTTGATGCCTTCAGTGAGAATCTACAATGTAAATAGCCATGAAAATAAAGAAAACACATTGAATGAGAAGATTTGTCCAAACCTTTGGCCTGTACTATGTATGTATGTAGATATTGCACCAATATCCAGGCAGCTACAATAGTCATTTACCACCTTAGCAATGTATAGAATGTATTTCTGATTAGATTATAACAAAACAAAACATGCTTTTCTTTCAACAATAAGGAAACGTCTAAGTGACCCCAAACTTCTCAACGGTAGTGTGCATGAATGATACATCTTTTCTGTTTCCTTCACAACATACAAGACGTCCCAAGCGTTCGCTTCAGATATGTTGTCATACTTTTAGTTGTGCCATGGAGTTCTAAAGAGATGATGACCGTGCAGAGGTGTATATCATGCTGAGTGGGCACAAAGCTGGGAGTGAGTGAAGGAGGAAGAGATGGAGATCGGAAGAAACGGACAACGGACAGCTGTGCTGAGCTATGCAGCAGCACAGAGTCAGGCTGTGGGCTGTCAGGGGGGTTGAGGTGTGTCTGCTGCCTCTCAAAGAGAAAAGGGGGACAGAGGGAAAGTACTGTACTGTATCAGAACTATTGTGTTCAAATGCCTGGTCTCATATGGGTGTGGATGTTAAGTAAATTGTTTCCTCACAAGTTATCAATAATAAGTCATATACACATAGTCGCCTGCAGTCATTCAATTCAATTCAATTTTATTTATGTATCCCAATATTACAACACGGTTGTCTCTTAGTGCTTCGAAAAATTCAGTCCAAATTTACTCGGACATCCCCCGTCATTAGACTCTCCTTCTCGGCAAGGAAAAACTCCAAAGATGGATGATAGATGATCCATCACTGACAGACATCCATCTTATAATGGTGTATTAGTCTATAAAGATGTGTCCATTCATGTGTCCATATGCCTCCTTAAAAAAAGGAAGAATCTAACATGTTATTTGTATTTATATTAATTAGATTGTTAATGTTATTTACTATAATCACGTCTGTAAGAAAGGGTCATAAGCTGCTTTAGTAAATGATTGGAAGGAAAATCTAACTTTCTGAATGTTGCCTTATGAGCGACACAGGAGCATTTAAACACCAAATAATACAGTCCTTACAGTACTCAGATCCTTTACTTAATTCAATTGAAGCCTATACGCCTTAAAGACTGAAAATTTCATTTTATACTTAATATATAAGTATAAAATGACAGGATAAAAAATTGAAATGTTACTCATACTGCCGTTTTTTAATTTTTCTAATGGCATGATAGTAGACAACTGCAAAAAATTTAAGTTTCCAAGTGCTTACTGTCATTTGCCTCTTCCTCCTGACAACATGGCCAAGACGAACCCTCCCAGAAAGAGGTCAATTTATTTAGATTATTAGGATTTCCAACCCAAACATGTATATATCTATTTAATCACTCAAATCTAGAATAATCCCCCAAAAGGAATTTTGTACATGGGATAAATAGGTGCAAATGTCAACTATAACAGCCATTAAAATGCTATTTTCTGCAAAGAAAAAAGTACAAAATGAAAAAATAGACACATCACATGATTGTTAGTGACTCAACTGAAATAATTATATGCATGAAATTTTTGAAAAAAAAATGGGTTAAATGGGTTAATTAAAAGTGTTGTAGAATTACTGCATGCAGATAAAGACTGGGGAAATTAAGAATACATGTTTTTTGAATGTATGATACCATAGGAGAACATGTTATTAATCACTGTGAATATAAAAAATTCTGCTTCAAAGTTGTTGAGAAATGAGCGTCATTCTCGGAGGGGGGCGTTTACGCTGTAGCCATGGAAACCAGGCCCATTGCGGAAGAGGTCCCGTCTCTCTAATTTCAAACGTGAAAATGGCCGCGCTTTCCTGGAATTTCACATATACATCCATGGAATTTCATCGACCCCAAGAGCCAGAAGAGGAGGAAACTGAAGATATTGGGCGGTCAGTGAGGCGTATACCAGAGTGGTATATATTTTTTTCTATTTGAATTAGCATTAATGACAGCTTGCAGCATTTTAGTAATTAGCATACAAGCTAAATGTTTTGCTAACAACAAGAGAAAGTAACGTGACTGAACAACAGAGTCAGGTTGTGACTATATTGGACACGACCAGGTAATTCTTATTTTATAATTCAATAATGAATATAATTGAGGATGAGTAGAAATCGTGATATTGAATTAATATGATAAATCAACAACTACACTAGTCTGTCCCAACAAAAAACACCTTTCTCTCACTCACTTGTGATCTGCTATATCCATTACATGAAAATAATAAATAAAAATACAGATGCATGAACGCCATGAAATGTAAATGTAACATATAGTAAACGTAGCTCCTTTTCAGGTGCATCTGTGATACATTAACATTAAACAGTTAATGTAAAATCATCATTTTAATTATTGTAGCTGGTTGAGGTGGAGCTTGTTTCAACTGCTTTATGTGTCAGATGAATCTGATGTAAGAACAAATTTAGACTTGTTTCATCAATTTAGAAGGATATTTTCAAAATGAATCTTTAGTTTTCATGTTTTTTGAAAATAAAATTCCTTTTGTGTGGTAATATTTTAAAGGGAGAATGTGTCTTTGGTGGAAGTGATTTACACAGTGTAAATTACTAACTCATCATGATATTATTACATGTAATATTTGAATCTGAAAAATAACCAAAAACAAGTACGAGTACCTTTAAAATTGTACTTAAAATTCTATTTAAGTATAGTACTTAGTAAATGATCTTAGTTAGATTCCACCACTGATCATCATAGTGACAAAGTCATCTCCAAAATGTTCAAAGTAATAATAATCATGTCAAAATTAGAATAGAAATATTCTATAAATAAATGTGTAATGTGTAAATAAATCCATGACATAAACATTAAGTCAGTCATTAGAGAAGTTTTGTTTTTATTTTAAGCAAAATCTGTCGTTTTAGTGGTTAAAGAGCTGTGATTCCTGTTCGAGGATGTCGTTCTCCATCTCTCACCCCTCGTTTTCTATGACCGCTCTGCTGTCAAATCTCTAAAGACATAACATTGCCCCCAAATATACAGTTTGAACAATCATTCTTACTGACAGGGAGGACTTTTGGGACAAATAATAGTTCTCTCGGATTTGGCAGTTCTCAGTTCTTCTACCTTTCATAACTGGTGTAGCTTATTGTTGATGGCATTAGAGTCAAGTGCCTTTTTTCTTGAAACTTTTTAAAATCGTCACTGCAGTGTTTTGTAGTTTTATTGTCTTGGGCAATAAAATTACATGCATTCCTATAAAAAAATTGGGATCTTAAATAGATTTATTTTGTTTGGCCAAATGAGGATGTGTTGGACTGATATATAGTCTTAATAAACACATTATACATTGGATAATACATTGATATGCATTAAGATATAGAGAGACATGCAACAATTTATGTTGAAAGTGCAGTTGTCAATGATTAATACTTTTTCTCGTATAGTGTACCAACCTGAACATGATACTGGTATATATGTTTATAAATAAATGAGTTTAGGCCCAGATTCTGTTCTGTGAGGTGATAGTGCTGGGATTTCCTGAGGTTCTGTAAATGTGTCTTGGAGTAAGGCTATGGTCCACAGTAGCCTGTGTTAGCTTGAAGAATAAAGTAACCGCTAAACCCGTTAACATCTTAGCGAGTGTTTTTTTTGAGAGACATATCAGAGATTTACAGTGGCTTGGAAAAGTATTCATACCCCTTTAACTTTCCCACATTTTGTCACATTCCGACCACAAACATAAATATATTCTATTGGGATTTTAGATGAAAGATCAACACAAAGCGACACACAATTGTAAAGTAGAAGGAAAATTATACATGACTTTAAATTTTTTTAAAAAAATAAAAAAACTGAAAAATGTGGCGTGCAAAAGTATTCAGCCCCCCCTGTGTCAATACTTGGTGGAACCACCTCTCTCGGCCATGTCTTTGTAGGTTTGCAGTTGTGCCATACTCTTTCCATGTCTTGATGATGGATTGAATAGTGCTCCGTGAGATGTTCAAAGCTTGGGAAATCTTTTTAATAATCTAACCCTGCTTTAGACTTCTCCACAACTTTATCCCTGACCTGTTTGGTGTGTTCCTTGGACTTCATGATGCTGTTCACTGACCAGTGTCCTCTTAGCAAACCTCTGAGGCCGTCACAGAGCAACTGTATTTATACTAAGGTTAGATTACACACAGGTGGACTCCATTTATAGTCAACAGCTGATCATTCAGCAATGGGATTTTAATGATAATAATGATGTTTTAATTATCTATCAAAAAAAGGATGCACACCATTGTGCCATGTGCAAACTATATCCAAAAGCTGAGGTTGATCTGACAGTCAGAGATATGCACGTTTGCTCAAACTGTTGCACGAGAAACGTAAAGGAGTTAAGCAAGAGGAAGATGAGAAATAACTGGAGGGGGCAGGAGGAACAAGAGGGAACTGGAGTGGAGAATAGTTGTATACGGGGCCGAGACGGGAAGACAGGCTGTGTCTGTTGTCTTGATTCCCTGGGTTCATTTCAGGTTAATTGAATCCTTTAAAAGTGCAGAGACACGTGAAAGAGGAGAGCCGGCGGTATGGGCGAAGAGAGTAAGAGAACCGCCCGTCACTGGTAATGGCCTGGTTTGTTTGTTTTCATATATCCGCGGTGGAGAACGTGACCCAAAAGTAAACTCGGGTCAGGACGCTGCGGCGTCACTGTCAGCCAGACGTCTCCGTTTATTGCTTCCTGCAAACAATATATGTATCCTTAAAGATACCAGCAGCAACCGCATCAGGCCGTTATATATGAAAATCCCTGTATAAACCCGTCATCATGTTAAACTTTGCCCGTCCAATACTTTCACCAACTTGACGCTGTCGAACTGCTGAACAAATTCACCCGCGCTTCAGTTCTCCCGCTTATTTAGCATGTTTCTGTTCTGTTGATCCATCCTGTTTTCTTCCATCCGCGCTTTTTTTTTTTCTCTCCTCACGCACCCTCCTCTCCCCGTCCACTTGTGTTGCCATTAGCTGATAAGGGAATTGCTCCTTTCATTGACGGATCCTTTCATTCTCTCCTTTTAATCAAGCCTGTTAGTACTTCTTAATTAAGACATCACAGTCGCGTTTGATCACTCTTGCTTTTCTGGATGTGAGAGTGTGTGTGTGTTTGTGTGTGTGTGAGAGAGAAAGACAGAGAAAGGGAGCATGAAAAAGAGTGGGGATACTCTCCTGGTCCTTATTCTGTGTGTGAAGATGACTGAACAGCTTCAAATGGGGGCAGATACACCTCCTCCAACTCTGTTCTGCCAGCCCTTGAGGCTTGTGGTGTGTACATCTCCCAAGCCAACAGGCGTCAAACTTCCAGGCATCCATACCAGACAGATGGTATCGGAGGCCGGGTAGGACGGCTATTGAGCTCCCTACTGTCAGTTTTGTTGTGATGATCACACACACCAGGCTGTCAATACTCACAGTCCACTAATCAAAGAGCGAGGAGGGGGAAAAAAATAAAACACAACACAAAGACTATTTAGAAAGCAAAAACTTAACTTTTTGCTGTATTTCATTAAAGATGTCAGACTATAAAAACAAAAAAGTAACTTGCATGTTGTTTTTATTGTATTAATGGGCTGTATGTGAATGAAGTTCAAGTCACTAGTAGAGTAAAGCTGAGGATTTTGCATTAGTCTTCAGCCATGGTGTTTTTTTTTTCACCCCCCAAAGGCAGTCAACACTATTTGTGCTTCTTTACCACTAATGGTGCGGGTGGGTGGGATTATGCGTATGTACGGGGGGGGGTCTACTTAATACTGTACACTTACTGAGGGTCCTAATGGAAAGCTATGGGACCTCTATCCTCAGGCAAGGAGTGATGCAGAAGTAGAAGGCGTAGAGGAGGGTGGGTGGTTGGCGAGGGGAGGGGGGGAGGTGACAGAAGCCTTAGTCTGACAGGCCTGACCTATATCTCCCTTTGCTTAATAGCGAGAGGGGAGAGAGTAATTGGCAGATACGCGTTAAGTGTGTAGTAGGGCGCTCTTTCATAAATTGACATTGTGGAGTTTCCTTCATCTCTTCAATGTTTTTTGAAAAAAGAAAATGTTTGTCACCTTCGGACACTGACAAACCTTGGCTCAAGACATCCCAATTTGACGTAAAAATCATTAATTTAAAGGGTCATCTTAAGTCGAACGGATGCATTACTGAAACAAACTGTGTCTGTCTTTCTCTTTGATGGTCAGTCTATTAGTTGACGTGTGTGTGTGTGTGTTCTTGTGAGTCGTGTGTGTATGTCTTCCTCCCCCCCTGGCATGTCCTGGATCCTGTAGCAGGATACGTGGCCCTTTCTGCCTGGTTTACTGATGGGTGCTGTTCGGCTTCCGGACAATTTAGCAAAAGAAACTCAGCACAACAAACATAAACAGACACTGAATGATCCAGGCAATAACGGGGTGGCGAGAGCACGCAATTAAACACAAAAGACACACATGTAGAAAGACTTAAAAGGGCATGAATGTGTACACGCCACATGGATGTAATGCAAAACCTCAGGACGGTATTTCGAGAATTACATCCCAAATTTCTGTGCTATAGTCTCTCAAAGCTCATGTCAGTTTGGTATTTATTGGTATTCTGTTTGGCTGGATGCATAACCACCTGTCTTGTGCCTTATTCTTTTGCGAATCCTTTCTCTGACCCCCACGCCCTCTATTTCTTACTACCATCTGAGGATTCTCCTCTCTGGATTTGAATGTACAGCTTCTCACTCTCTTGACGACCAGCCCATTTGCCCCTAAGGTATGAGGGCAAAGAAAGGGAGGGGAGAAAAAAAAGAAAGACAGGAAAAAAGAGAGAGGTCTTCGTCTTCGTCTTCTCCCTCTTATCAGTTCCCGGGTCGCATGGAAAACAACTTAGATCCTTGGAGCGGGGGCAAGGTCCCGAGTGGTGATGGAGAGCTGGCATGGGGAAGCAGAGTATTGCGTGTGTGTGTGTTTGTGTTCCTCTTCGGGCACTGTAGTTCAAAAGCTGAACCACGTCCAAGCCTTGGTAATGATGCAGCCGGCCACAACAGACTACAATAACCAACAGTCTATGGCTGGCCAATTACTGTCCGCTGCAATTATATTTCCAATTCAGAGGTAACGGTGAAAAGTGGCCCAACTCAACTAATCATTTCGAGCAATTACTTTTAAAACTAATTAGAATGTCAGGTCTGGCTGTGCGTGCCTGAGCTTTTTGGGGGAGGTCTTTGTTTGTGTTTTTGTTGCTGTTTTCACTTTGTCAAATGGGTGGACTTGAAAGGAGCGAGCAGGAGGAGGGGGCAATATCAGCGACAGTGCAAGCCAAACATCAACCACAGCCATGGATTGAGAGACTTGGTCATTAAGGTGTTTGGTGAGTGTTTGGGGGGGAATCCATTGTGTAAGAGAGAATGCGGTGCTCATTCTGTGTCTGGTGCTGATGACTGGGACTTTTGCTAGACTGACGAAATGGGATCTCCGTGATGTGAGCTGAAAATGCTGTGAGAGAAAAGCAGACCGCAGATCTCTGGAGCCGCTGAGCCGCAGTTCATTAGCGTCGGGTTCCCCAAGTCAAGAGTTTAACGCTTTCCGCGAAGCTGTATTGCGGTCACAGTTTGGAAAATGCAAACTACGGTATAAGTGGGCTCTGGAAGATAAGGTGTTACCGTAGAATAGCTGTCAATGGAGTTTAAAAAATGTCATTGTGATTAAACGGATGAGTGTCCACAGTTAATCGCAAACCTTTTCGTATCTGCTCAAAGAACTTTCACAGAATAGTCGACTAGGCCTCTATCAAAACCACTAATCACCACTGTGAGGCTGGAATCCAAAGATCATAATAGGAATTAATTTCGTAATTAATAATCAAACCCATTCAAATTATTATTTTGACCATGAAATGCTTACAGTAAGAACTATCTTAGTAGGCCTTGTGAATTAGAGGGAGGTAGCACGTAGCGGCCGGTATTCCATTAGCGGCTGGGTCTCTAACATTGGCCGGTCTCACTGTTGGCAGGAGTGAATAAAGGCTGTGCTCTAATAGAGGCCTATCTATTATTAGAACCAATGTTTTGAATGTCTAATTAAACATAGAACATACAGACAAGACTATTTAGCTTTATATAAAATCCCTTTCTTTTATTAGAAAGCCACCTGAGCACTTACAGTATATCAAGGGGCAAACACGCCGCAAAGGGTAAATCTCCAGTAGGCTAACATTGTTACCATGGCAGCTGTGGAGTTTGTGGTAGAGGCTGGCGCAAGTGATGAGGAGATTAGAGGGAGAGATGAAGAGGAGGAGGAAGCTGAGGAGGAGGATTAAACAGAATTGGAGGTACTTTTTTAAAGATGGGATGGTTAAACTTTGGAGTGGTAAGCTGTCTAAACCAGTAAGTTGCCTTTTATTAATGTTGTTAATGCTCTGTATGCATACCATAATGCAACTGTACTTTTTAATAAATGAACCTTGTGTTTTATAGGTTCAAATAGACACAAATTCTTGTTTTCTTCATTCTACTGGTAGTCTGGTTTTAGAATAGAAATAGAGGCCTGTCTCTAATTGTGGCCTCGTTCCAATAAAGGCCCGGGCCTCAATGAGTTAGAGTAAATAAAGGTCTGGGCCTATAAGAAGGCAGACTGTATTGCTGCTGTTGTTCAAACTAGGTGCTTTTGTACCATTAAAAACATGCATTTTCTTTTTATAAATAGACTAATGGGAAAATGTGAAATAGGGTCCCTTTAAGTTGCTGGTCATCATGTGATATTTAATTTTTGGTCTCACATATTTAATACCTTGCCTGAAGATAGAGGGTCCCATAGCTTTCCTTGCTTTTATAGATAGATAATCAAATAATGAAGTTTGGATACCATTGTAGATTAATCCTTCATCTGCGATTTTACCACTCTGTAGTAATAAAACAGTGACAACGCATCTACAGCACATACAGTATATAGCTGGGGGCGCCGGGTGTAGTTGTTGACAGTCGGTTGTCATAGTTGTCATATCAGATCTGAGATAGTTGATGCTATATTGGATAGGCTGGGGTAATAATGTCACCTGAGTGCAATTAGGTTATGGTTACGGTTGGAGTTAATCAACCTTTCGACTGCTTTTTTGGGAGTAGTTAATGACCAATGAAATGCAGCAGTTGTGAATGTCTTATAACGAGCATGTTTGGCTGGCCCACTCATTTGAGGAGAATTTAAAAGAGAAATTGCTCACTGGTGTATCCATATGACAATAAGTAAGTTTGAGTCACTGCCAATTTAAATTTTTATAAACAATGTGGCTAGATTTTTTTTAAATTACACATTTATGTGTATATTTCCTAAAATACAACCACTATATGTCTCTTAGCAAGGCTGCCTGCTTTGCGAGATAACTACAGCTAACTACAGCTCTTGCTGACAGACTCATCCGACAGGGCTTTCAAGCTGAAGACATTCAAAATACCTTTGTTTTCTCTTCATTGTTCCTTGCTTGTTGCCATCCGACTTAATGCTAGAGGGCTCAACTACAGATGAGGCGAGGGGTCATCATAACATCAAAACGTGTTTTTCACTGACAAAGTGTCCCCAACACAAATACACAAACGCAAAATATCTGTAGGCTAAACCAAAAAAAACAACAAAAAAAACACACTGTAGTCAAGTGAATTTCTTTTGAATCCTTAGCATCAAACTACATATGGTATACATTTCTTTCATTGACTCAGATATCGCTGCATTTATGTTACAGTTAAAACAATTATATCAGGACACTGACACAGCACAGACACTGAGAATGAATGAAGCATGTCTGAAAACAAATTAACAATCTGTTCAAACAGATCTATTAGTATATGCTCTACAAATATCTTGCTTTGACTGCAACAGTTTAAAGGACTATTTCCAAAAGCTGTGTGTGTACACGTGTGTGTATGGCGCAATGTTTCCAATCGGAAAATCTGCAAGATGGGCTTGCATTATATATTTATGAGTCTTGAGGTTTCTTTTTATACCATACCACTCTTAGACACGCAAATACCTGCTATACATACAGCTGGTTAGGACAAACGCACGCATGCAGAGTGACTCTTAAATGTAAAAGGCCTGTTTTTAAAAAGAAGCGCATGCTCCTCCTCAATGAGATTAAACAGCTACATTTTTAATACTATCATTGCTCACATTGATGAACAGTTACTCATCTTTTTTTTTTATTATTGCAATTCTAACATTCATATCTGATCTTATTGGTGAATACTATATGTCCCCTGTCACAAAAGAGTGTTATTAATGCTCTTGTCTCATCCCTTAAGATTATTATTCTTGTGTCCATCATGACTTCATACTGAAGGCCTTACACTCTTTAAAAAGAAATTCTAGAAATTTGCATTATTCAGCGTATGCTGCAGGCCATAAGTGTGTATCCCACAAATATAGAGTACACACACACACGCAAACAAATAAACAAAAACACACAAAAATGCCTCCGGTGATTGTCATAACAGACCCACCACATCCACCCCTGATGGAGTGATGTCTCATTAATAGACGGCTTACAGCAAAAGCATGGTGTTACCTCGCCCACTTTGGTAGGGGCTGCAGTGACAGTTCTGCTTTTGTCAATAAGGAAGTGTTTTTTCCCTGTTAAAGGACTGTCATCATGGAATTGCCAGTTGCTTAATTGCCTAATCTCAGGAAATTCTGTATTAAAACCTGCAGCAGAAAATAGCTGTTTAGTCGGGATATTTTATGGGTGGCAAGAAGCAACGAGAAAAACATACAGTGACGTAGTGGGTTTTTGGAAGGAAGAGGACATTTTAACGCTAGATGAACGTTGACAATTTTGTATAATTATCTTTGAAGTTTCCCTTCAATATAAATGTCACAATGAGAAAATCCCTGTAAATCCACCAGATACCTTTTCAATTTCATGTCATCTTAGTCGTTTTTATCAATTTACCTAAAGTTACACATGGATGCAGAATAAATTCCTATTACCACACAAATCTTTATTACAGTATAATCCTGGAATTTTGTTTATTCCAAATTATACTTGCATAAGCTTCTTACATGGACCCGTATAAATATTGGGGCATGGACCACATTTGAGGTAGTGACTCTCACACAAATGTGTGATCATCAATAGAATGTATAAACAAAAATCATCTCAAAATTCAAAATGTTTAAATAGTATTGACTTACTACCTCATTCAGAGATTAACACTGACACAAAATCCTTTGGAAATTCTGCGAGTTCTTATAACTGGTTTCTCCATGTTTTTTTTAATTATTATTATTTAACTTTTTTTTTTTTTTTTTTGAATGGATGGATGATTTAGACCCAAAGAAACAAATTAAACAAATTGAGGGGGGAATGCACTTTATTCTCATAGCAATTTGTTTCATGCCATTGCACAATCACATAATTATCATTGTGGTAATTACCAATTAGGTAAAAAGGGATCCACGGAATGATTGTTATTCGTTATCTAATGCACCAAAGGCGGAGATGAAAAATAGTTGGACGGAACGCGCCGATGTTTGTTTTCTACTTTTTGCGCGGCTGGTTGTCTTTTCCTGACGCCGCAATTAGTTGACCTATTAAACCGCTGTATCATTCACGATTACACATCTGCTATCGGCGTTCGTCTTCATCCCTGCCCTGACCGGTCCTTGTCGGAGCACCACGCCTATTATGTTCACTGCGAGGATCTATCTCTGGTGCTGGAGATTTGAACCAGCGCTTTCTGGTGCGCACACGCTGCGAGGGAGAGGAGCCCAGATAGAAGAAAGAAAGGGAGAGACACATAAGAGAGGAGGGGAAGTGGGAGAAAGCGGAGAGGTACTTTGATTGGCAGTTGTCTGGCCTGGTGCCTGCTGAGGTTGTTCCCCCCGTCGACTGCTATTATCAGCAGAAGGACTTCCCCATCGCCTTGGCAGGGACTGTGTCACCCCTCTCCCCTGGAGGATGCTATCCCATTTGGGAGGAGATGAATAGGGGTCCCCTCACCCTATGAGGTCTCTGTGGACAGAATCTTTACAGAGGGAGCACAGTGGAGTAAACAGGCTTTATGTCAACACCAGCATCTCCAACATCCCCCCCCCCCAAAAAAAATAGACACTGCCTCACAGGCCTTTACTGGCCCCAATAGCGGTGTTTCAAAGTTGTCTCTTGATTTGGATGTGGAGGAGGAAGCACCTAATAGTTATATTTGTTGTGTGATAATTTTTTTGATTGGTATTTTTACAGGGCTGGGGTAATTGTACAAGTTTGATGGGCTGTGAATGTAGTCACAAATGTCCATACATACATTAACCAACACAAGATTGACAAGCAAGACCAACAAATAGAAACAAGAGATCTTTTGCATCTCCTCCACCCTCCCTCTCCCTGTATACCTCTTGAAACAAGAATTACAACAGCTGTCTGTCACTAGACACTTCTACACTAAGGTTTAGCTAAATTTAAAAAGTATCTTGAAATTAATCTTGAAATTAAAGTGTTGTGAGGATTAAAGGTACTATTTAAAAATAAAAAAATAATAATATAATATTATATATATAATATTTTATAATAAATATAAAATATCCAAAATAGCCATTTCGTTATAGGAATTATAAAAAATATGAAAGAAAAAGAAAGAAAGGACATAGATGAAAATGTCTT
This sequence comes from Lepturacanthus savala, assembly GCA_030544235.1. Lineage (NCBI taxonomy): Eukaryota > Metazoa > Chordata > Actinopteri > Scombriformes > Trichiuridae > Lepturacanthus > Lepturacanthus savala. The sequence continues at coordinate 11,656,897 of CM060462.1, read as the reverse complement.
GTATTGTACAATTAGTCCTTTATTGAAAGGCGTTTTACATGCGTTTGTATTCCATTGGCAGATAATTTACCTTCTTTCAACTTTTTATTTCATGATTTTAGTCAATTTAATCTTTTTTTTAATAATATGTTGGTTTTATTTTATTTAAATAAATCAAAAATGCTAAAAATAAGATAAATTACCTGCCAATGGAATAAGATAATTCTACTGAATACTAATAGTATTATAGTAACACACTTTCACTTGTTGAAGATTTAATTTTTTTGCGGTACATTTTTCCCCTTTTACTATTGTTTTGCACCTTCCGGCTTCTTTTTGGGAGCAGTTGGACTTTCTAGAACTTGACGTGTACCTGATCTAACAGGTTGTCACGACACTTGTCCCCATTTTGCCGTTTGGAGGTGCGTGTCTGAGAGTATTTGAGGTGCACGTTTAATTTCTAAAGGAATGTGGACAGCTCACAGACAACACACAGACAGCTGCACTGTCGGGTGATTGGCATGTTCAATGTACTGTGTGTAATACAAGTAAATCCTTCACTTAGGCAGGTGTGTCTGTGTGTACGCGCGTGTGTGTGTGTGGGTGTGTGCATGTGTGTCACAGTGTCATGGACAGGTTTATTAAATTTTGCTCTTTTGACAACAGCCCTGCGGTGGTGGGTGTGGAGAGCCTCTTGACGCGCTATTAAATTTACATGTGTTGTTCTTCCTTACTTTTTTGGATCAGCGGCGAACGGGCCACCAGGAGAGAGAGTCTTGAGGCAGGCCGCGTGTGGGCGCAGACGCGTAAGGAATCCACGTCTAATATTATCACACATATGATTTTCCTCCATTGAAGAGCCATCTGGGTAATGGTGAGGCTTTTATCTGCAGCATTGTGGCCCTAATGTGGTTAGTGAGTGTGATAAATACAGAGGACAGCGTCCGCGGTGAGAAAATATAGCGACGTATTGTACGCCTCGTGTCTAACAGGACACCTGAACCCACTCTCCTACAATGTCATCCCAGCTTTTTCGGTTTGCAGCAGCCCTACTGACCATATTTGGAAAATGCAGGAACCTTTTCCTCCTACACACACAAGAAACACACACACACACAAGCACACTTCACTTCTTCACTCTCAATTTAACCCTGGTGTGTGATGGGGCCCATGGTTAGGCTCCTTGCGGGTGTTAATGGCCAATGGAGCAGATATCGTAATGAGTGATCAATCTAGTCGCTCGCCGTCACAGCAACACATTAGCCATTCATACAGATTCAGTCCACTCGCCCGAGCAGAAGATCTGGATGCATATTTAATGTTTATCTTTTACGGATCTCGTTTAAATGCGGACCTGTTCATAAAGCAAAGTCTTTGAAAAGGTGGCAAAGTCCACGTGAAGCCGGCGCCCGACCTGATGAAATCAAACAAGTCCGACTCAGATCCCTAATAAGCGACGCTGTTCTTTTTAATGAAGAGGCGGAAAAATTCAGCCTCTGTGAATGATAAGGAGATGATTATTAGTATCTGTTGAAACTATACTTACAATTAACGGTAAAGTTGGCAAGAGCCATATTACATCGATTAAAGAGAGACCCCCCCCCCAAAAAAAAGAAAAAAAAAATATATATATATATATATATCAGGAGATTAAAGAGAGTGATCCACATAATGTCAGGATAGAAACACACGAGGAGAATCACAGCAACCCTGGGAGATGGGGAGAGAGGAGGAGTGTCTGCTTTTAAGTACCTCAATCATGCACCTGTCACTCCGTTTCCTCACGTAGACGTCAGTGTTTACCAAAATGAGGGCTGACAGAAGACATCAGTGCTGGTTTGTGTGCAAACAGCCTGTGCGGACAGCCTCATGGAGCCAGCCGCCTCTCGCACAACTGATGCATTTTTTAGGCTTTTACAATCAGGCAAAGATCCTGTTTAATGCTATTTAAAGCGGGTGTCGGTGGCGGTAGGGAGGGGTCTCACACTTGTCAGGAAGCAATTTCGTGTCATTTCGCCGGAAACAGCGTGAGGACGAGACATTCGCACGCGCGAAGGCCGCTACGCGACAGTCGCCCCCACCGCTGCCTTGGTGGCAGGCTAATTGTCAGTATTATCTCAGTCCGGTGAAATACAGTCGCGGAACACAAGGCTCTCGAGTGTGTTAAAAATAATCCTGAATACATTTGCAACGGAGCCCCCTCTTCGGGAAAAGCAGCAACAGTCGCAGCCTCATGCATCCCAAGTCACCCGAACAAAGTCTAAAAGCAGGTTTCAGGCAAGGCTGGTTCCAACTCAACTGTGATAAATGGGCACATAAGACAATCAGTGCACACCGTGACATAGTGCAGTGTTAACTGTCAGAGCGGCACTCTACTGGGGAGTCCAGGTGCACCCACAGTCCTGCAGCCAAGGAAGGAGGGAGAAGCAAAGGCACAAGGAGGTGTCTTTGCAGCCTACAGGTATAAATACCAAAAAACTACAGTATTAAAGGTGACTATTAGTTTGAGCTGTTTCTCTCTTTGTGAATGTTATTGAGGCCTGTAAACATTAAGAAAGATTTTTTTTTTTTAGGGGGGAGAACTAAGCTTTCTGTCCACTATTACAGATACGCTGCTCATATCGCAGAGTCCCTTTTAAAACCTGAACGGAAAAAGAACGGGCCCCCGCAATTGGGAACCCTGTACCTGTATGAACCGGTGAGTTGGTGAGATAACCTAAATGCCATATTTTATCCCAGTGACTAACAAACGTAAATTGTAAAAACTGTGCTTGCGTGGCTGAGGAGCGCATGAATGAGGCGGGCTTGTTTGTTTCCGTTGTATTGTTGCAGGGGAACATGTGTACATGATTCACTGTCTCCAAAGGGTGCCAAGTCACAGCATGGGAGTGCCCACGTTGCACTTCTCTCATCTCCAGGATGCAATAATGAGTCTAATTGTGTGTCGCTTGCCCGTACACATCATGCGGCTGTTATCGCCTCCCCCCCCCCTCTTTTTTTTTTCGAGCTCGCTTCTCAGCGTCAGAACAAGCGGCGCTCTGCACGCAAGCCCCTCCACCAACCCCGAACCAAATACCTTTCTCTGTTAAACATTAAGAGATAGACGCGCACGCAGTAAAACCTGACAAAGTGCTTTAATGGTTGCGATGATGCTCATTTTATTGCATCAGCATTGTGGTGATTTCATGTTTGATATCTACCTAGGAACAGCTAAAAAGTATGTTTTCAACTGGATGCTTCCGTCATTTAGGCTAAATTAAGTGTAATCAAAACCGCTTTCCTGTAAATGCACAGCCCCATTGTACGTTAAACTGGATTTTTGATAGGGAGATCTATAGATTTATACATTCTAGAGCAGTCCAGGCTGAAAGGTGTTGAGATGTATTTTTTTTTTGGTGAAGTTGTGAATGCTGGAGCACACAGGGGCCGGTTTTAAGAGGATGATATGACAATACTGCCACCTAGAGGCATGGGTGCAAGACTGGTTCAAAAAAAAAAAAAAAGAACACCCTCAATCGGTCCTGCTGCAATTGATGACAAAGGTCAGCGCTCTACTAAATACATAAGCAACTTCCATCTGCAGTATTAACACTAAATCATCGGCGTGAATCTGAAGCTTTACGCGTGGGCTCGCATGCGTTGGCCTCTCTATTGTGGTTATCAAAAGGATGGAGGAAAAGGTCTCTGTGGCCACGTTATGGTTACATCAGGTGGATCATCTACCGAATGTCATCTCTATTGAATCCCATCTGGCCCGCAGAAATAACCCAGCACATGCTGACCTGCTCTCATTTGCTGTCAGTGAGAGACATAAAATGCGCGAACGCGACTATAAAGAAAAGGAAAAACGGCCGAGGAAGAGAGAGGGCTCACCTGTGAACCAAATGCCCCCATTCAGGTGGGACCTGTTTTGACCTGTTGCCACGGGGACCCTAATGTAAGAGGTGGGGGTTGTGCGGAGGGGAGTGGCCATCTGGTATGCGTTTGTGATGTGTGTGTGTGCGCGTATTTGTTCATCTAGTCATCTTAGGACATTAATTGGCCAATATGTTTTTCTAGCAGCTGAGAACATGAAAATATAATAAACTAAAACTTTGTTGTTGGCGATGTGGAAATTTCCCATTGGTATCATCAACGAAACACATGACAAAAAGAAGTATATTTCACAAATTAAACAGATGTATCATTTCATGTACAGTATCTTGTATTTTATGTATATTTTGATGTATGTAATTCCTTTAATATGGGCGTATGACATGTTATGAGGTTTATATATTAAATATTTTATATATTATATAATATTACATAAACCTCATTCCATAATATCTATACCATCTGATTTAAATAGAACAGTAGATTTGATCTCAACCTGAAATGCTTAATGTCATCCCCTTAATATTTAGATAGAAGAACTTCAACCAATTAAATTTGTGCGGCTACAGTCGTTAATGCTGTAGTGTGTGTGCGCGCTTCACCTTTGACCTTTGGACTCAGGATTTCCTATATGACCATGAAACGTCTGTCACGGGTATTGACTTGCTTGATGTAATTTTTTTTTTAATTTTTGAAAACCTTCTGACAATGACAATAATACGATCCTCTGTTTTGTACAATCAAAGGTCAGCCGCTTCCACCATTGCAACAACATGCAGTCAAAACAGAATCACACACACTAATCGCAGCAATAACATGCACCGACTCAGACAGGGAATGACCTTTGTTGTTTGTACGGAAGGAGCTGGTTGTCTGGCGGTGCGCGCCCCTGTGCACAAACGTGTATATATGGGGACACACACTTACACTCTTGAGAGTATCTGAAAAATCTAATTGGGGTTTTTAAATTGGTTAGAGGCCTGGGGGCCTTGTTTGGCTACGTGGTTTGTCTGTGTCTTGTTTCTTCCTCTCTAAGGTCATTTAGAAAGTGCTTGTTTAGGGATGAGTGATTAGCGGAGATGTCCAGGGGCTTCCTACTCATCTGAGGCTTCCTGGAAAGGCGGAGTAGACCTGCTACAGTGGCTCTGGGGCTTTGCCATCCGATACAATGGGGATTGAGCTTCGGCTCAGTGTGAACGAGGATTTTCTGTTTGATTTTGCAGCTTCTGTAAAAGTCGTAACACCGGATATCAAAACGAGCTTTGGGAATTTCTAAAGTTAAGGTATTCCAGCTGTTTTTTTTTCCCTCGTTTTCCCGGACCTTCTCTGCGGCGACACCACGAGACAACGCGTTGCCACGTTTTAATCGGCGCCGTCGAACTCACACATGCCCGCCCCGCCTGCCCGCACGACTTTCCCGCTAACGCGTGCACACAAACAGACAAGCATTCGATGTAACAAAGTCTCCTCTGTTGACCCTGACATCCAATTTAACAAACACCAGTTTAAAGTCCTGTTGACAAGAAGCAGGAAGCGAGAAGAGAAAGAGGATATGACATGAGGAGAAATCGGCTCCTTCTGTTCCTTGTCACTCCGGATTATTGAAGACTTACCCAACATGCACCTGGGGGAATCAGTGTCTGTCCACCCGAGTCTCTCTTGTCTCATGTTGCTCTGCCTCTCTGTAACACGAGCGCGCACACACACACACACACACACACACACTCTCTCTCTCTCTTTCTCTTTCCTCTCTTCTTCCCATTCTTTTCTTCTTCCTAGACTACACTGTCTTATGCTTTTTTTTTTTTGTTAAAGTGTTTGGGCTGCAACGGGTCCAGCGTGGGCATGGATGTCAGCCTGTGTATGTTTATACATATGTGTACATGTGTGAGCAGATGTTTGCTCGGGGCGGTCTTGCTTGTCTGTCCCTGATAGCTCAATAGAAATGTGGGACAAACTTGAAATCACAAAAGGAACTTTGCATCGAAATGTATCTGGCCCGCGCACATAACTGAATAAATAATAGGGCCGCGATCAGCTCGTCTCCATTAAATCACTCTGTCCTCATTTTTTGACCCGACTATTCATTACATGACAATTTATTATAATTTGCATTATTTCTACGTGTTCAAGGAGGAGGAAAAATACATCTGTTAATAGCGCGAATCCCTTGATAATGTCCCCCGCAGAATAGGCTTCTCCTCTTCATCTGATATTAATAGGTCTTAGGAAATACAGCTGTAGTTATTACAGTTATTTATACATTTTACTTCACAAAAGCTGGCATACCTCAGTGAGCACCAAATATATTTTTTTGTCAAACTCTTTAATGGTAATTTAATGAACCATGACCTTTGGACGACAATTAATGCCAGATGTATTTCCACGATGTTCATTTATTACCGGGCTAATTTTACCTCGCCTGCGTTTCCTCCTGTCCGTATATTCATGCAAGTCCTGTTTAAATGAGCTCTTCATCATTAACCTCAACCAGGACAAAGAAAGACTTCTCTGTCCACTTCCTGGAAGTGTATTTTGAAACTCGCTCTATCAATTCATCAATCCATAATGAATGTGTTTATTGAAATAAAGCACAATTGGATATAATAACCACATCTTTTTTGTTACAAAGGTTTTTTTTTTTTGATAGAAAACGATAAAGCCGGATGGTAAGTTTACAGAACTTGTCAATGATCAAATGTGCTTCTATTGATTAGTTTGCAGGCGAGATTGATTTCCTAAGCCTCATCATGAGTCTGGAACAGTTGCTTTTTTGGATCCAGCGAGACAGTCATCACAAGATCTCAAGAAACATCTAGTTTCCTCCTGTTCCTTCCAGTCCTTTTTCCTTCCTCCCACCCCTTCTCACTATGTTTCCAGTCTATCATACATCCCCCCCTTACTGGGATCAGTGGGGCCATCACGCGCACACCTTTGATGTCTCCCAGAGTTAAGCTGGTTTTGAAGTCAGATTAGCGAATTGTAAACACCCTTTTAGACCTTCAGACTCTCGCTGCAGAAGTGAGGGAGAGCCAGAGAGGGAGAAAAAAGTGAAAGACTTGGGGATTAACCCGTACACTACGGCTCAAAGGTTAGCCCCGATCTTAAACCGTGCTCCGCATCGCCGTGTGCAAAAACATAAATTGAGGTGTTCAACTCGTTTATCATCTGCTTCCTCCCCTGTCTCTCCCCCCTTCTCCCCCTTTTTTTCCAGTTTCAATTCATCTTATTTTTGAGGATGCTGTAGAAATGGCAGGATTGGATCAGACAGTGGATATGTGTTGGAGCACGAGTGCTCTCTCAACTCAACACACACAGGCGCGCGCACGCATACACGCAAACATGCATACACTCACATATATACACACGTGTGCGGGGAGAGGGCAGTGTTTTTCAGACGAGAAGCCCGTCTGTCTCTTTCACATTCCATTAGTTCCTGGAGCTACATCAGAGGGCAGAGAGAGCACACAGACATTCCTGCAAGACGCAGATGTCAGGATCAAAAGTCAGACTGACTCCTGTACGCAGCAGGGGGAGAAAGACAGAGAGGAAGAAAAGGGGGGAAAAAAAGAAAAAAGCCGAGAGAGCAAAGGAAGAGAAAGAATTTATGCTGGGTGCTGGCGAGAGAAGCGTGGCTGCGTCTTTTTCAAACCGTTCCCGTGTGCCTGGAAAAAAAAACAACTCGGAAAAACATTTCGCGCTCCTTCAACAGATTCTCCAATTTGCTGTGAACAAAGGCCTCATCCGCCGCTGCTCTGTGTCTGCGGCTACACCTGTAATGCTTTGTGTATTTACTGTTCTCAGGGCTATTGATGCTATTGTTACTTACTGCTCTCTCGCTGCCAGGCTGATGGGAAACCATGCACCATGCTGCCTACATCTTGTGCCTTGTTTCAGTTATTAAAAGGCACGGGACCAGATGGTGTGTGTGTGTGTGTGTGTATATGTGTCTGTGTGTGTGTGTGTCTCCAGGTCTATGCTTTGGCTCCAGGCTCTTCCAGAACTGGCACAAGCCCAACTGGGTCATCCATGCAAAGACTCTCTCTCTCTCTCTCCTCCTCACCAAGAGCGCATCTGTGTAGGCCTTTATATGGGGAACGTGTGTGTGTGCGTTTGCGTGTATGCCTTTAGTAAAAGATACAGTATGTGTTATAGAATGGCTGGGGGTGCTGGGCAAAGTGCGTCCGCTCCTCGACAAAACACGAATCGCGTTCTGCATATGTCCGTTTCTCCTCTTGGGTTTTTCCGGTCTCTCTCTTCTCTCTGTTTATTTTCCGTCTCATTTGGTTTTTATTTCATCTCTTCCTCTTCCTCTCATCTCTAGCCAGCAGAGCAGCCAGGTGAACACTCAGTCAAGTGATCAAGTGATGCTATTTTTTTATTTATTTTTGCTATTTCCACTAGAGAGCTACAGGGAGAGGTGGAGACAGAGGAGAAAATAAGAGTGCTGTGGGATTGGGAAAGGAGGGCTGGGGGGGTAGCAAGGTGGGTAACAGCATATGCGCGGGGACACTGAAGGTAATGGCACAGGATGGGAGGCTAAACACTTTCAGTGTTGGATCTGAGAAAAAAGACGATGAAGACAGGAGTTAAGAAGTGCCGGGGGCCCAGTAGTGATGTGTGCGGGACTAAAGAAAACACCCTGTCCCTCCAAAAACAACCAGAATTTGTCTCAGACAGTGTTGATTGAAATTTCGCAGATGTGACTATGTATTTCAATATATGTGCTTATAGCTCCAATGTTTACAGGCCACTGTAACATTAAGCAGGCCTGAGATGAGATGTCAGAGGTCGATATTATTCTCGGAGCTTCGTTGCAGATCCATTGTGTTTTGAGTGTGTGTCAGTTATGAAGCAAAGATTAAAAAATTGGATGGCTTCTCTTTGCTTTGAGCAGTGCTTTAACTCTGCATGACCTCTAAAAACATGTAGATTATCCTTGTGTTTTGTTCTCCTGCACGTTGTCACCTTGCGCAACACAATATGCATCATAAACCGTAAACGTGTGCATGAGGGATCCTCGCGATCGACTCCTGCCTGTTTTCTCAGCTGTCTCACTGCTAATCTCGCCCTCTGCCTCCCAGCCCGCCGCAGAGGCCGAGGCCACTGATTACATTAGTCCTCAGAGAGCTGACCGGATCGATGCCGAGTCACCGTTCAATCCAATGCAATCACGGCCTCCTGCTAATGAGAGGGAGAAAGAGACGGACAGAGAAAAGGCAAGATGGGGAAACTGGCAAAGCTCTGTTTCTGCCCTTTTTTCCCTTTTTGTCAAGGTGGAATTAAATTATAGATTTGTCTTTTGAGCTTCACAGATATGGAGAGCTTCATTTTTTTTCTCTCTCTCTCTGGATCAATATCGCATCATGATTTTGGCATTTACTGTAGCTGGCCTCCCTTGTTTCCTTTCATCTGATCCCTTCCAAACAAAGTGTCTGTCTTTCAGTCCGCCCGTCTCTGACTATCCCATTGTCTATCACCTCTCTCTCTCTCTCTCTCTCTCTCTCTCTCTCTCTCTCTCTCTTTTTTTTTTAGCTCCCTCTTTCTCTCTCTCTCACATCGCTGTTTAATGATGGTAATTTTCTACCCAGGTCCGAGTGTGAGCTGATGTGGCGAGTCTCTTGGCCCCCTGCTGTTCCTGATGAGGCATGATGGGAAATTACCCAGAGCTCTCTGTTGTCAGATTGTAACTCACTGTTTGGTTGTAATAAGCAGGCAAACCCCTGCATGTGTGTTCAAACACACACACACACACACAACACACACACACACACACACAGGCACTTACATAGACACCTCTGATTGTATGCATTAATTACACTGTGTGAGATCACTACGGTGACCACAGCTGTGTGGGCCACGCCTTGCTTTTCGGGTCACTTGGGTCATCAACTCCCCGCAACAGCTACGGCACCGTCGCTGTCAGACGCAACAGCACATAATGAGCGTTCTCCACGACATGCTCGGTAACACTCCTCTCCATCCATCTATCACTTCCTTCAGTCTCCCTTTCTGTCCTGTTGCTCCCCTCAACATTTCTTGATTATGTATGTGTGTGGGTGTGTGTGTGTGAGTGTGCGTGTGGCCGCCTGCGGTGTATTGACTGACGTGGGCGAGGTACAGGGCTCGCTGGGGCACCACCGCTGGGTGAGTGTATGGTGGTGGAGGGTGGAGTGTGTGTATGTGTGTGTGTGTGTGTGTGTGTGTGTAGGGGGGGCGCTGCCCCTGTCACCGCGGTGTGTCACCCCCGCAGCAGCGCTGTCGCCAACAAATGGAGCCGTGGTGGAACCCCATAAAGATAGTCCTGCTGAGGTACTGTTTGAATCAGCTTGAGGCCGGTGGGAGAATGCAAGTTCTGTTTGATCAATATCAGTGGATGTTGGGAGCATGTCCGCCGTCAGCTTAACTACAAATGACCACTCAGTCAACACAGACAGCGGAGACATATTGCAAATGGCGTATATATACAGTAAGAGCTGTTTAACAGAGCATAACTGCTAAGGAGACAGCAGCAAAAATTGAAAATGAGCAAGAAAAAGATCTGTGATTTACTTAAAAATTGAGAAGCATTTGTAAAGATCAAATTCCATAAAAAGGTCATAAGTGTCTGTAGTAGGAGTGGGACATTAATGTGTTAATTATGATTAATTAATTACAAAGTAATTAATGCGTTAAAATATTAATGCATTTTAACACAGATTACATGCCAAACAATGCAGAACAACAACATTTAGACAATGAAAAGAAAAAAAAGATGACATATATTCTGATGCCTCAATCCAGAGCAGCTGATAGCTGATGATGTCTGTATCATATTGATTCATTGGTCAATAAAAAGGGTTTGTAACCTGTAATGACAATGGTATAATAGAATGTAAGACTCGAAGCTGAATAGTGGTGAAGTACCTTAACAGAAGAAGACAAATATTGCTCTATATGTAAATCACAGGATGATATTATATCAAATGCTAACTCTTAAGAAAAATTAAAGACACAGTGAGAAGTTATCGATGACCCTAATTGTGGTTAAAGCGATACATGATAAATGATGCGATGCAGATAAAACACATTGATACAAGTAGTTAGAGCTCAATATATGTGCTGTACTCTTAGAGAGTGAATAAAAGATAACATCAATGATGATGCTTCAATCCAGATCACAGTAAATCCTCAGCTCTGATGATATCTGTATCATATTGAAAATGAGCAAGTATATCCATGACTTACTTAAAAGTGAGAATCTTAAAGTTCAATAAGATCCATAAGGTCACTGGTCAATAAGAGTGTACATCTTTTAACCTCCGAGAAATATTAAGGACAAAAAAATGATATTGCATTGATAACCCTAATTGTGGGTAAAACTATGTATAATAAATTGCAGATAAAATACTAAAGGTGCAACATTAGCTAGAGCTTAATATATAGAATACACATTACGTTCTATACAAGTTGAGGATAAGTAAAAGATAACATCTATTCTGATGCCTCATTCCAGAGCACAGTGAATCTCCAGCTTTGATGTCTGTGATATCTGAATCATATTGAGGGCATAGTAATTACATTTCTCCCTACAGCGCTGGCTGTGGTCCCCAGCACCTACCCCTGTATCACTATAGCGATAACCTACTAAGAGAAGCTCAGTTAATGGATAACGGTCAGTATTACTACTATTATAGTGCCGCTGGCTAAATGTGGGCAAAATGGCAAAGGCCCGACTAAACTGGTGTGACTGAGAACGGTCTGAGATAGAGCAAAATAAATCCTACTCATACACACACGCATGTGCACATGAGTGCATGCGCTCAAACACACACACACACACACACACACACACACACACACACACACAGGGGCCAGGAGCTGAGCTGACAGTAAATAAAACTAGAGTTCCTCCTTAATTAGCTCTTTGCCTGGGGGTGAAAACAGCGAAGAAAGTGTGTCAAGTCTTTCCCCGTGTTGGACACTCTACTACCGAGGAACATGGAGTATCAGCACATTGATTTGTGTCCCGTGTCTTTACTTTAGCATGAAGCAATGACAGCGTTTCTTATTTCAATTATGTTTACCCAGGTTTATTTTTTAATTGTCACCCAATGCAAATGAAACGACAACAGAAAACAAAACAAAACAATGCTAACCTTATGCTGGGAGTGAAAATGGGCAGACATGCGCTAATGATATCTAATTAGACAATGGAAACAAAAGTGAATTTAAATTTAGGCCAGATTGTCGTGAGACATCTCAATTCACTGAAGTGAATAGTATAAATGCTGATTAAATTTGAACAAGTACAAGGTAATGCCTGTCTCTCTGTGCATCAGTGATGCCTCAGCCTCCTACTTTAACCTACGTTCATTATGGTTTAAAAATAAGAGCTCTCCATTCCACCGTTTCTCATGAGTTACTGACCCTCATCCATATTTTAATGGGATGAAAATAATTATTTTGTGTCTGGTCTATTTAATCAATTTCAAGTGATTTTACTGGATATATAATATCACTATCCATTGTATATAACCTAATATAAATTGGGTAATACAGTTAAATATTTTATGTATTTAAAATATAATATTAGTGCAACCTAGTATGTAAAATCTTGGTACAGCTGGTTGAGGTGAGTTCAGCTGGTGAAAAGGAACTCTGATAGCAGTGCACTACTGACCCCTGCTGGTGTGGAAAAAACATCCATTGAAGTTAATAAATGCTTTTTTTGGGCTTCTTTATGGTATTCCAAGAGCTTAACCAGAGTTCTTTTCTCTAATCTCACAAGTGTTCTTGAATTCATGTACTGAGCATTACATCAGATGCAGACTTTCCCTGTACATATTAATTTATAATCATAACTCCCTAAATGATGAATGTGCAAGACCGATAGAAAGACTGATAGAAAAGTGACCAGCGTAAGAAGAGGTTTTTTTTTTTTCAAAAAGATAATGCTTTGTTGAATTTGATGAATCTTTAAATGCAGAAATATGGTTGAAATCTTCAATCATGTATATAAAGTACAAACGTCAGAGAGAATTTTATATATTCATTTATTATTTCCTTATATAAACCACTTATTTTAATCTATTTTTTTGAAAGTTGATTATTTCAGACGAGATATTTGCTATCAACACACCAGGCTGCCTCCAGTTACATTTATTCAGTCTTTGAACATGTACAAGCAGTAGACACACCAGAAAAAAACATTTGCATGCATTTGCTCAAGCACTCTTTCAGCACATATGGATTTATCAGAGATCCCCCCCACCGACCAAAAAGGCCCGTGTGTCACACCTGACTTAACTGTGGCAGGGGTCTGTGAGAGCGACGGATTTACACCTCGATGCCCATCCAATGTCACTAAGCCACGGGTCAGAGGGAGGAGGAGAGAGCTTGTAAGTAAAACCTTCGGGGGGGTTCAGGAGGTTAAATCCATCTCGTAGTCAACGAAGGCACAAACGGAGGGGACTTGGTAGGATTCAATTTGTCATTCGGCAGCAGCAGATATAGAATGGTCCCTGCTTGACAAATATGAAAACCCACGTTCAGTGAGAACAGTTAGGAGCTCGTTGACCGAGGCATGTTAGAAAAGGCCAGCAACTGTATGAGATCAGACAAGCACAGGACACACATCATAAACAGCGCAAGGCAGTGGCCCTGGAGCCATGGTCGACTATGAGTAGACTATCAGTCATCACAATGAGGAAAGACCCAATTAAGAACATTAATTATGCTTCTTTGCCACTCTATCACTCTCTTTTTTTCGCCCGGAGTGCATTTAGGTCTGAGGCTGTGGCTGCCCCTCTCTTGTGCGATAATCCAATCTAGCTGAGGAAGTTTGTCATGTTTGGCAGAGCCGGACTTTCCCGGATGAGCTTTGATATCCAGATGGACAGGGTCGGCAGAGTGTTGCTCGTCCACAGGGTAAGGATGTGTAGTCGCACAGAAAATCCAGTGTGATCTCAAAGACTGATTCTACAAGGTTCTCCTAATACACTGTGGAAAAAAAACCTGTGAGGGAGGCAGATGCAACATGCTTCACATGAGCAGGCCTGACAGAGCTTACACAGAAAATGCTAAACTGATACGGGCTTAATGTCAATTTGAATTTCTAAATACAGTGAAGGCAAGGGACTGTGGAGAATGTGTGCAGAGTTTCTCTGTACTGTATATACATGAATTATAGGGAGTCAAATTCACTGTCCCTTTGTACAGAGATTAGTAACGTTATCAGGATCAATACCTCCATTAGACAAAGAATCATTCTTCTTCAAAAGCAAAAACTTGTAATTTAATGGAATTTACATTAAATTAACGGCATTTGACATCTCCAAAAAAATCTATATCCGTAAGGATACAATTGCTGTCACCTCAAAACATAATAGTGTTGGGAGATCTTTTTTTTCTAATGCCAAAAGTGGGCCTGGGTGGAAGTTTTCATAAAGTGGAGCACAATCCAGCAAACCTGCAACTATGGAAATCGTTTTTTTTTTTTTTTGTTGTTTAGAGATTTAATAATACATAAAGTTCAATAATCACATTTCCTTTAACACTGACTAAACTGGAGGCGTTTAATGCATCTACAGCAGTGAATATTTATGCCAACACCTTTATCTTGTTGTATTTTCCCCGTCTTATTTTCTCTCTGTTCCAGATCCTTTGCTTTCTTTGGTGATTTTCTGTCAATGCTGAGGAAATGACTCTAACATAAAGTTAGCCTGACTAATAGTGATGTGCACTTCCTTTCCGATCCAATACGAAATAAAATCCAGACTGGTATCGATACTGACCCCATACCAATACTTTGTGCAAAAACCTAATTTGTAAATAAAAAAGTAGTGTATTTGAAATTATAGCTTCATAATGAATACATTATTTCAGAATGCCAATTCTTATTGCTTAATTATGAAGAATTATCATACAAGCAAAACTAAAACCTGAAACTGTCTTCCCACAAACGTCACATATCACATTGTTAATGTTTGTGGAGTTGTAATAGCTCCACGTGTGACTGTGTTCGTGTTCCGCCATTGTTTCAACTTGACTACGTGAACATTGTTCTGCGACAATTATGCATTCATACAGCTGTATTTCATAAAGGACTATGATAGGCAATAGAAGAAGTAGTAGTAGATCGCGATAGTATACTCACTTTCCACTGTGTTCCTGTTAATGATAAACTACACTTACCCAAATTACTAAAATACTGACATGTTAATATGAGGATCAATTCTAGAACATACAGTATATACCAATATCTGGTATGGGGCGTATCAATATTTCAATATTGATTTGCATACCACTCCTACTGCACATGCCTTTACAGAAGAAGTGAAAAGATTAAACAGTAGTATAGTCAGCCTATTACATTATGTTGCATTTTGATTAGTCTACCATTGACATAATATAATATATCATAAAAAATAAACATACTCTGTTGGTACATTGAATGAATTTTATGCATAATTTGTTTGTTTGCTTGTTCTATAAACAAACTATTCTTGTACCGCAAATAAAATTGACTTGACTATCAATTGTTTTCCCCCCATGTTCCTTCCAGGTCTCCTGTACATTAAAAACATTGGTTCCCACTCACCATGAAGTGGGTTGATTAGACAAATAATATAGATTTGTGGTGAGATTTTCAATACTGTGCACCCCCTAACATTAGATTGAACTGAACAGATTTTTCCAAATTCCAAAAGTCCATCAGAATCTCAACCTGCACAATTTAGATGATCCCACTCTAAAGCTATTTCCAGATTACCAGACCTCAGTTTTCATGGCCAGCAGAACATTAGTATGCCTATTGCTCGTACCGATTATCCTCACTATGTATGGTACATTAGCGAACTGTACGATTGGCCAACCCCCTGCCTGCATAATCAACAGAGAGCGTGAATGAATGATCAGCCATTAGCAGGTCGGGTGTGAACTGTGAAAATGGGCTCTCACACCAATGACTGCAGGAGGCCTTGATTTGCTTTAGCCTAGCCTAGCATCCTGCTAGTGAAGACCTGCACTTGTTACACAGTAGCAGTGCATCAACTAGCATTAGCCTGCTCTGCCCAATGTAATGCAGTGGAATACAGACTAGTGTAGCGTGCTGAAGCCCAGTCTAGTGGAGTGCTCTGTGCAAGATCATAGTAAGACTCCTTGCTAACATATGCTTGTGTTTAATGCAGCGACCTGCTTCTGCATGGTGAGTTTACACATACCCTGCAGTGAAGGTACTGTATGTGTGTGAGCGTGTGTGTTTATGTGTGTAATATCAGTAATCAGTGTACCTCAAACAGACAGAGTATAACTAGGCCTGGTGTGGTGAGAGTGCTGTAGACCAGTTCTCTTTCAGCTCATGTTGACTGTTTCAGCTGCTCCTTTACTTGGCCTTGCTATGTGTGTGTGTTTGTGTGTGTGTGTAGTGGTCATGGATATTAAGATTGGAGCCTCCACCCTCAGATGCCACCAAGACAGCAGGGCCCAAAGGTTAAGGTAACAGGGAGGGGTGTCAGTGTGTATTGTGGGTTGTTCCGTTCTAAGCAACAAAAGGTTCCTTCGGTGGGAAAAAAAAAAGATTGTTCATGTGTGTTTTGTTCTTCAACACACCTATGATTTCCGTGAATTGCATGCATGCATGCTTGTGCATGCCCGTGCAATGTTTTTTGATGTATCTATGACCTGAGAGAAGTCAGAAATAAAGGGTATATCTAAGTCTCACTAGAGACACGAGTGTTTGTGCATGTGTGTGTCATTGTAGCTCAAGCAGTGTCAGTCTGGTCTCTGTGGATTGGATGCTAATAGAGCTGCCAGCATGAAGGCAGCAGCAAGTCAAGGGTCAAAGGAGGATTTCAGATGATAGAAAAAGAGAACAGAAACAAAAAAAATCTGAAATCAGAGAGAATGTAGCCAAGGCATCCCCAGATGCATTTTGTCAAAAAAATGTTAAAATGACACAAAATAATGAAGAGAAATACACTCTTTAAGACCCCTGCAGGTTGTTTATTATTTCATCAGTCAGGGTCTCTTGACCTTTGTTGCCATAAAGTTAAAATAGATAGATAGGTCCTTTATTGTAATTGCATAATACTGCACAACGAATTTCAGTTTGACAGCAATGAAATGAGACAAAAAATACATAAATAAGACATGATAAAATAGTCAAATATATGATAAAGTACCATACATATCAATAGGATATAATATAAATATTTGATTAACCTTCACAGATATTAATAGCAGCCAAGTCCAACAGATTGTCCACAGTAAGAAGCTGTTTTAATAAAAAATGCTTAAAAAAATGTTAGTTATTTCTTTCTGATCTTGAAGTACCTTTTCCTATTTGGCTGATGGATGTATGCCAGGCTTAATAATTCAGGATAGAGATCAGGGAGGCAGCATGCTAGAGCCAAAGACGGCACATTAGTCACAACAGAGAAACCAAGCCACTTCTCACCGTGGACAATTTTCTTCTTTATCAAGTTTGACAGTGTTGAGGCGCCGAAGTGGAGACAGGCGAGAGCGCGTGATACCATGTTTCAACCTCATGCTTATTTGGTTTTTCCACTTTCACACCCCGGTCTAATTTCACAGTGCAGCATCCTGGCTGCATGACGGCTCGGAGTAGTCCCTGGAATCAGTGGACCAGAGTGGACCCGGGGCCACTGACTGAGCCCACGGCTCGCCGATATCAGCCCGACACGTTGACGCCTGTGTGCATGGTTAATTTGGTTGTTATTGTCACTTATGTGTGTCCCAGCGGAGCTAAAGCGTGTTGGTTCGCGGGCCAGGTTTTAGTTCCACTGACTAGTCTAAATGTGCACATGAAGGCTGATGTGAGCTCCCTCTGGACCTCTCCCAGCTTCGTGGGTAAAAACATGAAACTCCTGTCTGACACTGACTACATTACTTTTGGATTTTGTTATTTGATTGATAGATATGCCGAGGCCCGACCGAGAAATGTTTGGGTCCGATTGTTCGCATGTGCGAATGGTTTTACTTCATGTGTCAAAATAATGCTTGTTGGCTTATATATATATATATATATATATATATATATATATATATATATATATATATATATATAATGTAGATATGCACAAACACACACACACAGTCCCCTATTTATCTATACATCTATTTGACAGAATCAACTGATTTTATCCAACGAAGGCCATCTTAATGAAAAATACAATATAATTATGCATTAATTTAATTACATAATGCAATAAGAATAATATTTGAGTATGCAGGCAGGACAGTGAAGATACATAAAATTTCACGGTCCACTGACTCTATCTGTTCCAGTACTGTTGCTTAAACGATGGCCTCTCTCTTCCCTGCCACTGAACAGCCTAAGGACCATCAAATCTTTATCCCACTGTCATATTCACATCACAGCGCTTATCCTGGCTCCCCTTTCTGTCAACAGGAAAAAAAAAACAGCATTTTATCACCCTTCTAAATCACTGGCAGATCACTAATTCATCCCTTTCGCACACATTTTTGAATAAAAGCATCCAAAGTTCTCTCCATACATTAACATCTCACTGTATACCCCCAAGTCCTAATTGGCTCGTCTCTGGGGATGTGGTCAGTAGCTGTGTGATATGGACATTGTGGGTCGCCTAATAATGAGTAAGCTTTAAAACAAATAATGGTTGCGCTTTACTATTAAAATCTCACACTAGGGATTTGTGGATTAGTGTCGCTTTTTGGGCTCATATCTTGGACCCGTTGATGTGGCATCACACATGGAGTTCCCCTTCGGTCTAACGCAGGCTCGAAGTCATGATAATGAGCAACAGGATGGGTGCAACAAGGGACTGTGAGACAAATACTGGATGCATGCGCTGTAAAGTGTAAACGCTCTTAACTGGATTCACCTGATTTGTGCCGGTTTATGCCCCGATGTGCTGAGCTGCGTTAGATATTCAGCACCCGGGCTCATTACAGGGCCTAATTCAATTGACCTGGAGATGTAAACACGTGCATTTGAATATAAGAGGGCCAATTAGGAAACAGTGAACTGCGGGGCTTTGCTGTACCGTGAGTGTAATCGCCATACAGATTCAAAAAAAAAAAAAAGTAATGGAGAGAAACTAAGGTAATGGCACATTCTGTAGTTCCTTGTCAGGAGGAAGATAAAAAAAAAAAAAAAACACGAGAGGGGGGTCAGTACAGGCCCAGCTAGTGTTCCATGCTTACTTGGGTGTAATGACCCATCAATGGTGACATCTTGTTTCATCAACTTCTGCTTCCCTTCACTTGTCTGTCTGGGCCCCGTCTCTCCCTTTCTCCTGCCCTTCTCCCCTCCTGCCTCCTGAAATCCATCTTCTTCTCTCTTACGTTTTACCGTTCCGTTCCTCCGTAACTGCCTGTGGTGCCTCTGCTGCAAGATGTAAAGGATAACCCTTATACAGTAGAACATCCACATACAGAGCATGATGCATACTGTTAGGGCTGGACTATAGAGCTAAAATATGTATGTATATGCCACATTGTAATCGAATACTCAGTAATATTAGACATAATAAATTGTGTTTCACTATTATAGCATAGATATATCATGTTACATCATACATCTTAACCTTAACATACATTGTTGTCTTACTTTTTAATGACAGTGTTTGCTTAGAATAATTAATTTGGACCTTTGGGATCCTGGAAAAGTACAAACACCTTATGATATTTTTTTTGTTTCAAACACAAAAGAAAGAAACAGAAAAAAGCTACACTGATATAGCGAAGGTGGCGTGAGTCTAAAACACTAAACACAAAATTGCATTCAAATTTTTCCTGTCAGCAAGACTGGGGCAGCGTGCGTGCGTGTGTGCATGTGCGTGTGTGTGTGCGTGCGCGTGTGAGTGAGTGTGAAGATGCAGGGGGCCCAGCTGACGAGGCTTCTCACTGGGACCCTGGCAGGCCTAACTCACCGCAGGCCCGGCTCTCAGCTCCACCTCTGACAGGCTTCATACTTATTGCTCAATGACATTTGATGTTTTCCTTCAGTTTGCTGTAAGATTGATTTCCCAGATATGTTTGAAATATCTCCAGAGCCCTAAAGCAGGGTGACTGGCACAGTGGCACAGAGAGAGAGAGAGAGAGACAAGAGAGGGAGAGGTGGTGCAGCAGGGGAGCAGCGGAGATAGTGAGAACAGGGCACAGAAGAAAGTAGAAAACACAAAAAGCAGCCCCCAAAATCAACAGATGAGCTGTCTGTTACCTGCAGAATCCTTCCGGCCTTCTGCTAAAGTCATCACCAGGAATACGACAGGGGACTATTGCAGCAGGGCTACAAATAATGATCATTTTCAATATTGTTAAGCTTTTGATCCTCAATCATGCAATTAATTGTTTGCCCTATAAAATGTCAGAAAATATCCCCCCAAGCGTCAAGTCAATGTGTTCAAATTGCTTGTTTTGGCTGGCAAATAGTTCAATATTGGATTTTTGGGGATCAATAAAGATAGATTTTTTTTCTTTTTTAAACTGATCATCATGTTGTAGAATTATAACCAAGATATATCCTGAGCAGGACATTTTGGAAACTTGCACTGCACTGTGGCTGAAATATACACAGATTTGCAATAAGCTGCTGTTTGGCCTATTCTATTCCTCTATTCCTCAGCCACTATTCTATCAGTCTAGCTCTATTTATGCTCATTTAGAACAGAGAAGTTTGAAGCAGCATGTTTGCTTCATAAAGAGTTTAAATGATTAATTATTTGAAATTTCTGTCAGTTGTTTGTTGCCGATTACGTCTTTTCTGCCCATATTTTCCACCCAGTTCTTTATTCTGCGAAGTGAAGTTCAAGCAGAAATTGTTTTACTCAGTGGCGTGACTCTACTATCAAGTTCAACTCTCTCCCGAGGGTCATCATAATTGGACGAGGCCTCGTGATGAAATGTTCCCGTTTACGAAAACGCATCCGTGGTGCGTATTACACTACGTGACGTCTCATCACTGAGCATTTGAGCACATTTTACGGCTTTGTTTTCCTCTGTAACGGGGGAGGCAGGAGAGGGAGGGGGTACAGATCTACTGTTTTAAACTCTTTAATGCAATTTAACAATGCCACATATTCTTTTCACGTTTCATTGGGGTCCTTTACGTGTGAAATTGCAGAGGCTTGCCCAGGCTGAGCGACACGGCACAGCAGAGGCAGGGTCACACCGAAGCGCCAGATGTGGGAGGGAGAGCGAAATTAATTGCTACACATTGTTCAGTGGGTGTGTGCGCACCTTCAGTGAATTAACCGCTCTCAGGGTGTGACTGTTTGAATGACGGGAATTAGGTATGAAGCCTCTCACTCACAGCTGAAGCCAACTGTAGGCATTGCATCCAATTAGCTTATCTGGCCCCGAATTCTCATGCTTAACTTGTCATTTGTTAGCCCGTGAATACAGAAAACATTTTTTCAAGAAGAAAATCTACTGTAGTTGTTAGTTTGCTTTTTTTTTGCTGTTCTCACACATTGAACCAAATAATAATAATAATAATAATAATAAAACTTAACTGCAGACATGCAGTTCTCACACACTACACAAATACACTACACTGCAAAAAAATGAAATCAATAAATGTTATGTATTTGGTACAATTAGTCCAATATTGAGTAGAATTATATTATTCCATCGGCAGATAATTTGCCTTCTTTCAAGTTTTATTTTCTTGATTGCATTCGATTTAATGTTTTTTTTTCTTTTAAGAAAATGTTAATTGACCCAAATCAGAAAAAAAATCTGGAAATAAGCTAAATTATCTGCCAATGAAATAAGAAAATTCTATGCAACGTTGGACTAATTGTACCAAGTACTAGACATTTTCACTTGTTAGGATTTATATAATATTATATATTTTCTATACAGTTTCATTAAGGAGCAACATTAAAAGTATAAGAATCGTTAAGGGCCAGCCAGCCTCTCAATTTAAGTGGCATACTCGGACAGATCGTTCTAATAGTGATGATCCAAAAACCGCATTAGGTGAAAATGGCAAACCAATTACAAAGATAGTCAGTGTGAGCCCATTAATGTGTCTCTTAATGTGGTCTGCTCAGCCTTGTATTGCTATCAGATTAGACTTCACAATGAGGCTGAGGGCAGAGGTAATGCACATTAATGACAGTTGGACGGCAGACATCGGGGGCATATGGTGCTCTCTTATGACCAACTTCATACCACTCCTTCATACATGTAGAGAGTGACAAGTAAATAAAATCCATTTGTTTTTAATTCGTCCATTCCTCATATCAATATCTAAGTAATGCGGCTTTCTATTACGTGTCCAACAGTTGTGTTATTTCTTATACTCCACACCATTACCTGCAGTACCAATAATTGCAGTACATCATTATATTCCTCTGAGTTCCAGTTCCAGCTCACGTGGGCCACTAACCCATGCCGCCTGCTTCGTCTGTACATGGCGGTCTGCGGCGGTGTGCCTGGCCTGCTTGTGACCTGAGCGTGGTCTCTGGTGTGGAGAGTTTCATGCAGTTCCAGTCCAGCCCATCAGAATACAGCACCTCATCCCTCCACCTTTCCCCTCCCGTCTCTCCATTTTCCTAGGTAATAGGACGGTGGATGGGTGGGTGTGGGGGTGGGTTGATGGAGAGGTGGTTGGGTGAGGGAGGGATAGATGGGGTGGGGGGTGGTGGTGGTAGGGGGGCACTCTGCTTCCCCTGGGGCTGCCTGTTGGAGCGAGGTGACCCAGCTTGTCGCTCGGTGACCTGTGAGAGGGACATTATGAAGTGTGAGTGGCTGTCACCCTAAACGCTTGTGACAGCACGGCTCCCGGCACAGCTGTGCCAGCCTGGCCCAGCCAGAGACCCAGGGCGCACCGGAGAAGGGGGTGGAGAGAGAGAGAGAGAGAGAGAGAGAGAGAGAGAGAGAGAGAGAGAGAGAGAGAGAGAGAGAGAGAGAGAGAGAGAGAGAGAGAGAGAGAGAGAGAGAGAGAGAGAGAGAGAGAGAGAGAGAGAGAGAGAGAGAGAGAGAGAGAGAGAGAGAGAGGCCGCTTTTGAGAAGGCACAGGCTGGGGTGGGGGGTTTGGGAGAGATTGTCCGTTGCAGGACAGGAGGGTCGGAGCAGAAGGAGAAGCGAGGTGACGGCATACAGGGCCTTTGCTCTTACTGGTGTAATGGCTTCTTCATTGATTCTGCTGCTTAAGGGACGGTCCTGCAGCCCTGTGATATCCAGTTCGGCTTTAAGGTCAAAGGTGTAAGGAACTTGACATTATCCTTTAAGCCAGCAGGGTTGCATATTGTATTTGGCACCTGTATGTTGAACCAAATGTAAGTTTGTGCAATTTAGCTGAGGTCTGTTTTCAGTCTGAAGTTTTTACTTTGTCACTCTGAACCATAAGTGAAGACCATGACAGCAAGGTTTTTGTTCCTATTGATCTTTATCAGATCTGCATAGAAACACACCACACACAACAATATCCAAAAATACAAACTGTCTTGTGCACTCTTTTTCTTCATCTTTAGTTATGATGAAGCTAAGCAGGATCTTCTATTTCTGCAAATTTCTGATTAATGATGGCTGTTGTTGTCACATTGTAAGAGTTGTATTTGTGGCCTGATGATTAGAGGGACAAAAGTGGCAGTTTTCGAACTGCATTTATCCAGATCCTGATCAGGTTTTATTTTTCATGGCAGCAGGTCCATGGAAAACCTTTCACTTTTCACTTCTTTTACTTTTAAATTAGTCATTTATTACCAGTTTCCTGCAAAACCTTTTTCCTAATCCCAGTTAAATTATGCTAGTAGCCTACACTTTACTCCAATTTCAAACTAAAATTCTTTTGAATTGAGTGGCTGAATGAATTGAATGACTGAATGTCAATTACTTAAAATGTTTTAGGACAGTAATGATCACATAATCACTGACTACAGTGTATGATCTGTTTTTCAGAGCCATTTTTCTTAGTTTACCAAAATGTATTTGACTGTGTTGCATAAACTTTCACTGTGTTCCTCATGAAATTTTAGCTGTGGGGAACCACACATGATGGCGAACTACACTCATTCCGAAATCAAGACACTTTATGGCTATTCCCTCGCTCCTGTCAGATATTCACAAGCACCAGATGAGTTCACGTGTCTTACCTTATTTTTTTTCTCCAATAATTCAAAATGAAAAAGAACATGCTTTACTTCGATAACTTTGTCAGTTTATCTCAGCTGTTGCAAAGATGACTGGCAAAAAAATGATGCAAGCAGTAGAGGTAACGTGAAATTGGTCTCACTGAAGAATAGGATTAAATTAAACCTGTTTTCATTCACACTATTAAATGTATCCTGTGGTAGCAAACTTTTTTTTTTTAATATCAATCGATCAATCTTTATTTATAAAGCACCTTTTATACATATAAAATGTAGCACAAAGTGCTATTACTCTGACGTTGATGATAATTATATTATATAATTTTAATATTGGTGAGAATGAATTGTTAAGTAAGGGAAAACAATTAGTAGAAATGTTCTGCCTATATTTATAGATAATAAACAACTGAGCTTTGCAAATAAAAAATGTCAATCAGTCAATGTCAGTGATGATTCCTGTAGGTTTCTCAATTAACATGTATTTTGTTAGAAATGCAACCTTGTTTTCGTCCGTTTGATCCAGGATTTTAATATCTTAAAAATTAGTACTTCACCAAGCCATTTCTCCTTACTTGTACTGTTCTTATCACACATTATAGTACATTTTACAGTTTACAGTAACCCTACAGATGTAATACCTAATGATGTATCTATTAAGTATAAACTAAAAACTTATAGGATAGGATAGTAACTGTAGACCTGAGAAATTTATTTTTTCACCTATTTCTTTTTTATTCTTTCCTTTGACGACTCAATATGTTTGTATCCCTGCTCTGTATCTAAATCTTGCCACTTTACTCCACACCTCTCTCTCTCTCTCTCTGTCACAGCTGACCTGCGTCCTCTCTCTGCAGGGCCTCTCCTGGTAGCGCCCAGCTGGCACACTGCGAATTGGCTGGGCAGAGGCAGGAGGCAGTTCCAGCTCTACTGGTGCAGAAAGGGGCACACCAGGCAGACAGGCCTAGTGTCAGCAGCAGCAGCAGCAGCAGCATGCTATCCCCCCGGCTGCCACATTCACAACACACACATGCACACACACACACACGCATATGCCCGCATATATATCAGTGCAACCCAAAGGCATGCACACCAGCATCAGCGGACCAATGCCAATAGGATTGGTCCGACTGGGACCAAGTTAACTGGGACAAAACATTTGTTTACACACTACACCAGAGCAAACAGGCACATTGAACACATACACATTCATGCACGTGGCACTATTTGTGTGTGTGTGTGTGTGTGTGTGTGTGTGCATGTGTGTGTGTGTGTGTGTTTGTGTGTGTGTGTGTGTGTGTGTGTGTATATATACCACTACAAAATTATCACTTTTTCTAATTTTACTACTTATAGATATGTGTCTGGGCAAAAGGCACGTTTTTGTTTGAGTCTATAAACTACTGACAATATTTCCCCCAAATTCCAAATAAAAATATCATTTAGAGCATTTATTTGCACAAAATGACAAATTTGTTAAATGCAATGTTTGCAGACCTTAAACAATGCAAAGAAACAAGATCAAATTCATTTTTAAAACAACATAATACTAATGTTTATACTTAAGAAGAGTTCAGAAATCAATATTCGGTGCAATAACCCTTATTTTTAATCACAGCTTTCGTGCATCTTGGCATGCTCTCCACAAGTCCACAAGTTTATTTGTTCACCCAATCAGTACCTCTTTAAGCAGAATGAGGTATGCATGTGTTGGAATTCAACAGACACTGGAATGGAATGGCTGGAATAATGTAGAGATGCTGATATCAGAAAAAAATGCAGTGGTCTCTTATTGTTTTCCAGAGCTGTTTATACTGTAGGGACTGAGCTTCACATGAAGAGAAGTGTACTAGTCCTTTATGATAGAGAAATCAGCCTAGAGCCTGTCATCCCCTGAAGAGGTCTGAGATGTACACAGCATATAATGAAAACGTATTGTCTGGCACGCATGTTATTGACTTGTATTTGTCCTCAGGGTCGACACTGTAGGCCGCACCAACGCTTCATGTAATTAAGAAGATGGAGTGCGGGACTCCTTCCTGCCCTGTAGTTACCCCTTCATGTCTTCAGCCCTGGGTATTTTTGTCCACTTCAAGTTGACCTTCTTACAGCTGCAACTTTGTTAACCCAACTAAACCTCACTGCCCTGAGAACGGACCTGCGGTAATTAACAGCACACTGCACCTACGGATGAACTTGGGTAGCTTGAATTTTAATAATAAAGATAATAATAAATATATATATATGAAATAATGCAGCAACATTGTGAACTATATATAAGGTAAGTTACATGTATTTCAATAGCATTTAGAGTGAGTTATGAAAACGCAGGCATTCAAAAAGGAATTTTCTGCATATAAAAAAAAAAATTGCATCGAAAAAAAGAATTCATGGATTTGCATACTGTTTAATTATTGGAGTATTGAGTATTCATCCAAACTTCCTTATTTGTGTTCATGACTCTGCACACTGTGTGTGTGTGTGTGTGTGTGTGTGTGTGTGTGTGTGTGTGTGTGTGTGTGTGTGTGTGTGTGTGTGTGTGTGTGTGTGTGTGTGTGTGTGTGTGTGTGTGTGTGTGTGTGTGTGTTTTGACCTCTTTCATACAGGGAGACCCCCAATTGTGCTCTAGTAGCCAGCCGCGCTCAGTGAAGCAAAGCCTATATGCTCACTGGCATTTCACACACCCAAACATGTGCATGTAAACACACATGAATACCATTTATCCAGCTGGGGTCCCATACGACACAGACAAACACACACATACACACATGCACCCTCAAACACATGCAGACCCTGACTTGGACAGAGAAATAATGGTTGGGGTCTTATCCTTTAATGTACGCCTTGCATAGCACATCTCATCCGAAAACCACTGGCCGTATCTCTGCTACGTCCAACTCTGGCTCTACTCTCTGCAAGTCCACCCTTTCTCATCCCCGGGATTTGAGGCACACTTCCGCCTTAAAAGTTATACACCACTACCTTTGATAATCAAGATAGGACCTAATTGAGCTCACCCATGCAGAAGATGCTCTCGCCTTTTTGCGCACACACACTTTTTGAGGAGATGGGGGCCTATACTGTTTCAGCTCATCCAACTGTGAGATTCTCCTTTTCCCCTTTCCAGTTCTGCCATCATCTCACTAATGGTGTTTCTATCTCTTCTCCATAGGAGGTAAATGAAGCTTTTAAGCAGGGAGGAGGGAAGGGGGACCACTGACAAGATTAATTGACTTTCTGCAGAGCTTCACTTATCCTCCACTGGCACCTTTGACTTGTCAGTGTATGTGTGTTTGGATTACATTATTAAATCTATAATATTGTAGCAATTTGGAGTTTGTTCAAATGTGTGTCAGAAAATATCAAACTGTGTCCCATCAGACATTTCATCCACTGTGGTTGCTTGGCACCTTTACGCAATTAGAAGTTTTGATAAAAAAAAACAAAAAAAATATACAGCAGTTCTCCAAGATATGAAAATCCAACTTATGAATGTTGACTTACGAACAACAGCCACAAACAATGTCTGACTGAAGTCCATAAATGTTTGTAAAATGCTGTATTGCATTCGCAAGTTTGTATTTTGAACCGTGCGGCAAAATTCAACTAGTTCCCTTTTCTGGCACAACCCACCCAGGCAGCACTGCTCCACAAGCACATCTCCACCATCATCTCCCTCATGTCTCTGTGAACATCTCAGCACATCAGACTTCATATACAAGTCATACAAGTGTTAATGGAATTTAAATGACCTCAAATGGCAGTTATAGATTGAAATTTAATATATAATGATTTACGAACAATTCAGCCTAATTTGGGCTGTTTGTGCTAATAATTAATTATTAACAAAGGGAGGAATTAGTCTAGAACTCTTCCTTCATAGAGTTGTTGTTTCTTGTTTTTATGTATTGATTTTACATATCCATACAGTATACCAGCCAACAACTCAAGGGGTAGAAACTTTAAATGTGTGTTTGTGGCCCCCATAAGGTGAGAGATTCACTATTTTGCATTAATTTGGAAGAGAGTGTTATCTGTTGTGATTATTCTTACACTACAAAGCTTTTCTGAAGTTCATTAGCAGCAAAGCTATTTCAAGACATGATGATGTATCTCTTCTACCCTCATCCATCACAAGTATGTAGCCACTTTTTACTCCAATATCATCATCAGGTTTGCTGACGACACACTGCTGTAGTGGGCCTGATCACAGACAACAATGTAAAGGCCTACCTGAAGGAAGTAGTGGTGGTGTCAGGTCAATAATCTATTTCTAAACATCAGCATGACTAAGGAAATCATAGTGGAATTGGGTAAGAAGCAGGGAAGGAAATATGTTCCCTCTTAAAATCAATGGGTCTTCAGTGGAGACCATGAACAGATTGGTGTCCATGTCACTGAAGGCCTGACCTGGGGGCTGCTTGCTGTTTCCGCGGTGAAGGCAGAGACTGTTTCACCTCAGATGCTTAACAAAAGATTGTGATTCTTTCAAATACTGAGGAATTTCTTCTCTTGCACCATCAATAGCATCCTGACAGGAAACTGCCTGGTATGGAAAAAGCAAAGAAGTGTTCGCTAAGTTTGACTAATTATAACTATCCCAAAATCAGGCATTGCAGGAATAAGGAAAAGAGAATCAATAAGGATCCTTACCACCCGGGTAACTAGTCTTTTCTCCCTGCTGCGGTTAGGAAGAAGGTACTGGATACACCAGGCCTATACTAAGTCTCAGGCCACTAGGATCCTGACTGAGATCCCTTACTAAAACCCTCCACCCTCACCTAATTATATCATACACATTGCTGTATTACAATCATATCATTTTGTTTTACATTACAGTGATCTTAATTGGTTGACAATTAAGATCACCCCCCCCCCATCGTCTACAATTATTTTTTCTTTTTTTATGTTTTCAATGGATTTAAATGCCCAATTCTAGTACATCTTCTATAAATTTACTACATGGATAAATCAAGACTCGACTGTGGTGCTGTCCACTGTAAATACATCCAGTATTAACAGGAGCATGGCTCACATCTCTCAAACTCACAACATTGACTCTCATCACATATACTGTTTGCTCCATAGCTTTCACCTTTTCTTTAACATACATCATCACACTGTCTTCAATGTTGTTTTTTTCCATGCACCACAAATTCTCAAAATCTTTTTTTGTGTATGCCTGACACACAAACATGCATATGCATTGGCGGACATACTATATTGCTGTACATACAGAGATATAGCTTCTACATGTGGTGAATTTGTCTTTGATTTCAAGCACAGATAGGGTGAGAGGGAAGAGTCAAATGTGTATGCGTATATACAAAGAGTTCTGTCCCCTACCCCCCAC
The DNA here is from genome assembly GCA_030544235.1 of Lepturacanthus savala. Taxonomy (NCBI): domain Eukaryota; kingdom Metazoa; phylum Chordata; class Actinopteri; order Scombriformes; family Trichiuridae; genus Lepturacanthus; species Lepturacanthus savala. The sequence goes on along the minus strand of CM060462.1, from coordinate 11,627,608 downwards.
CTCTCTGCTGTAAACTCCACCACCCACAGCTGCACACACTTCTCCTGTCACAGTGATAATCTCTTTGTCAGCAGCCGTCTGTTATTGATTGTTGTTGGTTGTTGATTTGTCCGTCTGATTCAGTGAACGTCCGAGTGGCAGGTCTAGCTGTTGTGCCACAGGGTGTCCATGGGTCCTGTGTGTGTGCGCGTGTGTGCGCACAACCACTGGCTTAGGTGGTGGGATCTCCATCCCTGTCAGAGTGTGTATGTCGCTTGTCTTCAAACCTCTGTTTCATGACCGGAGTGGAATGTTGAGCAGTGGAGGGAACAAGGTCCTGCTGTAGTTTGAATTCTACATCTAATATAATATTATAATATTTATAATAATATGCTTTTCTTTCATTTGACTCCAACCTCATCTCCTACATATAATCAGAAATACACCTGTACTCGATGTGGAGCAAGAAAGTTTTTATTATTACCATTACAGAAAATGAGAGACAGCACATGTATGTCCAACCTAACGAGCAGCAATGAAAATAATATTTTAACATGGATTTAACAACTTCAACATCTTTTTCAGAGATGCCACTTATATATATTTCAAATGTTGCTAAATCTTCATTACATGAGTTTTGTTAATTTTGTACATTTATCCACTATAATGTGTAGCATTTTTTTTGTCTGCATGTCTTTCTGGTATCCTCCATGTTATCTATCACATACTACAATAAGTAGTGCTTGTTTGCTCTTTGGCTGCAGTAATTAGTGCTTTACACTTTTAACCCAGCCAGTAGCATGGCTTTAGGGGTGGCTGTGTCATTCTGTATTTCAGTCCACCACCACCAAACCCAGTACCCAGAGCAGGAATACTCAGGATGCTGATCCCATGACTTTTTATCCACTGCATGGGCATGGTGCCCAGAGGATTGACCCTAATGGCTTTGACTAACCTAAATGAATTTTTTTTCATGATATATGTTTTCACTTATCTAGTGACATTTTCTAATACAAGAAGTCAGATGATCCTCTGACTTTGCATCTAGAGCCATCATCATCTGGTCAAAATATAAGTTTGACGTTGCGATTATGGTGAAAATGGTCAAAAATCTGGCCTGCCTGCTTTGCGTCAGCATGTTAGCATTGCCATTTTGAGCATGTCAGCAGATATTAGCAAATTAAAATGGCCCATCAGCGATTGGATGGATTGGCATTACATTTCGCATCCGCCTTGACAGTACCCAGAGGATGAATACTAGGGATTTTGCTGATCTCGTGACTTTTAGCCGACTGCCACTGCGAGGTTGACATTTGTATTTTTTGGGGAAATATCACAACATCTATTGACTAGATTGATATTTAATTTGCTACATATGTGCTTGCTGCCCAGAGGATCAACCCCATAATTGACTAACCTAAACGACTTTTTCAGAATATATGATTTTACTGGTGTCATGTTTCAATACAAGGAGTCAGGCGATCTCCTGACTTTTCATATATGTCAAAATGTCAGCTTGTCCAGGACTTTGATCATCATTTGATCACGTTGCCTTCATGGTGAACATGGTTAAACATTTGACCTGCTTGCTATTCATCAGCATGTTAGCATTATCATTGTGAGCTTGTCAGTAGATATTAGTAATAAGCACCACTGTGTAGTGCAGCCTCATAGAGCTGAAAGCATGGCTATGTGGACTTCTAGTCATGTTTCTACAAAAAAGGAGTTGTATTGTGTTTGTGTTGTAAAAGATATTGTAGTCCCCAGTACTGTGTGTCATATAGGGTAAGAGAAAATATATTTGAAATGATAAGCCAAGCCTCCAGCTTGTTACTTCATAAAACAATTTACTCCATAAAGACTCTCTAATTGTTTTCAGTGATTTGATTGCTTCACTTGATCTGACGCTGGTGTTTTGCAGAGTGTGTATTAAATATTGAGCAGGACTGTAATTTTCCCTGCAGAACGGAATCTGATGTATTCTGTGAATACAAATTTAATCCTTTTTTTTTACGTTGTCACCGGTCAGAATTCACATTCTGATACAAACCAACACCTGGAGAATATTCAGTATCTTGCTCAGGGACAGTAATGCAGGTAGGGAGTGAACCATGGCTGACTGGTTAAAGGATGGACATGTACCAAAAAAAAAGGATTTTCTTACAATTTATTTATTTCATGTGTCTGTTCTTTTAAGAAACACCAAAGACCCAAACCTGAAACTAGAATAGTAATAGATTGTCAGATTAATATTAAATGATATGTTCAAGTGACACAATTGTGGCAATATTAAAAGATATTACATTATATTGCAGTAGGATGAGAGATGTTTAATACATCAGAAAGTTCTCTCTTTATGAAGGACAATATGAATTCTGCCATAGCTGCTATAATTGTTGGGTTGAGTTATTGTTGCTCAAAGCTCTTTTTCTTTCTTTTGCTTTTCATTTCTCGCCTCCCGACACCTTCTCCTTCCTCTATCTGTTATTTGGTCTCCTCTTGTCACTCCACTGCAATCATCTTCGCAGGGGGGCTTGTCATCTGTATCTACTCATATCCTACAACCCCTTTTGCTCCGAGCACTACTGCACTTAAATGTCAGGGCTGATGAGCCTGCCACACCCACCTGACACATCAGTTCGGTGCCTGCTAAAAGCTTTTATGGAACAGAGTGAGCCTGGTGGTTGATACAAATTAAAGAGTTTTTTTTCTTTTTCTGTTTTTTAGGGATTATTTCTCGCAAGAAACAACTTCTGCTAAGAAATGGAAGAACAGAGAGAGAGAGAGACAGCATTGGGTATGATTGGTTGCCATCTAGTGGTTATCACAAGCAAAGAGAGAAGGATAAAGTATAAAACCTGACTGGGTCAACTGTTATATGTTCGACACTTAACAAAAAATAATGAAATAATTTTGAATCCTATATATTTCATATTTATTAGTCCTCCCCCTGTATGGCATGTATATCTAAAATCTAAATTTTAAGTCTCTCGAGTGTGACTTGTGACATCACACGTATATATGATTAAAAACTTTACTCATTTCACTGCTGTTTCTGTTATTTTCCTTTATTTGTAAAACTTTGGCATTCTAGCCAACAATTTCAATTGATTGGCCAGGTATAGACAGTATTTACACTCTGAGCAATGGATGCACAAGACAATATAATATGTACAATCTCAATATATCTGCACGGACAATATATACAGTGTTAATGCTTGCTGGTAGTTGTACAGCACTATATGTATTTACAATCTAACCGTTTACTGGTGGTTTTGCGTGACAGTATGTACAATCTAAATGGGTAAATAATATTTACAGCTTTACCTCTAACTTGTGGTTGTACAACACAATATACAACCTTATCTGCATACTTATAATTGCATCAGTCCTACCAGTCCCACTTCCAAATCTCACAGTTGTGCAGTGTATCACAATACATAACAGCATTACTGCATCTCTACTTATTGGTTGGATGTCACAGTATGGTTTTACCACTGACCAGTAAGTATGTGTGTATTTGCGTAGATTATAATTATCAAATCTACTGGTAAACTGTACAACACCGTGAATGTACAACACAAAGTGCGCTACTTATATTCCAAAAGAAAAAAAAAAAGCCTGTTCAGTCTTACCTCGTATTTGTGATTGTACAACATATCACATACAACCAGGGCAGCAGCAATAGAGAGTATATACAACACAGTGGTTCTCAAACATTTGGCTCTCAGATACTAACAGCAAACAGAAGCCTAATGGCAGCTACCCGGCACACTCGGGAACACACAGAGTAACTATAACGCTGAAAGCTGATTTATTAATACAAAGTACTATAGGCTGCAGAGTTTTGCTATGAGAAAGCCACACTGTGCTCCCCAGCGTTTCCTGCCTCTATGACTACTCGTAAGCCAAATAACAGTTTGAATATGTTATGAAGAAACACAACACTACTTTCAACATAAATACCTTCATAGCTAACGGTTCTGTCTGATTTGGGAAAGTGCAGTAGATACATTTAGCGATACATTTTTAAAGAGTCAAAGGCTGTATTTATGGAAGACAATACATACAGTGAAATCATTAAGCATATTATGAACAATAAGACTTCAATGGTATTGTCAATTTAAGTAGTAATAATTCACTTTGGTAGGATATTTACATTTTTAACATGCATATATGTCTGTAGAATTCAGATTGCAGGAAAAAACAGCATAATGTGAATGACACTGCCTCATTCAAATATACAGTATGTTACTGTAGATTAATGACTGTGGAAGACGTTATTAATGCTTGGGTGTCCATGAACTCCTGGTGGCAAACGTGCAGTATGTGCTGAACATGAGAAAATAAAGGGAACTGACTACTTGGCATGTTGTATGTGGTGCTGAGTACTGTGTTATCTGATTTCTGGCAACCAGACTACTACCTCTCACTCTCAGCTGCTGGAGCTACCATGAATATGGATGACGTACCGGTTTATCTGTGTATCATATAATTCACTATGGGCCTATTTGTATTCTGACAAGTATAATCAAATACAAGCAAGCAAAAATATTTATGGGTTCAGATTGAATAAGTGCCAAAAATATTATTAGAGCAATTTCTATTCAATATCTATTTTCTGTAATAATTTTTGCTCATTTTTAGAATTCAGTGTGCAAGTGGAAATGATGGGTGTTAAATCACACAGTAACAATTCTGGTTAAAGTTTAAAGGTTTACATTTTGAGTGAAGTGAAGCTCATCCTGTTGTTAGTGCTAGTGGACTGCTTCATTCTTACTCTTGATTAGTTTTTTTTTTTATGGAGGAATTATCTCTTCATTTCAGTTTATGAGCACAGCAGCACTTTATAACAAGGGTTCTGCTTTTAAAAAAAAAATCAAAAAAAGCACATCTTTTATAATTATGTGGGTCTGTATGTAGTTTAGTATATTTAGAGTTCAATTGTTGAGGCTACTCATTTTCTTTAGGGTCTGAATTCATGTTGGAACTCTCCAGTTTCTTCCTCCCTCGCCGCTGAGCCAGGCTGGAGGACTGAACGGGCTCCAGGACTGGAGCGGGAGCGCAGCGCCTCAGAGCAGCATAGGTGGCGGACAGTGCCCCCTGGTGGGATGAAAGGAGACAATATTATATCATTTATAATTCTAGTTTAGGCTGAATACATGTCAGACAGCACCTCCTAAAGGACAGACTGAAAAATACACAGTAAAATGTCCAGAAAGTACACAGCGAGTACACATTCAGAGACCAGAGGGTTTTTTTTTATTCTAATTTAAAGTCATTGCATAGTTGCATAGTCACTTATAGAAAACTATAAGGTAGATGTACTGTAGTACAACCACTACAACAGTTAAGTATAGAAGGTATAATTGTGAAAGTTAATATAAAAATTTAAATCAAACTAATGAGTTTCATAAATAACATATAGACCTTTTAGGTAACAATCATCACTGCAACTGTTGATTTATGTTTCACTACAACCCTCTTGCACCAACTTCCTTTCTAGTATGTGCAGTATGTTAATAGAGATACACACACATGCACAGGTCTGACCTTGACAGTGAGCGCATCTTGTCTGGCGAGAACTCTGTCAGAGAGATGGTCTCTCTCTACAATCCAGGGATGACGCAGGACCTAAAGAGCATCATAATGAAAAAAATGTTGTCTAATGTTTTATTTTAACAATTACCCATAAATAAAAACATAAACAATACACTGAAACTAACAAGTACAAGTACTGTAAGTTCAGTACATGTAAAAATATTTCTTCTACTCTATTGTCTTGATTACTTTATAGTATAGTTCTGTATATATAATAATATTTAATATATTTTCTAACAACCTATTTCCCCTTAACAAAATGTTAATGGTTAAAAAAACACTAACTACAAATAAAACCTAGAGTCAGTGGTGACCTTTAACCTTATAAAGCATAGTAATTTAAGTGAGTACCTGGGGGGCAGTCAGGCGCTGGTGAGGGTCCACATGGAGCATCTTAACCACAATGTCCTGTTGAACATATGTAGACATACACATATATTAGTGTATTAGACAACTCACAACCATTTTCTTGTCTGTCTACAATAAAAAGCATTCAAGTCCAACCTTGGCAGAATCTGACACCAGGTCCCAGTTTCCTCCTGTGATGATGACTTTCCCGCTGCCGATCCGAGCCAGAATTTCCTCCGCTGTGTCCTCAGGACAGTTGGCAAATGGGCTGAAACTAGGTGACCAGAATACAAATTTAAAGAGGGCGATCCAGTGACTGAGTGGGTTTTGATAAAAGAGAGTAATACAGATTGCTAAGAGCCTTGGAAAATCCGTAATGAAAAAACATCTTATTATAAAATATGGAGAGCAAACAGCCTACTGCAGAGACTGTATTTTCTTGTTAAAAGCAGCAGGGGGAGCATGTCTTACAAAAGGAAACATGGATACAGTTTCCACGTTTACACTCGGGACATCCCTTGTATTACAGCAGTCTTTTTCATTTTTTTTCCATTAAATTTTAAACTGACCCAGCTATCATGGTGTAGAGCAAGATCCCCAGACTCCAGATGTCACAGGCTGCATCATAACCCTGCTTCCTCAGAACCTGTGCACACAAACACACTGAGCTCATTTCAGTGAAGTTCAGGGGAAGACGAGTTCCTTTTGAATAATTATAATGCATTTTCAAATGTTTTTCATAGCTGTTTGACCATTTATATATATGTTGGTGATATATTAGATTCTTATTTTTTTTATTATTACTGATAATAGCGTATACCTCAGGAGCCATGAACGTAGCTGTGTAGCAGGGAGTCATCAATAAGCCATTTTCAGCTCTGAGCTGTTTGGCAAAGCCAAAATCGCATATCCTGATGCATTGTGGGAGTCCACTGTCATCACAATAACGAATGTTGCTGGGCTTTAGGTCCCGATGCACAACCTGAAAAAGGGAAAGACACAAACAAAAACAATTTTTTCGCTCAACAATTAGCAGGACTAGGTCCGGTGTTTAGGATTTCAACACACTTTTCACCCTCTTTTTTTCTAATTTGACTGTGTCTGTCCATCTCACCCCTTGCGAGTGTAAATATTCCACAGTCTTAGTCAGTGTGCAGATGATGTCTGAAGCATCTTTCTCAATGAAATTTGGCACAGTCAATACTCTATCCAGCAGCTCTTCCCCTCTCAGTAGTTCCTGAACCATGAACACACTCTGGCCGTCATCAAAAACCTACAAGTCAAAGCACACACACACACACACAGCTTCAAATTCATGTTTTTAATAATAACATGTGCTAGCGCCATATGTGGCGTGTGGCTTTGTTACGCTTACATCTTTCAGGGTAATGATATTTGGATGCTGTCCGTATCTCAACAGAATCTCAATCTCTTCTGATGGATCTTTCCTCGCCCTTTCAAACATCTAGAAATCAGAAATACACAACATATGTTGTAAAAAGACATATAAACAACTTCTACTATTGGTAAATAACCAGGATGCAAGAAGCATGTTGTTTGGGTTTCTTTCAATACTCCAAATCAATATGCAATCACAATATTTGGTTGAATTTGCTCAAACTGAGAAATGCTAAGAAATATGAATGCTTTATACCTAACTCATTATCCGTATACTGTATAATTATTGTTATACATATATTGTTATGATATCATTGAAATATTGTCCACAACATGCAACTCTACCTTGCACTAAAGTATTTTATCAGTCCCAGTACTGCCCATGAAAGGTTTAAATCTGCACAATGTGTATATCTAAATACATTCTAGTGTCCACGTGTTTACCTTCACTGAATATTCCACAGCAGTAACTCTGTGCAGACATCGTTTGTAGACAGACGTTGCTGTCTGTCCACCTTCTTCCTTCAGTTCATAAACATCATTGAAGGCCACGTCCCCACGGAGATGCTACAGGGAACAGTCATAACCAGTCAGTCAGTCATTTTCTATACCTGCTTATTCCTCATTAGGGTCGCAGGGGTCTGCTGGAGCCTATCCCAGCATGTTACGGCGAGAGGCAGGGATACACCCCAGATGGTCGCCAGCCAATCGTGGGGCACACACACCATTCACTCACACATTCACACCTATGGGGAATTTAGAGTTGCCAATTAACCTCAGCATGTTTTTGGACTGTGGGAGGAAGCCGGAGTACCCGGTGAAAACCCACGCAGACACGGGGAGAACATGCAAACTCCACACAGAAAGGTCCCAGACCCCGGACCAAGGAGGTCTTGAACCTGCGACCTTCTTGCTGTGAGGCAACAGCGCTAACCCCTGCGCCACCGTGTCGCCCCAGTCATAACCATATAGACACAAATTTATATTACATTATATGTATATATGTAATATTTAGAGGTGCCAGTCAGAGTCAGTAATTGCTATATTTAGCAGTCAGCTGCTTTAGTTAAATATTTGACAGTGATTCATGAGGTTAGTGCTGAGAAAGGTCAGCATCATTAACCGCACACTTAATTATTCAGTCTGTGTGTTAGTCAATGCTTTATTCATCAAACGGCGACCAAACCAGTGATTTATTTGCACAATTAATTTGTTATGCGCTTAGTAAATGAATAAGTCATGTGTGTACAGTGGGGAGTCAGGGCTTGAGTTCAACTTTTGACTGCATATATACCTGTGCTATGGGGTTGATGTTGTTCACCTCTGGAAGGGAAGGCGTTACCGTAGCAACACTGGGCTCCTGACTTTGATTAGTTGCTACAAAACTGAAACCACGGAACAACTGGTGTGTGTTTGCACTGGGAGGGATGCCGGGAGAATCTGGATGGACAAAGACACATACACAGACATACGCACATGATGTTTTAATGTATAAGAAACAGTCAAATATCATTTAACTAGGACAACCACTGCTAGATATACTTCACCAATGGACATAATAAGATAATATATCTATATGTATCATTTTATCTGATTGTTTTAGTTACCAGTGGGTGTTCTGGAGGTGAACTCGGGGTCAAAGTGAAATGTGTCCTCAGGTCTTCCAACTGTTGGTTTGAATGGAGGCCGCACTTCCTTCCTGAACAACTTCTACAGAAAACAAAACAACAAAAATGATCATCAGTAGCAACTAGTTTACTCACAATGATGCATGATTGGATTGATCTAACTATTGTTTTCTGGTAAAGATAGATATTGCAATTAACTCACATAAATGTTAACAGATTCACATGTTTTTAAGAATTTGCACACAATATCAAATAATTGGGGGTAAGTTTTAAAATACATATTTTAATTACACTAATTGGGATAAACATAAGCCTACAATATGAAATCTTTTGGTATTTAGATATGTGGTAAAACATCCTTGAACTTATGGATGTGACCAAAATGGACAAGCCTAGCCTGGGCTGATCAACGTATGGCTGTAATTGCTGTGCCAATGATTAATATGTGTAATATAATATTGTAGGGTAGTTTTTGTAGTACCCACAAAACACCTTTAAGAGAGAACTACATTCTCTATGAAGGAAATAAATAAGAAATAATGCTGGATGTGACATTTTTTCTGTTATGGATGCGACATGTCTGAAAATAGGCTAAAATTGCATCAGCAAAATATCATCAAAGTGTTTTCTTTTAGTCTGAATCTTTTTGAAAATGACAACAAAGGACCCTTCTAACATCCCAAAAAGTATCAGACACACTGTAGAGACATTTATGGTACGGATTCCTGAATAGATCTCTTGCCGACATCTGTTTGACATTTTCATGGAAATGCCCCAAAACAAAAACATAAGTATTCAAACTAGATTGAAAAAAAGTGATGAACAAATTAAGAGAGTGACCTTTATTAAATGTAATGTTATTTGAAACAGTCAGTCAGTCATTTTCTATACCTGCTTATTCCTCATTAGGGTCACATGGTCTGCTGGAGCCAATCCCAGCGTGTTACGGCGAGAGGCAGGGATACACCCCAGATGGTCGCCAGCCAATCGTGGGGCACACACACCATTCACTCACACACTCACACATATGGGCAATTTAGAGTTGCCAATTAACCTCAGCATGTTTTTGGACTGTGGGAGGAAGCCGGAGTACCCGGTGAAAACCCACGCAGACACGGGGAGAACATGCAAACTCCACACAGAAAGGTCCCAGACCCAGGACCAAGGAGGTCTTGAACCTGCGACCTTCTTGCTGTGAGGCAACAGCGCTAACCCCTGCGCCACCATGTCGCCCCATTATTTGAAACAGTTGTATGTAAATTCTGTAAGAGTCAACATTGCATATCTATATTTTTATTTAATTGTATTATTGAAAGTGTCCTACAGGAGTCGCCATTGCAATATCAGTCAGCTTCCTGCTTTGAATAGCCTGTCAGAGTCTCTTCTAGTAGTAAGCATACTGACTACTTGTTACAAAGGCTAACAGCAAGGTAAAGTTAAAAAAACAACCTTTTGTGGAACAGTTGTCAGTTGTACACGTTTGCATTTGACATTCTATGAGGTTACATCTCCACTGAGAGGGCGGGGAAACAGCTTTTGTCAGTTTTTGTCAATTTTTGTCAGTTTTAATGAATGAATTGACTATCGCGGGGAAAATGTAAACATGATGGATTACAGAGGAAGCGTTCTGCCTGATACAGCACAGTGATTTAATTGGCATAGCGTAGAGGAGCTGGTAAGCCTCTTATTGATGGCTTGTCATATCAAGCCAGCAACACCATCTGTAAATGGAAATGTTGTGTTTGGCAGCGAGCGAGTGCTCTGTAGTGAAGAGTGCAGTGAGAGTCGGTGCTGAGGGTGGAGATTAGTATTCATGTAAAGCAGATAATGGTGGACTTTGTTAGAAATAATAGCATCGCTACTCACAAAGGTGGATAAACAGGAGTCACGAGCACATTCAGAACATTCATGATAAAAAAGGACTGGGTGTATCAGTGTGATTGTGTAGCTCTGTAGATATGCAGGAACTCACTACTCACTACTTCTTGAGATTTCCGTTTCCTACAGATAGCTCTGAAGAAATTCTTCAAAGTCTTCCTTGCTCGTATAAAAGTTAAACCTGTATACAATCACACCTCTTGTATGTATGTATAAGTTACATATTGTGCGTAGTCTGTTACTGAGATAATTATTGTTAAAAAAAATGTCAATTTTGACATTACATCAGTAAAACACCAATTTAAAGATCAACTCCAGTCATGTTTTTTTCCATGTTTTTTCAATTATCTCGTTAAAATCCTGAAAATGACATCTACGCAGTTTCCCCGATTAAAACCTCTCTGATCTGCACATATTTAATTTGAGATGTTTTAACAGCTTGGCACAAGACGAAGGCTATTCTCAGTCCATGTGCACCAGAGGCTTGTTTGTTTGTTGAATATTGAACCGCAGTTGGCTTCCAAACTACTTGTGATGTCATGCACAGGGAAACTTTCCACTTTCCGCAGATTAGTGCGAAAACAGCCTCCTAGTGTCAGACTCTGCACATACATCATTTTGCACAGTGAAGCTGACACATTCAACCCATAGAAACAGGAAGAAAAACACATGTTAGAGTTGAGGGGGACTTAAAAATGTGTCCACTTGAGACGGTTTTAACCGCTTTTGGAAAAGTACGGATTATGCTGACATGTAACCCGGGGACGGCACAAATAGAAAGTCACAGACAAATGCTACTTTAATATGACCTTTATGAAACAGCTCCAGTTGAAAGCATGATTCCTTTTAAGCAGAGCATGTCCGAGGAGTGAATGTCAAGGTTAAACAGGTAATGTCTGCGGCCAGAACATTTGCGCATGAGCAAATGTTCTGCGAGAAAAGCTATTAAAGATAAGAGGATTAGTATGTTACAATAAAGTTGGGCACGACAGGCAGAAAAGGAAGTTAAGGATTTTGCCAGTTAGCAAAATCTCTACTTTGTTTAATGATTCATGATTGTGGGAAAATCTAGAGGAAGGGGATGAACAGCTGCAGGGATTAGATGGTCTAATACTGCAGCAACACTCACCACAATATGATCCAGATGTGTTGTCATTAGAATGCATTTTTTTATTTAACCTCAACGGAGCAACTATAGAAATAATATTTGGTCCAGGACAGAATATGTACTTAAGGACCTTTTCTACAAATGTAGCATACAGGCCTAGGTCTGTTCTTATTATTTTATGTTCTATAGCAGTGTTAGCAAGCTATAGTGTTTTACTGTACTTCTGGCTCTGTCTAGTTTTTAGTATATCTAAAAAACATATTTATAATGCGATGTTTGTCTCGCCCTTGTAGAGGCTGCCCTCCCTAGAAAAAACAGCATTGAGCAGAATGACTTTGAATACAGAATATTCTTCATAAATTGGACTTACATTCCAGTCTATCGATGCAAAGAAACGATGTCTCTTTATTTCCTCCACTCCTTCTGGACCGGCACCTAGGAATCACACAGAATGAAGAAAAATTAAGAGGTAATAATTTATTATAACCATCAGCTATAAATGTTAATAGACAGTTGATTAATAGTTATTTCACTGCTTGTTAATGGTTAACAATTGTTTTTTATAAACTATATCGGGATGGCTACTTTAAAGTTTCAACTAATGTATAGAAAACTTTATAAATGGTTAATAAATGCTGTGTGCTTATTGTGGTTATTATAAAGTGTTACCATTAAGATATTGGTATCATTGTTCACATCTATCTGGTAAACAAAGACACAGAAAAAAAAATCATCATCAATTAAATAAAAAATCACAAAATACACCAAAAAGGTCACTTTTATTAAAGGCCCCAAATCATGCAAATACACGTTTGTGGCTTTCTTCATGCTAGACTGAAGTCTGTGAATTCCTACAGGCAGGATTTAGAAACTTTGACATTTTGTGGCTCTTTAATACATCAATAAATCTCTCAGCACAGCCCCCCTGTCCCCACTGTCCCACCACCTTTTTCTTCCAAGTGAAAGTCATGACTTTCATTTTGTGAGCTAAAGTTAGAATTTACAAGAGCAATGTCAAGGAGACACTGCGAAAGAGAAGAATCTCAGCAACAACTAACACTGCACAACCTTCGCAAGGATATTAATATGAGAGACGAGTGGCTTATGTTTATTTTTTTATGTTATAAATATTATTGTTATAGTTTGGTAAGAATATGATGGTCTGTTTGGTTTGTTTCGCTGCTGACTGCTCTGTCAACCAGGCTCAATTCAATGCAGATTCATGTTCAAAGAAGCTGGTTATTGAGGATAAACATGTCTGGTTGGATAATGTTGTCTTGACTCCTCACACTGACCTTCAGTTTGGCCACGTTAGCTTCACTCGTCAAGCTTCATCGCGCTTCCCTGCATTTCTACAGACATTAAGGACTACACTAACCAATAACAACATCTGGGAAACAATCAGAATGCAACAGTAGGCTACTGAATATAGGGATATGAAATAGCTCTTACTTTCTGAGGTGTTTACTGAACTTCACATTTTGACTTATCAAATTACACATAGACTACTCTGTGTGTGTGTGTAGCATTGTTCTATGTGTCTGTCAATGGCGTTCATACCCATTAAAGTGCATGATATGGGACATTTAAGCTGTTTATCACACAAATTTCAAAGAAATCTCCATGAGGGCTTCAACTCTTCTCTGAAATTTGAACCATTAAAGGTATTGCTTAGCATCATTAGACTGTAGAAGATGTAACTTCAATATAGTGTTTTCTAAAGTTTTAATGGTCACAAATCTGTACTCCTGTTGAACAGTCATGATTAAAGGATTTGATCCTGTCCAGTGAATAATTGCTGCGGCAGCTTCTTGATATCTGATAATCTGAAGATTACAACTAGCCATTTTACCTCTTTGGATTACCAAATCCAAAAATAAAATGGGCTCTGAAAATGACTTTATTCTTTATTTCATTTCTATGAGAAGATATCTGAATGCCATTTTCAACTTGTAATGTATAGATTACCTAATCGATTAACAGGGTTCCTCTTGAAGAGAGCTCTTAATAAACTCTGCACTTCAGGACTGAGGAACTGTGGCATTCCCAATTTGGCCCTGCACAGACAAGAGAAGAAACAGATTCATGCAGTGATTTATAAATGGAGGTTTTTATGATTGAATAAGCCTTTGATATAAATGGATAATGAACTGAATTGAGTAATTATTTATAATATCAGCACATAAGTGAAATTGGCTAGAGAAAAACCTTCTAGTACATAAAATAAGACAAAAAAACATGATCTAAAGAGAAAAAAAATCTATATCCAGACCTTTAGAAATTATCCATGAGTAAAAAGCGTAATAAGTAACAATAATTACTAACAGGTCTAAATGTTCTTACTTTAGAATAAGTGCCATTGTTTCCTTTCGATCTTTTCCCTGGAACGGTAACGATCCTGTCAACATCTCAAACTGGAAGACAGATGAGAATGATGGTCAGAAGCAGTTTATCAGTGGCTGGTGTGAAGCTGCCCTTCACATCTCAGGTACTGCAAAATGTACCTACAATGATGTTACCAATTAAACAGGCTGGTCTGAACTTCCACCCTCGATAAAGCTGCATTCATTATTTTACTTGCTTTACATATAATAAGAATGTCCTTGCATTAATTATCACAACATTAGCTACTTCAGCAAATGCTTGTGTCTTTTAGCTGTGTCTTTGGTAGACCTGCATCTAGTGTTACTCATATAATAGATTATGCTATTTTCCTTCTATTACTATTCTATCATCAGAATTATATCATTTAACAACATTTGCATTCTGAATCAATTTGCTGGAAAACGTCAATGTCTGTCTAATAATTCAAATGTAAAATAAAACATGTAATAAAGAATAAATTAACAATAATATTTGTAGCTTTCTGCTTGTCCACTGCTGCTGATATGCATCTATTCTATCTATCTGGTTCAGCTATGTTTTATTTAGCTTGCTTTAATATTTGTATATTCCTAACAATAGCCAAGGGCAGATAGGGGTTATACTTTTCCCTGGTGCCCTGACGTAGCTGCCAGTCAGTCAGTGAATGCTAACCTCCTTTTCAGTATTAGTCAAATAAGCCAGCAGCTAACAAAACAAGCGGAATCCACACAGATGCTCAATGACTGAATGTCATGGAACCTAATCTTCCAGATATGCTAATTAAGCTGCTTTACTGTCACAAGAAAGCCATAGGAAGATCCCACTGCACTGACACATTATCTAAGTCTTTGGCTCATGAGATTATAGCAAACTCGGGCCTGCCATTTTCGTGACATCGGCAGCCAAATGTTGATTCTAAACTATTCTTACCATAAGTACGCCAAACGACCACCAGTCAGCACTCTGTGTATGCCCTCTCCTGTTGACAACCTCCGGAGCCATGTACTCTATAGTTCCACAGAAGGAATATGCTCTTTTGTCATGGTCAATGGCTTCCTTACTCAATCCAAAATCTGAAACAGAGAGAGAGATGGAGAGAGACGGGAATGAGCTAAGAAGAGGGATGGACAGATAATAAAGAAGGATTGTTTGCAGTTGGATGCACTGACCAGTTATTTTGATGTGACCTTCTTCATCCAGAAGAATACTGTTGAGAACATATTTACATGAAACATTAAAACATAAAGAAATCGGCTTGGTTGCGAAACAAACATAAAAGGGAGCCTGTGAGGACGCACTTTTCGGGTTTGAGGTCCCTGTAGATGATCCCCAAACTGTGCAGATGGTCCAATGCCAGGGCCAATTCTGCAAGGTAAAACTTAACATCCTCTTCTGTGAACATGACCTAAAACACATAAATATATGTGGATATTCCCAATACATAAAACTAAAATAAGGACACGAAGGATACAAACATCAGCTGATAAAACAGATCTTACATCACGAAAGAACCAAGTAATACATCCTTTTGTCCTCCTTAAATGTGACAGTAATTCTCTTGGTGATATTGAGATCTATGCACCTTTTTTAATGAAAAAACAAAGTGTTTCATTATCGTTAGCTGGTAAATTAATTTGTTTGTTCTTCCTTCTTTTGGTTTAGACTTTGAGAGATTGATGCTAAAAAAAATAAATAAATAAAGCTGCACCTGAAGTATATCTTTTAAGAACTTGATCCCGTATGTTCTTTGTTGAGGCTCAAACATTAGTATGAAACTAAAAGAGCCGAGGGTTACTTCAACACTGGTTACACAAGGAGAATGATGGCGGACATATTCACTTCTGATGATTCTGCATCAATGTCAGACAGTCAGTAATAGACCTTGAGGAGTAAAGGCTTATCTTTTTTTTCTTTTTTTTTTTAGTAGAGATTTGAAAAGTGCAAGGGAGCCTACATAATGTGAAACCTACCTCCTTTGACAGACGAGTGAAAAGGTCTCCTCCTCGGAGGAAGTCTAAGATCAGATAGAGCTTCCCTTCTGTCTGGAAAGCTACACACACACACATATATACACACTTATCAGTAATACAACCAAAGAATATGATGCATTGAGGCTATATTGTGCTATTGGGGGCTGTACTATATTCTGTGTTATTCTGAGAATGTAATAAAAGTTGAAATAAATAGATGGAATAAGCAACTTTACAACTGCTTTCTCTCTTTATAAAGACAAGATATCAAAATGTTATTTTCTTTTTCTGCTTTCACACATTGACATATTGGGACGGATATTCAAATAAGCACCTAGCGATGTACGCAACCAGACTCACCATAGTGCAGTTTAACTATAAATGGATGGTTCACTTCTGCCAAAATGTCTCTTTCCATTTTGGATCGCACACGATCCCGCACTAAGGAAGAGATAATGGGGGGGGGAAAGGAGTGTGTTTAGTATTGAGGTCCAGATAAATCATGACAAGCCTGGACATGAGTTTGTTTTGTGAGGAAATGAAGCTGCATTCACTTAATTGAAATAGACCCATCACAAGTTGTTGCTGGTATATAATGCAGTGAAAACTTCACTATCAGTGTTATTGCAGCATCTGTTTCCTTGACAATATGAAACTATAACTACTTATATTACAGGGGTGCAAGTTAAGAGGATTAAGACTTGTACAAAGACACATGACATCTCAACCTGCTTTTACACTACATCCTTATTTACAATAATCCCATTCCACACAAAACTACTTTATCTGAATCAAAAGCACAAACTAACCTCTTTCAGCCCAAATCCTTAAATATTAAACAAAGGGCACTCTGGAGTCTGATAACCATATATTCCTTATTGTTCCCATGCAAAACCAATATATCATTAACAAATGTATCACATTACCACTCAGAAGCCAGTATGGAAAAGTTGTTATTGCAGCATAATGCATGAGTTAAAATTCAGTAATTTAGATGTTTTGAATAGACGTAGTAGTAGTAGACTCAAATAACGGGAAAAAATATTTAAATCTGGGCTATTTTCCTATATTTAAAGTTTGCTACAAAAACACAATACAGACAAAAGTTTTTGTTTCTTTACTTTTAACAATTACCCCATTTGCCTGAAAACTGGATGCAATGAGCCAGTTATAAACACTTTAATGTGTTATTTATCCCTTATTTATCCCGTTGATAGACAATATGTTTTTCTGCTAGGAAATCCTGGTCAAGATGGATTTCCTTATAGCAGAACAAATAAGTTTCTTTATTGGATAATTAGCGCATTAAGGCAATTGATCGGTATGTCATAGTAGTTTACTGTCTCACATTTAGGCTTTTAACCTTCCTGTTATGTTCAATTCTCAGCAACAACAATGGTCAAAAAGATGTCCAAAACCAAAAACATCCTAATAAGGATTGTTAATATTTCATTATTAATAACATATAACATTATGCATAATGCATGTTCAATGTTTCGCAACTTTTAATCAGCTGTTTCTCTCAACATATTTTACATTTAAATTTAGTTTTTGTGTGTTTAATATGTCTCAAAGTTGCAAAGAAAGAAATATTCTGACATTTCTGACACGCTTTTACCTCTAGTTTAATGCTGGGTCTAATTGACCTGATCAGTATGAATCATTTTCATTTTGATTACACTAATTAAGGCAAGATGAAGAAGTTTCATCCTGAAAAAAAATCCTATTTTACCTAGATCTTCCAGCTTTAAAAGGATCAATTTGACTCATAACATAGCAGGAGGGTTAATTTCATTGCTTAGCACGCCATTCTCTACATATTCCACACAGTCTATGGGTATTACCTTTCAACGTGGCTTTCTTCAGGACCTTCATGGCATACAGCTGTCCTCTGTCCGCTCCTCTGATCTTTCTCACCAGAAACACCTGTAAAATCATCACCTTCATCCATCAGTCATCACCATATTTCCAGAGACTATTGTATTATCGGGACAATTTGTCCGTTTGAATATAATGAAACAAAAGTACTAGTTCACATTTAAAAACAGATGTGTGACAGTATTGACTCAAAATAATATGTACATTAATTTATATGTTGTCAATAATTAGTGTCTATTTGCTAACTTGAGCTAACCGGGTTAACATTTCCTAACACCTGCTAACTTAATGACGACAGCGGACTAAGTCCCGCCCATTTTCGCTCTGTGCACCAATAATAGTGCAGCAAGCTTGGTACCCGGAAGAGGTGTGTTCATGGTCACGGTCACCATTCTGCTTTCCTGTAACCGAAATACGCTTTTATTTATTTATTTATTTATTTATTTATTTATTTAATTCGTGCGGCTTGTCGATGTTAAAACTGAAACAAAAACGAAAGCTAATATCGAAACATAAAGGCACATTACGTTGCCGGATGATCACATCGTAAGTTAGCTAATATTATATAGCAAAACGCTAATTAGCTGCAGAAGGCTCGCTAGCATAGCTTCTTCAAGAGGAATTATCAACTGTGTAAGTACCTTAGCAAGAGTTATTATAGAGTAATTTGCGTAATTTGGCCTTTTGTGTAACGTGTCCGAACTAGTGGCAGTAACTAAAAGAAGCGGGATGAAACCTTTTTCGCAGCAGCCATATTGACATGAACTGGGTGTTACTAATGATGCTAATTAAGCGGATGTGCATGTTGGCGCTCTGCTGCACTAAATGTGTCTTAATTCGTGTTGTTATAACACGTCTGTGTAAATATTAACTATTTCATCTGATCTTGTTTTATGTTACAATCTCTATCCCTGCACCTTGATCAGATGGATTTGTGAGAAACCACACACTCTCAGCTCTTCTTTGAATTGGTTGTGTTTACCGATATTCAGATCTAAATGATTATGGTTATAATTTGCATCTTGTACCTTTCCGTAGGATCCCTGTCCCAGCACCTTAAGCAGCTGGAACTGAGAGGGGTCTGCTTTTTCACAACCCTCTTTGACATGGTGACTGATGTCGATCTCCTTCAGTATGCTGTCATCCTGAGGACAGAGAGTCATTATGCCACTATTGGTATGTCATTTACATATTTATAAAGACAGAAAAAACTAAGAAAAACAAGACATCTGTCTTCTGTCTCATGTTGAGACATGAACACATTGAGATTTAATACATTTTACAGCACTTGAGCACGTTTTAAATATTGTTTTTCTAACATCCAAATTGATAAAAATCAATAGAGTAAATCATTCTCTTTCACACACACACACACACAATGGGCACTGGTTATTTATGGTTATTTGGGCTGAGGTCATTGGCAGTGATGCATAGTGTAAGCTTCCTTTTTCAGCCTATTCAGTCTGCTCAGTGAAGCATATGATCAACTGCCAACCTGAGGCACAGCTTAGATTGGTCAGTCTGATAATATACTGTAATTTTGTAAAGCTGTCAGTGTCATTTAGAGATAACACAATGCTTTCAATCAGGTATGAAATATTAGTTATAGTAAATGGTAAACCTAGACAAATAATGGTTGTAAATTACATTTTGATTGATAGATTCCAAGAGTTTTATCCAATATCTCAAAACAGTCTTAAAAAAGTTCTAGTAGTCTTTCTAGTAAATTGTGTATTTGTTGAACTGAATATTGAAGTGAAATTCAGTCTCCTATTCGATTTTGTCCTAGTGTGTCTCCATTTATTGTCATGTAGAAAAGGGCACTACAGGCTTTCCTAGATTTAGTTTAGTTTTAGTTTATCAATATAGTTCTTAGTGAAAACATTTTGGGTGTTTACTCAGATCAAAACCATCAGCAGCAGTTTCTACAGTATAATGGCATGGGATCTATCACACCTATTTTTGGTGCATTTGTAATTTAAATAAATAAAAAAAAGGTCAATAAGTGTGTAAAGACACATATAAGCGGTTACTTGTTTTGTTAGTGCCAGGACACCAAATTCTCTGATTCTATCTCTGAGAATGTTTTCCTGTTTCTTGAATTTACTCAACAATCAAAAACATGCAACACAGCATGTCATTCGGTCTCTAATTTTGCCCTTTAGATGCTGAGTGAACTGATTACTATTGATTTTCTGTGTAGTTCATCCTCCTGTCTAGAAATTCATATCAGAATCTTTAAACAAAACTAAATAAGACAGAGACCGGTATTTAGAACCACATGTCAAGAAAATGACATGTCGATGCACATTAAAATGTGCATAGATTAATACTGGAAATGGGTGATATGAGCTCACTCTGATATCCTGCTTTTTAGAATAAGAAAATAAAATACAGGATTAGAATTATACAAATTTGAATGTTTTGCTGCTTCCTGTTAGATTGTCGGGGAAGTGTAGCAAAAAATAGAGCTGGCACACATTAATCTTCAGTGAAATGAGGGCGGGAACATGACAGCATAGCAACAGTGGAGATCCAAACCCCACAATACAAACACTAATGTCAAAGGATTTTCTACTACAATATTTTAGAATTGCTGTTATTCAGTGTGCAAATAGTAAGTGCTTCAATTAATTTTTTTAGGGATTACATGATGTAAAGTAGTAAAACATCTTGCATCAAATTTACTAGAGTAATAAGCATTTTAACACTGTTATTATGAGATGACTATATTCTGCGGGACTCAGCATGTGATTAAAGCACTTGCAAGCAACGCAACGTTTGAGGTTTAAATGTAATTTGAATATTTGCATTTTGAAGCTAATATCATTCTGCTTTTTGTCATCTGCTGTGATCTCACATATTGGGTGTGTCTTGAATGTTTTGTATTTGTTTCTGTGTTTTCATGTATGTATTTTATAATGTGTGTGTGTGTGTGTATGTATACACACACACAAATTTACTCTTTTGACTCTTTTAATTATTCTTTGTGCAGCACTTTGGTAATCTTGCTGTTTTTAAATGTGCTATATAAATAAAGTGGATTGGATTGGATTGAAGTATAACATGATTGACACTTATATTCCACTGAGACCATTACAGCAGTAGTTTTCTTCTCTGTATGATTCATTAATTTATTCACCAACAGGGCAGTGAACCAGAGATGGAAGGAAACTGTTTCTTTTTGGGTGCAGATTTGTAAACGGCCCTGAAGTCAATCTTTTCCATGAAGGGAGGCGAAAAGAGAAAACTTCCCCACATGGAGCATCAATGCATCACATTACAGATATAGACAGGCAGCCAAACAGGTAAAGAAAACACACGTGGACAGACATTTGTCAGCCGAGAAGGCAAACAGTTACACAGACAGGGAGACAAGCCTGTCAACTTGATTCATCAGAATCTGGTCACAACAAGAACAAGAGGAGGGTGGCTTTCTATTTATATCCCAAACGTACAGGTAGATGTGCTGCAAACAGCATACCGCCTCTCTCACCCCTACTGGTATGTTTGAGCTATAAATAGACCTTCACTGCTGTGGCCTTCCACCGAATCAATCTGTCTGGATCCATTTATCCATCAACCTGCCTGCCTTGCTACTTGTTTGCCTGTTAGCGTTTCTGTCTTCCTGACTATATTTCCATGTAGGCTATCTCTCTTCATCTCTTTCAGTCAAAATAATGTATCTTTGTTTTTAGTTTTTTTTTTTTTTTATTCTTCTTGACAGGAAGAGCAACAGCTGTAACAATGCAGCAATGACTCCCGAACCACAAACATAACTAACAATAAACCAAATAACACACATTTTTCCCACACCCATTCCCATGAGCACAGTCTCTTCACACACATTCGCACCACTCACTGTTGATGTGAGACAGATGCAGCTTTTTTGGGAGGGGGTCTTGGCCTTCATGTTCACACACACATGGCCTAACAGAAATGCAACCCCCCTTCCAGCACTCACTCACACACTCACTCACTCATGCACACACATACTAATCTTGAGTTGATAGAAGTTTGTATTGCTACTGTGTGGGTGTCTGACCAGATTTACTAACCTCCAGTTGACAGAAGCCTGTGCTGTTCTTATTCCTTGCCGCCTTGTTCTTCAGGTAGATCGAAAACCATCTCCGCACAGTGAATTTACGCGTGCTGGTATCCATGGCAATGAGTACACCTGTGCACCTATCCCATAATGATGGACATTTCCCTGCGGAGGGGGGGTTCCTGAGGTAAAGACGCACAGACCGAGCTTTTATTGGTTATCTATTTGTCCCGCAGTTTTTCCAGTGGCCCATCCTCAATGCAGTCGTCGCTTTTTAGTTTTCCCATCATTCACATTCGCTGCTCGTCTCTCTGGTGGGTTTCAAGCCGCTGCTCTACCCTCCGTCTCTCAGCTGCAGTGGATGCCAGTAAACACGCAGTCAGAGTTGTAGCAGACGTTAATCTATGCAGACAGACAGGCGGGTTGACGAATGAGGCAGGTGCTGCTGGGTTTGGGATTGTCTCGCGTGCGTGCGCGTGTGTGTGTTGCAGCAGGCTCACTGCGTAAGGCTGCAGGGAGAGGTGACGAATAATAAATCTGTTCCGCTGAATCAGGAGAGGTGTGTGTGAGCTCCCTCTGCCCTCTCCACATTGCTGTGTGTGTGTGTTCATCCCCTGCTGCCTCCCTCCCTCTCTCTCCCTCTCTCTCTGTGCAGAATAAGGGATTGTCACCAGTCACATTGTGGTGGTGGTGAGCTCCCCTGACCCCTCCTTCCCTTATTCTCCCCTGTTCCTGCTCCTCACCTCCCTCTCTGTTTCTCCCACCAGCATACAGCAACAGCTGGCGGAGTCACATGGTGTAAACCGGCTACCTCTCTGTCTCCCTCTATCTCGGTCTCTTTTCTTTTAGTCCTCCATGACATCCAATGACACACAGCGATGTAGCGAGAACAAAAAGACACATGATTTTAAGAAAGTAACCAGCAGAGCGTGAGACGTGCACGGAACGTCCTGTGGCTCTGACTCACTGACAATACATCAGAATTCATTAAATATTGAAGACTAGTACAGCAATCAAAGCTACGATTATTGTAGCATGGACAGCAATCACAGAGTACAGCGTGATCTGGTTGATCACCGGGCATGGGCACGTATGTGCGCGTGTGAAGAGTGTGTAGGTACTTGGATCTGTCACATTAGCAGCTTTGCAGAACTGCAGTGTTACGTAACAGGAAAGAGATAGAAATAGAGACCAGAGGGAGTGGAGAGATGGGGGGAAGCTTTATTAAATGGAAGCAGGGGGCAAAAAATAGCAATTATTTGTTGTTTGGGGGTTTGGTTCATTGTCACCTCTTACCCATCTATGTAATTTTGTGTTTGGGGGGGGGGGTAAAGTCAAATTCAGGACTGCTGCTCTAAGTGCCTAAGCCAACCTAGGCTTTATTTAGTTAATGATTTCAAATTCTCAAATACTTAATCTGTGATCCGTAAACTTGGAACATCACGGCTCATGGAGCCGTTTTCGTGTGTTTAACAGGATTTATACCACATTTAGAATATAGCTGGCACATAGTTACAGGGCATTTTAGTACTATGAAAATGTTATCAGATGTGTTTAGTCAATCTGCTGTGCTGTGTTGTGTTGTGGGAAGAGATTCAGGATTATGGACTGGTGTCTTTGTCCAGATAGGATTATGGGTCTGTAAGGAGATCACAACATTAATATTCATACACTGAGTAGATGCGGACCAACAGAAACACAGTGCTATTGTTACACTGTTGAATCTATCCTAAGACTAATGCTTGGGTGTAGGTGGTCCTACGTTTATTCAGTGAGCTCTAGTTATAGATTGAATTAACTTTCAATTATATATATATACACACACACACACATTCAATTGCAGATACACTTTTTTTCAATAGCTAGTTGCATAACTCACTGATGACTAGAGGGCACAGTTACTTAAATTTAATGATTCACTTCAATTTAAAAAAATGACAAAAATATATACATTTTACACCAGGGCACTTGACAACTGTATCTGTAATTACAATAATCATGCATCTTTCAGATTTGAATTTATTTCATTGTACAAACCTAGTCACAGACAATCAGTGGCAATATAAAAAAGTCATCATAGTGAACACAGAAACTCATCTTTCATTGGAGGATTAAATATTGTTGATCAAAACGACATTTACATCCTTGATAAACAAAGCATATTAAGAAACCGCAGCATTTACTATATACACCAAACTATATTTAAAATAATTTAACTTGGTGTAGACTGATGTTACTGCTAGTTCTTTTTCAGCAACATACAGTTTTACTAGAAAAACACTAGGGTGTTGGACATTGGATTCAAATTTTATTAGAATTATAACAAGATATACACTTAAGTTTGGTCTCCACACAATCAATAACATGAAGTGTTACCTGTAGACACCCATTAAGGCTCCACTCATTTGTGAACACCATGAAAGATACAGCACCAAGTTGGACTGCGTTGCTGGAAAAAAGTCTCAGCAGCGCAGTCAGATTTAACTATAAAACAGGTTCAGCAAGGGACCATTACCATTAAAGTAGTAGATAGTAATGGAGTCTGTGTATCCTGTTTTTGTAGGATATAAAAAGAACAATGCACTTAAGGTAATTTTTCAAGTACATGTCAGCCAGAATATTAATGCAATATTTCAAAATGTTATGAAATTGCACTGATTGTGCGATGCCATTTTTGACGTACATTATAATCATTAAAAAGGTTTGACGTCATTGTGAAGCCAGAAAAGTTATTATAGTAAGATTACTGTGTCGGGGCTGAATATTTTATAAAATTACAGACTAAAGACCAGCAGCTGGGGACAGCTTGTAAAAGGCTGATTACTGGGTCAGTGTTTAGGGCGACTGGAATTCTATGTTCTAGTTTAGAGTCCAGGAAATTAATGTACGTTGGTAATATCCCCAAAAGTGACTATGATATGATGTGTGTTTGATAAACTACAGCTCAACTGACAAAGTGAACAAAGAACGCATATGTTTCTATGCCTGTGTGTGCTTTCGTAAGAGTTGAGTTGTAGTGTGCAGTCAAATCTCAGTGTGTGTATTTAAGGCTGAGGTGGGTAGTAAACTGGTGTTTCATGGTCGCACACACTGAACCCAGATGGCTTGTGAATACCGATGGGACTGTTCCTGTCTCCCTTAGAAATAGTTTCTAGTGTAAACTCTCTCTCACAGTCCAAGAGAGTGAAGTCAGGGTTGAAACAGATCTCAATCTGGCCCAAAATCTGGAAATCAGCATTCTGTCAAATACAAAAAACATACAATTTCAGACACTATTTGAAACATATCTTAAATACAGCTTGAATCCACACAAAACATGCACAGACCCTGAATAGTAGAGTAGAACTTGTACATATAACAAACAGCAATTTATGACCAATTTGTATTTGTATTTTTATTGTAATGGTTATTTAAAGGGACACTATCTAGGAGTTAAAAAAAAAAGAGGTTTATACCTTTGATGGATGAACACATTGGATCTTTGGTTTGACACCATAGGAGTTTTCTATGGCTCCATCAATTTGTGAAAACTACATCAGACACATAAGAAGCAAAGAGATAAGAGGCAATAATAGTCACCTTATAACATGGCACATTCATTACATAGGATCATTTCATTATATTGGAAAGAATATAAAATGAAAAATAAGATAATGCTATGAACCTGGAAGATTGATCTTGGCAAAGATAGATATGACCAAGTTGCTATTAGGTCTTATTTGTTGCTTTAGTTCAATATTAGATTTGAATGCTGTAAGACGTGGAATACAAATAGACCTACTGCGTAGTATTTTTCCGAAGGGGTGATGTCAAACTTCTTCAGGGCACTACAAAAAACAGAAACATAGATTTTCATTTTAAACTTCGACAATGTTATCCAGATTGACCAAAACCCTCCATCACAAGTAATTTTACAATTACAAGTAAATTCACAACACAGTAAGTGTTCTGTAAATTCAAATAAGAATGTTTGTATTAACCAAACTTCATCATACGTCAAACGTCATCACTTCATCCTTCTCCTCCTCTATCTAGTATGTATGTGTGTTTTCAGATGAAAGAGACATATGAAGGTCAACATGATAATGTCCAGTACCTGTCCAAGTCCAACTTGTGGTATAGTTCCAGTGCCTTGCTGAAGTATTTATGTTGACTGTTGAGTGTCTCTGCTTTGGCTGCACATGTACCATGTTTGTACCACTCATACTTCCTGTTGAAACAGACACAAGAAGCAATCTTGGTTTAACTATTATCATGTTAAAGTTGAGAGGGAGAACACCCAACTGAATGTGATAATGCCATACAGTGCCATGGGGAAGGATATAAATCTCTGGCCCCTTGACTGAGCCTTTTCAGCTGTGATGTCAACAGCTGTAATCTATGATGAAGTCAGGTCTTAAATGCAGGAGGCTGCATGTCAAGTGCCGCAGATGGATTGAAACTTTAGGAAAAAAAGGAAGCATTGACTGTTACAATACCAGAATCTAGAAGAAGAAGGTTTAATCAAGTCAGGCCAACTCTTCTGCATGTCTGGCAGCAGATCCTGAAAATACACACAAAGCCACATTTATTTCATCATTCAGTGGTTGATTTACTATATCTCAAATGAAAATATTTATTTTATTGTCCTAAATTCTGTTTATGCCTAATATTAATCTTTCTTGGTGCTTCTGCTTTAGAGCTTTTAATCTTGTTATTCTGAAGAGGGAGGTATACTCATGTGTCTGATTTTTCCTGACAAGTGCTTTATCAATGGTGATTCAAATTGTGTTCATTTACATTTCCCCTCATTGAAACAGAAAAGACTTGTGAATTTAGAATTTCCCAGTCATAACAACACACCAAGTCAGAACAGGGTTATACCTCTATTTCAGAAGTGTTGAAAGGCCATGATGAATTGCAATCAATCCCTTTATCTGGCCTGGAAAAGAGAAACATTCAAACTTAGAT
Source organism: Lepturacanthus savala (assembly GCA_030544235.1). NCBI lineage: Eukaryota > Metazoa > Chordata > Actinopteri > Scombriformes > Trichiuridae > Lepturacanthus > Lepturacanthus savala. Next base: position 11,600,461 of record CM060462.1, on the reverse strand, counting down.
GTGTTGTTTGCTACCTCACATATAGGGGAAAAAAAACATCACCGCATTTATTAGCTTGAAATTATATTCTTCACCCAAATACTGTACAACTGGATGTGCTTCATATAGTGTGTTTATTGAACAGGCTTGTGGAAGACATGAACAATATAGTTTTAAAATTATGATGTGATATCATTCTGTATATACAGTATTTAAATGTTGTAATAAAGAATAACTAATAGATGATTGGAACATTGCATGCACGCACACTTACCACAGCCCATGTAATGTCCAGTAGCTTATGTTGGGATGACAGTGCTCCATCTGCAATTCATGAAAAACATTTTTTTGAAAAATTCTATCAGGACACACAAATGGAAAGTGCAATTTTGGTAATGATTACACCCCCATAACAAACACACCCAAGAAGCAGAAGTAGCAGAGCAAAATGCTGTTACAATTGAAGTTAGTGGAAAAAAATGAAAAAAAACCCCACAAAGCTCTTTTGGACAGTCTCTACAGGACTGCAGCTAATTTTGTGAACAAAAATGGACTAAGTTAATCTATATATAAACAAAAACAGAGAATGCACTTTAGCACTTTAAGTTTAGAAGCCGTTACCAGAAAATGTTGTGTTGATATTACAAATGAAATGAAGTTCTGCTTTTTTCATGCTGAGTAAGAACATACTGTTGACCAGACAGAGGAACCACATATTACTCAACATAGATGTTGAAATAAGGAAAAGACTTATAGAACGGTTAACAGAACATAGCCCTGTGAGAAGAATATTGCCTAATCAAACCCAGGCATGAAGACCGCCTGGTCATGTGATGCCTTACTCATGAGACACCAATAAATGTCGAGAGAGGGAGCGCCTGGGTAGTGAAGAGGTTTTTATGCATACTATGTAATGTTTTTGCACATTTTGCTCATATCAGCAATTCATTAAAGATAAGTAATGGCCTAAGAAATATATCTTCAATATTGAGAAATGTTGATTGATGTTATAGATCCGCTTTTAACTTATCACAACATAAAAGGCAAACCCTGAATCTGACAATTGCTTTCCTCTTTAGAAATAGATTTTCACTTTGACTGAAAGACCTTGTGCTTTAGTGCAGGGTTATATTCATCTTTACTGTTCCAGAAATGGCCCTAACCAGACAGACATCATACTCTGGCTGGACACAGAGATAAGGTTAATGGAGGACAAAGAACACTGTGTACAAAAAACACACTGAAGTTTCCCTACACTGACTGAAGAGGCTCGAGATGAGTGTGGTGACCGAAATATCACCCACAGGTCTGTTTTACTCTCAACACAAGTGGAATTAAATAGAATAATAAAAAAATGCTTTTCATTATACAAATAAAATGATATAAGGATGTTGGAATCGATGGGTAGGTTGGAAATTAGATCCTTCCTCAAGTGAAGAAGTTCAAGTATCTCTGGATCTTGTTCAGGTGTGAGGAAAAGATGGACCAGGAGACCGACAGGCAGATCGGTGCAGTGATGCAGGTTCTGCATCGGTCCATCGTGGTGAACAAGGAGCTGAGCTGAAAGGCAAAACTCTCGAATTACCAGTCAATCTACGTTCCTACCCTCACCTATGGCCATGAGCTCTAGGGAGTGCCCGCAGAGCAAGATCACGAACACAAGTGGCTGAAATGAGTTTCCTTTGCAGGGTGGCTGGCTCTCCCTTAGAGATAGGGTGAGTAGTTCGGTCACTAGGGAGGAGCTCAGAGTAGAACCATTGCTCGTCTGTATCGAGAGGAAGACCCAGGACACACTGGAGAGACTATGTCTCTTGGATGGCCTGGGGTGGCCTGGGGGTTCACCTGGACGTGCTGGACAAAGTTGCCTGTAAGAGGGAAGTCTGAGTCTCTCTACTTGTGCTGTTTCCCCCATAACCTGACTGGACTAGTGGAAGAAGATGGATAGATGGATGAATGGAGCCAAATCTAGATCTGACCAGATCATGTTCAGAAAAGCACAGATTTAATACCACCGATGATGACAGCAAGTGAGTTCCAGCTCTTTGGTTAAAAATAAACAAAAAACTCAAGGAATGAATGAACTTACACTACAGAAGGTCTTGGGCCAGTGATGGGTCAGGATCAGTTTGGTCCACATGTGTCTGAAATAGAGCAGAGAACAGAGACACGTTTGTTTTTTTTGTTTTTTTAATACTTAAGGAAAACGACAATGACACAAGCGCAATGAGCTGTGTGTTAATATAATATACAGCAAAGGTTCATTAGACCCTCTGCAAATCCAGTCGTTTCAACATATATGATTTTCTGTACTTACGGAGATGAAATCACAACGGCCGAGGACAGTGCTGCTGCCAGGCAGAATAGAAAGGCCAAACTGAGCCTCATCTCTGATCTGAGAAAGGGATAACAGCCAATAAACAGCTGATTGAACATCAAAGTGTGCAGAATTAGAAAAAAACATGTTTGTCCATGAAGAATGAATATGTGTATTTTTACAGTGAAATTATACATGATAATGATGATGACTATGTAATACACAAATTGTTGACTAAGACAGAAGAGAGCCACATGACCATGCTGACTAATAAACAGTGGTTTTAAGAGGAGGAAGTGAGCTGGATCTAAAAACTAGACAAAAAAGCAGTGACGTTTATCTCTTCAAAACAGACTGAACTTCCTTCTCAATAAAGGAAACCACAGCCCAGAAAACAACTTCCCTAACAAGGTTTTATACACTTCCTAGAAGCAAATAGACAGGAACAAAATATATCTTGATTATTACTTATAAAAAAAGCACTGACATATGTTTTAAGGTGGAGTAAAATGTTCTGCTCAGTGAAGACAGCTGACAGTTCAGGCTACTATCGAGTTAACGTGAGCCGACATGAACGAAATCAAATGCTTCAATAAATCACACAGTGGGAATTTAAGCTAGGAGCACTTTAAAATAACTTGAAATAATACTATTGGAAGTAACCTTACAGCTACGTTAGTGAATTACAGCAAACTAACGAGCCTCAACGTTCCAGAGAGCGTGAAACTGAACTCTTAACGTCAGCTCGCTTCAATTTAATCACATTTAACGTTTCAAACTCACCCCGTTTTGTCCCGGATATGTTGCAACAACAGGATTTACTGACTTTCGTACGTCTCACAGTTACCGGAGTCTGTTGCTGTCTGTTGTTTATGTCCTGCAGCCGCTTCGCTACCTTGTTTGCTCAGCCAATCGTCATCGCCGTTAGAGGTCATGCGCAGTCACGTGGCAAACATGGGTCGCTTGTTTTTATGCACGGACACTACCGGCTGCTCCTTGACCTGACGTCATTATATTGATGTTCTAAAAGCAGGCTGCTCGGCAATAGTGAACAAACGCCTCCATTTTTTTATTATATATATATATATATATATATATATATATATATACAATAATTTAAAGACAGTAGCAGCATACATATTCATGACTGCATGACACTGCAATCACAACACTATTTTTATGCTTTTGGAGAATGGAGAATGCACCTGATGTGAACAATCTGAAAAGTTTAACTTGATAAACAAACAGCCTTTGTGAGAACAAACTGTGTTATGTTAACAGAGAATGTCCGTTTTGACAATGCATTCCCTGAAATGACTTAATTCAATGAGATGTGAAAGGTGTTCCCATCAGTTTAGCATGATTATCATGTTTTTTTAGTTGAATACTGAATGATTCAGACATTTTACTTTGCAGAGTGCTCTGTACTGACGTTTCACAATTTCATTTTAATCAGATTAATTAAATGAATTGCCCAGGGATTCCTTTTAAATTAATGACTCATTATGAGTTGGCAATGTGTAGAATTAACGATGTCTCCAATATGTCTGTCTCCAAGGACTGCAGTGTTAAAATAGTAAAATGGAAGAAACAGAAATAGAACAAATTGTATGTATTGAACAGCAACATTTCTTTCATAGTTATTTCTTCCTCATTCAGCCTGATTAAATTATTTCTGGCCTACCAACTTCTCACTGGCTGTCAGCGATGTAATATACTAAAATTATCACTGGGCTTTAGTTACAGAGTGTACTACTGCATGACCAACAGAGGGCTCTTTTTGACCACAGACACAGTAGTCCTGTTACCATGCACATAAGAGATATTTACAACCACTATAAAAACTCATACATTGAGAAGTCCTCATTCATGCCCCCTGAAAATAAATGTTTGAAATAGAAAATCTGAAATGCTTCTATTTTTATCGCCTCTTTGGGTGCAACCATTGTTATGCTGATACAAAATCTCAACTCTTTTAACCAATGGAAAGCCAATGTCAATGGGAAAGACTATTGACATTGAGGATCTCATTACAATCATTATAACAATCCCAGTCAATGTCTAAATGCACATCTAGATCAATAGGTGGGAGTTCTTTAAGGACAAATAAGAACTGAGAGCAGTCTCTAATGAAGAATACCAAAGTGGGTACATAATCTTTAATATGGTTGTCTACAACACTTTACATTCTTTCAGATAGACTACCAATTCCAGAAATAATGGGCCTACCAGCTGGTTGTTGTGTTTTTTAATCATCAATTTTAGGTAAAACAACAATATGCAAGTAATATTCACAGCTCATTATGGTATTCCTCAGTTGGATTGTATTTTAGCTTTTTGTAAATGGATGTATTGAGAAGTCGCCTGAGAACTACAATTAATTAACTTTAACTACTTTGTTACCTGTTTCTTGGACATTATTTGACATGTGATTACATCTCCTATATCTGAGAGTGTAGGATGGTATCTGGTTGGAAGATCGGTGGTTCAGTTCTGCTTCAGTCTGTATGTCGATGTGCCCTTGAGCAAGGTACTTAACCACAAATTACTCCTGATGGCTGTTCTATCGGTGTGTGATTCTGTGTGAATGATTAGAGTCATTGGCAACTTGTATGGCGACCACTGCCATCTGTGTTTGATTGTGAGCTGTGAGTGGTTAAAAAGACTACAGAGGGGCTATACAAATGTAGTCCATTACTTAATGCAGTCCATTAAAACAAATGTCTGCCACACGGTCTGCCTTCAGTACCAGTCTATTTGTATTTTCAACTGGTCCTGCAGATCTTGAATGTGGCAGAAAACCAACACGACCCAAATATACCAGATTCTTATTTACAAGCTTTCTTGTTCACACTTCTTCATGTATTAACTCCACAATCCACCTCCTCACCACAAATCATGCTCTCTTTCCATTTTCCCAATGTGACGCCATGTTGTCCATCATATCATTTAGTCTCAGACGTGAAATGTGTTTTACTGCTCCTCCAGCATGTCAGGAATAGTCCAAGCTGTAACTGTACCTAGATTTATAAATAGGCCCTCTGCCTCTAAAAGTTCAACCTGCAACACAGTGTCTTAAGACGTTTTTGAGTGCAGATGGAGAATTATCTGAGAGATTTAGTATCGTCTAAAGTGCTGAGTGAAACAGCTAAATACAGTAGATATGATTTATGTTGCCTTTGAAACATGACAATTGATTGTCAGATTTTGAAGGCGTATGTTCAATCAACTCTGAAATGCTGCTTAAAATGTATTTTATTATTTTATTAAGTATGCCAATGAGGCATGGAAGAAGTTGAAATTACTAGCCAACTGTTAAAGCATTTTTTTTTCCTCACAGTATTGCTGCTTATTCTGTAGAGCTAAAAACACTACTAAATATGTGGTTGCATTCCCAGCATTGTTTAGATTAGCTGTGATCAGATTGATCAGATTATCAGCAATTATTCAGCATCAACTGTTGAGCTAACATACCAGAAACCAGCAGTTGGGCTAACATGGCTCCCACTAAAAACTGTAATCATCAAACTCTGTTAATCAAATAGTTGACCGCTTCTAGCAGCCTTGAGTCTTGAAGGATACTGGTTATATATAGGCAGCTCTCTCCTTAAAAGGCATTAGGGAGAGGCAGGTGGTGGTTGTGTTGGCCTGGTACTGTGTTTAGGCTGACTCCCAGTGGATTCAGGCTGACAACCAGGTCTCTGCAAAGGAAATCTCAAGGGGTAAGAAAAAGTATAATTTAATTAAATTTTTAACCTGCTTTTGTTCCAAACCTGAGTGTATAGGTAGGATCACTGTGATGGAGGGGTAGGAAGCAGATTACAGCACAAGCAAGGGATGTTGCATGGCCCCTAACCAGAGTTGATAATAAAGTGATTAATGATGTATCAATTATGAAGGACGTGTGGTGATTTAATTTAAATAAATGAGATAGCACTGTTTTGAGGATAATAACAGTAATTGCCTTGTCTTAGAAATGACATGATATAGACAGCTCTGTGCATGTTCATCATAGTAACACTATAATTGACTGAAATTGGCTCCCACTTGACAGTCACTTTTGGTAGGGACTCTTTGAACTGTCTCTACAGTGGACAAATTGCTGCTGTGTTGTTCTGGGATTTATAATATGTTGAGTTCATTTAAACGTGACCTCATACATAATACTCACTAACACTTAAATTAAATTCCTAAAGTTGCTTCATATATTAGCCATCGTTATTCCATTCCATTCCTCTTGCCACTAGTATTTCTTATCAAAATAGCAATTGTTTATTATCACATATATGAAGAATTTCTGGGATTTGTACAGTTATGGTTGAGAATCGCAGAGGTTTACGGTTACAGAGAGAGAGGCTTAGGTGTCATTTGGCAAGCATTTGTGCTGTTACAGTTTTTGCTGCACTGAGAGGAGAAGACACTGCTACTGTGGTGAAGGACTGATAGGACCAGATTTGTCTTGCCTTTAATGTCCAATTAACTGAGTTTAGTTTATCTTAATGGTTATTTTATTTGAAAGCACAAAGTCTTCCTTATTTTTTACCCTAAAGCACTTTCTGATATTTTCTCTAGACAGGTGCTATAGCCATACATATAACCTATTTATAAGGAACCACTGGGATTTAAGAAATTGTAATGTTATACCACTACTTTTTGTTGGATGTGCTTCTTTACTTGTTGTTAGACAGGGTGAAGCCAATAAAACCACAGAACATTTTCTATGAGGAATACACACAGCTTGTCGATTTATCATCTGAATTTGTATAATGATTCCTACCTGGAGTGATAATGACCTTTTTAATGGCAAATATTATACTTATGAAAGAGCATGAACATGTCGAAAGGGTAAAAGTCATTTTTGGACTCAGAGTTTACAGGACATGGGTGGTGTCATCTATCTGTTTGACTGGCTGCTGTGAGTTAAAAACGCTTTGGTGATAGCTAAGGTGACTCTGAAGCTAGGATGAGTGCTTCAGAGTGTGTGTGGAAACAGTAATGTCTTTGCCAGTGCTGCACGCTCTGGGGAATAAGTTCCTTCACAAATAGTTGATTGTTGAAAATATGCAAAAAGAAGTGTAAGTTGCTGACTATTTCAGTTTTTTGACCTTGGAGGCTTCATTAGACTCATGCCAGACAGCAGTGAGCTAGCCAAATGTCTTTAGTAATGCATTTGAATGATGATGACTAGGAGGCAGACCTGTCAATGGATATGGCCGCGTGTGGCAGTGTTTCCCTTTCTTTGTTTTTTCGTGCCAGTAGGGACATCATTTGTGTTCATAACTGACATTATGAATTCACCACAAATGATGTTGCTAGTGTAGAGTATGGCATGGGAATAATATAATCTTGTATCATGAGTAATCTTGCAATGTTCACATTTAGTAACTATATTGTTTAATTAACTTTTCCTTTAAGTAGAAAAAATACAATTTCCAGTCACCCATTGTTAATGAAAATGCTATGACTGTTAGTACTGAATTTAAAGCTTTCAGCAGCTGTACTGTCAGTTATTGATTATATCCATTACTGGTCCAACAATACAAGTAAAAACAATCTACATCCATGCTGTTCGTCATGTGCATGGACATGTGTGTCAACGTGTCTTTAAATCAGTTTAATGTCTTCTTGTCATTCCTGAAGCTGCCACTGTTCTTTGTGTATTTTTGTGTGACTGTGTTGCCAGGTCCATGTGTTCAATTTATCTTCTTTTTGGTAGACGGCTGGGAAATACATTGAATTGTCCATTATTATTTTTTTGTTTGAAACAGCCCAAGAAGCTCATCAGAAGACTTAATTACCTCTTTTTTGTTTACATTTGTCTTAGCTACATTGCATCTAAATTCTGACATCCCTTTGAAAATTCCTTTAGCTTTGTGTATGTTGGTGTCACTGTGTTGCTGGTCTGTTGTTAGTGAAGATCCACTGTACTGTATTTCTATATCCGTCTGTGTGTGTGTGTTGCTGGTCCAACAGGTCAGTATCCACAGTGTCGCCATGTCGGTGTGGAGCAAACGTGGAAGTTACAACCACGCCTACCACCACAAACAAAGCCAATATGTGGTTAAAGAGTACAGCAGGTACAGCATATGCTCTGATGCCTATTCTAACAAACTTATACTAAAGCATATACAGCACCGCAGTAGTCCACTTGTTATTACTAATGGTAGTGTTGTAACAATAGATTTTTTTTGTCATCAGCAAACCTGCAAATTCAGCCACATAAGTAGAAATATAGAACATACAGCAACAAAAACAAAAGAAAACTTGAAAACTATAGGTTTTAAAACCCTAGGGTTTTATCTTTTTAACTTCAGACTTTTATTATTGGCAACATTAAGCAGAGTCTAAATTAGGTCCGCTGTTCATGGTAACTTAGTGCTTTCTGGTTAGTCAGCAATCATAAAACAACCTAATACGCTCTGTTTAAATATTTAAATGTATGTGCAATGATTGTATGTAATACTGACGGCTTGCATTAGGAAGCCGAGGGAGCAAAACGGCTCTGTATTTGCATTTAATAATAGTTATAAATTGTTTTTATAGGTGCCATTTTCTGCACTTTAGGATATATAAAATACAATAAAACTATACACAAAGTTACCTAAGATATTAAAAAGTCAGGGAAAAATTAGACAGTGCAATTGAAACCAGGTGGAACAGACAGACTAAAACCATCAGTCTGAAAACGAGGAATGAATGTATATTTCTGAGATAAGGTGATACTGAGTTCCAGAGGTGGGGGACAGAGTGGCTGAATGCTCTGGTGGTGAGGGACAGTCAGATGAATAGAGGCGGAAAATCTGATGGAGCGAGAGGGTGTGGGAACCTGACAGATATGGAGCAATGACATGGGTAAATGTTACCACGAAGACTTTAAAATCAATGAAAACTTTAGCAATTTTTATTAATAAAGCGGTTAGATGCCAAAACTGGATTGGCTTTACCAATTTGAATGTAGGCCTACTTTGTTCTCTATGAAGCTATGAAGTTTATTTATGAAAAAAATAATATAGGATTGGGAATTAGCATGTGAAATACAGATAAAATCAGAGTATCACCACTTTCTATGTAACAAAATGGCAATTGTAACTTTTGCAATTCAACTGTCCTACATTTTGGGTAAAATATCTTCCACAGATGACCTGTCACACAATGTTAGTGGTAACTACCCTATGTTGAGTCACCGTGTGTGTTTATGTGTGTTTTTGAGTATGTGTGATTTGCTGTGTTTCATGTTTTCACTCACCATTTTAAAGATCTTCTTGCTGCTTATGTTTTCTTGATTCTTTTTTTTATGTTTTCTAATATGCATTTTATCAGCACACAAAACTGACACTTGGACTACTTGCTCTTTTTAACAAAGGGTTCATTGTCAAGTTTTTTCTAATACAATGGTCTTAATCCAGCTCATATAGAGCTAACTTCATCACTGATTTCCATCTTTTTTTAATCTCAAACTCAAAATGTTAATATATGAAGCTTGTGTGTTTTGTGTACTGAACAATAACTGATTTATAAATCTGATACAGATAAAATGTACATGAATATAAATGACTGAGTGTACTTTAACACAATGAAGGATATTGTTATCTCTCCTTTAAATATAATCTAGGTGTCTAAAAAGTGAAAAAATAAATGATGTCTCTTGTTTTCACATTGGCATAGCCATGGTCCTTGAGCATACTAAAATTTACTATGTACTTGTTTTATCAATTACTGCAAACCTCAAATACTTAGCACTTGCCAATACCTTGGCAACCACAAAAAACTACGTCATCGTTTTTGGTTTCACCTTCCTTTCTTAATTGCAACATTTTCCCTCTTCTTATCCCCACACCAACCGCTTTGTCTGTGACTATCAGAAACCGCAGCTGTGGATATATAGTCCAGGGGATTAGCTTTCATGATCCTCTAGACTTTCTGGACTGCAGGGCACACCCCTGTATTTCTAAATGGCATGGGTGTAATGAGTTTAGGCCTGATGGCTTTATAAACAACAGCGCTGAAGGACACAGAGCTTCCCACCTTTAGCTCTGTTTACGCTCTAGCTCTCAGGCAACAAGCCAAATGGCAGCTCTGGGGAAGTCTGTCATGGTTTGGGCTGTCAATGGTAAAATTCGCTGAATATGGAGTTCGTCTATGTACAAAAATAGGGAATATCGCAGCAAATAAACAAGGAGGGTAAAGTGAGTAATCTTTGCCTTCAATGCAGGTCATATATGTTTGTAAACTGCATTTTTGGTGCACGCAATGTTGTGCAGACAGATAATATCCCCATCTAAAGCTAATTTGGGTCACCCTTTAAAGCATAAATCACCAAGTGTCTGTCCAGAGGGCACAAGCAAAAATGGGGGCATGTCGTATACACCATTACTGTAAGGTGATATAAAAATAATTGTCATTTTAAAAAAGCCTTTTTTTTCTTTGATGTCAGTCATGTGACCCCCATAATGACATTTTTCTTAAGCTGCTGTCTCTTCTTGCCTCATACAGGGGTCAGAGGTGAGAGTTTGTTGAGAGTCTGCTGTTTAAGGTCATGTGTAGTCAGGGAGGCTTTACTTGGACCAAGTTCACACCATTTGTGCTCTGCTTTGGCGTCATGACAACAGTTGTGATTTGTAATCCTTATGCTGTTGGCACTGGGCAGGCACTGACCTCTAGCCACATCACTTTCCAAGTCATTAACTTTGTGGACGGTCAGTTTGGAAAGGAACACACTGACACGCTTCATTTTTTTCCCTCAAAAACCAGATAGTTCTTGTAAATGTATGAAAAAATAGAATGTGTGACATCTTAAATATTTTGAATGTAATATAGCATTATGATATGTGTGTAATAACTACAGTACATATTCACAATCACATATTTATAGGAACTTCTATTGTCATCTTATGTTCAAGTAAAATATTTCATGAATGGATCTGGACTTAACTTCTTGTCTGTCTTTAAGCTCTAAGGCGATGGAGGAAAGATATGAGCACAAAACCCACACTCTTATCCAGGAAGTGGTAAGAAACTATGAATCTCCCCAATCCAGACTGTGTAAAAAGGGAAAAGGTATTCAATTATTGATGTATTTAATATGTATTGATATTCTTGGTTGTCTGTTTAGGTAAGGACTAAGCTGGGCCAGAAATATGTGCGTGAAGAGCCCATGATCAGGGGACCAAAGTTCCTGGTCAGACTCAGGTCTCACACCGTGTATGAAAACAGTTCCATCAAACTCTCCTGTACTGTTGAGGGCTTCCCCATGCCCATTGTAAAGTGGTAAGTAAAAAAAAAAAAAATCTCACCTAGTAATCTCATAATTTCTCACCTCATTGAAGATAGGGGTGGACTATGGTCTCGCTTAGACATGATATAAGTAATCTTAGTAATAATAATTTTAAAAAAGTGTATTTCCCTCTCCTTTAGGTATAAAGATGGCGTGATCTTGGATATATCTTCTGGAAGGTACCTGACTGGAGGCAAAAGTGGAATGTATACTCTGGAGATTCCAAGGTAGGAAACTAACAGACTACAGAATAATTTGATGTAAACCATGTAGGTTTAAAACCTATAAAACAAAATGTTTGGCAAATGTTTAATGCAGCTACACTGAGACTCTTTGAATCTTTGAAGGAATCTTGTCCATTTAACTTAGTTTGTTATTCCACACTGAGAATTCCTGATAAAACGGATCAGAAATAAAACTTTTCTCTGAAGTAGTTATCCGTTTGGACCACTGACTGGCCCACTCATCTGCCCCAAGATTACATCAAGAATTATGGTAATAGAGTAATAACGGCAGAATCAGCTGACTGACTGTGTGCGTCGGCTGTGTGATCACAGACAGGGGAACGTATCCTTCGCCCTCCAGTCTTAGGAAGCTCAGCTGTTCAAGTGCTGACCTCAGTGCTACGTGATCCTCCAGGATTTTTTTTGAAGTCATCACTCTCTCCTCGGCTCTAATCACGTTCAGCTTCTGTGCGATAGTTACTTTTAGTGCAGCCAGCCATCAAGTTCACTCATTTTATACTTTAGAGAACATATTCCTCATCAACTATCAGCTTTCTGTATAGTGACTAGTCTGAAAGTCAAAAAAGTGGTCTACGAAACCACCAAGTGTTAAGCATAAAATATAGCAGAATGGAATGGTCAGAATGACTGCTACCATGAAAGGATTGGGATAGTATTCAAGATTTAAAAATAGGCTGGAATACCTTAGCCTCTAAGCCTTAAAGGATCAAGCTCTTTTGAATTTCAAATTACCACCAGTTTGTGGTAATTTAGATCCAGGCCCATGGCTGAGAACAAAAAATGCAGAATCCCTACCCTGAATATGTCAGTCCGCTTGTAGATCCATACATCATGACAATCCTGTACACACACCCCCACTCTGTGCCTCTTTAGCTGATTTATAATTGACACAAGGGGGTTAGCAGCAGTCCTGCTATTTGATATATGCCAGTTGATATAACAACCATAGCTTATCTACATGATTTATTGCTTTCACTTGATCCAACATGTCGGAGGTGCAGCTCAGCCACAGGAAAATCATTGCATGAATGTTGCAGCATTACATTTGAATGTGAAATATGTATTTTTTGTGTGAAAAGGTCTTACAAACTGGTTTGCTTATGTTTGAGAAGACTTGTTATTTTATATGAACAGAACACAGTATTATGACTAATGCCAGATCTTGGACCAGCATTACTTCATTAATCCAGAATATGTCAGCTATGATCAGACTGGACACTAGCTTCCCGGAACATCTGACATTGTTGTAGTTTGTACTGTACATGTGAATAGGGCTTCACTCAGTTTCCACTTTGCCTAGAAGTATTTCAGTACTTTCCTATTTTATAGCAGAAAAGTAGGATTTTATAGCAGATCCTCATGGATACATATCATGTATTTGCTAGGTCACAAATTTAAAATTTAAATGTAATGTAATTTTAAATTTAAATGTAAATATTGCTCACATTAACAACCAGGACTTTTCTCTTGTTTCTTTCTCTAATTAGGTTTGTTTATAAGAAACCCTTTGCTCAAAATACAATGACAGTCTCCTAATAGTAATACTGACATTGATTATTTGTGTTTTTATAGATGCACAACTGATGATACCGCCATGTACACTGTTATGGCTGGTAACCTCCATGGACAGGCCTCTAGTCAGGCCTCTGTTATTGTCAAGAGTAAGTCCATCTATCTCATTACTTTGTGTCTTCCAGCTTGTAATACTAATCGTTTTCTGTGCACAGAACATTTAATGGTGACTCCCTTAATGACTTAGTATCATTTGTATAAGTAAGAGTTGTAACAGCTCCAGTGACTGCTCAATTTACAGTATCTTGAGTTTCATCCTTCAACTACCTATATGTCATCACATTCAGCTGAAGCACTTTGAGGCTGTCAGTTTTCCATTACTCACCTCTATTATTATCCACTTGTTAATCTACTTGTTGAGTAACTATTTATAATGATAATGTAGCGATAATGTTTTTTTTTTCTTTAATCATGTAGGGTTCAGACAGGAGGAGGAGTCCTGTTCTTTTGCATGGTTGCCTTTCACCGGTAAGTAGCACAATTACCTGAATGGATTTGCCTTTTTAGGCTGCAAAAGATATCACTTTTATAGAAGTGTGTTAAGTGGCAAGATGCCCTTGTTCCTATTCCTGTCTCTTTGACATTGTCTTTTTTTATTCCTTCCTCCTTTTTCCCAGCTGGCTTGCTCCCTGAAATCAATTTCACTAAAATCAACATCACTTTTGTGGATAAGTTTGAACCAGTGTTTGCTGCTGAAGGAGGATCAGCCACTCTGACTGCTACCATGTCCCTGGAACCTAACCTGGCTAACCTGCAGCCTGAGGCACAGTGGTATAGAGATGGTAATTGTTATAATGTGGCATTTTATGACAGAGTAATTACTCGGTAATTGCTAGTAATATGTAGAGCCTGTCAGTGTGGCTACCAAACCCAATCTAGTCCACTTGCAGCCAGAGGCACTGCAGTGGAAAAATGGGAGTATGTTACGGACACCATGTTACTGCAAATTAATTATACTGAAAGTAGTTAAACAGACTGATTAATGAATAATATTCTTTGCACTTTGGTTAAAAAATCATTTGTAATAGGTTCATCTATTTTATGAATCACAATTCACATCACATGTATGATTTGTATGATATATATATGTATATAAATATATATATATATATATATATATATATATATATATATATATATATATAAGAATTATGTAGGAAGTCATGCTATTTTCAGGAGCCTGTATGTCTTTGTCTCTTTTCCAGAAACTCGTTTGTTTGATTCTAAATGGGTGAAGATTGTAAATGGCAGAGGAGTCTCCACCTTGACTCTTCCAAACCTCTACAAAGATGATGAAGGCCTGTACACGCTTCGCATGGTTACTAAAGGAGGAACTGCAGAACATAGTGCCTTTGTTTCTGTTGAAGGTGAGAAGTTGATAACTTGAAATCAAACCATTCAGGTTTGATTGTAATTGTAATGCTTTACAGGTTTATTTATTTTTGATTTTACATAAGTCTATTTCCATATTCATGCCACTCATTATAATTATGTTTATTTACTTGCATTATGGTTACTAAAACAATGTCACTGTGTCACTTCCTGTGTAGATGGTCCACCCCCTGTCCCTAACGCACCTGGTGCTCCTATGGACATCAAGATCCATGATGCCAATAGAGACTATGTCATTACGTCATGGAAGCCTCCAAATACCACCACAGAGGGCCCAATCCTGGGATACTTTGTGGACAAGTAGGAGTTACTGATAAACACGATAAATAGATAAACAGTCCAACAGAAAGACAAAGAGATAACTGTAAGTCATCAGATAAAGTTGTCTTTCCTTTATCTTTACACAAAATAGGTTATTGTCTTTGGTACAGGCAATCCTTCCATTTTCTCAATTTATGTTGCCATGGCCATGGGATAAAAAATACAGTTCTGTTGTTTTTTTATATTGTTCTATGTTTTGGATACATGTACATACATATACAACACACTATTTTAATTCGAAAAAATTATTACACTGGCCTGAATTAGGTCATAATATGGGAGAAACAGAAGGCAGGAAAATTACCTGTACATCAAACATATTTCAAATGTTGGAAAATTGATCAAACTGGTTCTGGATGAGGTGAAAATTGAAGCCTTTGTTACAGGATGAAAGCAAATATGTGATGGTAATGAGATCAAATTATTCAAAAAATTGAAGTTTTTTGCTGGGAGTTAATGGGGGATAAAAAATGTCCAAGTGGTATATTTTTTGCACACAGTGTATTAAAGAAATATTAAAAGGTTCACAGTCGAATTCCAAGGTTATACCAACGAAATCCCCCTTGCTAAAATTTATGGGATATCAACAATTGGCCCAATATATCGGCAAGTACAGAAAAAAAATACAAAATAAAAAGACTTTTCTTATTTTTTTCGATAGCTAGTGAAGGACTATAGTAGTAATTCTTCTGATGCATTTATTCATACTGTATAATTGTGTGAATTATACAGTACATCCAATTATAAATCATTGTATGTTCATGCCTCAGTAATAATCACTATAATTATCAAATAACCTACCTTTCCCTAAAATACTATTTTCCAGCTTCCTTAATTCATGTGCTGTTAGGCAGGTGACTTGTTGTAGCCATCAAAACATGAACTTCTTAATGGTATAGCTAATGTGTTTATATAGGCTTTTCTTCCCTCAACTCCTTTCCTTTTCCTTCTTTTTTCATCTTCATTTAGATGTGAGGTTGGAACAGACACCTGGACTCAATGCAATGATCATCCCATAAAGATCTGTAAATATCCAGTGTCTGGGCTGTTTGAAGGACACTCCTACTACTTCAGAGTCAGAGCTGTCAACTCCCACGGAATCAGCAAACCGTCCCGCATGTCTGATCCCATCGCTGCGCTGGACCCTACTGAGTTTGAGAGGCTCCATGGTGGGTGTAACTCGATTAGTATAGAGAAATGACATCCTTGCCTTTTTATGTTACAGTTTTGAAGACTTGATACATGGCATATAGTTTGCGACATAGCAAATGTCACTGCTGTTTTTGTATGTTTGGAAGAATTTCAGTTTGTCACATTATCAGATCAATAAATATCTGGTTTGCTGTTTTGTTTCACTGCTTTGTGTCACTTACTGAATATAATATGTTGTATAGGAAGTTTTGTTGCTTGTAGGACTTAAATGCCTTGCCACATTTTACTCACTGTTAATTCTGATAGTTTACATTTTTTTATTTGTATGTTTTTAGGGGCCATTTTACAAAGCAAACGACAGAATGTATTGAATGTCTAACAACTTTGCTTCATTGAACAAACTTTACAAGCTTTATTGGACTGTACTACATGTAAGGGAAGCTATTCATTTATTTTACATAATGTGACCATTACATGATACACTGTCCTTAGTCAGTGCAGTTAAATATTTTACATAATATTTGTTTACATGATGTGACCCAGAGTAATGTTATCATGCTTGTATACTGGTTTGAACCAGAGATTAAGAACATAAGAACCACATTTATCCATATTTCTATCTGAACTATGAAATGACTTTTAACATTAACCCGATGGTTATGTGTGTTTTTATTTCCTTTTTTCTTATTCTTCTGCAGCCAAAAAACTTGGAGGAAAACTGGATGTTGTGCTGTATCATGATGAATTTGAGGGTGGGCTTTTAATTGCAATTAATACATTCATATATAAAAATATATATGTATAGATATATGTAGGAGGATGTATTTAATCATCTCTGTGTGTATTTGTCTATGTTTCTGTTTAGATGAGGGAAAGCCTCCAGGTTCTCCATCAGGAATCCATGCCTCAGAAACAGACAGGACATATGTTGTTCTGAGCTGGAAGGCCCCTGCTTATTCCGGCAAGACTCCCATGTGGTATTACATAGAAAGGGTAAGACTAAGACACATTACATTGCCACCTAAGCTGCTTTGAGAACTACACTGCACCTAGTGCCTGTAATGAATAATCTTCTGTGTTCAAATGTCCCTACTTACAGTATAACTCCAGTGTAGTTCGAAATAAAAAAGGCTGTGGGCTTGTGTGAAAAATCATGTTACTCCTCATATATACACATATACATTAGGCCATATTTAGACTGCACTATAACAGTCATAGCGCCCAAACACAATTGTAATTGCTACTTTCCACCACACAAGTGTCAATTACACGCCCGGCACCCACACTGTGTAAATAGCAAATATAGTTGCACTCATTCTTCCGTCGGTGGGTGGGTTGCAGGCGGGTTTCAGCGCATTAACAGCACAATGATAATTTGAGACAGTCTAATGCTGTGCGATAAACCCATGTGCATAAGACCAAAAGCAGTGTGTTTGGTGTGAGTTTAGTGAAAGAAACTAAACTGTTGGATCGGTGAGTGAAGAAAGTACCCAAAACAACAGTATCCTGTCTGATTGACTTTAATACAACTTGACTGATCTTTAATAAACCCAGGCTACTGCCTAATATGTAGCACAAAATATGATTGCGTGTGTAGTCATGATTTACTTGTCTCGTGTTTCTGTGTCCCCACAGAGCATGGCAGACAGCGATGCATGGCAGCGTGTTAACACTCAGGTCCCTATTCGTTCTCCCCGTTATGCCGTCTTTGACCTATCAGAGGGCACAGAGTACAAGTTCAGAGTTTTGTCAGCCAATATCTATGGAGTCAGTGAGCCGTCGAAGCCGACTGGACGTATTGAAACTCAGGAACTCAAAGGTCTGTTTCTCTCATTTTGTTTTCATCAATACCCAACTGTGTTGAATTTGACTGTTAACTGTTATTGCAACTGTTTTGGTTGTCCTCAGGTGTGCCATCAGCTCCCGGTCAGGTGATCGCGACCAGAGAAACAGACACCTCTGTCCTCATCCAGTGGGCTCCTCCAAAGGAACCAAACAATTTGATTGGCTACTACATTGACCAGTGTGTGAAGGGGTCCAAAGACTGGACCTCAGCCAACCACAAACCCCGCAAGAACGCTAAGTATGTTTATTTAGAGGCACAAATCCCAGATCCCACATCTCAATGTGTATCTTTGATTTCTGGTTGCATCGTAGCTAGAGGTGATGTTTTACTGTGTGTTACGCTCTCTCTTCAGGTTTGTGGTTAGTGGTCTGACCAAAGGAGAAACCTACGTGTTCCGTGTCCAGGCTATCAATGAGATTGGACTTAGTGATGAGTCTCAGGAGTCTGCACCTCTGACTGTCAAGGCTGCCCTCAGTCAGTATTACCATATTTATGATGATTATTATCTACATTTTAAATATGGTGTATCTTTTCTGATGGTGTTGAAGGTGTTATTGTTGACATTCTCGAGTGTTAATTTTAATGCTTCCTTTTCAGCCACCCCTTCTGCTCCTTACGACATTGCTTTGCTGAACTGTGATGGACATTCAATGGTTCTGAACTGGAAGAAGCCCCTTAAAACTGGAGGGGCAAACATTAAGGAATATTATGTGGATAAGAGACGCAGTGGAACAACCACATGGAGGGAGATTAATATCAAACCATTCACAGAAAGAGTTTATAAGGTAGTGTCTCTGTTTAACATCGTAATTTGTTTTCTTTAACCGAACCATTCCTACTCACAGGAGCCAGTCTGATGGCGAACATAGACAGTTATATAACTATCACATAGACAGTTATTCACATTGCTGTAAGAACCACTGTAAGCTGGGAGTAGCAGCCCTTTTTTTTCTTCGATAATAATGCTTGGCATCTTAGTGATATTGATAACGTTATCATTGACAGGCAGAGGGCTTGACAGATGGAGCAGTCTATCAGTTCCAGGCGTATGCAGCCAACCTCGCTGGCCTTGGACCAGCTTCCAAACCCTCAGCTGACTACACCTGTAAGGCCTGGACTATGCCTGAACCAGGTTAGTAGCTGTTCTCTCCTGACTGACTTGGTTATTAAGAAACTTTAGAATATGCCCACAAAAATATGAAACCTATCCAGAAGGATATATAACTCATTAGTATCAATCAATCAATCAATCAATCAATCAAACTTTATTTATAAAGCGCTTTTCATACATATAAAATGTAGTACAAAGTGCTATACAAGTTTAAAACAGCCCAACCACCCCCAGCCCAATCCAACAAACCCCATGCCCCACAACTCTCTCTCTCTTCCACACACACACACACACACACACACACACACACACACACACACACACACACACACACACACATACACACTAGCTGAGTACAGACACGCTGGCTGAACGCCACAGTTCAGGTGCAACCAAACCATGAGCAGGCAGAGGACCCATGACACTGCAGCGGAGGACCACCACAGAACCATGGATCCCCCACCCACCCCGACCAGTGGCCCCATGAGAAGTAGTATCCCAATCCTGAGCCTCCAGCACAGAGGGCAAACACTGAGGAAACACTGGATGGATGGAATAAAAAAATTAAAAAAATAAATCATATAATAACATTAAAAGCTAAAATGCACATGTAAAACATGTGGGTCTATAGGTGGGTCTTGAGCCTGTTTTTAAAAATGTTAACGCTCTCTGTGGCCCTCAGTAATAATAGTAATAGTAATATTATTAGTCATAACTAGTTAGTTTTTTCCTGTGGTACCCAGGATTAGGTAACTGTTAAAAGGGATTCAAACAATGAGCATGTTTTTTTTAAATGTCTCTCTGGTTATGTTTCCTTTAGGTCCTGCCTATGACCTGACGTTCTGTGAAGTGAGAGATAATTCAATGGTGGTTGAATGGAAGAAGCCTGTCTATCTTGGTTCTGGACCAATCACTGGTTACCATGTTGAGTATTCTAAGAAGGGCTCTTCTGACTGGACTAGGGCCAACGAGAAAGCAGTCAATCACCGCTTCTACAAGGTGAGGGAACTTGTAATATTAATTTTTTATATTTATGATTATTGAGGATTCATTCATCAAATATTTGTCATAATGTGGGAAAAAAGCCTCTTGGCCAGCAACTTATTAAATAATTGTCAAATACAGTTTTTATTATCTCAGTAGGTAGCTTTACTGTGTACAATTGTGAAATTATTGTGAAGTAAGAGGATGGTGGATACTGTTGTCCTTGAACGTTTTGTTTCCTTTCAATCTTCTGTAGCAGTGCAATTTATTGCCATGTTGTACAATAAATGCTGTGAATAGTCAACTGTGTGACACTGACATCTAGTGGATAAAGTCAATTACTGTTGTTGTTTGAGGTTTTTGGCTTTAAAATGAACATTTTTCTTTTTTTTTTGTGGTGACCTGTCTCATATGTGACACTGGTGAGGCATTTGATTGATAGAAATAATGCCAATAGTATGCAATGGTTGAGTAAAACATTGGTTGAAAAACAGAACTAACAAAATGATAATACAATTAAAATTGAGCTTAATTTATTCTAAAAAAAATATTATTATAATAATATAATAATATTATTATTTTCCTTAAAAGAATCAATTTCTGATGTTGTTGAAAATGTTAATGTTATAATATTAAAATAACAATCATGCTTCCTGTCAGATTTGTCCAAACTGATGATTAACATCTGTATAGAGGATACCATATCATCTTCTTTTTATTTCTTAGGTAAAAGGTCTGGAGGTGAACACTAGCTATGTTTTCCGTGTGCGTGCTGTGAATGCTGCAGGAGTGGGGATGGCTTCAATGGCCTCTGACCCCATGACTGCCAAGGCTGTGAAAGGTAACATTTACTCAAAGACAGGAGATATTAGGAGTTATATTAACATATTTAATTACTGATTCCTTTCTCCAAATCTCTTTGTATTTTAAAGTGACTTAACAGCAACACATAGGTTTGTCTGGTTTGTTTGATGCATTCTTTTTGAAAGAGATGGAAACACTAAGGTTTGAAATTTGAAAAAACTACCTTATATGTGTAATTTTTAGAAAATTATATGGGTGCAGCATACAAATGATTGCTTTGTGTCTGGGCATTCAAGGTTCCCAGGAGGTGTCCTGCGCCGTGGATGCGAAGACAGGCGACATTGTTCTGTCATTCGAGTCCTGCCAAATGAATGACGATTCTCAGTTCATCTGGAAGAAAGATTATAAAGAAATCACAGATTTCTCCAAAGGAATAGTGGTTAAGAACGAAGGCAACCAGTGAGACCCCAACACACATACACAGTACAACCAGGTCACAGATTTTGAAATTTTAAATGGTAAACATCTCTCTGTTTGTATCTGTCTCTCTGTGTCTCTTTTTTGGCCTGCATCGTAGCTCTAAGCTGATTTTTAAGAATGCGGATAAAGAAGACTTTGGGGCTTACTCTGTTTCGGTCACCAACACCGCTGGAGTTTCTTCCAGCTATACAATCACTGCTGAAGGTACGAATTGAATCATAATCATAATGGTTGTCTGTGTGGCTCTGGAGCTTAGCCAAATAGCCAATATATATATAAGTGTTACATACCAGTACCTAATTCGAAATTCAATCTGTTACCGAAATTAATGCTTTATTTTCAATGATATCTAATCAAATCACATTACTGTTGACATACTCATGTCACTGGAATCTTTGAAACCTTTTGAATCTTGTTCTGCATTTACATAACAGTATACATGTACTTGTTTCATTCATATGTTAAAAAGCAGTAACATGCAAATGTTTTTCAGATCTTGATCATGAAAGTTTGAGCAGCTGTACTGCAACATCCAGTTGTTCAAGGACTTAAACAAAATTCAAAAGGAAAATATGTATTGGAGAGCTGAGGCACTGTGTAGGATGAAATAAAGATGAAAGCAATGAGACTGCTTAAAAACGATCACACTGGCACATAGGCAAGAAATGATTTCATTATATATCTGATGAATAATAGCAGGGCATATTGCTCACATTATTTCTCCAAGCTTGGGGCAGTGTTTGTGTTTAACACCACATCTTCATAGCAAGAGCTTTCTATCCAAAAAGTTTCACAATATTTGTCTTGCTATTGCACCAGTACGCTACCAGGCTATAATATGTTATTCAGCATGTCTTACACTGATTGCTTCCAATTTGGCCTACAGTTTTTTTTCAGCCTAACTTACAATAACTCCTAACCTGTAAGCTTACATAGTTCCATTTATTCCGCTTACATCATCGGGAGTCGGGAAGGCTCTGATAATATGAAATGTTAACTCTTAATGAAGTTTTTGTGAATTGCTTGTTTGCGCCCACAGCTGATTTTTTTTAATGAGATGTTTCTGTGTTTCAGAGTTGGCAAAGATGTTGGCACTCAGCTATGAAATCAGACACCCAGGTAGGTACCATTGGCCAACTCTTTCGTTCCCTCATGAATAATATCTCTCTTTGTCCCTTTTAATCTATCTTCCCTACACTTTCCCCATGTTTTGTCTTTAATCTGTCTTACCTACTTGCTATTTTTCTGTTTCTCTCTTTCATACCATCATTTCTTTCTGACTCTCTTTGAACTCTTTGAGCATATTTCTCTTTTTATTTGATCCAAAAACAACTCTTACCTGCTTTTGCATCACCTGCCTAACCACTATTCACCTCTGCTGTTTTTTTTATTTTTTTATTCCTACCTGACTTTGCTTTCCCCTCTCCTGTCCTCTCCCTAATGAATTAAAACAATTTGAATACACAATTAGCTAAGTGTAATAATGTTTTTGAACCCATAACCTTCATTTCTCCCCTGTGTTTCCTACCTCTAGTCATCCCACTGAAGACAGAGCTGGCCTATAAGATTTTGGAGAGAGGCAGAATGAAGTTCTGGCTACAGGCAGAGGAGATTTCGTCCAATGTCACCTACAAATTCTTTCTCAACAACAAGGAATTGTCTGGAGCTGATGTAAGCACTGTGTTTTTATGGACAGAGACTCGAATATTGAATTTTTTTGTTGTTGTTTAAGATGTATGTTGATAATGATTCAGTCTTCTTAATCTTGTAACATCATACAAGGTCACAGTAAAGAGGCATCTATATACACAAAGCATATATGATGCTGTTCTATAGCATGAAAAACTAACAACTGTCAAACTGTCTCTCTACAGCCCAACAAGATGGGTCATGATGTGTCTACAGGTATGATTGAATACATCTTGGACCAGGTCACTGAGGAGTGTGAAGGGACATTTACCTGCCAGATCACAGATGGAGGAGGCAAAGGCCAGAGTTCACTGGTTCTGATTGGAGATGGTAAGAGAAGCAACGTCTAACTGAGCCTCAATAATCACTATCAGTATCTTTAGTGTCTCCCTAACCTAGCTGCAGATACCCTGTTCACTGCAAAGCCAACTGAGTTTAACAACCTGGCAAATCTATCTATGTTTTTCATTCTGTTTGAGCTATTACAATTGTTTTAAACTGTTAAATATAAAAAAAAGTGAAAAATTGAGGTAAGAATGAATAAACAAAGCTCACAGAGACATATTCAGTATATAGTAACAGATATGTGCTGTGACTGCCTGCGTCTGTATGTAGACCTATTGCATCTCTGCATCTCTGGTACAAAAGGCATTATGCAAATGTATGCATTTGATGAATATATACGTGGCTTTAAAGCAGGCTGGGAAATGAGCACCAGCCACCAGACAAAAGCTGGTAAAATATGAAAGTGGCTGGTAGATTTCAGGCACAAGATAATGATTCACTATTGAGTGGCTGGTAGATATTCCCATTTTAATTAGTTATAAGTTAAAAGTTAATTTCCCACCCTGTTTTACAGCAGTTATGTATGAAGGACACATTGAGATTCGAGTTGAATTATTATTCCACTTTCATACAGGAGGCCATTAGCTAGCTAATCCACTGAAAGAATCTACAGCGACTGCACTTTGATCTTTTAATTATTTTCTGTTTATGTGCATCTGTATGTGCACACAGCTTTCAAGGCAGCGCTGGCTGAGGCTGACTACCAGAGGAGAGAGTACATCAGAGTCAAGGAGGGTAAGGAACATAAAACAACACTCGTTTTTAAGCTTGTATGAGCTGCACTCTACTTAGTCTGAGACCAGCAGAACACTATGTTGCCTGGGATACAACTGTTTTAATCAATGAGAATACAGGACCGAAGAAGACCAGCATTACTTAAACTGTGAGGAATCCGAAAAACTTAACCTAAATGTTTCACTTCACAATAAAATGTTTTCCAAATTAAGATATTTATTGAAAAGAATGGCATGGATAAAATAATCCACATAATAGTAGTTTGCATTGAATAGTTTGAGGCCATATTTGATTCATGCAGGAGGAAGTAAGTGAATTTTATATAATAATAAAGGCCCACAAGTAATTTATTTTATGCTTATTTCTTTTCCCTGGGCTGTTCTCTCTCATCTCTATCCACCACAGGGCCCCACTTCAGTGAGTTCTTGTCCCTTCATGTTGGAGATGACTGCTCTGTCACTGTGATGTGCAAGGTAATCACTACCCAACTCAATAATAATTGAATGTTTATGCTTAAAATAAACAAAAGGGTAACTCATGGACAGCTTATTAGTTGTTCTACAAAGAGTGAGAGCCGCATCGACAGTGCCGAGTTACTTATCACACTGTCAGTATTCTGTCTTGGCTTTGTAAACAAGTAGCAAATCAATAAAACTATTTAGCAATTAAAGTATTGTATTCCTCAAGAGAATCTGAGACAGATGACTGTTTTATCTATCTATAAGTGCATTTAGAATAATATAGAAACAACACATATATGCAGTGGATGAATGTTGAGACTGACTATACACAATAGACACAGGCTGCTATTCAAGCTGCATCCATTTTAATAGGCTCTATAGTTATTGAGCCTAACTGCGCAAACTGCGCTTTACACTCGTCACTTAGATTTGCATCTTGTATTCTATTATAATACCATAGGTATGAAGCAGTAATGACTTTTCTAGCAGTTTCACATGAAGTGGAATTAACATGTATCTATATGAGTGCTTTTATCCTACTATTATTTGAAACAGAAATGTAGCACTTCAATTGTTAAATAACCCTGATGGAAGATAAACCGTACCACATCTAAACTGGGGACCAATAAGTGACTTTTAGAGGCAGTTTTACTTTTCTCTGGATGCACCTGAGAGTATTTGGTACCATTAGGATTAGATTATCTGCGCTATAGAAGCTATAAAAAAAATAAAAAAAGGTTCTTGTTAATGACAATAACACTGAATGTTTAATTATTTAATAGTATGCTTGATTATACTTTTCATTGCAGGTTGCTAATTTGAAGAAGGAGTCAGAGTTCCACTGGTACAGAGAAGACACAGAGATTATCCCTGATGTGAAGCCTGACCTGGGCTCTGGAGTCTGTAAACTGCCAATTAACTTGGTAATAACACTTTGTCACTATACACTATAAAGCAGTGTACGATATTATTACTTCTATGCATGGCTAAAGTAATATAGTGTGCTGCAATGGCTATTCTAAGTATAGACATGCATCCAATATATTGTTCAATCATTTCATAATTAAAAAAAAATGCTCCCTGTTTTCTATTTTCTCCAGTTTTCATTGAAAACAGCAGGATTGTATAAGGCCACCATCAGTGATGACAGAGGAAAAGACATGAGCCAAATTGACATCGCTGGAAAATGTAAACATTTTTTTTTTTACCTAATCTATCTCAATCATTAATCAGAGGAGTAATTCACCGGGCGGTTGGTTGTCTAACTGTGCAAGAGCAAGTAGTGCTCTACAAATTAAAAATATGAGCTAAAACAGAGATTGATACTCGCAAAATAACAATTTAAATGTACAGTATATTGTGTCTGTGACGTGGTTAATCCCAACATTATTATTCTAAGTAGTGTTTAAAAAATAGTTCTAGCCAAGTGACAGCTAAACTGGCGTCTGTATTTGAGTAGGAAATACATTTTTTTTTTATTTTCGTGTAAAACTTTGTGTGCAATAAAGTTAAGCTTGTACTTCTTTATGCATTTTGATGGCAGAACTGAGCATTACTGAGCCGTTTCAGATAATCTTTTATCCCCCTCTGTAGTTAGTAAGCATTTAATCAGTCCTTGGGGAGAGATTAGCTGACAGGCACAGCTCCTCATACATTCTTACCGTTTTATCTGAGATGGGACACCACAGTTAAACATAAATATTCAAGTAATTGCTTTAGTAATAGCAACTAGGATACTGAGTCAGGGGGTAAGGAGACAGCTTGTCCCAAATACCCTCTAAAGGGGAGAGAAAAATACCCAGAAACCTAAGTGCTAAGAAACATGTTTAATTTAATAATTTATACCTTTCCTTTCTGAGCTTTGAATACAACAAGCAGAGGGCAGCATTGTGACTTGTTTTGTCCTCCTGGCTCTTTCACTGACCACATATTTCTCTGCCTCTTCTGTAGTATTTGATGATGCAATTAACAAGATCAACCAACTGGCGGGTAGGTATCTGCCTCCTTCTCAAACACACACACGCAAACACACACGCACGCACAACCACACATGCACACACATATGCAGGCCTGTCCTAATTAAAGCAGTGCTGTTCAAATAGTGATACAATATTTAGTAGCTCCATCACCAGGCTGGTACATTTCTGTTTTAAAATTCTACTGATACACACACACGCGCACACACATGCACACACACACACACACACACACACACACACACACACACTCACAGATACACATCAGCATTTGGCAGAAGTTGTCAGACTGGAAGCATTTGGCCATCATGCCATCATGCGGTGAAATCACTTTAAAAACTCCACTGCTCTGTCACAGTGACAGCGTGGAAGAGCATCTTACTCCTATTTTAAGTGACAGTCACTCGACAGCTCTGCAGCAACTGTTACAGCAGTGGTTGCGGAGGAGAAGAGGGCTCATTACTGTGATAATGGGAAACCATGGTGATGTCACCAGGTGAATGACAGATTTGTACACTTGTGATAAGGTGTGAGATAAATCCCATTCAGACATACAGTAGTGTAACAGCTTTTAAAAGGAAAGTTATAAAAAACTTTGATGGGTCAGAATGAAGCACACAAATCCACTACAAGTGTTAACCCTTTTTCTTTAATATCCTCAGAACCGAATAAGGTGACATATAAAGGGAAATCTTAAAATAGCTGCAGATAGACGTTTAATTTTATATGATGAGTTCTGCACAAACAAGTTCATACAGTATTGTAGATCTCACAGCAGAGATAGGCCACATGTTTTTAAATGTGCCCTCCACCACCTCTGTCACCTCTAGGAGCCAGTGCAGCAGATCTGGTGATTAAATGCACAGCAACAGGCATTCAGCTGCAGTGTCACATGAAGTACTACACCTCCGAGATGAACATCTGCTGGTCTCATGGGTAAGAAATTAAATTTACTTACACGACTAACACTAATAATACAACATTAATTTGTGCATTTTGAGAATAAAACTAAAATATTATTCTCAAAATATTTCAACTTTATTTGTCAATTCAACTTTATTCTCAAAATGCAAAATAAAAAGAGCCTTCCTCCTGGCCATAATACTTATAAAAACAGTACTACTTTTCAAAGAACAATAACAACTACTACTACTGCTACAATAACTGTAAAATAAGATAAGTAAAAGGGTACTTTTAAACCTGCCTATAAACATGCTGACCACCTACATATTTAGTTTTTCGCTCAAGTTAAACAACTGGGAGTGTCAAGAACAAAAATCCACACAAGACAGCTTGTCATGGCTGTTGGCAAGCATTTTCATTATCCAGGTTATTGCAACAAAACTATTCCGTTTTGTGACAGAAATCACCTCCCCTATAATTTCCTATGAGGAAGCATGTATTTTCTACAATTAAAAGCACTACATCATACCCTAGAGATTATAAAATGTAGAAGGAGTGGAAAATGGAGAGTGTGAGAGTGGACAGAAAGCAAGTCATAAAAACAAAAAGCAAGAAAGAGGCAGAAAGAGGGAAAGATGACAGGGGGTAGTAGTAGAGGCTTTTCTGTTATTCAATTATTCAAAGAACAAAAATTATGGAGATTAGATTTCTAACCTCTCCTCATCCTTTCTATGAGTGTGTATGAGAGAGGGAGCGACAGATAGCAAAAGAGAGAAATTGGTATCCCTAGGCGTAACATTAGGGAGGCATGTAAACATGATTTTCCATTACCTCTGAAACAGGCTTCACCCACTCACATATAAACACTACACACACACACACACACACACACACACACACACACACACACACACACACACACACTAACCCCTTTCCTCTCCTCCCCTCTTCTCTCCTCAGTGAGACTAAACTCTCCCACAGTGACAAGTTTGTGATTGGAGGAACCCCTGCTATGGCAACAATGGAGGTATTACATATGGTGGATCATATGTGGGTAGTTTATTGGATAAAATACCTTATGCAGTGCATTGTCACCTGCAGTGTATGAAAAAAAGTGTCTTAGAAGAGGTGACACTAGGGCAACCTTGAAATGAATCAAAAAGATAATCTCATCTTTAAAAATGGGGAGCTAATAAATAAAAAGCTCATACATTTGGAAATTCATTAAAGTTCATTAATTAAACCGTGTATCTTCTTTTTATTTTTAACATTCATAAAATCCACCTGGCAGATAATGTAATATTTCTTAAACAATTAATCACCAACATACAGGCAAAAAAAAAATAAACAGCTGGATACTGGTAAATTGATAGGTTTGTTGGTAGCATGACAGATTGGTTAATTAGCTGACTTAATTACAGGTGATTGAGCCGACAGAGAAGGATAAAGGAATATACTCCATCGTGATCACCGACCCTGAAAACTCACATAAACGCACACTGGACCTCAGCGGTGATGGTCAGTATACCTTCCTTGTCTCTCTCTCTCTTTTGCTCATTTCTCAGTGTCACTCGCTCTTTTTATTGATGTTACTGTAAAACATGGTCACTTGTCACTTGTTTTTATTGAGCTCCTGGCTTCAATCTGCAGTTTAAGACTTTAAAGTAATACTCTGCTCAAAATCTATTTTTGAGTATCACTTCAAGCCCTGTGGGCTTGAGAAGGAGCTTAAGGTTGCAGTTTGCTCCTTTCCCAGAAAACTGTGGTAGTCTTCTTGAAATCAGGTTGCTTACAAAAGATTGTATCTGTGTGAAATTTTCAACAATAATCAAGTTCTCTTCTGTCCAAACATATGGACTCAAATATTTATAAGAATTTATTCTATCAAATTCTAAAGATTGATTATGTCAGATGCCCGTTTTACCATTTAAGCAAAACTATACATTTGGACAAATGCTAAACCAACCAGTCACTCCTGCAGTTTGTTCATGAAGTAGCAAGGAAGACACACCTTTTTATAACCAGCCAGGGTTGAGTGTTTTTAAACTGAAATTGCTTTTGCAGCAATTCCCTTCCTCCTAGACAAATTTGTCCTGAGGGGAGACAATTGACTTTTTTTCACAGTAGCCATTGACATGAAATAGTCTGGTAAACCCAGGTTTTACTAGGGATACCAATTAAGGTTTCAGTTTTCTTCTTAACAGAGTCAGGGATCATGTTATCTCACTGAAAATACTCTCCTGCTACATTAAATGGAACAGAGCACCTGTGTCTACTAACTATTTCATGTCAATATGGCTGCTATGATTAGGGTCTGTACAAGTCGCCTTAAATTATTGTGAACAGTGGCAGTAAAAATCTGTTTCTGTCTTTTCAGTATATGACAAGGCCTACGCCGAGTTCCAGAAACTCAAGTAAGACTCTCAAATCTGATTTTTTTCTTTTACTTGTGCCAGTAGCTCTATATGTTAATCCAATTTATTAAGGTGCATTGTCATTAATACTTTTGTGCTGAACATTCCTTATCCTCAACATATGTATTTTACCATATGAGATATTATTCTTGACTTGGTTTAAATACTGAAGATAACATTTACAAGAAATGAATTTACTTAATATACTCTACTTGATAACATGCATGTAGCACCATACATGTCCAACATGCCCATTCAATATTCATCAATTTAAACTGTCAATGAACTGCTCATGCTTTTCAATCCACCTACTTTTCTGCTGTTATTGTGCAAGCATTGCCACTGCTTCTTCAACAGAGTTCAACAGTTAATACAACATTCACCTGTAGGCTTTGTCTCCGACTTCTCATGGGGGGAGTGCGGGTTGCTACTGTCACTCCCCATTCGGTTCAAGCACATTCTACATTGTTCTGAGCTTGCTGTACACTGATAGGGAGTGACAAGGTCAGACCTAACTGTATATGCTTTATATGTGTATTTCCATTTTTCGTGTGTACTTTCCTGAACATTTCCATTTGTCAGTTTCAATTTGATTTAACTGTAAACAGCATCAAGAAAAAAACAGCACTACCTTGAAGTCGAACATTTAAAATGTTCAAAATCCAAACACTTGACTGTCTGAAAATGTCCAGTATATAATAATAAGAAAAAAATATGGTAAAAATGGAGGCATTCTGGTAGCACGGATCTTTTGGGGTCTTTTGGGTAATAATCAGACCAAAGCAAAATCAATAAATTTATGAAAATCCATTGAAAGTCTAAGCGGTAAACACATGCATGCAGAATGTAAACTGTCCAAATCCCTTTTCGAATTAACATTCAAAAAGAGACATTTAAGTACAAGATTTTAGCAACACATTGAAACAAGTGACACCCCGTTGCCCTTTTGATTGAGCATCAACATGCCAAGAGGAGAGCAGAGTTTCCCAAGCCATCTGGTCCTGTGGCTGACCTCTGGTCCTCCCGTGCTGCTCCAACAGCCCTCACCCAGTGATTACAAAGCAGTCTAATTTTTCCCTTGGAAAAATTCAGTAAACTACACTATAATTGCAGTTTGGCTCTTAACCCAGAATACCTTGTGGCAATCCATCTGACCACGGTTACTAACCTGAAAATGGACATTATGTGTGTAGTCAGTGAGGAGAATCGGGCAATGAAACAGACCATTACCAAACCAAACTGTACTGCTATAATAATACAAGGTTGCATTTTGTAGAAATATAAGTATTGTGATTTGTTATTTGTTCATTTTTAGGTTACAGTGTGCTTTTATATTGTAAATAATACATGTAGTGCTTTTATAAGAGAGAAACATCTCTTTTTGTGCTTTTCAGGGCTGAGGCCTATGCTGAAAAGAGTGAGTTAATCCTTCCATTCTTCATGTTTTTCTTTTCACTATAGTTACCTTTCTTCCATATATTGCTATTTAGAAGTTATCAATGTTTAGGCATTCTCTCACAAAGAATAAAGCTACTAGTTTTGTTGCAGAAAATGAGAACACAAAGTCCATCTTGAATATAAAAAAGCAATAACAAGACACAGGCACAATGACACAGCACAATTCCCAATGGTTTGTTTCAGACCGTGGTAAGGTGGTGGGAGGACTGCCTGATGTGGTCACCATTATGGAAAAGAAGGTAATTATCTGAGTATATGTGATTGTGCTATTTCTGTCTCTGTATTCTAAATGTGTATGCATGTTTCTGAGATGTCTTCTTTATATTTCTGATAGACCCTGAGTTTAACATGTACAGTGTGTGGAGATCCCAAGCCTCAGGTGTCATGGTTGAAGAACGGCTCAGATGTCGAACCTGACGATCAGGTAAAAACTTCTGCAACCAGCGGACAAAGTACTTCAAACATTGTCTTTTTTCTTCACTGCCTTTCCTGGTTGAACCCCCTCCCTTTCTCATGATTAATGACCTTATTATTCAGACCCGATTGCAATAGTATTTTTCTATTAACTTGTCCTGCGAAACCATGAAACTCAGTATGTGTCTAGCCTACTGGTTTTCTTACATCTGGTGGTTTGGTCTGGTCTGGTTTTGGATCTTTAGCACAGTCTGTGTGCTGTGAAATGCAATAATCACTCAATGAGGCTGAATCAGCAATTTTAATTTAACATTAAATTTCAACTAATATGGAATTATGGATAAATAATGATAAATACTTTCTAAAGTAGTGTATGAGATTAATTCATTTTCAATCTGTAGAAAAAATAGAAATTTAAGAAACAGAAGATCCCTTTAGATGCATTTAAGTTGCCTGTTGGAAAATGAATGACTGCACTACTGTGAGTCTCTATACAGCCTCCATATGTACTGAGGTGAACAGGATTAAGGGAAACAAAGAGCCTCTATACTTTTTGGGGAAGACTTCAGCGCACTTGTAATCCCTCACTGGGGATCTACATATATTTTAGGTGAGGTCAGTATTATCAGCACACTCCCGGATCGGTAAAGAACAAATCTACCTCTCATAACTCATTGACCTACTTGCCAAACCAGTATAAGTCTACAGTCTGTCCCCAGTCAGTGGAGGCTCTTTCAACAATTTCAGCATCCTGCGGCACGCGCTGGCTTTGAAGATTTAAGTTTGAAGAAAACTCAAGTCCGGGAGGAATTTGTGTTGAGGTTTGCCCTCTTCTTTATTCATTCCCTCACCTGCTAATAATCTTTCTAAAACAAGAACTGTCATCCTTGGGGATCTGTTTTCCAAATCTCAAGATGCTTCTCCCTTATCGAGTTACCACAGAGGCTATTGAAGATATTAACAGAGAAACAAACATAAATTCAGTAGCAGTCAAAAGTTTGCACACACCTTCACATTCACTTGAATGAAACTGATACTGTATGTACAGATCCAGAGAATTTTACACTAGAAGTCAGAGTACCTATAACTAGAACTATGCAGGCTTACATTGAGGTGAGTTGAAGAAGGTGGTGATTACTAGCAGGTAAAGATCTTCTACATGTCACAACATATTTGCTCCTTGTAATCTTACACTGTACATATGTATGATACTGTTCACCAATACCATCATAGATCCCATTTTCACTAAATTAGTCAAATTAAAGGAAGAGAAGCATGACAAGTCTCAACCACAAATAAACAGAAACTTAGTATAATAATTGAATGCAATTCTCCAAAACCACTAAACATTGTTTAAAATATGGCATCTCTTTAAGATCTACTTGGTTTTCAGTCTAACAGAGTTTTTTAATTTCTCAAAATTAAAAATCTAGGAATGTAATTATTATGCTTAAGAGCTACTCCATAAAACATACCAAATATCCAGACCTTGAAAACAAGTGGGCCGGTATGAGAGAGGGACATTAAAATACTATATCCTCTCTCCACTACTTACATGGTACATGTGAGGGGGAAAACAAAATAAAAAGTGTGTCAGGTGGCTTAAAAATAAACTACATTTTTCTGTCCATGTTTTCAAGGGGTAAAGTTTATAGAAGTATATATTTGTTTGTATTATCATTTAATTCCATAATTTTCTGTTTTTTTTTTGTTGTGTGTGCTTTTTGGCTGTCCATAATTTGTTTTCCTCCCACCTGTATCTACGTTGGTAAACTGACAGGGCTCAGTGGGATTAAACAAAATAGAATAGAACATTGGTTCCTGTGTCGAGTAAGCCCATTTAGCAATGCTCAACTTTTGTTTACAGAAGATGGTAATCAAAGCTCATGCTGCTGTGCTGCTGAGAAAAAGTTTAATCAAAAGAACTAAGTGACAGACATTTTATATGTCAAATCATGCTGTATTTTCACACTTATTTTAACCTTTAATTTCATATATTTCAGTACGTGGTCTCCCTGGACCAGGGCAGGTTTGCCTCTCTGACAATTAAAGGTGTTTCCATGGAAGATTCTGGCAGATATACCATGATTGTCCAGAACAAATACGGAGGGGAGTCTGTGGATATAGTGGTGAGTGTCAATGCTGTGTTGCTGTGTGTACCACAAATGGCTGGATTTACTTAAAGCCATGAAACTTTCCCCGACCATCTGTGGTACAAATCTTGTGTTTTCAGCGGCGCCATTTTTTTTTTGTGATCACATTTTTATGCAGCTAAGAGCTTTTACACCACTAACAAGTGACTTTGACACTTGATGGAAAGATGGAAAATACTGACCTCAAATATCCATTACTTAAGGCTCAAAATTATGTTTTACATTATTCCAAGAAAGTCTCCTCTTCTTTTTTGTCATTGGAGCACACAGTATAGTATATATAAATAAATATAAATAATTCATTATTACTACGTTGATGTTGGAATCTCTCTCTCTCTCTCTCTCTCACTCTCCAGGTGAGTGTTTACCGCCATGGAGAGAAAATTCCTGAGGCGAAACCAACTCTGACCCCTAAAACTATCATCCCTCCCAAACTCCCCATTGAGATCCCTCAGTCCAAGACCCAGGCCGCTTCTAGCCCCGCCCCCTCCACTCCCAGCCCAGGGGTGAAGAGCCCCACTCCCTCTAGGAAGAAGTAGAAAGCAGGGCAGCGATACTGTAACAGAGCAAGAAACAGATTCACACATCGGTGCATGTGTAGACCATCCCTAGTTTAGAAGCTTTCATTGGTATCCTCCATCTGGACAAATATCTCACTATTAAATGAAGTGGCGCTAACACAGTAAAGAGAGTTGGGGGAAATCCTTATAACTAAAATAATTCTGAGGACTGTGATAGAAAGAAAATGAATGAAAAAAAATATAAACTGTATCTGTGTGAGATCATTGTATGAAAACACAAATACATTAAGTGAATTGAATATATAACAAGAATTGCATTGAAATGAAATGAACTGAAACCAGAATAAAATTATTGCTGGAAAATGAATGAAACACGTTTTAATTAACACTGAAATGTATTGTAAGTGTGTCAGAGATATTATCCAGGACAGTCATGTATATAAATGTTAATGACATCCACAGTAAATAAATTTGATTCACAAAAGAAAAAAATAATAATAAAATTATATCCAGCTAAACTAAAGAAGAGATGAGCATATTCCAGACACATTACAGAGCATAATGGTTCATGATAAGCTGTGGAAAAAGGATTTGATGGATGGATGGAGCAGTGTTCACCATCACAGAGAAATCTGCTTGGAATGATTGAGCTTTTATTTACTAAAACAAGTTCAACAATCTCATACCAATCGTTTTGTAACATAGGAACAATAGCCTTGATAGTCATCACATTTCAAATTCCAAAAAACACATTTTTAATGGTTGGCAATGTATGTGTTTGCCTTAACGAGGACTAGGGATGGGAATCGAGAACCGGTTCCTGTAGAGAACCGGTTCTGTGTTTTGGCAGTTTATCTAACAATTCCCTTATCGATTCCAACCAGCATGAATGTAACGTCACGTAATTTATGCAAGTTACGCACGCTCGATTCCAGCAAACAACTAATTACGTGATGAGGTTACGCCGGTTTAGCACGTCAACAACAACAATGGCGCCCACCTGATTCAAACACTCCAAAGTTTGGCTTCACTTTATGAAAAAAAGATGGCAACAGACGACTTGCAGTCATTGCAAAATGGACATAACCGCGTCGGGAGGGAACATGACAAATATGCACAAACATTTGCGCACACAACATGGAATAACGTTCGTGTTGTGTTTTTGATTCGCTTCAGCAGCTGCAGTAGCCAAGCTATCACCTCTGCAGTTACGAAAGGCAACTCTGGTAAGTAGCTATCCCTCTGCCTATGTGCTTATTTGTAAAACATGCTCTAACATTAGCGTCGATAAGATAAATATCTTTATATAATATATTTATAGATAAATTAGAATCGATAAGAGAATCGATAAAGAATCGAATCGTTAAGCAGTATCGATAATGGAATCGGAATCGTAAAAATCTTATCAATTCCCATCCCTAACGAGGACTCCTCCTCTGCTACCACCACTACTCTGAAGATGGGGCCAAGGCTGCGAAGAGCGATGGGCCCACTTGGTCTTACGGTCATTAAAATGTGTTTTATACATGAAGGACTTCATAACACACGTTTTAGAAACTCTCGCTCCTATAATGGTTCCTGTAGGATGTTTGACACACAAGTTTGTCTTGACTGCGCCTCTTAAGTATCACCGTTCAACATTCACACTATGTGGCTTTTACCATCATTATAAAAGCAATGACAGCGCTCGCAAAGAACATATTTAACACAGGTACAGGGAGAAATAGGTCAAAGCCATCATTAGGCTGCCACCTCTTCAACACTGCCTGCATGGCTGCAATACCACAGTGAGATATTGAACATGCTGAAGCTCAGCTGGCAGTGAATCACCACTTAGTAACCCAGAGCTGTGGAGGGGGGCTGTCACGCTGCCGCCACATCACACTGTCATAACCAAATTCTGCTTAACATTGACTGACTGCTAGCGCAAAAAGTACATTTTTTTAACAATCTATCTGCAGCCAAATACCAATAATGTACAGCTGATAGCAGAAAACTGACATGCTATAAATAAAAGCGTCAGGTTCGAAAAAAAAAAAAAAAGCCTTGTGCCTAAGCGTGGGAAAATAGTGATACCAGAGCTGATGAAAAGATGGCTGATGAGATTTGTGGCTCATTAAAGCTGATGAGAGAAGAGCGGGTGGAGAGGACACGAGAGGGGGAGGGTAAATTTATTGTTTCTGTGTTTTGCTGTTGCTAATAAAAGGAAAAAAAAATAGATTAAAACCTCGGGAAGCCTGTTCATTCTGACGCAGGAGAGACAACGAGAGAGATGGAATAATGGAGAGAATGAAAGACAAAGTGTGAGGTCACTATTTTTTTTTTTTGTTCTGACTTTTGCAAGGGTGAGAGGAACCGTTTCGTGCTAGTCAACAGGTTGAGGATGAGTTTAGGCGATTGAGCGAAAAGAAATGTCATGAAGACAAGTCAAAAAAAAAAAAGAGTGTCTAAAGCGTAAAAGACACAATGAGACAATGTATGTGAGAGAGAGACGGAGAGAGAGAGAGAGAGCATTCTGTAGATAAACGAGAGGGAGTGAGACACTGAGGTCTGAATCGTTTTGATGTTTCACTGATCATCTGCTGTGAGATCATTTTCCTGACTTTTTAATTAATTTTCACATTTTTAATCAACATAATTACTGAGAATCCAAATGTTGCCATGACAACTAACTTTCATTTTCAATATACTTGGAAGAAGGAGCCATATCTGCGAACAGACACAAACAGATGCATACATACAGACACCACGTGCATTCGCACACGCACATATAGACGGCTGCTATCTAAATGGAATAGCTAGCCAGTACTGATAGCATGAAATTGTGTTTCCAAATATAACACCGTGTCATTGGAGTGTGCGACAGTGTGTGTATGCCCGTGTGTTGAGAAAGACAGTATAGGATACATGCTTTTCTACAGTCCTCCACATGGGGGCACTATAGTAACATGCACACATAGGGACACTGTTTCTGAGTTTTAGGCACACACACACAGATTTGCTCACACACACACACACACACACATACACACAGGCCTGTCCTAATTAAAGCGGTGCCGTTCAAACATTGAGATAAACTTGGAGCAGTGACATTTTTTGCTTGTGCACTGACACACAGGTGCGTTTTAAAATACTACATGCACACACATGCACACTTTTTAATTTGCAATGTGCATTTTGGGGGTAAATGCTGATAATTATTCTGATGAAGATATTGATTACTACTGATTATCGCCTAAAGAGAGAGGAGGAGAGGAACTAATAAAGAAAGAAGTAAGACAAGAGGGATTTGAAAGAGGGCTATAGGAGAAAAGGGAAGGAGAATGAGGGTAGAAAGAGAACCGGAAGGGAGTAAAAAGGGAAAAGTGCGAGAGACAAAAAAGGAAATGATGTCAGGAGGAGAAGGAAATAAAGGGAAGAGCAGGAGCGGAGAGTTGTGACACAACAAGGGAGCTTGAAAGGGAGTAAGAGGAGTTGATTGAAGCAATGGACTTTGATTTCGATACTGCATCGGTTGCACTTCGTAGTTAGTTTTCCGCTTTTTTTTTCTTTTCTTTTTTCACTTCACTACGACTGAAAATAAAGCCACATGTCAACACCTCCAATCTCACGGGGAAACACTTTGCTGCCTTGTAAAAAAAAAAAAAAAAAAATACAATTTGACATAATCAACACAGCTGGAATGTGACAGTTCATTGATTGGGCTGCTTGAAGGTTGAAATTGGAGAAAAACCCTCTTGCTGCCGGCACAAGGGTTTTTCTATCCTTTGTTGACTGTGGGCCCTGATCTTTCACCATCTGGGCTGGTATTCCCTGTGCAACACGAATAAAGTCATGCAACAGATTTAAAGGACAGGGACAGATGTAAGGAAAGATAAGGAAGGCACGTGCCGTACATGCATTTATAAATTTATATATACTTGAACTTGACTGCTGCATTCGTGTCAAGTGAAAAAATGACTCATCTTAACAAGGAGGCCGCCTTACAGTTCACATCTGGTATATTTGCAGAGATATTAAGTGATGCTTTGCGGGGCAGGAATGTCAGGTTACATTGCTGCACGGCAACTCCCCTGTAGTTTGTAGTGACTCACTGGCATCAAGCTGGGCGGATGCTTGACAACGTCGGGTCTCTGGATCTCCGGTCCAAGGACAGGCTGCCTACTTGCTATTCCATACCGTCGCCCTAATGCCACTCCGCCGGGATAGTGTAGGTCCTTATGTGGATTAAATCCAAAGGTGTCGTTTGTGTCAACGCTGTGCAATAAATCATCATCTTAGAACGAAAAGAACCATAAGGATCTGCTCTGTTTTGGGTGAAGCGTCTTGTTGTAGGAAAAAAAAAAAAGAACAAATTCTCTCTCTTTTTTCCCCTTTTTTCCTAGTCTCGCATTATAGTTGATTCGATTTGAATTCCCAAATTGCTCACATTTATGAATGTGACTCGCATCCGTCTGAGCCCCGTGTCACCCTAACCTAGCATGGAAATGGAGGGAGTGAAGGAAATGGATCCAGTTATTTTCTGAAACTTAGAAGAAATGTTTCCGAAGCTACTTTGTGTGGAGTCTGCGTATGAGAACAGGGGTAAATGGGTATGGGCGAGACAGAGGAAGACGACATCAGACTGGTCCTGCTTTTAGATGGTTGACAGTCTCAGAACAAGCATGAAGATTCTCCAAAATCACATTGGTTAAGGTATGTTTTGTATAGCATCTAAGTAATGTGTGTGTGTATTGCTTTCCTGTTTCGATCAGTATCATTTCAACCAGTGAATCATCATTCCCTGATCAAAACAGGCCATATCTCATCCAACAGGAAATCTGTCTGGTATTTTTCTGTTAAAATGTGCTGGTAAAATCCAATTCTTGATTTTTTAAGAGGAAATCTGTGCTTATTCTAGTGTTCTATAATAAGCTTTGTGTAACACTTGCCAAACCATTTTATTGCATCCTTTAATAATAGAATAATACCAGGCAATATTGCCTAACAGATTTCCTGATAAATGACATATGGCTTTATTCAATGCCATGATTTTGGAGAATCTTCATGCTCGTCCTAAGACTGTCCAACCTCCAATAAAGCAAGAGTTTTTCTCCCCGAGACCAGCCTCATGTCGTCCTCTGCTGTCTCACTCTGTTCTGTGTAAAGTGTTGTATTTGAACCAGTTTGGTAATTATAGTCTCCCACACCTTCAGCTCCTTTTTTTTTTTAAGATGGAAGACTCACCTGACTGCACGGTTTTCCTTCACTAACCAAAGTGAACTCGCTATAACCATCTGATTCGTCGGCCTCCGCCTCCCTCTTGCTCATTGTCTTTTTACTCTCTCATTCGGTTCTTCCCCTCTTTCTTCTCTTCTCCCATACTCTTACTTTTCACTCTTTTCCAATCACTGTGAAATTGCGAGGCAGCTGGTTGGGGACTTCTCTGACAGAGAAATTTGGCTCAGATCGGAATCACTAGTGAGCTTTTCCTTCCCCCATTTAAATGATTCTGCAGCTTCGCAGGCACACGCCCCGCCGCCCAGACAGAAACGCGTATGAAACACTGATGCGTTTTGGAAGACTCCGGCCCTCTCTTTAGACTCATTCACTCCTTCACTTCTTCAACACACACACACATATAAAAAACACAATTCGTACCTACTAAAACTGGTGTTTTGAATTAATTTGGGGGATCTTTTGTCATAACTCAAATATGTGTTGCTATGAGTATTAAATACAGTTCTGAAATACTGCTAGAGTTTTTACTAGTCATTGTTATATTCTTGATCTCTGATGACACTTAATTATGCTAATTACATCAGCCAAGGTAGTTGTGTCAACTCAAAATATTCTAGACGTATTTTCATCAATCTTCCAGCAGATGTTTTGAATGCTACCATGAAGAGATGGTTACATTTTTGGTAATGATCCAGAAGAAATCCTGGTTTCTGGATCATGTTGACGGACCTTCAAACAGGCGCCATCATTTTAGGCCCCCTGGTGGTGATATCTTGTACCTGCAAAATATAGGACAAATTGACAAATGAGCTGCTTAAATTTGAGTTCTGCCAATTTTAATTTGATTAACAAGTTTTCTCATGCTGCCAAGAGAATCCAAGTGGAATTCTTTGCTTTAAAATAGTAATAATTAAAATAGTATATTATTCATATCTTTTACTTTTACTTAAAACATGTTCGATGAACCTAAATATTTGAATTCATGATGACAATTACCAAGATCATGCTACTCAGAAATGAGTTTTACTGTGGACTTACACCTCCTAAATATTATATTGGATCAACTTAGCAATTGTCAGTATTTAAGTTAATGTTACTTAAAATGTGTGTTTTTTTATGTTGGCCAAAAAGCTAATTCATCATACTTAAAATACTGTTTTTAATTATTTGTAATTCTACCAGCAGTTGACCCAACATGAAAAAAAAAAGGAAAAATAAGAGACAGGGATGCCAAGGCGGATAGCTGGAGTGACAGTTAAGCAAAACGTGTCATTAAAACATGAATAATATGTTTATCCTGGTGGATATTTGTGAGGCACTGTCGCACAATAATGTCTTATTTCCCCCCCGAAACGCATGCAGATGGATTTTTGACTCCTTGGAAACCAGCGCAGTCCCTGATGTGTGTCAATGAGTCAAAGTCAAACAGACAAAGGGAGCTGTCGAGTCTGCTGGCAATTTTCCTTTTTTTTTTTTTGCCTTGATGTGTGAGGGCCAGCTGTCTCACTGAGATTATTACGTGAAAGCACTATATCGGGTTTGTCTCACCTGTCTGTTCCACGCATCAAATGTTTCTTCTTGACTTTTTCTTTTTCCCCATTCAACCGCTGAGTCACAGTGAACAGGTGTCGGCACCTCCTCAGGCTAAGGAGCAGATTCAGAGGAATGCGCTCCATTGTAATCACCCACTTCAAATTCAAATTTGCACCCTGCCTCTGAAGCAATCAAGCCATCAACAGCAAGCAGCCCAAATAAGAGTCAGGAGCGTTCAATCCATTTTTTTTATTATTTTAATACCATGAATCATTTCAGATTTTCCAAAAGCCTCCATGCAGCCTTATCATAGGTTATGAATGTCTTTGTTTTCTTATTGAATTAAAAAATAAAAAACACAATTATTGATTCTCACGTCAACCCCATGTAGCCTATTAATCATCTCCTGTAATCACGTAAGCAATCAAATGGTGAGCAAACAAAGTTTCTTTAAATGTTTCTTGAGCAAAAAATGCAGTCGCACATCTGAGTACTGATGCCCTGCGGCATGCTGTGCAATTTGCGTAGGGAAAAAGAAAAAAAAAGCAGTGAAAACAAAGCAAGCTGCGCTTAATCATCATCTATGTAACAGCCACTTAGAACATACTTTCTCAGTGACGTATTCATATCTGTGTTTTCTTATCAAGGAAGAGCCGTGACTAGTTACCTTCTGATTTTGAAGCAATCACATCATTGTAATGGCCCTAAACAACATCATTTATATACAGATCATTATTTAAGTTAAAACACTGAAGCACTTTTCTAGTCTTTTGACTTACGTATCTTGCTTAAGGACATGAATGCTCTCTAAGCATGGTCTAAGTATGCTCTCTCTCTGAGCCCTCAAAGTGTACAACACATAGACTAAAACACATAGATTTGTTCAATTTATTATCAGATTATCAGATCGGACATGGAATAATTGACATATTTGAAATAATGAATCAATTATCAAAATAGTGTACAGGTTATTTTTCTGTTGTCACTGTGTGATCTGTAGATTATATTATATATATTATATATATTTTGGCCTTTTGTCTTCATTTGATTGCACAGAAGAGATGTCAGCAATGGAGGAGGCAGAGAGAGGGGGAATGACAGAAAGCAGAAAAGGGCTCCTGATGTGGGATTAGAACAGGGGCTGCCTGCGGTGAGGACTGTAGCCTCTCTACACGGGGAGCTCTACCCACTGCATGTATTTCTAATTAAAAGGGTTTTTATTGTATTATTTGTTGGCTAATAAAGCTGTAGAAACTACAGCTTACAGCTCTGAGTAATAAGGACAGTACACGGGGGTCAAAAGTCCCTGGGTCAGATCCAGCCTTTGGTAAATGTGAAGGGAGCCGTTCAAGTCCAGCGGAGAGCTATTACCGCGATGTGAAGGCGTGTTTTAATATGCATGCAAGGACATGGAAGTACAGTGGTTGTGGTTGTGACCTTACAATTAGAGGAGCGGACTCCTGCCCATAAGGTCCCAAGGATCAAATTTGCCAGCGGCGGGTATAATGAGAGCGACTCAAACCCGAGACACACCTGCAGTCGCTGCGTGTATTATGTGTACATTAAAGTGTGCCGTTTCTGCTACGTGCACATACAGTTACTGAAGATTACCTGTGCAGGTCAGGTAGACAATTAGCAGCTGAATATTAAAAAAGAAAAAGAAAAAAAAAAAAAACCTGCAGACTCAGTTGGGTTGAGATCTGGTGACTGAAGGTCGTACCCTTCAATCTATTCAGTGAACCCTGTGTCCTCTATAAAAGCATCTGAATTCATTATATTTCTACACTAATTTGAAATTAATGGGTCGAATGATAAGGTCTAATGTCCCCTGAAATAAAAAATTAAATAGTATCAGGGGGACAATACCTTGTATGTAATACAATTAGACTAATATTAAGTTGAATTACCGTGAATTATCTTATTTCATTGGCAGATAATTTTTTAATATGAGATAGAAAAAAGTACCAAATATGACATAAAAAGACAAGATTAAAGTAAAAAAAGTCAAACAATTTAATCTTATTTTAAGAAAACAAGACAAAATTAGCCAAAATCAAGACAAAGAAAAATGAAATAAGCAAATTATTTGCCAATGGAAGAAGTTTCGCTCAACATTGCAGCTTTACGGTGCTTTATAGTGAGTTCCAGCTCATTGTTTAACTGTCTGGCTGCAACATTTAGTAGGAGGCTTACTGTTGTCTTTTCGGCAGCAGAGAAAAAGCACAGCAGCTAAAGAGCCAGATATTTCCCTCAGGAGT
Source organism: Lepturacanthus savala (assembly GCA_030544235.1). NCBI lineage: Eukaryota > Metazoa > Chordata > Actinopteri > Scombriformes > Trichiuridae > Lepturacanthus > Lepturacanthus savala. The sequence goes on along the minus strand of CM060462.1, from coordinate 11,556,907 downwards.
TGTTAGAGAGACAAAAAATAGCATCGATTAAAGAAGAGTAAACACTGGACTTACATTCACCATGTGGACAGAAACACGACTCTGAATGAAACAGTGCTCTACTTGCACTTTGCTGCACACTTGCTACCTCATGCTGCTCATTTGCTCGCTCGCTGCCGTTCGCTTCTGCCGCCATGGTGTTTCAAAGAAAAAAAAAAAATGCTGCATAGCTGCCTGATGGATTCACTTTGGGGGGTTTGAGGTAGGTATTATCTTTGCTTTGCGTCCCCTGCTGCTTGCTCCGGCATTAGGCATCATTATCCGGAGCATAAAATTCCGATCGGTTGTTCGCAATTTCAGCTGCAGGAAAACAATGTGTACTTCAGGGGAAAAATGATCCCATAGGAAATAGATACAAACAGGCTAGGGTGGAAGCAGCTAAAAGACATTGTTTTCTAGAAAAAAAACAAATCCAATTCGATATAGATGGAATGCAGCATGAAGATGGAAGACATTTGACTATTTAAACGAAAACCCAAATAGTTAGAATACAACAGTCCAGAACAGATGTGAGAGTATGGTTATTGTTTAACCAAGTGTTAAGGTATAATCACTGAATGCTTAAAAATCACACAATTGACTTAAAATAAAAGTTCCTTCATGCATCTTTAAAATAAAATGAAATAATGAAACATTTCTACAATGAGTAATTTAAGTAACCTTGGACTGGTGAATATCACAGACTATGAAGGACTGAAAAGAAAATTCTCTCATTGATATTTTCATTCTTTAAGTGATTAACGAGTTATGTCAAGGTGCAGTAGTGCGGCCAGAATAAGGCAATGAGAATTGTGGTCCCCCCAACTTTTTTTTGCAGTAAGCAGTGGTTCTCAATCTTCTTTGGCTCGTTATACCAATTTTTAATCGAAGCCTCACTTGGGGCCACGAATGTGAAAAAGTTTACACAAATTCATGAAATCGAAATTTGGTTTGCGCCATCGAGGTAATGACTCACTCAATATGTAAAATATGGTAATGACTGACTGAAGTGGGTGTAACAAATACATTTCTACAAACTTCACATTCCAACCTCCAACGTCAAAATATCAAAATAAATCACCACCACTCAATTGTGACAAAAGTTTGCCTCAGTGCAACCACTGGTCTATTCAGGATATTATCACACTTTTTCAAAATATGCAAAATCAAATAACATCTATATCTCCGAACATTTTCCTTCAATTTCTACATTTTAAAATTCTTAGGATACTAGATATCAAATGTTTAAAATGGTGTTCAGATCAGTCTAATGTTGAGTTCACTGTAATATTTATGCTGTAATTTGTACCGTATGCACTACATGTTCTTTTCTGTCCACATTTTTAAAAAATGTCATCAAAATGTTTAGCGATACACCCTAAAACAGGAGATAATGTGTGAATTTGTTAACTGGTTCAAAGCTGGTTGGGCAATTTTTCAACAAAAGCAGCAGCAGAACAGTGTGTCCTTTTTCTGAATTTTATCACCAACATCTTGACTGTTCTAGCAGTTTGGGTTTCAAAGTGTTTTAAAGGGCTCCCATTATGCCAATTCCCCAGTTTAATATTTTTAATCTCATGATCTATTTATAAAAATGTGCATGTTCATGATCCAAAAGTATCTAGTAAGACCTGTATGCAGTCTGCCTTCTCACTCATTCTAAAGAACCCTGTTTCCACCCCTCCCCTTTCTACTGAAACACCCGCTCTGTTGTGATTGGCTTAGGTCTGTTGGAAATGCCCCGCCCCTCAGAGAGCTGAGCTCGTCAGGCAAACAGAAGTTAAGTCCTTACTATTAATGTCCACTCCTGTTGTGATGTCACAACAGGAGCCATTTCTAAACGGCTTGGGTTGAGCCAGGTTAGTTTTTTTTTTATAATATGGCCCCTTTTATTCAACACTGAGGTGTTGTAGAATAAAAAAATGTGATGCCACTGCTTCAAGTTGCGACAAGGTATGTGGGAAGAAACTTCTCTTCTTGGCTATCCAAAGGCCCAGTTTTCAATTCCCTATATGGATACAACGTGCCAACAATGCTGCAGTTCATGCATATGGTCTGCATTTAAGTGCTTATTGAGGTCACAATGAGTCGAGTGTTCGCGACCCACATGGACCTTCATCATTGCTGCTCGCAGCTATATTTATTATTAGTGCTACTATAAATTGCGTGTGAGAGCTGCTGCTGCAGCGGCCTGCTTAACAGCCTCATGTTTTGGATCAGCTGTGCACGTCTGATTTTTTTTTATTATTTTTTTTTCACCTTCAACTGTGCCGAGAGATTGATTTTAACTCATAACCTCTGGATCTAAAAGTATCACAATAACACCATCGCCTGGTCTATCAGATATAGTAAAGATGACTCATCTTAAGGTGCATATGCGATCTATCTAATGATTAAATAATACTGAAGTGCTCTGGAGTGGCATTAAATGATGGTTACGTGACGAGCCTTTTAAAGCAAGTTGGTTCGGTCGCACCACGCATGTACAAAGCGTGTGTGCATGTCAGTGAAGGTTTGAATGTATTTACAGATAAGAAGGAGGCCAGAGAGGTTTCAATCAGCTGAGTGGAACCTGCTGTGTGTCTCTGTTGTTAAACGGCAACATTGCTTTAGACATAGCAGTGTTGTCAGGTGCTGGATTGGAGCTCACAATCTTGCCACTCTTACTGAGGGAGCAGTGGTTAAACCACTGAGCCGGCAGATTGCACTGCTGAGTGAGGCAAAACTGCCAATTTTGTTCAGGAGGAATTGATTTGCCTAAAACGAGGCTTCTCGGGTCAGAAATGTGTACATCATTACCGGCAGCCGGTCCTGCAGAGCATGATGGTGTACAATATGGGCCCGAATTGTTTTATGCAAGAGAGAATCTTTAAGTTCATATAACAGCGGAGGGGATAACAAGCCTGCACGCTGACAGCCTCTCCCGCTGAATTAAGTTTTTTTTTTTTGTCTGAAAATATCTCTGCGCTTATGACGGATCATGTGACACAGCGATGAGACCTGAAGACATCTGTAGACCTTGGATTCAAAAAGTACAAAAGATATAACAGCACCGAATACAACTTTGAAAATTGAAAGCTTTTCAAACGTCTTAAAAAGTTGGAAGGATGTCTGTACGATGAAGGATGATGGAGTCGCCGAGCATCAACGTGAACAAAGGTTCCAACTCATTGCAGCAATTCCTCCCTTAGACTGCTACTATGAATTTTAATACTTTAAATATCATACAAATCACTGACACATGTCAGACTTAAATAACTGGATCTTAACAGGTGAAACAATACAATTTGTCCAATATTGAGTAAAATTACTTTATTATATTTGCACATAATTTAGCTTATTTCATTTTTTCCCCCCTGATTGGAGTCAATTTGGTCTTGTTTTAAGAAAACAAGATTAACAATTCCTCAAAAAAGATTACATTGACTAAAATCAAGGAAAAAACCTGAAATAAGCTAAATAATCAGCCAAAGAATAAATTAATCTTTGACTAAATGTACCAAAATCAAGATGCTTTCACATTAAGATTTTGTAGTGTAGAATAAATAAAAGAAATACCACCCATCACTAGAAGGATGTTCACTTATTGAATATTCTTGAAATACAAAATTTGAGGACAAACAGTATAGTACAGTGATTTTCAACCGAGCAAAATCCTTTTCTAAAAATATAAATACCATAGATGTGTGTGCCTGTGTGCCCAAACATAAAACAGAGTTCTATCCTGAAACATATGTATTGCTGAGTATGTCTTTTGGATGATATCTTTCAAAGCAAAAGGTGAGCTTGGTTGTTATTGGCTGTAGAACGGCAAGCTCGGTCGTTATCGTAGCTACGTAGTTGATGCGACTCAGACCTTGTACATCCGAAGCTCTGTGTAGAGGGAACGTGTTGGTCTGATGAATCAATGCTTCCTCTTCACAGTGAAAAACGAACACCAGGCAAAAAAACAAAAAAAGTCCGGCACAAAACAAAAAAACATTAATAACACATATTCTGTATGTAACAGGCTTTTGTTTACCATTTTTTTTTCTTTCGTTCTTGTACCAGGATGCAGTGTGTCTATCGGAGCGTATCGATATCAAAGTAGAAGCGACAGTGAAGCCGTTTGCTGAGGCGACTGTAAACCACCACGGCTGAACTGACCAATCACAGCCCTTGCTGTCCGCGTCTACATGACGCATAGTCAGGATTTTTGGATGTGACGTCTGCGTCGACGCTGTAGCTACGTATGCGGAAGTAAAAAACTAGGCTCTACGGGTCACGTCAAAGTTTTCACATTCAAATGGTAAAAATGGCAAGTTATGATTTCCCTGTGAATAAGTTGACATTAGTATAAAAGTGATAACTAATATCGTTGAATAAGTTGTGAGCTTCATGCATATTCCATAATTAGTCCTAGGCCTAAAAGTTGAATTTTCACAGCAAAATGATAAAAATGCCCAGTTGTGGATTTTCCTACCTTTTCATATTGATTCATATCAGTCCTAAATGTTACATTTTTACATTAAAATAGCAAAGTGGTCTAAAAATGCATTCATTTGCTTCTGTATTTATTGAGTCAGAGGTGGGCCGCAAGCATTTAGGATGTTTCCCAGTGGGCCCTGAGCTGGAAAAGGTTGGGAACCCCTGGTATAGTAGAAGATAGAGGGCAGAACATAAAGACTAAGAAGAACATATAGACCTCCCCCAATACTTGAGTCAAAGTTAAGGTAACTTTACTGGATATTGACTCCACTAAAAGTCTAAATCAACTCATAGAACTAATGTGATATTTATTGTACTGTATCAAAAGTAATTTCCTGATATCAAATGTAGTATTGAAAGTAAACGTATAAGGAAATGCTGTTAAGAAACAAGAAAAGGGTTAGAATTTTTAAGTTTATTTTTTTAGTATTAATATTCTTATCAGGAAAAAATTGATGCATCAGGTTAGTGTTTCCAGAAATGACACTCAGGCCTGAATTGAACACAATAGGCAAAGGATTTGCTCAAGCTGAATCTGCAACTGGGCGACTGCTACCATCATAGCTTGATGAATCAATACTGAAGGAGCACATTTCTAGCAAATATGGCTACTGGCGTTGGTTTTTCGTCATCACTGTCATTTGTTATGGGAGCAGCAGGTGCTTCAATTTGCTCTTCCATCAGGAAATCAGTCATCGTAGAGTGGAGCTGCTCGCTAGCCTCGCACCCTGGGTATAACTCACAGGGAATGAAAAAACTGCAGCTTAGAGAGCACTTGTCTGCATATGTGCATTAATGACGTCACACGATTGCGAGCTAGGAAGGAATGACTCACCAAATCTGCTTGTTTGCAGATTTGATTCTGTAGCAAGCAGTGAAGGTTTCGGGGGAAATGTATCGGAGTATCTGTAAAACAATTTAAATACACTAACAAAGTATTTCTACTTCTACAAATGTGCACCAAACTCACCATTTCATCTTAAAAGTTGATAACAGTTGCTTCTACTGCCTCAAAAGTGGACAAACAATAAATAATAAATGCAAGTTTGTTTTATAATTTTATATCATACATATTAGATTATTATCTCTATATCACATCATATTGTATATTTCATTTAGACATGTAGTTCAACTTAATGATGGCATCAAAAGAAACATGTGCGAGAGGAAGAAGAAGAAGAGGAATGGACAAATACAACAGAAAAACAGAAATAATTTGGATGATTAGAATAAAATGTAAGACTGTAAGCATAAAAAGCCTTCGTTAATTGTTCAGATACAGTGGAATAGTATGCCTGTGTGTGTGTGTGTACGTGTGCACATGTATGCGTGGATGTGCATATGTGTTTGTAATGTGTGTGTCTCAGCAGGATGCTGTTGTTGCTCCTGGCAGCTGGCCCGTACACTTCCCCTGTCATGGCAAATCATTGTCAAGAAGACTGCAGCCCCCCCACACACACACATACACACAAACGCTTTCTTGGTCTCTCTAGTAATATAAGGGTCAGTTATTCAGTCACCCGTACCTATTATTCTCTTTTCTTTTATATACACACAAGAGTGGAAAGACATCAACAAGCTGCAATAAAATTGTACATACTGTAGCAAGTCCTTGACTCTGTTCAAACATTTCAACCTCAGGACAAAGCTACATGTGAACGCAGTGGTCCTGAACACCGAATGATTGCTTAGCTGCTTTATTTATGCGTCCGTGTGTGTTCTAGCACTGAGATTTTTTTTTTTTTTATAAAAAGATACTGGTTGTGTGCTCAAAAGAATAAAACTAATAATTCCAGATAAGGAGCAAAAACAAAATGTTTGTGGTAAGTGAAACAGTATTTAGATTTAATGACAACTACTTCTATACATTTCTTATCATTTTTTTACCCTCATAAGGTCACGCAAACACGAGCACATGTTTATTATTATTGTGAAAAAGTGATTGATTTCAGATGTAAATCAAATTAAATAGAGTATCCATATATTTGAAAGGACGGCAGTGGTTGACTTCTTTCTAGTAATTCAATTACTAGAAGATCTTTAATTGATTTTCAGCAGAATCGTATTTTGTCAAGTCAAGTCAGTTTTATTGATATAGCCCAAAATCACAAGTCACACATTCACCTCAATGGGCTTTACAGTTTTACCGTGACATCCCCTGTCCTGTAAAAATGAGTTTCACAATCAAGTCAATCATTTTATCCTGTTTTGAATATCAGTTATTAGCTTGTTTGTTTATTCGGTTTACGACTTTTTTTCAGTGCACATTGAAGAAAGAGAAGCTCAGAGTATCTCACGAGCTCCCATCAGTCTAAACCAACAATGTTCTAGGTCATTCTGTTGAGATTAACTTATCATTTTAGAAATGTATCGCCCACTGAATTATTCCTAGCATGCTGTGGGCACTATTATGATATGTAAAGATATAAATTAAACAGCTGTTGATTTCCTACCCGTTTTATTACAAGGTTGCTATCCCATTAATAGCTCTACTGTTTGCACTTGTTGCACAGAAATAACACAATCTCACCCCAGGGTGTCAAATATTGCTGTAGGCTGCACGTTTTCCAATGGTTGCAATCATGCAGTTAAGGTCTGGACAGGTTGAGGCACAAAAAGCAGTCGGTTGGAGTTAGGAGGAGGATTGTGGGTAAGTTACCTAACCATCCGCCCAACCAGCCACCTCCAAACGCCTCCTTGTTCAGACATCATCAACAGTCTCATTGCATTTATTTCACACATTTTGGGTTGAACAGTCACGGGATGGGACTGAGAGCGGTCCATCAATACACAAGTCTGCTTCTTGGAAAAACTGGATCCACTGTTCTGTTGCAACAATGTGTTGAAGTTCTTTGATCTGCCTGTTAGGGCGGGGTGACATGGACCAAAAATATATCCCAGTCTTTCCTTCATGATTTCAATACATTTTTGGTCAGTCAGTCATTTTCTACACCTGCTTATTCCTCATTAGGGTCGCAGGGGTCTGCTGGAGCCAATCCCAGCGCGTTACGGCGAGAGGCAGGGATACACCCCAGATGGTCGCCAGCCAATCGTGGGGCACACACACCATTCACTCACACTCACACCTACGGGCAATTTAGAGTTGCCAATTAACCTGAGCATGTTTTTGGACTGTGGGAGGAAGCCGGAGTACCCGGTGAAAACCCACACAGACACGGGGAGAACATGCAAACTCTACACAGAAAGGTCCCAGACCCAGGAGGTCTTGAACCTGTGACCTTCTTGCTGTGAGGCAACAGCGCTAACCCCTGCGCCACCGTGTCGCCCTACATTTTTGGTTTCCCACAAAAAAATGTAAAATTTAAACATATTTTTAAAACACAGCTGAGCAAAGAAAAAAGTTGTATTAATATATATATTATATATACCTAGCCATCCACTCAATCAGCCACCTCCAAATGTCACCTTATACAGACATCATACACAGTCTCATTACATATATTTCACACATTTTGGTTTGAACAATGATGCTGGTGGGAATGAGGACGGTCCATCAATATGCAAGTCTGCTTCTTGGCAAAACTGGATCAACTGTTCTGTTGCATCAATATGATGAAGTTCTTTGATCTGCCTGCTAGGGCTGTGTGATATGGACCAAAAAAAAAATCTTTCTTAAACTTGGGGTTGAGTCATGATTTGAAAGCTTTTGTTTTCCCACAAAAAAAATAAAAAATGCAAGATTGAAACAATATATTTTTTAAAACACAGTTGAGGAGTCGTGTTATTATGTATTATATATAAATTACAGGTTCATGATATGAACAAAACTCTGTCCCCCGTCTGTATTCTGTGTTTGTATTGTTGCCTGCTGTTAAGTGTGTCCTTGTTTGTTTTTATGCTCGTATTTTATAAGTCTGTTTTTGCTTGTGCGATGACCCAGATTCTATCTGTGCTGCTGTTTTTTCTGTAAAGTGAACGAACACAATCATTTTTTAAACATGCTCTATAAATAAAGTTTTGCTTACTAACTAAAATGAGATTCAAGACAAATTATGACTTTTGCAAAAAAAAAAAAAAAAAAAGGTTACTAATCACCTCAGAAAAGGTTCTGCATACCCGTGTAATTTACTGGCCAAGCTTGCGGTCTTTGACCTTCATCGGGGCATACGTACATCACACTGAGCCTCATATATATAGAGGTCTTTAATTAATATCTGTGCGAGATAGTGAAGGCAATCATCTCAGAGCCCAGTGATTCCACCTGCGTGGTGTTAACTCTGCTCCAAAGGGCAGCGCGGTAGTTGTAGGGTAAGTCCTTTGATGTAAAGTCAGATAGATATAGATAAAAGAAACATAACCCAGTGTGTACAGACCAGGCAACCAGAAAAATATGTATGTATCCAGAAGACTTCCTCGGCATAGTTTTCTATCAATATTTCCTCACACAAGGTGAGAGCAAGTTATAAAGAGACAGACAGCAGGACAGTTGGAGCTGATGTGTCTTATGGAGCTTTTGTAGTCGCTGACAAAATTATTTCTGACAAAGAAAAAACTACGACGTACAGAATGGTTTGTCTCATCTCATTTTTGTGCTCGCATATTTTATTTTTTAAAGAAATTTTGGCATATGCACATTTTTAATCAATATCCTGCTGTTAGACTTTAAGGGTTTAATTGTATGCTGCATCATGTCGGTTGTGCTCTAGTTTGTCTGTCTCTTGCAATATCTGCAGTTTTCATCTAATATTTTATCTTCTTACCTCTTACTTTTCTTGGATTGGGCTTGTCTGGAGATGCGCGCGTGCGCACACACACACACACACACACACACACACACACACACACACACACACACACACACACACACACCTTAACAATGCTGTTTTGTGTTCGCTGTTTTTCTATTTTTTTTCTATGGTTTGTGAAAAAGCCATATAGCCAGCATGTGGGGTGCTTACATAATGCTGTGTCTGTAGCTACAGAGAAGGTGTGTTTCTTAATGTGTGTGATATGTTACGGTGTGTGTATGTGCGTGTGTTTGTGTGTATGCGTATAGATGCCAGATGATCGTGACAGCTGCTTTAGACAACCTAGAGCCAAACATGCTTCATCCCCTTCTCCACTCCTTTGGCTATTCACTATTCACACAATCTCTTTGCTTCTCTGAATTTTTTTTTTAAGTTTCCCCCCAACCCAGTCTCCAGAGGGAAATGTTGACAGTTCATGTTCCTGTAAAACCAAATACGTTATAACGTTTCTTGATACGTATTCCTTGATATGTTCACCAACGCTGTGGGTGAGATGTGGTTCCGTTTGGGCACAAACAATACACACAATGTATTAAGCCATCCATCCACTTTTCCTGCTAAGAAAAGTGAAACTTAAGAAGAACATGACCCGAACTACGCCACCACTTCTGAAACATTGACATTCAACATACGGTGTCTTTAATTTGCAGAACCTGTCAACGTATTCCTCTGGAGATTGAGCTGCTCTCTCTGTCTTTCTACTCAAGTTTCACAGTATATTAGCTGTCTTGGCATATTGAAATGTTAATATTTGTTAAGCTTACAGAGGGATTTTGGTAACTGAAGCGATACGTCTGTGTCTGGGTGTATCTTTTATCCGTTGGATGAGGAATGTCCGAGCTGTGGAGTCTCAAAGTGACAAAGATTTCAACTCAGTTCCTTCTATAGACATTATCATTATAATAAGTTGTATGAAATCACTAATCACAAACTGTTTTTATGTTGTCATGAACACATTAAGCACATTATAATACATTTAATCTATTAAATATTATACAGTATCAAAATAAATTAAGTCTGAACAACGTGGTAAATTCTCATATATAATGTTAAAACAATCTGTTGACTGATTAACCACGTATTATAGCAACTGTAGATTAGGGGGCGGGATCAGGTTTTGTAATTGTTATCATTGTAAGATTGCACTTTTTTTGCAAAATATATATATATATAGCCTATAATGAGGACCAAATATACCAAAAGTAGACCTCCCACAATCCAAAAACATGCTGAGGTTAATTGGAGACTCTGAATTGCCCATAGGTGTGAATGTGTGAGTGAATGGTGTGTGTGCCCCATGATTGGCTGGCGACCATCTGGGGTGTATCCCTGCCTCTCGTTGTAATGCGCTGGGATTGGCTCCAGCAGACCCCTGCGACCCTAATGAGGAATAAGCAGGTATAGAAAATGAGATTTTGCTTTTCAACTAAGTACTGTGTTTTTAACACTTTTCTATCTCTTTTTCTGTTCTAAAAAAATGACAGTTAAAAAAATGTTAAAATCTCTCAAATTTTAGGGGTGCTGGGATTCAATTTATGGCGTCCAAAATGGACGAGAAACAAATATGGTTCACAAGTAAAAAAAAAAAAAAAAAAAAATGCCACAATCCAATTAAATTGCTGTTGGCCTAATGTGGAATGGATGAACTGTGATGGAAAACTCATGTGATTCTACAGCTGTATTTCATACTAAAGGCTGTGGGGTCCAACTGTTTGTTTTTTTTTAAATGATGATTTCACATTCAGATCAATATTTTCCCAATCATATCAGTAGTCCAATTAAATCCTACCCTACTGTGCATCATATGGAAAGGCTCTGATCATGAGCACGTCTCTCCAAGGTTGAAATGAAACCCTTCAGCTTAGAAAACAATTTTTACTGTCCACTATTTTCTGCTGGACTCCGGGACACCTCTTGCTATGTTGAATCCAACTCAGTGAACTATATCAGATCTCCTGCTGGCTACCTGCTGCCGTCCGGCTCAAAAGTCATAACCACAAAAACTTATCAACTGCTGTCAAACGGTGCAGAAAGGAATAAGACAGAGAATCACCAGGCAATATGCTTTCACATATCATGATAGATTAAAGCAGCTATGACTTCAGTGTATCCATTTATTCATTTTCTACACCTAGTTGTACATCTGTTGGGTCAGTAGTCTCTCAGAGCTCACACGAAAAATGTACATAAAAACCATGAAAGACTGCCAGTCCGTGACAGAATGAACACAGACACTAATAGCATTTTAAAGCCTGTAGTTCTGTCTTTCATCCACATGAAAACTTGTGTTTTAAGAAAGAAAAAATGCAAACATTTGTTGAACTTACAAAGGGGCATATTTTCTAAGGATTTCCAGCCCCTTGTTAGGTACTAAGCAGCCGACATGTGTTTCTTCTTATGTGCATAAAGGGCTGCTCTGAGGTTTTTGCGCAGGCAACATGTAAAAAAAAAAAAGCTGCATTGCAAGGCTCATGCAATATTTATCAAACTGATTATTTTGTTGCACTGAAAAGTGAATGAAAACACAGAGCACAGTGATATGCCACGTTTTATGCCTTTGTATTGCATGTTGTGCCAAAAACAGACAAGAAACAGCAGAGCGATGCCATGATGAAATCAGTGGATCGACTGACAGGCGGGGAGAAGTGAAGGTGAGCTGCTCTGCCAGGAAACATTTGCTGTATTATAAAATAAAAGCTAATCTACTGTCACAGCTTCAGCTAGGGCTGAAGTTAAAACTGCATTCTAAAACCTAAACTGGAGGGAGCTGTTAGGAGTAAATCTGAAGGAGGATATTCAGTTATTTTCACATAAAATACAGATCATTATCACTGAATATACATGTAAGGTTATACATAGGATCAAAATGAACACCCTCCCTTGGATTAACCCAAACATTCGAAAATGAAACAGCATGATATCACATTAAAAATAACCCTCGCCATATTTGGATTAGATGGTCCCAGACCAAAGTAACCAATGCTAAGGAAGGGTTTTAAACAGGTGTAAAGACACATATTAATTCATCTGTTGATGTGTGAGATATAAATCACATGTTAAATGAGTGCTTCTGAATCTGTTGAATATGTGTCGAATATCCAATACCTAAACACGTGACTGACGTGCTCTCAGAAAAAAAAAAAAATCAGTAACAACTTAATAGAAAAGGCACACTTTGTGTTCTCGTAAAGAAAAACATTGCAAAAACATAACACACAGACATTGCCTGCCCAGTGAGATGAACATATTATAATACAACACACTCTCATAGAGTCAAAATGTATCCACCGGGGTATTTACGCATGATCAACATCTGAACACAACTATACAAAGAATAGCAGAATTTCAATTAACGGCAGGGTCCCCTTTCAACTCTGGCTGCAGGTGGATATTTTGATAAATAACCACCGGTTCCAAAGAAGGTCTAATTATAAAAAAAAAAAAAAAAAATCAATAAAGAAGATATGACCACTGATGCTGCATGTTTTTCTACTTTGCCTTTTTTTTTTGCAAGCGCTTCAGCCTTGACTGTATTTACCCTCTTGGGTAATGCTTAACGTTTAATTGTTGATCGTCATGCCTCCGGTGCAGCAAAAAAATAGTATAGTAAAAAATAGTATGACATGAAATGGGCAACACAGTGGCACAGGGGTTAGTGCTGTTGCCTCACAGCAAGCAGGTCGCAGGTTCAAGACCTTGTTGGGATTTCTGTGTGGAGTTTGCATGTTCTCCCCGTGTCTGCATGGGTTTTCACCAGGTACTCCGGCCAAAAACATGCTGAGGTTAATTGGCGACTCTAAATTGCCCGTGTGAGTGAATGGTGTGTGTGCCCCATGATTGGCTGGCGACTATCTGGGGTGTATCCCTGCCTCTCGCCGTAGTGTGCCGGGATAGGCTCCAGTAGACCCCTGCGACCCTAATGAGGAATAAGCAGGTATAGAAAATGACTGACTGACATGAAATTCAAACCTGTTTGGTAGTTTACAGTTAATTTAACACTCGAGAATGACAATCCTGGCAGAAACCTTTTAGCACAACAGGAAACATGAAAAGGAATAAAACAGGAGTAATGAGGATATTTTGAAAACGTCAGTCATCTTCGTTTTTGGACTGTGGGAGGAAGCCGGAGAACCCAGTGAAAACCCGCGCAGATACGGAAAGAACATGCAAACTCCACACAGAAAGGTCCCAGACCCAGGACCAAGGAGGTCTTGAACCTGTGACCTTCTTGCTGTGAGGCAACAGCACTAACCCCTTCTCCACTGTGTTGCCCATTTTAAAAATGTAAGGAGTAAAAAGGAAAGAAGTAAAAGTCATGTCGAAAAATGATTTAATTTCTACTAAAGTATTTGTACCTAGTTACTTGACGCCTCTAGTCAGTTCCTGTATCATGGTTTGTTCTCAACCAAATACTTTTGATGCTGTTTGCATTTAAATCCACCTAGACCACTAGAAACAAACATTCCGGTGAGGATGCTAATTGTATCTTTATAGAGAAAATGAAATCCCTTGTTGGTAAGGGCGCTATTGTATTTCTTGAACTTAGGAAAGCTTTCGACACTGAATGCTACCTCTCAATCAGTCTGTGCACATAATCACTACTCTGTCATTGGACTACAGGTGTCCACTTCAGTTTGTATATTAATGACTTACCATCAGTGTGTCTTCCTGAATGAATGAACGGCAGAGTAAGTCAGGGCTGCAGTGGTGTGTTGAGTTGATCGGTTGACCAGGCCCACACACACACTAAAGCACATAGAGAGAGAGAAAGAGAGGCTGCATCTCATGCCGCTTATTCATCGTTTCATCACTCGGAACGGAATTATTTTCACCTGCATCGTTTTTTTTTTTTTTTTTTTAATGATCAGTTATTTCCTCTGTTAATTATTAATATGGATCAAATCAAAGTAAGGGAGATTCTGTCATTCAGCAGGAAACACAATTTTAACCAAATCTCATCATCAGCAATCATTTTATATCATTTATCATCAATTTCATCAGTTTCTTATATACTAGTTACATCATTTCCATTTTACCTGGACCATTCTTTATCGATATCTTCTAAAAAACACCCTGACCACATCCTAGGTTATTAAATAAATAACTCACAATCCAAATATGGGATATGTAATGTACAAGCTCACAAGGGGAGAAAATAAAGCCAGACCGGGTGCTCAGGCGATGGCTGCTGACATTGTACTAATGGGTGTTAGATGTAGGACTGACTTTATCATTTCCTAAGAGCTTCCAAAATCAAAGAATTGGATAAAGAGGAGCAGAACAGAGCAGATAAGATTTACAAAAAAAAGACCAGTCTTTGGTCAAAATGTAATTCCAGGGATATGGGTGTTTGATAAAGCACCAGAGAATGAAGCTGCTGGGGTGGCGAGGGGAAAGGACATACCCTTATAAATCTCTGAATGTCTCTGCCTCTTCAGATTCTATTATGGTGGACTGCCACACTATCACAAAACCCATGATCTGACACCAGTGTGTGTGTGTGTGTGTGTCATAATAACCTCTACAGATTTCTGGGTATAACACCTGACACCCACACTGAAAGGTGTTGGAATTGATTTTACACAGAAAGCTCCAATCCAAAGTTACTTATTAGAGCTGCCAGCCACTAATGCCCTGACCACCTGGCTGAGTTGTTTGTGATGGTGTGTGTGTCCCTGTTGACCAAGACCACACTTCTCTTCTTCCTTTCTCTTGTCAAGACTCTTTTTATCCCGTCTCCTCCGCCCATTATCATGTCTTTTACCACTCGCTCTTCATCACTTCTCTCATTTATTTCGCCTTCCATTTTACTAGTTTCTGACCTCGCCTACGCCTCCACTTCCTGCAACCTCTGCCAACATCATCTTATCTTCACTTCTATGTGCAATCAGTTAAGTATTTGATCCATGGGACCCCACGCTGAAAAAAATAAATTAAATTAAAAAGTGAGGATTCAAGTGCCCTTTTAGTATCATGGTCTGTTCAACATGAGACAAATCTCAAAAATTCCTTTAAACAGGGCTACATGCAACTTTCATTAATTCCTTATCAATAGTGACAACCATGCGGTGGCTTTTTACCTGAGCTGCAGCTCACACGCATGGTCACAGCAGGAATTACTGCAGGTTTCCTATTTATGCTTCTCATAATTACATAAAAAATATCTCCAACTTTGTGTTTTGCAAGGTGCTTCAGCAAAACGCAGCGTGTCCCTCTCCCTTGCTGTAGCTCACACACACTACAAGTCCCTGCAGACTGGCCGGTAAATTGTTAAGTGCCGGATTACACTTTTGGATTAATTTAGCATCATGGGTAAACAAAGAGGGGGAAGCTTTACTCTGCTATCATGCTGCTGCTTGTTTTCCACTCCTTTGTTGAGGTAATATTGCGTTTTTGCGTGTGTGTGTGCGCTCGAGAGCCGGCGACTCATTTATCGAAGCCATGTTTTGTTGTGTGTTGCACTAACCATCTCATTAGCTGGAGAGCTAATATCTGCATGGTGTTTCTAGTCAGATAAACCTGTGTTTGTTGAGAAAGTCACACGGCGTGTACATTCTCTGACCTGAGCCTTCCACATAAAAATACCTTAACAGGCTGTTAGAATTGACCGAAAAAGTCAGCAGCGTCTCATATCACACAAAAGTCTCATATCAATTGATGGCTTTTTAAAATGCACTTTTCATGGTACTCATTCGCATTTTCTTTTTGTGCATTTCGCAAAATCTGCTCCAAACTTTCGATACATTTGGAAGGAAAGCCAAACAATGCTGAGGAGATGATCCAACAGAGGATCATCTGTTGTCCAGGGCTCTCTTATGATGTTCTTAAATGAGACATTAACTTACTTTTAACGACTGAAATTGCATTCTAATTTCATTGTTCATGATTATGCATGGTTGAGAAGGGTGCTTGCAAAAGTCTTTTAAGATAGCGTGTTTTCCTTCCCACAGTCTACAGTTTGTGCTCACGGTGGCGGAGTAGCATGCTGCCTATTAAAACGCATTGGACAGGGAAACGTAGCCCTTTCACAAAAGGCATAAAACGTGATGACAGAATGTTTTAATAGATTCTATTTTCGTGATGGTACCACAAAAATGTCGTGAGGCCGGGTTGGGTCTAGGGCGGGGGAATCAAACCCAATTTAGGTCATGGGCCACATTCATCGTAAGTGGGCCAGACCAGTAAAAAATGTACACATAAATAACACGTAAAAATGTCTTCCCTCCTGTTTATATAAGGAAAGACAGTGTAAATATTAATGTGATGAATTAACCTTCGATTTATTATTTATCCCATGAGCCCTGAAGGATGCTCACTGATTTCAAATTTATGTGAACAAATAGCAACCGGTAAATTTTTCTCCCACTTTGTACAGTTCTTGGACCCTTTTAGCAGGCCAGTTCTGGCCCCTGGGGCCGCATGTTTGACTACACTGGTATAGGGGTCATATAAAATCTATCCCATACATCAAACATGAAAAAAGGAACCCAGACTGGAGATGTGGGGCCCCTGGGAGGGCAGCGGCCCATTTCAAAAAACGGGTGAATAGGCCTTTAATGTACGTACATGGCTCACCTTCAGAAAGCCAGAAAAACAAAAGCTGAGAAGAGCCAAGACAAAGGCAGGAGAAGAGAGAGCAGGTCGGCAGAGGAGACTGGAAGATGAGAGGAGGAAACAGAAGGCATTCGCCCGACAGGAATCCTGAGAGCAAAAAGAGGAAAAATGATTCACTTGTCCCTGCCAAACGCAGCCAATGCCAAAATGATAATCATGCCTGAATCCCCACAATGATGCCAAAATCCATCGTGATTTCACGTTTTAGGCGATTGGCCAGCACAATAAGTGCATAATAACATTTCAGTGTTACCCCAAGATATGTTTTTTGGCAATGTTAAAAGGCCCCAGAACCAGCGTTTAGATGTGATTCTAACTCTCCATTGAAACCAATAATAATAAAATTATGTGACAGCAAACCACGTGGTGATAAAGTTCTCCTGTTAAATCAACAACTGTGTGCCAAAGATTAAACCCAGAGCAGCGAAAGCTCTAATCTGTGATGCTATCAAAGAGAAAGATGCCGGAGCTCGTTCCCTGATAATGAGTTACAGACTGGCTCACTCTTGTTTACACTTTTTTTTCCCGCAATCATTTAAAACCTCCCCAGACTACCTGATATAAACCTGATAAAGGCCCGATCAGATAGACGTGAGGGGAAATGAACTTTGTGGATGACAAGTTGTCCTTTTTATCTCGTGTAGTACGACACGGACCAGTGCGTTTACGCCCGTTCCACCTGTTTGAGACAACTCTGGTGCACAGGTTTGATCGTGACACTACATGAGTTCAAAGATATTGACAAATCACAGTTAATCCCACATTTTAAATTCCCCCCGTAAAGCACTTTGGTCATCATTTGCTGTTTTTAAACATGCCCTATAATTTGTATTAGCATATGATTTGCATTAAGTGTAGATGCACCATGTACTTTTTCTGCTCATAAAAAAAAAGTATCCTATTTGGTGAGTAAAGGTATAATCTACAATATACTGATGTATTTATAATGTTAACTGAACAGAAGAATGAATTACTACTTTTTTAAGCAAAAAATACCAAGATGTTATTGCTGCAACTCTTTGAATGTACATATTTTTTGGATTCTTTTGTCCTCTGTGATAGTACATGGAAATCTTTGCTTTTGGCTTAGGTTGCATCTTGGTCTGAAAAAAATCGTTGGCTGTGGCTCTAATAGTATGATCTTCCAAGGATGGAAAATATGGGGAAAATCAGAATGAAACACAAAGGTCTACACACAAACACACACACATCCTGACTTGGGAAGGTGACTGTCACAAGTGCCAGGGGCCACTCATTGAACTCTCAAGAGAACTCTCAACCTCACTCAGGTATCTCTGGATACTGGGTCCTTTTTGCTGCTTTGTCAGTCTGAGTTCCTTGCTAGCAGCAAAGAAATTCGTCTTGCAATCGTTTGCAGTTGTTTTGCAGGGCCACAGATTGCAAAGAATCACCTCAAGGCATTGATGCAACTAGAGGTATCCATGGACTCAATTACCTCGATATGCACTGCTCTAGTGCTCATGCAGGTTGCGTTCGGGTGGCAGGTCCGCCATGGTTTGCCCTTCCATCTTGCCTCAAAGCTTCCCGATAGGTGATATACCTGTATATGATGAAGCTAATGAGCATTCACACATCCAATGATCCATAGGCCTGAAGACCTTACGGCACCTTCAGTGAAATGGCACCACAAATGTTTCACCTGTGGTGAAACATTAATTACATTCACCTGCGGTGAAACATTAGTGCCTGTGCACCTGTGGTGGTAGGACACTAACAGGGTGGAAACATGGCTTCACTTAAGTAGAACTAGGGGGTTCTTCTCAGCATGTTCCAATGGTGCATTTGAGAGCCTCCCTCCAATTCTCATGAGGACTTCTTCCATTACTGGACTGAGCCTGAAGAGTGGGCTGCTTTTGGGCAGGCCTTCACTGTCAGTCAGAGCAGAGAACTCCGCTGCAAAATCCTTTATTTGGAGCGCCTATATGATGATATTTATGGCTTGTGAAAGCTCATCAGCTGTGCGAGGTTGTTTGTACCAATGCCAGCCTTTACATCTTCTTACATAGTCCTTAGACTTGTAACAACGGAGTCTCGCATTATCCATTTCTCCTGTAGAACATGCGGAAGTTTTACTACTACTGGGCAGATGCCCAGGAAGTATCCAGGAAGGCCAACCCAGGTAGGTATCCATCCTCTTTCGCGGATAGGAACTCCATATGGAAGTCTCCGAGCTCCCTTAGTTTGACATTGTCCTTACTGGCAATCTTGGGTAACAAATCCAGCTTCTTGAAAAAAGTTTTTTCAAGTACTTCAGGCACAGCATACAACTTAATCAGCCTACTCCATGCGTTGTTCAATGCTGCGTCGGGGTTGTTGACGTGCACCTGAAGAATTGTACGGACATGGTACGATGACTCCTTGCCCAGCCACTTTGTCAAGTCGTCCAATTCTTTACTGGCTGAAAGGTCAAGACCTCTGATGGTGTTGTGAAAGGAAGACTGCCATGCCCTGAAACTCTCGGGGCGATCGTCAAACTGGAGGAGACCAGTAGTCACTAGCTCCCGACATGCTAAGTACTGAACAAAGTCTGTCATTCCAGGTGTCTTATGCTGATCAGCAGGGGCAGTATGCTGATCAGGGATGTAGGGTTGAGCTGAAGGGTTCATCTTGTTTTAAGAACGGTGATGAACGTGCATTATGGGGTTGTGGTTTTGAGCGTGATTCATTTCCGTTCTGATCGTCCCTTTTAGCAGGAAACGGTGGCATAGAAGATGTCAAGTAAGAAGGCTGGGCAGGCACTTCATGTGAGATGGCAGTGTCTGGAGCAGAGGGGCCATTTTTAGGCAGACGGGTTGGAGTTCCCCATGTGATTTCGTTAGGTTGTCTGGGCGGAGATCCATGGCCATCATGGCATGAGTGAACATATAACTCATTCTGTTCTCTGTTCTTATATATGCAATTGTGTGATCCTCACTCATTCTTGAAAGACCTCAGACTGCTGTGCGTGTTGTGTGGATCTTAAACCTGTTCTTCAGTGGCCTCCAAGACACCTGCCTGCCTGCTGGCAGCTGCTGCTTCTCGCTGGTTTGCCAAGGTACACAGTTCAGCATCGAGTTTTGCTTTTTCAAGAACCAACCTTGCGTCTTCAGCTTTCTGTTTTGCCTCTCTCTCAGCCAACTCAAATTTCAATTTAGCTTCCTTCTCTGCAAATGATGCACATACACATGCTGCTTCTGCCTTTGCAGGGGCCTTGGCAGCTGCACTGGCTGAAGACTGGGATGTGCTTCTGCTGCTGGCTTGAGAGGTGTTGTCATTCTCTTTACTTTGTTCCATAATTTTTTTTTCTTCACTGTAGTTGCTGTTGAACCAACTGCTCACTTGTCTTTTTACTGTACTGCCCTTCTAATGGTATGCATAACCAAAATTAGACAGCCAGCCAAACTCCCTGAATGACCAACGTGAGAGTCAGGATGTAGCATCTCAAGCTCCAAGTTTAATGAAGACTCTTGTTGTCAGACAAGGTGTAAAACTGAAAAAACTCTAAACCAAAATAACATGAATTATACTAGAAAATAAAGTACAGGTATCTTGAACATTCCCGATGCCTAATACAATGAGCCTATTCTATGCTAAGCAATGGTAACCGACCAATATCTAGATAATAATCTAGCAACATAAACATTTCCATCAATATATGTCAAAAATAAAAGATATCCTGATAAATTATAAAATTTACTTACAGACAATGCTTTCTATGGCTCAAAACAAATGGATTGCAATGGATGAGAAGGCAGCTCCATGATCTGCTGACCTCTCCATTGTGACTGACTGACCATGTGCTATAGCTACTTCCTGGTGCAGTACCACATTTAACCACATTACCAAACAGGGGTGCTAAAACGCCTAAAACTTTAAACTGTCTGGGAGGCAAAACACACACACAGACACACACACACACACACACACATACACATGCTGACTGCAGTATAAGATGCCCATTGTCCATTGTCACTAGCTCTGCCATTGATAACAGTGTTTGCTCCCTGTGTGAGGCAGCATCACCTGATATCAGGCAGGTATTGCACTACTTTCCTAGATAAAAGAATCAGTATCTAAGCATGTTCTACTAAAAATGTATTAACCTTCTATCTGCAGCATGTGTTGATAATAAATCTACAAGTTTAGCAACGTTTTCACCTATTTAAAAAGGCACTTGAGGTGGTGTGGTACCTATCTAAACATCTAAAATGAGACGTTTAATACCTAAAATCATGTTGGAGCTGAAAATATGCATAATGCTGTGTGCACATATGTGCATGTAGCCCCCAACCAATAAATGTAGTTTGTTTCATCCACAGTAAACAAAGTTTTATTAATCCCTACAGCTACGAACTCATTTCTTTTTAAAATGTATAACATTTATTTGTTATATTAAAAAAAAGAACACTTAATAGGGCCAGTAAAATAGGTCTTTACTATCTGTGTTATGAGACGTATTTCTTTTCCACATGTGATAATATCACAGCAACTTTTCTGAATCTGCTAATTCATGCATTTTATTATTAAGCTATAAATTACATGAGGTCCACATATTTTTCAGGGCTGCTCCAGCATGAAATGGAAATGATCTCCTTGTGTTGTGCATCATTTCCTGCACTTTCCACTAAAATTCATATTGACATACGCAAATATTAAAGAGACAAATTGAATTAAAAAACACATTATACATAGTGCATTTGGGCAGAGTTTGTCCAAATAACATTTGGTATGTAACGGGGATAGAAAATCTGATGAGATGAGATTGAATCCTTTCACCGGATACCGAACCTTTTATCAAAGTTGGTGTTTTCTGTTCTCCCTTTTTCCTAATTGTTCATTTAATCACCCATTTCCTTTTACTACTCTTTTATTTGTTACTCTGTGCATTTCATTTCCCTCTTGTCTTTCAATCACATTTTAAGTGGAAAGGAGGAGATTTCCTTTCGGCTTAAAATGTTTAACCCCCGAAATCTGCTGTAAACAAGCCTGTAACCTTGTTTTATAAGATGCTGTAAAGTTTCAGCTGTTACAACTCACGCCCTATTCTGCTGTTTCCAACACGCTGCAGCGGATTGGCTGTGCTGTGTTCTAAAGGAATCTCTTCACTTTGTGCATTTACATATTATTTCTGTTATTATATCATTCTGTGGTCCAAAAGTTTCTGACCCACCTGTGTAGCCATGGTAACATGCGAGTAACAATTGGCAAGTCCACTAAGGAAAATCATGCGTCACTTTCCAAGTCCAATACCCTTAAAAAACAGGAACACCTTAAAAAAAGATAGGGATGAAATATGTTTTTTCACTATCAATTAATCTGAATATACTTATTTCTGATAAATCATTTGGTTTACAAAACATCAGATAACCTGGAACCATCACATCTTGGAATCTTGGATTCCACATCTTGGAATTATCACTATCACTACTTAAACAATTAATTTATTGTAGTTGCTTCATTTTAGGAAAACCTCAAATGTGGCCTCATCGCCATATTAAGTATAAACATATTTAAGAAACGTTTTGTCTAACACTTCTCTCAAGACTGAGGTTGATATTCATTAATTGAGAGGAAGGACTAACATACCTCAACAGACACAATTACACACCTGCATGCAATTTACAGTCATCCTGGGCAGAATATGATTGTACTTACTGTCCTGAAGCACATGTTAGAAACCAAAGAAATCATGCAGAGAAAGGCCTCAGGTTTGAACGCGTGTTGGAGCAAAATCATCCCAAAAATGGTGATAATACAGTTCACAAACGCATTCGTACAAAGGAGGAATTGTATCAAAATCTTTATTCTCAAATAATGATTTCAAAATAGCTGATAGATAAACTGTGAGTCTCTTTAATAACAGGCTGTGAGGCTGCGTTCACATACAGTATCTGTTGTTTAAACCTTCAGAAACACTCCCATGTTATTTCTCTCTCTGGAGAACAGGCAAATCACGTTTTCCGTCCATAAATTCAAAACCTTGACTGGTGGTAGGAGCCTCCGATGCCGTTGCCAATTTGCTAATGCCTCTGATCGAGCCTAAATGTATCACAATTGAATTTTTCCACTTCATACCCTGTACGTCTCAGCGAGGAGGAGCCAGACTCCATCTTTACCGGTTCTTCCTCGTTCAGACAGATATGGGGTCAGATTTGCAGCCAATGGGAACAAGTCATTAAAAATCTTTTGCTTGTGTGGAAGTCATCCCTCTCCCAGATATAGACATTGGGATCAGCCACGCAGTGGTGTGTGTGTGTGTGTATCCATAATCAATTAAAAAAAAGTATGTAAACAAGATATATTAATGTGAGCAATGAACCAATGCTCACATAAATGTTTAGGCACAGCTACCAAATAAGAAGCCACCCAAAATTGTTC
Organism: Lepturacanthus savala; assembly: GCA_030544235.1. Lineage (NCBI taxonomy): Eukaryota > Metazoa > Chordata > Actinopteri > Scombriformes > Trichiuridae > Lepturacanthus > Lepturacanthus savala. The sequence goes on along the minus strand of CM060462.1, from coordinate 11,533,661 downwards.
TTTATATCGCTACATTACAGTTTAGTTTTTTTTTTAATTGTTTTTTTTTATTTTTTATTATTATTTGCCATGAATGCTGACTTGGGTAATTTTGATGTTCGGAAAAGAAACACATACTCTTGCTGACCCCAAGCTATGGAGAAATCCTTCCCGTCCCTGTGTGAAAGTAGAGCCGTAATGGACAAAAGATCATATGACATTTTGATATTCGATAGTCAGGTTGAACTGTAGATTTTTACATGGTGTGTAACAGTAAAAACATTGACTTCAATGAACAAGATCTTGTTGTACCTACATTATCATAAAAAGTACAGCATGTTTAATAATTTGTTTGTTTGTTTGATTTTTTTGTTTTGTTTTTTACAAATTCTCCATAAAAAATAGATTTCTGTACAAAATTCTTTTTTTTCTCTTTTGCACATACTTCAAGTTCAGTAGCACATGATGTCGGTGAAATGTGACGGTGAATCATGAAGACAATGAACGGTGAGTCGTGATGCTTAAACACAATGTTGATGATGATAATGACCCGCTGTTTCTTCCACCTCGTCACTAATACACATGGAGAAGCCGCAAACAGCCGTATACTGCATGTGTTGTTAAACGCATCCTGCCGTTGTAACATGTGAATATCACACTATGTGGGGTGTCCCTGTCTACAAGCTGCCGCATGTCCAAATTAAATCATGCGTCTTTTACACTGAAGCAAATCCTGCAGCTAACTCGTTTAAGGTTGTAGACATTCTTCAAAGCTCTAATGCTGAACATATGGCATGAGAAGTTTGTCGTATCCAAACTTTTCCTGAACGGAGTGAAACAAAGTCCCGTCAAGGGCAATTAAAGTGCAATATAGAATATTTTAATTCCATTATATAGAAAATTAAGGGAAAGCAGCACAGATATCGTCTATGAACTAAGGAAATTTCCATCTGGCACTAATATTCCACAGAGCCGCATAGTCGAAAAGTGACTGAGGGGGGTTGTGCGCTTTTATTGTTACTTTCAGTTAAATATTAATACATGTCTACATTAAGTGACATTAAGTTCTAATAAAGTCCATGTAATTATGCTTCTCTTTAGCTGCAAAATATTAATGTTTTGTTGGAACGCTAAATATTTAAATTAAGGGAATTAAGATCAAGAACATTGGCAGCAGGTGGGTCGCGTTTCCCAGCATGCAACGTGTTTCTGGAAAATTAGTGGGAATAAATTGTCTTTTGTTCACCACAGATGTTTTCTCTGGAGATGCGCGGGGTTTGAGGCACTGATGCTGCTACAAATTCTACAGATATTTCTCTACTTGAGTCCTCGCCAATAAATAAACAATATTTCCTTCTAACTAGTAAACATAAATTAATAATAAATTCAGTTGTTTAATATAGACACATGTATGACAGTTTAATTGCAAGTTTTTTCAACACGATTTCTGCAGATGTTTAGTGAGTGTCCACACTCACATGCCGTAACTCCACGACCCAATCTAAATATCATTTATTCCATACAAGCTTACATTCTATTCTGTATTTAATACGTGGTTGAAAACAACACACATTTCCTCTTGTGACATTGTCCATTACAATTTTACTTTGACTGCTGTCAATTCAGAAACTCCTTCTCAATCTTGGCTTTTTTGAAATTTAGTGGGTTAATTTTTGTCTTCCATTTGTAGCCAGCTATTTAAACACAAAGAGGACTGCTAATTATCATAAAGGACAGACTCATGTGAGAACTTTATACAAACTCTTGAGTGAACAGGATCTAAATGTTTCAAGCCATCTCGAGTGAAAGGATGTGTCCTCTTGAGCAGAATTACACGCATGTAACTGTGGAGGAAAAAATGGGCTCCAATACATTTCAGAGGCCAGAAGTCGCTGCAATAACCTGTGTCAGCCTTTTGTTTAGCCTTAGAGTTGCCCTTTGGTTTTTAACAGAACTTGCTTCCTGAACAAGGTTATCGCACTACAACAGAAAGGGCCCTGTGTGCTACAATTGAATTCTATTAGGAATTAAAATAAATTGCTGCACACTCATGGCTCTGATACAAAGGTCGTCCATTGTAAGACCATCATTTTGGCAAAATGATCTAAATCGGGGACCGCCAAGTACAGAGCGTCCCTTTATGGGTGAAAGGAAACACAGACAGACTCGTAAGAGGTGTACGCTGCTTCCCATTTCAATCATTCAAATTCTTTTAATCTTGATGAAAAAGTGAAGAAAATGAATTTTCTCTCGCTATCAGATTGACATCTTTTTTTTTCTATTTGGATAAAGGCAATTTATCCACTTTTGCACCACTTTTGTCTGCACCTGCACCGTGGCCGAACATGTCCTCCTATTGGAGGAGAATTAAGTAAAAGTTCCTTCTTACCTTATCCTCACATAGTTTTTGCATTGCGCTATTACGCTGACATACTTTTATATTATTATTTACTGCATTTTGAAAAGAGACGATGTTTGCTACTGAACGAAAATAGGCATCATAATGGCAGATGCTGGAAACTGAAGGGGGAAATTGAGGGGTTCATGGGGGTGGGGCAAACTCCTTTTCTTCAAATGAAAGTTTTTATCTGTTCCAGCAGTCGTAAAATGGAGTTCATCTGGCATCAGTGGGAGCTTGCAGAAATTGTAATAACTTTAGATTTCTGCTGTAGGCTTGACCTGATTATATCCTTCAAGGATCTACATTTACCCAGCATCTGGCTGCATTTCCGTGGGTGCACAGGCTCTGAAAACCTAACCAGCTCTCATCTTTACATGCCGGAGTCTAAATGTTCTTGTTGAGGCCCACCGGGGAGATCAGATCTGTGTCATTAATTGTTAAAACCTTTTAAGACATTTTTATTACACCTGTGGAAACCTTGCAGCCTCTATTATACCCTCTTGAGTCAGTAGAAAATTTCAACTGATTTAATAATAAAATTTTATTTAAAAAAATTTTATCTTTGTATTTTAAAAAAAAGAAAAAAAGAAAGTGGCCCACCATCTTGTGAAGAGACGTTCTACTGCTGCTTACAAAGGTTTTGTTTATTTCTGGGGAGAAATTGTGAACGTGTGTCTTCTGTCTGTTTGGACTCTTCAGTAAAACAGCTACACGCATCTGCATATCCTCCGTTTGCAGGCCTCACACTGGTGTATGTGCCATTGTTTCAACATGTTTTGCAACTTCCAGGTCAGGGTTTGTTTTCAATTAGACTGAAAATGTAAATAGAAACTAAAATGTACTTGTGCTTGTGACAACCGTCTCATGCCAGGTAGGTTTATACATTTGAGTTCTGGAGAAAACATTTGAGTTCTGGAGAAAACGTACTTTCTGGTTTTAGGTAAATTAAATCTTGGCCTGAAGAATAACAATATATATATATATATATATATATATATATATATATATATATATATATATATATATATATATATATATATATATATATATATATATATATATATATTTTTTTTTTTTTTTTTTTTTTTTTTTTCAGAGAATCAGAAACAGAATCACCATTTGAGAATTGCATGTTTTCATTGTCTGACGCATACATTCCATTCACCATTTGATAATGTCTGTGTAATTAATGGATTTGTGATTTATTGTTTGCAGGTATATATATATATATATATATATGTATATATAAGACTAGGATGGATTGAAATCGTGCAGGTTAAAGCAAATGCCTCGATCGAGAATGTAGTCAAGTGATTGTGCACGGAGTGTGAAATAGGAAACAGGCCTGAAGACACTAAAAGACGCACATTGAAAGCAGTTACATCTGTGATCTAAACCAAGTACAGAATCTTTAAAAAAAATAAAAAATAAAATAAAATATTTTGAGAGAACACTGCAAAGAAATAACAAGCTTGCCCAGCATTTTTTTTTCAAACCAGTGAAATTTTTGGATCCTGTAGAGTCCTGGGTGTTACTTTTTTCATTTTAACATACCATAAAATTAGCTGAATGCCAGGTTGCACTCATTAAGCTTGTGTATTTGTTGCAGTGAAATTCCAGCATTGATAAGCAGGATGTAACATACTATCTGCACATGAGGTATTTGTCAAACAATGGAGGGGCACAGGGGGGCAATAACTGTCGACAACAATAATTGTGCATGTTGTCTTCATGTCTGTTTGTCCTCTGTCTTGAATTCTCGAACAGGTCACACGTATGCCGTGTGCTCTTTAAAAAGGTGTGTAAAATGTATGTGATGCAAGATGATGCATGATGATGCTGTTAGGGACATTACAACACATCTTTTTAAAGAGAGTCAGAGAAACAGTCAAATGTTGTTTATGAAAGCTCACACTGTCTGCTACTTACAGTTTCTCAGAAAATGATGGGCGTTTTAATACCTGTAAATAAGACCATGCTGCAAATTAGAAATGGGAACTTTTCTGTATATTTATCCCATATTATAGCAGTAATAGTTTCCAGTGTGAGCTTTCAAGAAACACTGCTCAAAAAAAATGGCAGATGCCATTGTGACAGACTAGAAGCGCCGAGGTCCACAGGTAAACTGATCCCAACTTTCTGGTTGGCTAGCATGTTGTCATGGCAACAAAATAAACAACAGTAGAGCATGTGGTCACGCCTTCTGCTAACAGGGAGCGTGAAATATAAATGTGTATATATACAAACACTGTAACCCTGTATTTAGTCATTTGTTATCTTTTTAAAGATAAAAGTTCTGAATAAAATTCTCTTTTTTTCTTAAGGACTCATTTTTCAAACCCATTTCAGACCCAAAAATTATTCTTTTTTTTTCATAACCCAGTCAGAAAAACACACTAGTGCAAAATTTGTGCGGTTTAAGAGTTTATATAAAGTTTATATCTGGTCCCCAGCAGCAGTGGTTTGGGAAGTCCCATGGGGCCACTGGGTTTTTGAACATAGAGTCTGTTCATCAATATCTTCACTGAAGAAAAATGCCAGAAGAGACAATGAGAGACAAATATTTGCCCTTTTTCCATAGCAAACTGTCCTTGTCTCTCTCTTTTCCAGCAGACTGACCAGTGTCTATCTGTCCATACATCTTTGTCCATCCATCTAATTCCTGTCAGTCAAACAGTCCTTCTCTTAATCTCTTCATCTGTTTCTGATTTTGTAACTGGAGAGTATGTACCGTAGAAAAAAAAACAAAAAAAACATCAGTCATCACTTGACTGACATTACCGACCGGTACATGAAGACAAATAATTTCCTGGATTTGGCCACAGCTGATTGCAGCAGTCGACGATCCTGACAGCTCATTGCCTCCAGGCTTCCACTGGTTCAGCCACCAAGCACAGAATCCTGGCTAGTCCAAGAACAGGAATCAGAATATCTGAAGGCTGAATAGTCTGAATAGCTGATTGTGTTAGACAGTTCTCTGGAAACCAGTCCATTGTGTAAACTAGCCCGGAAACTCATACTGTCTGGTTTTCTGGTTCGGCACAGTCTAACTAATGCTAGTGTAGAATACAGCGTATGGGACTAATTTTACGTGTGTGGTGCTTCCATAGAATATTTGAAAATGTCCAAAATCATCTAGAACTCGTTCACAGGCCCTAGCAGTAAACTTGGGAAAAGTAGGGTTTGCAAATACTTGTTTTGGTATGTTTCAACCTAATTAGTTGCCAAATACTGTGGTAGACAGTCATAAAAGGCAATACAGTAAGTGGCAGAAGATGTAGACAATCATGAGAAACTAAGTGAAGGTCCTTTTGTCACTTAACTTACCTAACTCTGATTGTCCTGCTATATTAAATCTAACCCATTCAGTATTCCAAGCAGGGTAAAACATACATCATCTGCACATGTCACTTGAACCTGGGTTATCTAGCAAGAGTCCACCGCACCTAGCATTTATAGAGTCCTGCTAACCAGTACTTCGTGAGAGTTTCATTTTTCAGGAATTGGTCTGTTTGAACTTCATCACTGTGTTTTTACTGCATTTAGTTGTCAACTTTACAGCTGTCTGTGTGCAATCAATATCAGATTCCACCAAAACATACTGTGTAAGCTGTCATTATGTGTCAAGAGTCCAGTCCTGTCAAGACCAGCATGATGGAAGTCCAGTGGGAGGTTTTTGGTCCAGCACCAATGATGGTTTTTGTATCGACTTATAGGAACTGTCTGATTACTGTTTCATGTGTGGAGGGTGGAAGGGTGGAATAGTCTATGTGCTTCCCCTGAGGGTAGAACCTCGCATCAGTTAAACCCATGTCTGGCCTGCAGCAGGGGAGTTAGTAAGCCTATACCACTGTGCAAATTTGGCTCGGGAATATGGTACTAGGTTGGGGTAAACTTCGATTCGGGGTAAGATTGGGATATAAGGGTATAAGGGGGCAATGTGACGCTGGCTGTACCAAGCCCTTTCCGTGAAGACGTAGGATCAAATTTTCTCGAAGTCAACTGGATAAGCACTGATCTTGTCTCTCTTGGAGAAGGTCAACTTGTTGTAACGTCTGTCTGAAGAACAGAAACAGTGCTTCAGAAGAATCTTGGTCCTGGCATTGATCCCCTGACAATGGACATGATATTTGATGCCGACTCCCAACTTTTGCTCTTTCAGATTACAGGGAGAGGTGGATAATACCACTGTTCAGGTAGGAGGTTGAACAGAGTTACATTACTGTGCAGGTTATACTGGCAGAGGACCAGCATGCTACTTCACAGACTGCTCAAGGTGACAAGTCCTAATTGTTAAGTTTGTTCTTTCTGTCCTGTTTGGTTAAGCCACACTGCAGACTGTGACAGGGAGGTTAGACTACACCACTGCTTAGGTAGCGGCAGGTATGTTGGACTATACCACCGTGCAGACTGTATTGAGTGTGGTGTCGAATCGAACTGCCTTAGCCTCAGTGGGCTTCATGTTGGTGTCATACATTGGATTTTCAAATGATGCTTGACCATTGGAGCTCTCATGGCCGACATAGCCATTGAACTGGACCTTGGGACGTGTCCTGGAAAACAGACAGAGAAGGAAATAAACGTTTTAGTGGCAGACACTTTTTAAATGTTATACTCTGAGAAGAAAACGTAGCACAACCAAATGTGTACAGGCTTGCGAAACATGAAATGACAACTAACCATGCACTGCATACATACATAATACATAATAAGCCAGTAAGGCCAAGTTTAAATCATTTAAATATCTAATATTTAAATTGGCAACAACCCTATATAGACCCATATAACTCTAGCAAGCTAAGGAATGAGTACCATGACTCAAATGAGATGTTTGTGTCTGTGGCTGCTGGTTTGCTGTGTATCTTTGAGTTTGTTTTTGGAGCCTTTTTTAGTTCCTAGTGACTTTCAATCACTTAATTCAGCTTTATTTGAAATTATTTCAGCCGACTGAAAGATAGAACTATTTATTTGTTTTTTGTTATGATTTTTACTTTTAAAATTAAGACATGTTATATTGTACGCTTTGAGGTATGTCATGGATTTAAAAAAAAAAATGTTTGTTTAAAAATGGTTGTTTAATTTTGCTCTACACCCGATTCCAAAATCAATGTTTCATCAAAAAAGCCAACTTTAAAAGACCCTCTTCTGTGTTTTCATCTTCATTTTAATTGACACGCTGGTTGGCAGATTTATCCATGAGATTAAGGGCCCAAATTTTGTGAGAACAGGTTTCTGGTCAAAATCTACAAATTGCGGGGGAAGTTATGGCAGGAGTCAGTACATAAAGCATAACAACTGCCTGCTTCAGTAGTTCAGCTGTCCAGTGCCCATCTGCTGCTCACATGTGTGTCCGCATGAATACAACCTGCCATCATCCCGCAAATGGTACCCAATGGTTTTTGGTTCAAAAGAATATATTATTACTCAATTCCCCTGAACGAAAGGAACTTACTGCAGGGATTCAAGCGCACATGCGGTGAAATATGACTACCCCCTCCTAATTTGTCTGTTTGTCGCAGATTACATTTTGGGATAATCAGGTCCTATAATCCAGTTAGATATAATCACTTACTCCCCAAACCCTGTGGAACTATTAGCAGGGAGGAGTGCTGCAGCTGAAACGCTGTTTGACTCTGACCTCATTAAGAGTGTGTGGACGTGTGTGTGTGTGCGCGTGTGTGCACAAGCACTGGTAGAAATCCAACCCTGGGGAGCCACTAAGCCTACCCTACATGCTCAACCCATTACTTTTACAAAACTGCACACACACCGAAGACCTCCCCTACATGGCGGTAGCTCAAATCACTGCACTAGTTTCTGGTTGTGGCTGTAGGTGCAATCGTTTAATTTTATTGGTAAAATGAAAAACAGAACACATAATTGCTTTGACAGTATTATAAATACTGTACATGTGTACTGCAAAAACTGCATTGTAGACACTCTCATCTAGCATTTTCAGGTTATATAAAAACCACCCGTGGACTAAACAGTGTGAAATGCATACAGCCTGGATTTAGAGAATTTGCCATTTCATAGCTCATTTGCATTTCCTTGACTTTGTGATGTCATGCAGTAGCCCCCTTACCTCTAGAGGTTCCCAGCATGACCCACCCGCCCCCTCCATTACAACCACCTACCCCCACTGTCACACCCACTTTTTCCAGTCTTTCGAATGAAAATCAGAAGATCAATCAGAAGAGAGGCCAATGAATATTTTATAGCCACAAAACAACCTGGATTTTCAGGAGCTTCAGCAAGGCCCTTGAAAAAACACTGTAAAACTGCAAAGAGTTTAATTTTTGTAGTTTCAATTGTAAAAATATCATGTTAAGGGTAACAAAACTTCAAATCAAACCCAGAAAAGTGCATGATATGGAGCCTTGAATATGAAAGTAATAATCTGATTATAGGTCACATTTAAAAAAGAAAACAAAACAAGCAACAGTAATCAACAGACAGTATAGACATTGCTTGTTTGAATTTGATCAATTTATAGTAGGTCAAATATAATATATTTGTTCTTGATGGCATCATGCTGACAGAGATGACAATGAGATCAAAGACAAAATAAAATGCCCTTCTAACTTCAAATGATTGCTGTTTTGACACAGTAGGGCTGCACTGTTTTCAAAACATAAAAATTATCGTTATTAATTAATTAATTATTTTTTCCCCTGATAACCTGTAGATTCCAACTACCATTAGCAAATATGAATATTCTCTTGTGCCATTTTTATCTTATGTTTTATTTCATTACACAAACATTTATTACAGTAATACAGCCTAGTGTAGGACAAGGTACAAGTATAGTTCAGAAAATTCAGAAATACATATTTTGGTCAATTGTGCAGCCGTACTACACAGCATGAAAACAATTGGAAAAACTAAAAAACAAGTGATGGCGAGGTTGACGGAGGATGTGGCGGCGGGCGGAGGTCTGGTTGCTGTTTGAAACCAGGTGAATGACAGGTGTCAGTCTTACCTGCCGCCAGGCCCCCAGGTGTCTTTTGGTCTCTCATTGTCATCTGTGTCAGCAGACAACGTCCTGCATACAACCATTAGTTTTAATATACATCAACTAGCATTGCACACTGAGTGTTAGTATGCTACTAGCTTTACCAGCTCTTGGTACACAATGCCTGCACAGCTCTGTACACAGTTGTTAGCATCTTAGCATTCATAGAAGTTAGCATGCTAACTTGTTAGCAGCCTACATAGAAAGGGACATTGCTAAGTGGCGAGCAGAACATGCATCTACCTGGACATACACATTCCTCAACAATATCCATAAACCATTACACTACTAGGCATTTTGCATATATATTTACAACTGGTCTTGTAAATGATAACCCTTTAGGCTAATGTGTCAATGGCTACAGTGTTAAATAAGTTACTTTGACAATCTTTGAGTAATAAACTACAGAACACAAATCAATCCTTAAATATAGAATTTCCATTTTAAACATACAAAGTAAATGGTGACATTTTACCCTCAATACGACTTTTAATTATCTAAACACTTTATGCTTTTTAAGTCTTATGAGAACTTCCTGCGAACAATTATATCTATAGTCAATCAGCTTTAGCCTTAAACTTAAGACTTTGCTATAGGAAATTAATCTACCAATCAACTAATCGTATTCCTTGCACATTATTATTAATAGAAAGCATGAAAACATGGATTTTATCATAAATAATTTAACTTCTAAAGTCAATTGACCCTTGAAGGCCTAAAGTCTATAGAGTGCAGCATAATCATATGTTATGTTGGCTAATGTACATTTGATTTGTTGCTGTAGAAACTCTTTTGGCTCAGACGGTCACTGCCGGAGGATGAGAGTCGCTGATATGATTTGCCATTAATGTAGATAAGCCCTATTCTACCTGTTGATAAGATATCCTGTCTAACTGTGGGAGCTGCGTCTGCGCCTAAATAAGTTGCCCATAGCCATGAAAACCTGTGCTGAGAGAGTTTGTGCTTGCATTTGCACTTTCATGAAGTTAGGGCCCTGCCTCTCACAATAGAGAGTATGATTTATTTTGTAGGAGGAAAAAAGTGAAAGGGGTTACTCTTCTTTTTAAGACTCTATTGTTGACTGTTATGTTTGTACTGTCATTGTTTATCTGTGTTCTGCTGCAAGCTGAATTTCCTCCAGTGGGACAATAAAATACTGAACTGCAGACAACATTGTGTAAAGAATATCCTCAGTGTAACAACTACTAACATTCAAGGGGAAAACCACCCTAAAGCACATGCATACAGTGTTTATAAGCAGCCATCTTTACATGTATCTTGCATTTCTGATTGCCTTTTGTTATGGGTCTGCTTTTTTTCTTGTTCTTAAGAAAAATCAAAACCAACATACACCTGTCATATCAAAATACTTCAACTGTTGCTACTACTAATAGCAGAAACATTTTCAGCTATCTAAAACATAAATAATAGACAGTGCAGTTACTCATATTTATGAAACATCTCAAAATCACTCCTAGGAGTCGTGTTGTAAATTTGACTTGATTTGCTTTCAAGGTAGGACTTTTTAAAATTCAAGCTTTAAGGTACAATACATTTCATCACATTTGTAAACATTCACTGTTATAGATACTTGTCCTTGTTGCCAATTGAGTGTAAATTAATCATAGGACTTTGCAGATGGACCCTTACAATCCAGAAAAAAAACAACTGCATTTGAATCTAATTAATTCCTTTTAAGCAGTTTATCATTTCTTAATTTAGTCACCACCTATGCCACACCCCAACTTCCCTAAATACTAAAAGTAGAGCAAAAATGTACTTTTATTACATCCAAATCACTTTAAATGACCACCCCTTAAAATGGTATAGCTTTTTTCCAGTCCTACTATATTGAACTAACATTTACCAAGAGGCAAATCAACGGGAGCCCGGAGAGACCACAGTGCTATACTACCGAAAGGCATATTTGAAATAAGTTCAAGAAAGACTGATTCCAGAAAATATATATAAAGCAAATTATGGTGTTGCACTGGAAAATAAGAAAATTAAGCACTCAAAGAAACAAAGTTAAGCATAAGGAAATAAGGAGAGCATTTTCTTATATTCATTCATTAGGTGAACCAGTTAAAGATCAACTTATGAAGATGTAATTACAACTACAAAAAGTTTGGAAGCTAAAAAATGTGCAATATTGAATTTTACTTCACTATACTTAATGATTTACTTTTAACTATGCACATTAAATCTACAGCTTTCTGCAGAAATATGAGTCAAAGTCTGATGGCAAACACAAGTTTTATATTGTACTCTGCTGTTTCTTTTTTTCTATGATGGCTTTACAGCAAGGCTGTAACTTACCTGTGCTTGTAGAGATAGAAGGCAAATCCAGACAGGATGAGGGCAAAGAAAGGAACTAAGATGGCTGCTGCCACAGAGCTGCTGTTTGTGTAGGGGTTGGATGGGTCCATTGCTATAGTTACAGGTCCTTGGAATAAAGATTAGAAATATAGAAATATAAATAAAGAAATAAACCCACATATACAGAAACACATACACTCAGACAAGATGCTTCTTGAATTGTTAAGTGTGTAAACATAGGTCAGGCAAAATGTAAAATGTAATCTATTATAGTTATTCAATTTATAGAAATATAAAACCTGTGTTGTTCAGGGTTGATATTGTTACTGCAATAGAAGGACCTACCTTGCCTCGTCAGATGGAATTTGCCAAAATCTTTACTGTGGATGTGGCCCTGGTAAACAAAAGTCTTCTGGTCCGATTCAGAAGTAACCTGAAAAACAGAACATTTGGGATTGCTGGGTTAGGTTCTCAAATATCTACTTACTGTAGGAGAAAAGATGACCTAGCAGAGTAAATATGGAAGGTTTACAGCCAGCTGTTTTAGGTGATTTAGGTGATGTTTTGAGTTGTACCTAGCTGCAATCGGCACTTACGAGAAGAGCGAAAAGAATGAAAGTTCCAGGGTTCTTGTGTGGTTAATGATGAGCTGGAGGTTTATAATAACTTCACATTTGATGGTATTGGGGTCAAGATGAAACTAAGTGTGTACCTAACTTCTATATACCTAAAAGAAGTGTGACATTGAGAGGTACAAATCCATCACGTCAAAAAAAAAAGGAGAAAAAAAAGGAGATACAATCGCTCAATATGTGACCGAGCTGAGGAACTACAAGCCACAAAAGTGAAACCAAGATGATATTCCACAGCAGTGATACCTCTTAAAGGAAACTGTATAGCAAAAGTGAGGCACAAGGACTGAGAGCATACATTCACATTTATAGTGGTGCCAACGATTGTGCCGGCTATATTATGTTCATCTGCCTATGGGAAACTGCACCAAGTAAAGAGATTTCTTGTTATGTGAAGTGAAGGAGATACAGAATATGACGAACTGAAAGAATACAATGACCTATTCCAGGTTCTTGGCTCCCTTCTGGGAGAACACACAATCAGGCTGGATAGAGGTCTGCTACCAGTCATTCATCCATGCTGAAAAAGTACCATTTATTCTGTACAAGCCATTGAAAGTGGTGTTGGACAGAACGGAAAGACCTGGAAGTGATCAAAAAGATTGATGAACCGACCAAGTGGGTGAGTGCCCTCGTCATTGTGGACAAAAGGAATGAAAAGTTCAGTCTGCTTGGATCTGAGGAACTCAAAACCAAGCAATAATAAAAAATAGAGCAAGAGAGAAGGAGAGGAGACTTCAAACTTCCTACAGGAGAAGAAATATGTCACAGTTTCAGAATCTTCAGCAATCAGGAAGCTGGACAAAGAAGCTAAACAACGAAATTTCAAACCTGCACATTTAAAAAGGTTCAATGTGTAAGGTTTTGCCATCATTGAAAATACATCCTTAGCAATAAGGGCAAAGATATATAGACCAGTAGGTGCAAGATTCAGGAACCATGGAAACCATAAATCATGGAATCACATGGCAGAATTGAGTCTTATATGTTGTGATGCTTTTGGGCACAGAAAGATGTTTTTTTTCCATCCATTGACAAAAGTGGATACATTTACATCAAACATACACCACAGCCCCCGCAAAATGACTTGTTTCACTTGTCAGTAATGACATGCAATGGTTGCAAACATTCTAGCCCTTGAGGCTAGATGTTTAATGTACGCTAGCATACTACAGTTGACATATATTCAAACTGACAATTTAGGGCAGTTTTCTGTAGTGTGTGATGTGTTACTGTTTTCAAATCTTGTAGTGTGCATATTAAAGATTAGAGAGAAGAATATCTGTAACGATTCTACATATGTGTGTGAAGCAACCTTATTTCACAACTGGCTAAGATTTTAAAACTCTTAGGGCTCTATTTAGATAACGCAAAAATGGTCGAAGCACCAAAACACAGCATGATCACTGTCTCCTACATGTTTTAAAGGGGATAGGATATAACACTGATTGGTTGAATTCAGGTTACACCCAAGCCAAACCTATGAAAGAATTTGAGAACCTAAGACAACACTCATGCACCATGTGCTCTCTGCATGTTTTGCCTCGTCTTCTAGCAACACGACTTGGACATACCTAGTTTTTTCTAGACAGGCACATCTGTCTTTTGCTCATTATTTAGAATAAAAGCATGAATATGTGTATTGGTAAAACATAATCAAAGATAAAGAAGACAACAAGTCTCTTTACTCATAGGTTCCAATTACAGCAAGTTAAAAACTGGACCCAGATGGCCACCATAGCATTTCACACTGACAAGTCAGTATGACACGTCACATATATTGTTCTGTTACTATGAGTAAATGCATCAGATCAGATCCCAGAAAAGTGTCAGCAATCCAAACGATGCAAAAGCCACAATGCAAGAGGATACACAGACACTGGTTGCCATCTTCCGAAAGTGACTCAACAACTGTCTACTGAGAATCCAAAGAATGATGATCCAGCTGCAACACTAAGCACCAAATGTGTGCATATACCCCTGGTAAGATGATGTACACGGTTGACAGATTGTGCACATCGCTGATGACCAGAAGTAGCCGACACAAACCAGGATGAATGTGGACGTGAACGCTTATGTGGACATGGCCACAAGCCCACTGCCAGTGGCGTCTGTGAAGAACACCACCATAGATGGATGGCCAGATAGGAAGCAAAACCGCTCACCTATCATCAAAGAATACTGGAACAGCAGAGCAGAACTGTCAGTGGTGGAAGACATCATCTACGAGGGAAGTAAAATAGTCATCCTGACAGACTCTGTGAAAATAAATACTCAAGAAGAGCCATGGAGGTCATCTTGGGATTGAAAAATGCAAGAAAGGAGCATGTGAGGTGATGTACTGAACATGTATCAATCATGATTTGACAAATGAGGTGTCAAACTGCATGACATGCCTGAAATATTAAGCCAGCAATCTTGCCAAGCCACAAAAGCAACACCTAGTGCCAGTTAGAGCATATCAGACTGCACATGTAAAACTTGATTCTGAAGGGAAAGACTACACTGTAGTTGCATACGATTACATATACTGAGAAATCTGTAGTGCTGATACAGCAGCGGAGTCGACTTGCATACGGCAGAGCACTGCCTGACTATGTTATGTCACCAGCACAACTCTTCACTGCTTGACTTCTATTATGACAGAGGAACACACCAGAACTATGATTAAACAAGTGAAGACACAACAAGCACATAGGCACAGAAAGCAACTGTTCTTGGTGAGATCCTTTTGTGGGACCAACCACAGCAGATCAAAGGACTGATGCTACCCAAAAACCTCAATACTTGAGAATCCTGTACCTTTGTGAGGCCACCTGAGTGACTCAATCTGAGCTAATTTAAGGACACTTCCTTAGATAGAGCTGCAACAATTAGTCGATTAATTGATTAGTTGCCAACTATATATTTCATAAATCACCAACTATTCTGATAATTCATTAATAGATTTGAACTCCTTTAGTCTTCTATAACAGAAACTAATTATCTTTGGTTTGTGGATTGTTGATTTGGACACAAAAAAGACATTTTAAAGTAACAAAGAACACACTATCAATCTATTTTTACACAATTAAAATCATGCAATGAACTTGCTTACAACTTACATAAACATAGATTGTTGCAAACAGTCTTTACAACAATGTAAAACTATTAAATCAATTACAAGTTTGTATTTTCAAAACCAGGCTCATAATAAAAGCACAGAAGTATTATCAGCAAAATGCAAGTACATTATCAGAAGTGTCATTCTGCAGTTATAATTGCATATGACATTATTAGACTGTTAGTCTAGTGGTGTTCCTGAGGTGATTCATGTGGTAGGAAAGTAAAAACAATGATTTATGTATGATGTATTAAGCTGCATCTTCAGCTTTTGGAAAAAGCGATGGACATTTTACACCATTTTATGAACCAAACAACTAATCAATTAATTGTTTCAATAATCAAAAGATTAAATGACTATAAACATAGTCACTAGTTGCAGCCCTAGACAATATAATCTCTTAACTATTACATGAGATGCACACTGGTGAACATACTAAGAAAATAATAGCTTGTATTGATAATGATACATTAATTTGCTTAAAGTTGAGTTGAGAAAGTTGAGAATGCACCAAGACTGACCAAAAATCAGAATTGTGTGTAAATGCGCACTTGATGAAGACTGAACTTTACCATATGGTCTAAAAAATGATTTCAGAAGCTAAACATTTTATTCTGTTTCCTCTGGAGTTTCTTCTGTCCTGTTTATGGCCACATTTTTTTTGCTGCTTAAATGTCACACAGTATTTGGTTTATCTTTTATATAATTTCCAAAGTGTGGGCGACGTGTGTGATCTGTTGCGTAATTTAATGCACCGTTAAGCGCCATGGTGCATGAGGAATAATAAAAAAAAAAGAAGCTTTTTATTTCAGAGCACTGTAAAATCTCCCACTTCATCATAAACATTTAAGCCGGCAGTGTTACTTGTGCTCCTGCTAGTGAGCCATAACTATTCCACGAGCACCTTTCAGTTTTAAAAGATAGAATCCAACTCAAATCTCAAATCAAAGTCCGCTAAACATTTCATCATCTCAACCCAGACTGTGGAGAGGGTCAGCTGTGAAGTGTGCTAATAAATAAGTTAACTGCCTCTATGTCTCCTTCATTCATTCTTTCTTTCTTGCTTGCTTTCTGTCAGACTTTTCCCTTCCTCCCCTCCTGCTTCCATCTTGTCAGTTTGTGCATCTCGCTGCCTCTCTTCCTCTCTGTCAACAAGTCAGACAGGATCAGATTTTTAATATATTGCTTGGTTGTAAACATGGTCTTCAGAAGTCCCAGCTTCAAATCGCACATCAGTCTTAGTTAAAACATCTACATAGAACCACTTTAAACTGACTTTCCTCATTTCTTTTCTCTTTCTGTCTTTCTAGACACACTTAACATTCAATGATTTCAAAGATGATGCAACTAATTCTAGGTCTAGAGGAGAAAAAAAAGAAATATAGCTACAATTCATGCCTGTCAGAGAACAACTATAAATGCAAAGAGGAAATGTGGAGTTATTCAATTATATCTGGGCCACAGATTTGTGGTTTTACAATGAATTAGATGCTGGAACTATTTCCTGGCCGGACCAGTATCTTCTTGAAATCTCTGTGGGGCAATTGGCAACGTCACAGTGACAATGAGGCTGTGTCTGAAATCTCATCTCATCATCTCATTTTCTATACCCGCTTATTCCTCATTAGGGTCACAGGGGTCTGCTGGAGCCAATCCCAGCGCATTACAGGCGAGAGGCAGGGATACACCCCAGATGGTCGCCAGCCAATTGTGGGGCACACACACCATTCACTCACACACTCACACCTACGGGCAATTTAGAGTCGCCAATTAACCTCAGCATGTTTTTGGACTGTGGGAGGAAGCCGGAGTACCCGGTGAAAACCCATGCAGACACGGGGAGAACATGCAAACTCCACACAGAAAGGTCCCAGACCCAGGACCAAGGAGGTCTTGAACCTGCGACCTTCATGCTGTGAGGCAACAGCGTTAACAGTGTTAACCCCTGCTCCATGAAAGTTATATGAATACACTATATTTAAAACAAACAAAAAAAAACATTATACACTTATATAATATGCAGTATTTTTGCTATCAATCCATCCAAAGTATCTCAAATTGTCTCCACATTGATAAGTAATTGAAGTTGAACATTGAAATGCTGTCACATTTATTTAGTGATTCAAAACAAGCAGTCGAACATATTACAATAATATATACAGTATATACTTTTAAGTACATTTTGCTGATAATACTTCTGTTCTTTTAGTTAAGTAGCAGTTTCAGTTCAAGGAGTATTTTCTGACAACAATATTTCTACTTTTACTGAAGTAAAGATTCTGAGTGTTTAATCCACCACTGGCAATACATTTGAATTTTGCATACTTGTCATTTTCATCTCACATCTTCACTCAGAGGTGTAGTGTGCTTTTAATTTTGATGCTTTAAGTAAATCTTATGGATCTTGCGGATCTGTTGGCTTGTTCCTTAACTTGCAGTCAAGGAACGTGTCATCACAACATTTATATGGTATTTTTACTTAAGTAAGATTTTCAGTTCAGGACTTTTACATGTTAGGTAGTATTTTTTGATGACATTATTCCTACATTTATTCAAGTAAAGGATAGGCCTATTTCTTTTTGAACTTTGGAGAACAAGTCTGCAAAGATCAAAAAGAAATAGGCCTATCCTTTCATCTCACATCTTCACTCACCGTCACTCATTTTAACATCTATGAAATGTGATGCATTGTGTGTACATATTGTGATATTGTATTTCTTTTTCTTGAAATTTGAAGGCACTATACACTAAAGTGCATATATTTGATCCTATGAATTTGAACACTGAAATAAAAAGGTGCACTATGTAGTGAAGTGACCTTGTTATGGCCATTAAGAGATCACTTCATAATGCACTTTTAATGAAAGCAATGGGGACGAAAAGCCACAGTGCTCCTTTAATGCAAAAAAAAAATGTATTTAAAAGTTTATTTCAAGCTGATGTGAGGCTTTAGCTGTCCAAATTAGACCAATCAAGTCAGTACCTCTTTAAGTTACTGTCATTTTTGTGCCAAGTTCCATCTTTTTGTTATGATCCTTTTCCCTGTAGCTGAATAGAAAAAAACTATGAAGTTATATTTGTGCATTATTCCTGAGTGTGTGTTGGGAGACAGAAATATATTTTGTCCAGAAATAATCATCATTGAACTTGAGCAAACAAAATCTATTATGTCCTCTTTATTTTGCCTTCTCTCAGCATCAGTATGCTTATGAAACTGATGAAAAGACTAAAATGGTGAACTAGTCCTTTAAGAGGTGATGGTAGGATAATTTTCTTTTCTCTTGTCTGTACATTTACAGTACAGACAAGAATAATAATAATAATAATAATACATGGAACTTGTATAGCGCTTTCTGGGGCACTCAAAGACGGGAGGAACGTATTGATATTTTCTAACAATCAACAAGAAGGCGAACAAGTGGTATTTTCAAAAAAAAAAAATCCTCTAATGTTCCTTCAGGCCAATGGGTGATATAACCAATGTTACATTTCCTTTTTTGTTCTCTCTAAATCTATGGAAAATATCAATAAACATAGTTGTTGGAACAAAATCCTGCAGTGTTCAATAGGCAGGAAACGATCACCTCAAAATGACAGACAGGAATAAGATGACATTTTAGGGATGTACCTCTATTCTTTATAACTTTGCAAATATTTTATAATTGGATATCTATATTTATACAAATTTAAAATAAAGTCACAGTGTGGAGAGACTTATACTATTTTTTATATAGCTAATTTCACAGTTTAAATGGTAAATGGCTTCAGAAAGTGATAATTTTATGGAATAATTTACGTCTTACACCTTGATTACAGAGATAAAAACAAACACTTATTAGTAAACACATAATTCCTCATTTTAAAAATATAGTGATTAGATTAATTATATTCCAAAATATGTTTTGCATGATGAGACTCTGTTTTAGGATTTAAATACAGCTCGAAAAATACAGTGAAGGGGTGTGGGCTGAGTGCAGTAATATTTCAATAGTATTATAAGACAGTATATATGATTCAATCACATCATGCTATTATCTAGTCATATAATTATTATTTTTTTTTAAATTAATAACATCTAAACCAGGGGTGTCAAACATGTGGCCGGGGGTCAAGAACTGGCCCTCCAAAGGATCCAATCCGGCCCACTGGTTGACTGCAATGGACTAGTTCCGATCTATTTTTTTACAAAAATGGGTCACTGAGCATCAAGGGATAAAATACTATTTCCATCTTAATTTGCAAATTGTTTGTAACTTCACCTGATTTTTTAAAAAGTTAAAATTGTTCAGTGAGGAAATGTTTTGTATTGAGATGCAAGAGTAAACTGAATATGGAATAACTGAGACATCATATCGTCCAAATTGCTCTTTTTATTCTCATGTCATCTCTTCTATTTTGTAACTTGAAGGTTAATTCATTGTGTAAATGTCTTTCTCTTCATAAAAAAGGAGGGAGAAAATTGTAGGTGTTAGTTATTATATCTACAATTTTACTGGTCCTGGCCCATCTGAGAACAAATTGTGCTGAATGTGGTGGATGTGGACAGTGATCTAAACATCAATTTATTTTAAACTGTTAGAAAAAATAAGAGGTTTGTCTTACATATCCATCCATAGCCCAGTTGTCATTTTTAAACTTGCTGTAGTAATGCTCCGTTGGCCCTTTCACCTGGTAGACTTTCAGCAGCAACTGGTTCTCCTCTGACTTGTAGGTACCTAGATGACAGAGACACGGAGGCGGCATTAGAACCCAACGTGGCGTCATTTAAATAAAGGCAAGTTAAAACTGGCATTTGGCAGGAAAAGGAGAAAGACGGTGAAGCGAAAGGTACCATCGGGAACAAAGGCAGGCTGTAGGCAAACAGACAGACAAGTTGACTGACAAACAGGAAAAAAAGCAGACACCTTGACATTTTGAATTATCATACTCTATTTCCCCTCACCAAGAACCTGACACATTACTGGGGAAAAAGTGACATTTATCCTTCAGCTACATGACTCTACTTGAATATGTTGATGTTATATGACAAGTCCACGCAACAAAGAAATATTACACACTCAAAATGAAACCACTGTATACACAGAGATACCCGGTCTTAGAAAATTGGAGAAAAATCTTTCATGATGAAAGAATCAAGCCGAACCGTTTGTGAAATATCGAAACATACACAAGTGTCCGTTGCTTAAAGGCGGCTATTTTAGAGGGTTTCACTCAATAGTGCATCTTTATCCCTTCTGGTAACCTGACAATCACGTACCGAAATAGAGAAGAATACAAAAATCATCACATGAATAGGGGCTCTGACTGCTTTGGGATGTTACGTGGCCCAGGTGGTAATTTGGCTTTTCAGACTGGTCTGCTGATAATATAGATACATTAGTGTGGAGGGGCCCAGGCGCACAATCTGTCAGGCAATTTTTGTGAATCCCACCAGTGGCACCTCATGTTCGATTATTTACAGTTTTAATGACCACGCTCCCTCCTCTGTATGCTCGACAGCTCTTGCACAAAGCCATATTTTTGTGCTTTGCAGACTGCAGAATATATTCATGCGCCACGCAGTAAATCACAGTAATTTCGACATATATTTGCCCTTCTTTTATTTCGCTGAGAACAGAAACTGTGGCAATGCAATCCCCTGCCTTCCGGTTATACTGTTTATTTCCATTTCGTTTAAATAAAGCATATTTAAATAAGACACGAATTAAAGCGGTCTTCACCTCTTCATCGGAATTCAAGGTCATGGTGAGTGTCACTTATTCCATGTACATTGTTGGACTAGTACCACTTAATTAACGGGGTTTAATCACACCTACGTTTAACAGTGTTATCAACCAAGCCATAAGCAGCAGGTGATTAGGGAGGGGGCAAAATGATCAAAATGCAGCCCCTTTGTTAACCTGCCCCTCTCCCTCCCCTAGTAGCAGAGTGACTGCAGGGCTGAGGGGTTATTTGGAAGAATGTGTAATATATCCACCCTGACTTACTGATCCTTTTTCTGACTGAGGTTTTGTACAAGTCAGAGTTCTATTGCCCTGAATATGGCTCTGAAATATCAGCCAAACCCAAGTAGCAGACGGAGTCGTAATTGCGCCTTTTTCTCTCAGTCCCACCCTTCTGTCACTTCTGTCCCGGATCTATAATAGTCTCTAAACTGTATAATATAAATACTCAATTGCAAACTTTATTGTAGCCTATATACTCTATAGAGCCATGTCACCTTCAGCACCAAAGTGAGAGGCAACAGTCTGGAAGAGGATCATATAGACTGTAGTAATCCTGATCGTTCGGTTGGGTCTGTGCTGCTTTGAATCTGTCATCAGACCAAACCACATCAGAAACAAAATGTTTCAGGGGGATTAAAACATCCAGAATAACCAAAATATAAAAAAAAACTTTCACATAATATGTTTTTAGTTGTTTTAATTCAAAATTATGAGTGCAATCAAGAATTAGGCTAGACATATATCATCCTGCAGGACCAAGCCCTTATTAAAAATTAGCAAATGACCTCCTGGTATAAGAGTCGATTATACCTGGATACCAGGAATCTTTGATGTTTTTATTCCTGGGAGAAATAAAAGGCCAAGTCTCTTCTTCTAGAACAGTTCTGAGGAACATTTTCGAGGAGCAAAGGCAAACAACGTTTTTCTTTGTTTTGTTTTGAAGGCGGCAGCTTCTCTTCTTGGCTAAATCTTGCTTCATCATGTAACCCTATGATCACAGATGTGTGCTGCTACAGTGTTTTCCATAAACATTTTTTTTGCGGGTGGGACATCTAGCCAAATAGATCTCTCAGTACCCTCCTTCCAAAAAAATATTTTGTATTTCCTCCTTTTCCTAGGTCTGCATGCAACTGCATTTAAACATGAGGATCCGACAAATTGCTCCCAGAAGGCAGCATCGATGAATTCAGCCTGTCTCATACATGTCAGTCAGGCTGTGTTTCAGCACACTCAAGCACTGGATATCAGACCAGCGCAAATCAATTCTGCACCTATTGGAAACACTGTTGTGACAGGTTAAATTTATGGATTCAAACCTAAAAAAAATAAAATAATTGTCTCAAGAAGTTTCAGTTACAGTTCCATTTTAAGCTCAGAAAACATAAAATCAATTAGTGACGATAAATATTGAGGTGTTTTTGTTTTTATTAAATACCTGACAGTCTGATGGAGACTCCGCTGGTCTCTAGTAACGTGATGTTAACTCTGCCGCTGGTCGCATTGAACCCAGTCACTGTAAATGTGGTGGCTTGTCTCTTCCCCAGATACTCGTAGAAACCGCTCCACTCAGAGTTTGGGGAGAACACATCCACTGGAACTGTGAAGCAGAACCAGAAACAAAAGGAAATGTAAGACTTTTTTTTAATAAAATGAAACAAAACGAAACAAAAAACTACAAAAAGCAACATTAAAACAGTAAGTACCATAAATTACCAAATAATGGCCAAGTTTAATTAACCATCAGGTTCCCTTCACCGGGTGCAGGTGTATATTTTGATAATCAACGATTCCATCCAAATGGATGCAGAGTGTAATTTATTTTTAAAAAATTAAAAAATTTAAAAAATCAGGAAGAAGACGTGACCACTGACATGTTTTTCTTCACGTTTTTTTTGCAAGTGCCTCTGTCCTGACCGCATCGCTGTCATGCTCATATAACATTAAAGAAAATCACCCTCTTGGGTAATATCGCTTTATTGTGCAGTGAAAAAATAAAAAGTATGACATGAAATTCAAACTTTCTGTTGTAAAATATGCAGAGGAAAACTTGGGAGGTGCAGCCACAAGACATTTAACTACAGTCCTGTAGTCTTACTTTTTTTTTTTTACTCATAGTGGTACAAGATTTTTGTAATTAATCGCCTGTCCAAAATTGATCTGTCTGAGTTGTTTAAACTGATTTGTTAAGTGATTGAAACTAATAAATACTTGGTAAATTGGAAATTTAGGTTAGGTTCAAACAAATGTTTACAAACAATATATTAAATGGGTACAAGATGGGCATAGACACATAGATTTGTAACAGTTAAAGTTAACAAATGAAAATGAAATGAATACAGCAACTAGTAACAAAACGTAATAACTGTATTCATAAACCCCACTGAGGTAGAGCAGTTACTGCACATTTGATCAGTTTCTGAGAATGATTGTATGCATTTGCACTGGAGTAGTGCAGTTATATATAGTTTATTCACCTTCTTGCATGAGAGCGTCAAGATACATACACACCTGTGTGCTGCAGGGTTATTATGTGGCTGGCTGAATCCCATTAGCAATATTACCAATTCAAAATTCAGCAGTTCCAACTATTCTTCAAAAGAATCACATAATTTTGATCTTTTTCTCCGTCCTTTCAAATACATACAGTGATCTTACTTCAGACCTGTAACGTATTACATAGTATTGCACCTTTTCACTGATTTATTTACTCGGGATGAACCGACCTGCAACTTCTCGCTGTCATCCTATAAATCGGAAACGACCCGTGTAGTCAACATGATCTACACCCTCCTGCCTCAACATCCGCTCGAAAACACAATTCTGTTTTATTAAAGACAGTATAATAAACTCAACTTGAAAAAAGCCGTAAAAGCAAGGTGCCAAGGAAACATGCAAGTGCAATAAGTGAATCTGTGGTGTATATAAAAACAGTACCTCGAATCTTGTTCTTCTGGACATCTGACTCCCCTCTGCCTTTGGGATTGACTTTGACTCCAACTGAAGCAAAACACAGCGTTGTTTAGTTGACTGTGGCAAAAACAAAGGATTTACCATGTACCAAAAAGAAAACAGTATAAAATTATGGATTTTTTAAAATGACGTATGGTCGATCATATTGACATTTTCTGACAAACGAAATTGCAAATAAAAAAAAAATAAAATGCTCAGTCAGTGTTTTGTTGTTCATTTTCATATCCATCCGCTCCTTGTCTCTGAGAAAAGATAGGACCAACGCATATGTGATTAAAAAAAAAACAAATAAAAAACAGCATCACCACAAATGCTCTTGCCAGCAGCTGATTTACGAGAGTGTACCCCGTTATCTGCACCATCTATATTTACTTTAAACTGTACGCGATTATGACCTTCGGGTTTGAATTTTAGGTTCCAAATCAGCCCCCTTTGATACAAGCAGCACATTTTCAAGAAGATAGGGATCTGAATACCTTTACAGAGGGGCGCTTTCCCCGACCACCTCCCGTCACTTTTACAGGTTCTGTGCTCTGATCCGCCAGCCAGATAGAAGCCGTCCTGACAGGTGTAGATCAGCGTGTATCCCAAGGTAGGCAGGTCCATAGATCGAACATCTACATTACTGGGGGTCTCCGGCTGTCTGCATGAATGAGCTGAGCAATGGGTGAACGAAGGGTAAAAAAAAACATACATTTCTTAAAAAAACAGTCTTCCTCTTTTAAAGTACTGAGTAAAAACTACAAGAACAGATCATCATGTCAGAACAAGAGTAATAAGTCGTAGTTAATTCTTACCGATGCACTCGGGTTGAGTTCCGCTCCAGGTTAGATTTTCTAGGCATGTTCTTGTGGTGGAACCCAGGATGTGGTAGTTCTTGCGGCATTTAAAGGAAACCTTACTTCCAACCTATATAATGTAAAAAAAAAAACAAATACTCGACTGCTTCTGTTGATCAAACCTCATAACTTCTTAAGGCCTGCTACACTTTACAGTTTGAAAGCTCAGAAACTACATTAAACCCCGGGTACCACAGCAACAAAACAGGAAACATCAACAGATACTTGCTTTTATCGTGTTTGTCTTTTTAGTAGATGTAATCTTGGAGTTTTATTAAGTACAGAGGACATCATTACTCCTGAATCTCCTGCTGAGCCTGTCTAATGATTGCAGTAGAAGAGAAAATATTCAATGCGGCTTATATATGTGGATGATATTTAATTATATGTTTGCCTGTTTGTTTAAATTCCATTAAGACTGCATGGTCAATATATTCCATCAGCTCGCCACAGATAAAACAGGTTCTCATCTGTGCCACAGAAGGCCTGGTCCCTAAGGTAAATAAATGTGCCTCTTTTTTTACAGCTGAGGGACTTTGCAAACACCTAATGCATCAGAGATGGAGATTAATATTCATGCACGTAGTTATTTTGGTTTTATTACTGCAGCTCACTTTTTTTATTCGCCTGGTCACATCTTAAGAGCGCTGCTGCTGTGTTTCTGACCCACGCTAACATCCTTACTCTGCCTCCTTATCAACTTTGGAGTTTAACTTTAGAAACTTTCATTTACAAATGTTTGTTACCCTGCAATTTAAGATAATCAACTTTGAACTAAAAATTAATGAATGAATACATTTTAAAAAAAAGTCTTTTGACCAACAGGATCAATCTATTACCTGAAATCTGGGTAAACAGGTATTTTTTGTAGGTGCAACTTTAATTCAGGCAGTTTTATCAATTATAGAGTCAAAGAATATATTTCTGACCTGAAAGCCCTGGGCCAGGACTGGGATGCCATACGTCGGTGTTCCTGGGTCACGACAGCTGTTGAAGGCTGGGTCTTCACACACACACACACACACACACACACGCACGCACGCACGCACGCACGCACGCACACACACACGCGCGCGCGCACGCACGCACACACACACACACACACACACACACACACACACACACACACACACACGCACACACACACACACACACACACACACACAGATCAGATAGAGGGTTATATCACATACACCTAATACACCATACTGTAAAACCTTAAAATTTACAGTCACTAACTGGCAGCAATTATCCAGAAAGTTACTTTAATTATTTTACTGGAGAAGTACTGTACTTCTGTTTACAGTATTGTGTCTTTACAGTTTAAATACTGTGATTTCAGTTGTATTTACAGTATTTGGTGATTTAATGTACACTAAAACTCAATGTGTCTAATAATTTACAGAAATGTTACTGGGTTTAACAGTAAATAACAGCAAAGTTTTACAGTGTAAGTCCTATGTTAGCACAATATTATTCTATTAAGTTTGAGCCAAGCTGTTCATTGCAGTTTTAGGTGTATGTAGTAAAGTTGGATCCAAATGCAAAAAGCAGACCTGCAAAATTTACTGACAAAATGAAACAGGAAAGATTCACATTCAGAAACATACATGTAACAAAGCAGAGAAACAAAATTATTATTATGAATTATTAATAAACAGATGAGTAACGAGACACAGGTGAACCACATACAGCAATTAATAATAATGCCCACAGGAAAATAAAAAAAGTGACAGAAAACACAAGAAGCAACTATTTGAAAATGAAAAAGGAGGAAAAGGACACAGAAGGAAACAGAGAACAACAACCAAAAGCAGCAGAGGAACATGATAGACATGTTACAATGGCTGCGATGGGCTTGCCGCTTTTTTTCCACCTAATCTTTCCTTCACAACTTGTTCCATTATAAGATTCATGTTCTCAGTCCCACATACAAATAACTCCATTTTGCCCACCAAAAAAATAAAGAAATAAAAGGGCTGCTTTAAAAGATAAAATCTTCATAAAAATGAAATGCTGACATTATAAGTAGAAACTTCATCTATCGATTAGATAATATCTTCAGCTGGATCCACAGGGGACTGCTAATTTCACCATATTTTTCACAAACAAAAACTGATTTTATGCAATTTTGTTCGACTTTGCTGATTAAATGTTTTCCTTTGCAGAAAACAGCATGTCACAATTATGGAACTACTAAAATGATGCCAGAAGCATGGCTCTGATATTGTATCAAACACACTTTCTTTTATAAAATATGAGTTCATTCTTAGCCGGTTCTTTCAGGTCAGTCAAGGTAGAAAATTTCTAAAGCTTAGAAATCATGCTGAAAAGGGACAATATAACCCATTTAATCACAATGGACACAATTGTGACCTCATATTTTTTCTTCTTTTGGAAGCTCTCAAAGTGTTCAACTTTAAAATGAAATTCAACTTTCAAATGAAAAAAATGTATTGTCCCGATTAAAAATCTATTGATTTCAACTTGACTAGTGTGAAAGGTCACAGGAACAGTTCAGTTTACTTCCTGCTTGTGCCTCTGTAAGACAAATATACATATATATATATATATATATATATATATATATAACCAATATTTTACTGATAAAGTATACATCTGTATGTAACAAACATTTGTTTGAACATAGGTTGTCATAAATGAGTTTGTACTATTGTAGATTCAAACACTGTGTAGCATGGATTGTAGTAATAAAGTTATGAAGTAAATTCTAACCATATTTAACATTTTTTTTTTACTGTTTCATATCGTAATTGTGTGAATAGATCTAATTATAAAATCTGTATGAATTCTGACTGTTTTCCATCAGTAACTATTGTGAGTATAAAATCTAATATTTCACCAACTAAACCAATAAAAAAATCTAAAATCATGCAATCTGCATATGCAATATGCAAACTTGTATAGACTGAATATACACTGTATGTATATTCATATAAATCTGAAGTCCCTTCTCAGTTCCTGTACATCATTGCAGTATCCTTTTAAGAAAAAAAAAGTCACATCCATGGCAAAAGGTTATTGGGTGTTGTATTAATTACCTATGCAGGCTGGTTGTTGACCGCTCCACATGCCATCAGCTTGACAGACTCTGGAGACGGAGCCTACCAGCAAGTAAGGGGCTTGGCAGTAGAACTTGACCTCTGACCTATGAACAAAACTGAATGTTTGTAACGTGTAAAAAAAACAAAACAACAGGTGACAACATATGTGCTTGGAGTTTCCTTCCAAAATCTATTTTTGTCGTCACGATGTCTCAAACTGACATTCGGATACAAGGACAACAAAAGAGCAACCTAGTTTTTCGACTTTATCGACATTTCATAACCTTGTTGTATTTTTCCCTTGGTGGTTTCACACAGCAAAGGCACACTACCTGTTTCACATTAAACACAACCTTTGAGACATAACGATAGCAACAGTTGCTGTGATACTGTAAATTCAGATATGACAGGGAGCCTCAAGAGAACAAAATGTAGTGAAAACACTATATCTTCGGAACTAACAATAATATATGAAATACAACTTTAGGAAATTGCAGTAGCTTTTCTGCATCGGATAATGATTATATAGAAAATAAGGCAATAGCCGGTAATCAATATATTTAACCACTGACCGGTAGGAAAAGATGGTCCCCTCTCTGAATCCACCTCCAGGTGAGCCCGGATCACCACACAGGACAGCTGCCAGGGATGGAAACACACAACACTCACCGTTATTATAGTACCAGGGATGATTCTAGAATGAGAGATTTACGGGTATTGAGCACTCAGAGATCAGCCAAGCAAGATAAATTTCCCTGTTTTGCACATTTTAATGCAATTTCATTCCTACATTTGCAAAAGAAAAGCATCACATATTTTGGGACTAAACCAGCAAATCTGATAAAGGTTATTTAAATGATCAGCCACAGCAAAAAAAGAATGGATTAGGATCATAGAAGAAACATATCGTAACCTTAATTTCAAGGGGAAGACTTTTTTTTTATTTCCTGTATTATATAATAGAAATGCATGCTGTATTTTTACTGTTAAAATATTACGTTTAAAACAAATACTGTATGATTTTAACACTTAAGGACATACAGTAAAAAGAAAAAAGGAATTCAATTTGCTTTAACACTCACAAAAAATGGGCTAAGTGCATATTATAGAGTGATGTACATCACTAAATAGAGAAGAGGTAGCCTTTTATTGCTGGCGAAGAACAGATAACTTACGCAGACACTGTGGTATGTCTCCTGTCCATGTTCCATTCCCCTCACAGGTTAACACTGCAGGAATGGACAACTGGTAACCATGGAAACAGCTGTAGCTAACGCTTGATCCCCATGAATGGTCAGTTCCCTCCACTTTCCCATGATGTACTTGAAAGGGTGGTCCACACTGGATCACTAAAACACACACACACACACACAGTACACAGTATCCAGTATTTAATATTTATATAATTGCCTTTTTTTGTTTTTTTTTTACATTGACACTACTCTTAGACAGTAGCTAGCAGTACAAAAGAAATACTCTTCAGGGGCCCTATTTTACCATTTTCCCAGTTTAATATATAAAATTATCAAATGACAAATGATCATGTTTTTATGGTCCAAACAGAGCTAGTTCGAGCTGTAGCAGCAATGCAGTCTGCATTTTCGCACATTCAGTCTAAAAAACTCTGATTCCCTCCTACCTACTGAAACGCCCACCTCGGACTGTGAAATGTCCCGCCCCTCAGAGAGCTGGAGTTGGGTCAGAGAAACAGAAGACAAGTGCAAACACTCTGGAAGGAGGGGGGCGGCTATATTGATCCATGGGCGATTACTATTAACTTCACTGCTCCAGTTGTGACATCACAACAGGAGCCATTTCTCAATGGTTTGTGTTCAGAAATAGTTCATAGGAGACCAGACCACAACAGTCTTAGTTCACAGTTTAAAGTGCTTATTAAAATGCTTATTATGATTCACAGTGTATATGACATAACGGCAAGGTTTGGCTTTAAGTGGAAACAAAAACAGCAAAACTCAGCTGTGTGGATGTTTACTAATCTTAAATCAAAGATGACCGGGTTCACCACATTTAAGCTGCTAAACCAGAACAGAAAACCATGGGCACCATATGGAATCAGTTTCCAGAGGGCCATTTGGGGGTTTCGCATCGTTTGTGATGGCATTTCTGTGCTTAGGAGTCTGATAAATGAAATGCTGGCAATATTATCCACAAAACAACATTTCCATCAACCTATTATACCTTTTTTTGAACCTTTTTTTCTCCTACATTGGGATTTCTGGGGGAAAAAAAAATATCCTTAAAAAATCCACAAAAATCCATATTTATATTGAGACGCGCCACGTGGGATTGCTATTTATGTGATGCTAATGATTCATGCAAACCCAGAGCTATTTTGAAATTTGATTTCATAACTGCTAGTGTACATAACAAATGCTGATGTTCAACGGTTATTGCAGATCAAATTGATTAGTTTAAATTAAAAAAAACAAAACAAAAAATCCGTAATACTAAAAATTCTCTGTGATCATGAAAACTAGCGTTTATGTGATGTTGCAGCAGCTTCACACAATTTTAAGAAACACTGTGTGATTGTGCATTCTTAAACACTTGTGTGTGTTTGTAACGTGTGAGTTGTGTGTGTGCTGACATATCCTGCACGTACCTTCATAACACCCTGATAAACATCTGTGTGTGTGTGAGCCTAACTCCCTAAGATAATGATAACCATCTGCATGGTTTCAAACATCTAATAAAGTCGGTATAATTCTCATCTAACTAGGAGACAGATGGTTTCACGCTCCATTCACTCTGCTGTGATGATATACAGTGCACACATGCAAACACGGGGAGAGAGGCAGCGATACGCAAACAAACACACGCACGCACAAATATGTAGAAGACACCACAGTAAACGGAAACTAAAATGAACAGGAATTTGAGTGCAGTAGCATAATAAGTAATGCTCCAACAATCATACTAAACATACGCAGCATACGGACAGCTTCCTTTTATTGTGTGTGACTCTTCACTACAAAAAATGAAAACATAACAAGTGAAAATATCTTGTTGGAATTGGACTTTTTGGAATATATTGGTTTGCACAAGACAAAAACAAAAATAAAATAAAAAAAATGCAAATATGTCTTTCACAGCGAAAGCAACAAAACAAACTTTGCTGTTTGTTTTGATTTGAAGAGCAAAACACTCTTCAAATCCAACATTTGTTTAAAGAAACATTAAACCACAAATTTGCATGACATTTGTGAAGTTGTTACCTACTGTCTAATAAACTAAGTTACTCATCAGGTTATTAATTATTATGTAATTAATTAATACAGTGAATGTGTTTTTGGCACAATTAATCCAATATTGAGTAGAATTTTCTGTAAATATCGTATTCTGTTGGCAGGTAGTTTTGCTTGTTTCAATTGTTCTTGTCTTGATTTCAGTCTTTTATTTTAATTAACCCTCCCTGGATCTAAACCTAACTGCAGTTGATACTGTAGAGTACATAGTCAAATCACAAGAATTTGTAAAAAGAGAAGCCATGATAGACGTGTTGTGCTGAGGGAAAATGAGTGAAATGTAATTGTGAAGGACTATGAATTCCAGAACAAGGCAACACATTTTCTTATTGCAGTGTACTCCAGTGGATCATCAGGAAATAGAATAGCTATCCACAGGCAAACTCAACCATATGTCTTGTCATTTGCCGCAATTTATATAGATAGCATTCCTGCTGTTGGTTTGACGTCATCAATGAGTTTATAGTTGCTAGCAGCTTCACATTCAAGCATTTCAGTGATAATACTTTGGCAACAGGTGGCACAGCTAACTGTAGGGACGTATTATATATGCATGCATCATAATGTATTAAAACCAGGGCTCCATATTCAGGATTCAGTATGCAGTCAGGAAACCTTTCTGCATGGAAACATATGGACCAAAAAGCTCATTTTGCCATTTCATGAAGACAAAAGTTGCTTAAAAAGCTCTTAACAAATGCTGTGTGGCCCTGGCTTCAACAGGGAAAAAAAGACACGCTCCTTACATAAATACCGAACGGTCTTTAATTGTACTGAAGACAAGATAATTTTTTGCTGTTTTTTTTTTCCTCTGCAGTGTCATATTTCTTTTACCTTACTGTTTTGTTCTATTATCTTGTCTACTCTTCTGTTGAGATTTAACCAGACTTTTGGTCAGAAAGTGCAATTTAGAGAAGATTTATTTTTTTTAAATACAAAAAAAAAAAAAAAATCAACATTGTTTGTAGCACTTGCTGTTTCTAGGCAACAGCGGGTACTTGCAGCAAACTAATCAGTTGACTAATTCTGTCTTTGTATGTCGCCAGTGTCCTGAAGAAACCATTGCATCTCCCCAAAGTCGTTCTTTCCAGACTCAGTTGGGGGGGGATAATTTTCCTTCCTTTGTTGTTTAGGGATCAAAATCCAGCTGTCTAAAAAATAGAATAAAACATTTTGTTGACTTCAGCACTTAATATTCTAGACCGATATATATCTGCAGGTCTCTGATGCCCATGTGACTGTTTGTAATTGAAGGTTTTAAAACCCTTTTATTTTTCTCTTTATGGCGCTCCATTGTTGTGAATTGACTGGTTTGGCTTCACATGAGTCTGGAGGAGTAGCTCTCATCACTGATCACTGACTCCTCTCCCTCTGCTCAACCCTGTCTTCTTTTTACCTCATCTTGTCTTTCCTGTTCTTTTCTCATGCTTTTGGTCCCCAGCCTCCTTTCCTATCTTCCTGCTTAACTTTTTTCCTTCCTCCGTCCTTCTGTCTTCCACTGCTCCATCTTGGTCTTACACCGTTTACCAGCTCCCCCTTCCTCCCCTTTGTCTTTTAGGTATAGCTCTCGGTGCAATTCACCCGGCCAACACATTTTATGGGCTTAATCCCTTTTCTCACTGTGTGTTTACAGGTTTTGGGGGCAGGTATTGATTTGTCTCTCTTTGTTTCTCCCATCACTCGCTTCCTCTCCTTCTCTCTTTCTCTCTCTCTGTCTCGCCTGTCGCTTTCTTCTTCTTGATGCCTCATCATATTCATAAATTCAAATTCAATTAGCTTTATTGATATGAACATATACAAATGCAATGCAATATATAAAATTCATATTGCATTTAACATACATATACTGTTGTAAAAGATACAGCTTTTACATAATAATATTATTATTATCATCATATATTACATATTTTTATTAGTGCTCCAAGGCAATCACACTGAGCCCTATTGATTTTTCTTATTCCTCTTCTGGATGGATTTCGGCACCTAACTATTTGAGAGAACCCAAGCAAATGACACATGTGTATTAATGTATTATTCCACACTTTGATAGGTAATATAGTTTTTGATCAATCACTATGGGATGGAACAGTAGTGCTTTAGTGGGTGGCATCATCACTTAGTGTATGTGTATGAGAACAAAAGAAATTCTAGAATTTTTCTCTTTCCACTCTCCTCCCTGTAGCCATTTAAATTTAAAATGTATACACGTTTTTTCCAACTTTGTAGAGATATTTGTTCTGATTCTCACAATATGCTCAAAATATATGAGATATTTACTGGATTTGAATAGGCAGCCTCTAAGTGTGGCCACGACTGTCTCTGCTCCTCATTGACTCCAATGTAAATATTTTCAGAGAGAAGGAGGATGGACCTTTGTTTTAAACTCGCCAGTGTCTCCTAAATTTACAAATAATTTAAATACAATTATATTATATTAATATTCACTCTTTTCCCCTTCTCGTTCACTTGATTTGATTTGTTTCTGCCTCCCATATCCTTCCTTAACTCCTGCATCACTCCATCCCATTTTGTCTCCTTCGTTTATTAGCTAATGTTTCCATCACACCTCCTCACCCCTTCGATTCTTCCTCCCCTTCTCTTCTCCCTTATATCTTTCTTTCGTCTCCCCCGCCTCCCTCTCTCTTTGCCGCACTTGTTCAATTCCTGCTCCTTGCCTAAGTCTCGCTTGATTGATTTTCGCCTGTCAAGCTGCACTTTTATGGCTTACAACTCCTTCATTCAATATGTTTCTTTTCCACATGTGTCTGTCTGTGTGCAAAGAAAGCTGTTGTTCCAAAAACAGGATCAAATGAACCTGAAGAGGAGGAGAAAAGTGAGGAGCAAAAGGAGGGCAAAGAAAAACAAAAAAAGGAACCCGGGAGAGGGCTTCTGAGGGATCTCTCTCTCCCTCTCTTTCCCATTCTTACTCTCTCCATATAATTTTCCCTTTTCAATTTCATGTCCCACTCTCATTCTGTATCACCTACACTATCTTCTACTTCTCTGTTTTTCCAGCTCTGCATCTCTCAGTAGCCTCTCTACCTGCTTTCTCAGGTTTTTCTCATCTCAGTTCAAAGCATCAGCAACTGCAGGAGCTGGCAGGAAATGTTCTGTTTGTGGTAAGAAATGGCAGGGAGGATCTCAGGAAACATTCCCTCTTTTATTTTTTGTATTTACTTGCGTGGAGAATCATCGTCTAAACACTAAATATGGTCTGTTTCAAAAAAGAAAACAAAAAACTTGGACTCATTCTATTTTAATGCATTCCTTTTGATTTTTTCCCCCTTTGTGTCTGTGACACTCGTACGGAACATTTAACACTTGTACCGCCCGATGTTAATCTTGCACTGTCTCCCTTCTAACAAAGTCACATTTTTTATTTAAAATCTGTTATTATGTCAGCACTCGGAAATATGAATTATTTTACTTCCATGTAAACTGATACTCATCAGTCAGATTACACAAAAAACAGAAGCAAACAAGGCTTCTGTCCTGCAAAACACTTTGACAAACTGTGTGCACCGCATCGAAAAGGTGTTCTTTTCACAGAAAATATTGTTTTGATTCAGGATTCTTCTGTTTATTGAACATCATATGAAGTTATTTGATTAATAAATGATTCCGTAGTATGAGTATAGTACCTTGCTGCAGTGCAAGGTGGCGCATACATCATCTCCCCACCGGATCTCCTCATCAGAAGTCATGTGACCTCCCCGCAGGTTTACTGTATTACAGATGTTATTACAGATGCAATTTTGTTGTTTGATGATGACATTGTTGGCAGTTGGTCTTCTTCGTGTATTTTTTTCATAGAATGAGTTAAAAGAGAAGTCACATGATCCCTTTATTATTTAAAGATTATTTTCTGGGCATTTTGCCTATAGAAGAGTGGGGGAGTGTCATGCTGCGAGGGTTTCAGCCAGCCAGGATTTGAACTGGAGATTCGCCGCTTAAAGCATATTATGCCTACATGGTACAGCCCTAACCTCTTGGCTATTGGGTCACACAAACTGGCTGATTTTTTTAAAATTCTTTATTAAACTTATCATTTATACCATCAGTCAGTCATTTTCTATAACCTGATTATTCCTCACTAGTGTCAGGGGGGTCTGCTGCAGCCAATCCCAGTGCATTACAGGCGAGAGGCAGGGATACACCCCAGGCAGGTCATCAAATAAGTAAGTACACAAAACATATTTTACATATCCAAATATAATGCCAGTTTAGGAAATACTTTATTAATTTAAATAAAAGACAATGTCATCATATTTGGAATTAAATAAAATAATAATCTAAACAAAATATAGATTTAATAATATGAATATAATTTGGGAATATAATTTGGGAATATAATATGGGAATTTTCCTCTGCAATTAAATGTAATTAAAAGTAGAATTTTATATTCTTCCATATATGATGACATTGTCAATGTCTTTTATTTCTTAATTAATAAAAGTATTTTATAAACTGTCAATATAACTGGATATTTAAAATATTGTACTGATGATACATTCAATAAAGTTTTTTTTTTTTTAAATGTAGTTTTAAATTGTCCTATAATAAAATACACCCTGTGTGGAGATACAGAGATCATGTGATTCCCGTTTTAGCTCATCCTAAGAAAAGAATACACAAAGAAGACACAACTTCTGAGGGGATGGTCATGTGACTTCTGATAGAGAGATCTGGTGAGAAATATATTTTCAGGCTACAGTAGTACCTGCCAGTGGACCTGAGGATCCATTATTGCAGATTTAATCTTTAAATAAACCCACAAGTTGCTCTTCTCGTCTAGTGAAACTTTATCAGCAGTCATTTTTTGTTGTTAATGTGACGTACCTTTACAGCTGGGTTTGGTTTGGTTCCAAGTTCCATCTTTAGTGCAGTACAGGACGCTGTGCCCAGGTGAATCCATCAGGTGACCCGGGTTACACCGATAGGTCACCGTGTGGTTGAAGGTGAACTCGCTCCCTAAATAGATCCCATTAGCTATGGGCCCCGGGTCTCCGCAACTGATCACTGCAAGAGATGAGAGAGAGAATGTACGGTGAGCATCTGCCAGAAGGCTTTGGAATGAAAGATGGAAACATGTTCAAAATTATTCTTTAAGAGTGAACATATGGGTCTATGTATGTTATTTTATTTCATAGATATGGACCGTTTTTCAAGCAAAAAGGGCCATGACAATAAATTTGGCATTAAATGGCCTTAAAATAGGAAAATTGTATTAAAATAACATTCCTTATATTAAGTGGAAAAAGTGTCACTATACAACAATTGAAGACTAAAGGAAGGGGGGCATTTTGGATTTTATGTATACTGGCCACTCGGGGGGGGCACTCCGACTCGTATCCATGGATTTTTTAAAAATCTTAGGCCCATACCTAAAACCCTGCCAAAAATCCCAAACTTTTCCATGAGTACACAATCCTCATAATATTTCACAAATTCCCTCCCCAGTAACAGACAAACCATCCTACCAGCACAGTCTGGGGGTTGTCCTGTCCATGTCCCATTTGTTGTGCAGTGTCTGGTTGTC
Organism: Lepturacanthus savala; assembly: GCA_030544235.1. NCBI lineage: Eukaryota > Metazoa > Chordata > Actinopteri > Scombriformes > Trichiuridae > Lepturacanthus > Lepturacanthus savala. The sequence goes on along the minus strand of CM060462.1, from coordinate 11,496,806 downwards.
AGGCCCGACGTCCTGAACCCTTCCCAGCAGGCGTACGCCACCGAACTGCCAAAGGTGATGCCGTCGTTGAAGACGATCATGCCGTGCGCCGGGGTGCCGGGGTTACCGCAGGACACGGCTGGGGAAGTGAGGAAAATATCAAATGGTGGCAATTAAATCCTGGCGATAATATCAACGCTGAGTGAAAGTGTCTCGCTGTCACTCAGGGCTGATCAGCTGTAGACAGGGATAATGAGATTATCACCGGAGTCAGCTGGAAATAACATAAAATATGTCCTTGAGGTAGTGAGGCTGATTAATAACTAAGTGTTGCTGGATTGATTCCCAGCACCGAGCAGCAGATGTACAGTACGCTAGTTATGAGCTACAGGCTGACAGGAGGCTGGTGATACATCTACATGGCCCCGCTGTACCTGCTAAAGCGCTGCCGAGATTTGAGCTTTCAACTATTCCGAGCATGATTCTGCCTTTTTGTCAAAAAAAAAAAAAAATTCAAGTCTTGCAATATATTCACAAGAAGGTACTTATGGAAAGATGTCCAATAGTTGTTCAATGGGGATTTAACAAAAAAAAAAAACAGCAAGAAAAAGCTGCTTTGGTCAAGCAGAGAGGCTGCAAAGCTAATTATCAAGTCAGCACTTGTGAACAATGTCCTTCCCAAGATATCTTGCGGAGAACAAAGTCTCACTGATGTGAGCACAGAGAATACATGCAATATTTATATATTCCAGATTGGCTGCGTGCTTGACGTTGCAGCATCCATTAGGACACGGTGGCATTCATCTTCACAGCTGCTTTCGCAAGGGCTCTATAAAGTCTACTGTACTGAGGGCAGTAGGTTATTAATAATGTGTTGGATTCACGGTTTTAATAAGTGGAATGCGAGGACATTTAGGCCTTCTTTGCTGTCTTTGACCTGGCAGATTATGAGACAAGGCTTCTGGCTCTGGTAAACTGCAAAGAATGAAATCTTATCAAGTAAAAATCTCCTGTATTTGGTAGAATTAGACCAACATTTCAAGTTTTTTTTCCTGATTTGGGTCAATTTGTTAACTTTCTTCATCTATCGATTATTGAAATGATTAATTGATTTGTTATTTGGTTAAAAAAAATCATGTAAAACATTGATCATTGTTTCCCAATGTCAATTGCCAAGATGCAACCTTTTTTTGTCCAGATCCAACAGTCCACAATCCCAAAAATCATTAGTTGACTATTATAGAAGACTAAAGAATTAAATTAAAATTAAATTTGAGTAGCTAGAACCAGAGGATTTGGACATTTTCTTCTTTAAAATGATTCAAATCGATGAATTGATGATCAAAATAGTTAGCAATTAACGGAAAAGTTGGCAACTAATCGATTAATCAACTAATAAGCAAAACGATCTGCCAATGGAACAAGATAACTCTATTCAATATCAGACTAATTGTACCAAATTATCTTCTATACCCACTCACACTCACGCCTATGACTTTAGAGTCTTCAATTAAACTCAGCATGTTTTTGGACTGTGGGAGGAAGCTGGAGAACCCGGAGAGAACCCATGTGGACAACATGCAAATTCCACACAGAAAGGTCCCAGACTCAGGTCTTGAACCCATGACCTTCTTGCTGTGAGGCAACAGTCGCCCTTAAATGTTCCAAAAACAAGATATTTTTACTTGTTAAGATTTCATTTTTGTTGCAGTGCAGACACTAGTGATCTATCAAGCTTTAGTTTGCTGGCACAGCACATTAACAGAACAGACAGGAATTAACAACCAACCACAGCACATTTCACTAATAAGATCATGACAGCTGACAGCTTTTAACAACCAAACACCTATTGATGGGATTCATTAGTTAGAGCCCTTAAAAGCCCTGTCCAACAGTAACAGAGTGTGTGGATCATGAAATGTGTGTGTGTGTGCTGCAGTTCGCTCTTTGTGTCTGTGAGTTTTATCAGTATATATGTTCTATGTTTCTACAGATGTATGAGCAACAGTGTGTGCGGGTCTGGACGAGGTGTATGGATTTCTTTGAGTGTGTCTCAGTGATAGATGTCTCATCCTCTCTGAATCAGCTTTTAACCACAATTAGCTTAATGAAAAACAACTGTAGGGAGACATAAATAATTGATGTTACACACACGTCTCTTGCGGAGTGTGTGTGTGTGTTTGGGTGTCAGTGGTGCTCGATTTTCAGTGGCAGTGGTCCAATACATGTAGACGAATCGAGACTCACAAAAAATAGAAAATAAATAAACATAAATAAGCAGTACAATTCATTGCTTCATAGTTCTAAAATCTAAGCCACACATCTTTCCATGAAATGAGACAGCTGTTCATCAGCGAAGCATGATATCATTACAGTTTAGAGTCTTGTGTCTCGGTGTTTAAGAGTTTTATTTCAAAATGGGACACAATCTGAAGTTATTGACTGCTGGCACGAAAGAAAAATCGCATTACAGGTTTCTATTAACATTATACTTTAAATATATATATATATATATATATATATATATATATATATATATATATATATATATATATATATATATATATATATATATATATATATATAGTGTAAAAATGAGAAGATGGAAATATTAGCCCGGGACACAATCCATCTATCTGACTTTAAAAATCTGCTTGACTCCAATGGACTTAATGACAGCAGTGTTTTATTCAGCCTAACTAACATAGTGGGGAATAGGGGGGAAGGTAACAGAGGCAGCAGCTTAGTATTCCGGGGCCTCCGCAGCACTATGGGGACCCACTTTAATTTCTCCTAAACCCCCATGGGTTTAAAGAGTGTCTTTGAAAAGTGCCGTTGTATAGGACGCGCTTTATTACCAGAGCGCTCCGGAAGATCCAGCTCAGTCAGTTAGGAGTGACACACTTCAATCCTTAGTATCTAGGCCACATGGATATAAATGCTGTTTTTTTTTTCACCTCCATAAACATTGTACATTATGTGAACTTGCAGATTCATCCCGAGTGTCATAACAACACAAATGATTGAAGATAAATGATGCCATCAATTTTTGTGCCGTGTAGCGACGGATGGCAATTCATACTGAAGCTTTTAGACATTCCCACCTCAGTTTCATTTTATCAAAAGCATCCCTCAAAATGAAGAAGATCCGTGACTCACAGATATATTATCAGCAGCAATGTGCATGTAAGCGGTGTGTAAGCTTCAGTTACACAATATGCATACACAATGTATTGCACAATGTAAGTAATATGCTTTAAGATATGTTTGGCTATGGATTAGTTGCTTACTGTCACTCGAATGCCAAGTAGACAGATGCTGCTGTATTCTCCAAAGAAGAGATTAAGCTGTTCAACTTTGGTGGCTGAGCTGATTTATTCTCACATCAATTTTAGAATAATTGAGTCCATATGCCACAAATGCACAGTGGGTTCATACTAAATTCGCTTCGTTTTACGTCAATGTTTATTTTTACAGCAATGTTTAAAGGGGCCATATTTTGCCATTTCTCCAGCTTATTAGTTTAATTTTCATGGTTTATTTATAAAAAGGTGCATGCTTTTATGGTATTTTAAAAGTATTTAGTTAGACCTGTCGCAGCAATGCAGTCTGCCTTCTAACACAATCACTATGAGAAAAAACAAAACAAAAAACTCTGGAAGGAGGGGGCAGCTATGTGGATCCAAAGGCGTTTACTGTTACCTTCCACTCCTATTGACATCACATCAACACTACGGAGAAAGCCGCGCCACAACAGAATGAGTTTACAGTTGATGTGTTAAGGAACATCAGAGTCCTCAGTATTTACACACTGAAAGCACTGAAAATGTGATTTTTTTATGATATTACCAAGATAACGTCAAATGAGAGCTGGATAACGGATGCTTTTTAAGATGTACACTACCGTTCAAAAGTTTGGGGTCAGACAATTTTCTGATTTAAAAAAGTCACCCTTTTATTTACCACCATGAGTTGTAAAATAAATAGAAAATTGTATTAGATTAGCCTTCTGACGCAATGAGCAAACACATTGTACCATTAGAACAGTGGAATGAGTGGAGTGGAAATGGGCCTCTATACACCTATGTACGTAGACATTGCACCAAAAAACATTTGTCGACATTTGTAGCCAGAATCACAAATGTCATTTACCACATTAGAAATGTATAGAGTGTATTTCTGATTAGTTTAGTTAGCATCATTGAAAAAAGTGTGTTTCTTTCAAAAATAAGGAAATTTCTAAGTGACCCCAAACCTTTGAACAGTAGTGTATGATATCATCTAAACAAACATCCAACGTAGACCTATTGTTTAAAACAAGCAGCAGCATTTGCTGCAAAAATTGGTTTAACGAAAGGTGTTTATAAATATAGCACATAACAGTCCACAAATATGGCATGTATTAAAATCATAACTGATCAATGACCTGGATATAAGGAAACAGGAAGCAGCCTCAGACGCCGCCTAGATGAAGACGCGATAGCTGTAAACGCACAGTGAATAAAATATGGCGCGCCGAAGCGGAGCTGCGTGACATATTTCAGTTTTTAAGTGTCATCCCGGATTAAAAGTGTCATCCCGATGAAATATAGCGGCATTTGTATGCCGTTTGAAGCGCGCGTCGCGGCATAGGCGTCTAATGACTATTGTTCCGTCTTCCCGGAGCGGAGTCAAATTTTCAGCACAGCCGCATCAGTCACATACACGGTGGCCATTGCGCTTCTTCTCTTACCTTGACAGACGGGCTGCGTGCCGCTCCAGGTGCCGTTGTGGAGGCAGGTCCTCTCCGCTGAGCCAATCAGGCTGTATCCTGCCTCGCAGCTGAAGCGCAGCAGACTCTTGGTTTTGAATTCTTCCCCTCCCAAACGGGCGCCGTGGGGCGGGATCCCTGGGTCGCCGCAGATTCCTGGACTCGCGCCTGCGACAGGAAAAGACACTTAAAGTTAATGCACCGAACAGACACCGAGAGCCAGAAAAGTCACACATGCACACCCATGTACACACACAGCAAAGACAGGTAATGCACAACTGATGTCCTTCAGTACTGTGATAGTGTTTTTTTAGTGACTTTATGTAACAAAAATGGTGAAACACAGGTTTAAGGAGGTGGCTTGTCTATGTACTAGACTACAGTAGAGTATGTTGATTGCATACATACTTAAAAGATATGCATGCAATCAACATCCATTTGTGATTTTAGTCACATAATTGTTGTTGCAGAAAATGCATACACACACAAATAGAGAAAGAGAGAGAGACACACACACACAAACTTTGTAGAACTGTACTTTGAATATAGGCTGTACCAAATTGTTCTAGCATTAAGAGCACTGAGCGTGTCACAATTTTAGCAGCTTAAATTCCATCGGTAGGGATTTGTGAGTTTAACAGGGTACAGCACTGAAAGCGGCGTCTTGCATCTCAATGAGGTCTTCAGCTGCAGGATGGATTCTGCCCTGCTGAGTGTTCTATTTTGAGGCCAGCAGAGTAAGCTTATTGCGTTTCAGCTGTTGAGAGTTGATGCTGAGCTTGGAAATTATCGGCCGTGGTGTTTGTGGGATCTGGGTAAGCCTACTGTAGAGCAGCACTTACAACCTAAGTAGTCGACCAAGACTCTTCCACCTGGTCCCACCTCTCGTTTGTATCTTACACATGCAGCTCAAACCAGGCTTCGTACAAAAAAAAACTCTGTTTAGATAAGTACTCAAAGTCATGAATCAACTGTTTTGAAATAGTAAGATGTTACATTTTCAGGGTCGCCTGCACAGAAAATAACCAAACTGGAAAGACAGTGAAATATGTATTTTGAGCAAAATGGAGGAAATGTTTGATTAAGGACAGATGGAATGAGATATGAGGTATAATTTATACAAAGAGACTTGCTATAATTGTAGCTTAGTAAAATTACAGGCCAGACATTAAATTAAATTCAAGTGTGTTTTCTATGTATTATATGTCGCTAGTTTTAGACCTCAATGTCATGCTTCACTGTTGTGAAAAATAAGCTTCAGTTATACTATGTAATGACTAAGTTGACAGTCTCACACTGTCATAATTTGCAAATTGAAAGCAAATCCCCCAAAAATAAGGGTTTAGAATTGCTAATGAATTCTGACAGAAATACACAGGTAGGTTCATGCGTTTCGACGAGTTACCTGTTGACATCATGTAGCACAGTATAGGCCACAGATGAAGTCTATTATATGACCTATTATGCTCTGATAGCAAATAGTGAAGTAAATTTGCAAAATATAGTATTAAACATCAACACAGAGAGCAAACGACTTATCCTGATAGAAAATGAAACCTGATGAAACCTCTAGGTTTCAAGATTTTATCGGGGAATGAAATACTGAAACAAGTTTACAGCTTCATGAATCTGGGGTCATGGGTAACACCAAAAGGTAAATTGTAAATAGACATAAACAGCAAGAAAAGTAATGGAAAGAAAAAAAAAAACATTTACAAAATGTCTTCCGCCTCAGGCTCTCCAACTGCTACATCCTTCCTATACTGATCTTTTATGTCCGTAAATATGTCAAATAAAAAATCTTGGAACACATGATATTTTATAGTGCTAGTTTTAGACCTCAGTCATTGAATGGATGGAAAAAAAAATCAATGCAGCAGAGATGTGATATTAGGTCAATATCGTCAATATCCATATCATCAATATAATAAGGAATTAGTCCAATATAATAAGAGCCAAGTATGATAAATCTCCCCACAAATGCACTTTATTTAAATAAATGTACATAGCACACATATTTTAAGCATATTTACTGTATACTGGTTTTTATGTAATATCTGTTGATATGTTGGATTTGATATTATGTTGATGAGTTAGATGCTCCTAAAATTGTTTCTTATTGTGTTGCAACAATGACAATAATACTACGAATACTATTCTATAAATTCAATAGCTTAACTTATGGTTTGCATGAAAAAAAAAGCAAAAAAAACAAGGCCTCAACTAAAAAACAAGACTTCTTGCCTCATAAACATTATATTTCCCTTGACAATGGAGCAACCTTTGAATCAAACAGCCAGTTCGAATACAAAGCTGTTATATTCAGCCTTTGTTCTCGTGGTTGTTATTAAAAATAGATGATTAAAAAAATGAACAATAATCATTGTTATCCACTGATGTGAAATCTTTATATCGATATCGGTGGCGGTTGCTGGTCTTTCAAGTACGGGAAGCTCATTTTTGGCCTTATTAGCTCGCTTGCTAGCTGTGCTTGCTGCGGGAGGCTGTGACTGCCAACTGTAGCCGCTGCTCGTTGGGCAGAGTAAGAGCCGAACAGCAGAAATTAAAGTCTCCAAATAGCAGAATGGTCTCCAATAACACCAGAAAAATAAGCTAATGAAATAATTTTTACCAAAGCAAAAGTCATTAGGATGATTTGTAAAGTCTCCAGATCAACTTGTCTCGGAAACAAACTTGAAAAACGCTCCAGCGGTGGTGGTTTATATTTCAAAATCGCTAATTTGCTCATTTCACTGTCAATCAAAATGAGACGCAGCCTCAGACAGATCATCCAATCATCTTGCAGAAACTCAGCGTCCAGGCTCACTAAAGCCATGCCCATTCACCCATAGATCCCTAAAGGCGCTGAGAGTCTGATGGGCGGGAAAAAACCCAGCATTCAACCAATGAGCATCTATACACCTGTGTAGATATTGCACCAAAAAACAGACATTTGCAGCTACAATAGTCATTTACCACATTAGCAATGTACAGAGTGTATTTCTGATTAATTTAAAGTTATCTTATTGAAAAAACAGTGCTTTTCTTTCAAAAATAAAGACATTTCTACGTGACCCCAAACTTTTGAATGATGTTGTACATATAAACAAAATAACCAATGACGAAGTCCTACAAAGAGTAAAAACTAAATGTACGTTACTTAGCACTAGAATCCAAAAATCAAGCCACGCAAAGAGAACCATTAAAATATTTAGTTACAAGTGGAACACTGGATAAATAGACTGATATCATGGCCGGAAATGGGGGAAGACCATGGATCATAAATGATGATGAACATAATGTCATGATAGACCTTTCCCGGTTGTTACTAAATGCTGTGTGGGACCCAATATCGCTGTTGCTAAGCAGACGGCCAACAATTTGAGCGCCTTTACCGGTGCAGTACGGTGGTGCTCCGCTCCAGTTGCCGTCCTCCTGACAGTGGCGGGTGGTGTTGCCCACGAGCAGCCCTCCCGGAAGACAGGAGTATTGCAGCACTGAGCCATACGTCCAGCTGTGAGTTCCAGACACCACAGCATTAGGGGGCACACCGGGGTCGCCGCAGGAAATAGCTATAGAGACAGTGAGAGATTGAAAGAGAGAGGCGTGTTAGTGTGTGTGTGTGAGGATTGTGTCCAACTATGGATTCCAAATACTACTACATTAGGTGGTGCAGCTGGGTCATCGCAGGAGACAGCAGGAGGGAGAAAATGGCAGTAAAGGAGAGGGAGCTTTTATGTTGTGTCTATGAACATGTGCAAGGAAACATAAAAGGAGAGAGAATCACAGAAAGTTCTCAAAAACTTTTTTTTTTTTTTTTACAAAAATGATTTACTATCGAAAACAGATAAAAAAAAAAAGATCGATGTTATGATTTTGAAACACACTCGCCATAATATTGGAAAACAAACTTGATGAATGACATCTCTTTTGGGTAAATCCAGTAAAAGTCAGCAGCACATCAACAAAAGACATTACGATGTCGTGCAACGTGTGACATTTTAAACAAGACATGATTTATGTCACAAATACTGAGCAAAAAGTAATCGTGCAGAAAGTAAATGGCACGTACCGTTCCTATGTCCTTTTGTCAGTTAATAATATATCGGTATTGTACAAAACAGAATCCATGCTGCCTCGCTGTTATATTTTAACCATCATGCCAATTAAGCTGACTTTTGTTGAGTTTTAACTTGAACCAAAGAGATAGAGCGGGGACCAATAACTCAAATTAAATTGGTTTTAGCTGGAAAACAAAAGGAGCGTCTCTCTCTCTCTCTCTCTCTCTCTCTCTCTCTCTCGTCTGTGCAGAAAACTAGTGGAAATCGTTGCACACGTCAAAGCAACGGACATCAGAGGGACAAAAAAAAAAAAGTCTTCTGGTTTTTACTTCAATTTTTGTGAAAAAAAAAAAAAATCTATGTTTTACAGAGCGCGGGTTTCTGGAGGACACAGATATGAAACTGCTCCCGGTTTTCTATTTCTGCCAAATCCGATATCTCCCCTTACCCCCAAATTGCATTAGCCCATCCTCTCCTTGCCCCTCAGCCATCACCCCTCTCCCCCCAATTTTCCGATAAGACCTTGTTTCTGGAATGTAATGCTCGACACCGGCCTCTCACCACTTCCTGCCATCTTCCCTCTGTCTGATTCCTCAGTCCTCTGTTGCTCTTACTCCTCCCGTCTGCCTCTCTGCGTTTCTCTCGCTCTCCGAATCAGCCCTCCATCTCTCTCTATCGCTCTCTAGTTTAATCTCTACGTTTCTATCAGCCGTGGTAGCTCGCCGACAAACATGCCTATTGCCATAAGAGACACATGCTCACCTTTTATTTATTTATTATTTTTTTTTAACACCTGCATGGAGACGCACAAACCTTTAAGCCTCTTTCTCTCATCCACTTGCCCTTGCCCTCCTTTTATGATTACTTCCCTCCCATTTTCTCCTTTAAACCATCTCTTATTCTCTCAGATTCACATTGGCTCCTCCATCTTTCTCCCAATGGCTCTTCAAGGCCATTCACTCCACAAATAGCCTTTTTTTTCCTGACAAATATAATGAAAAATAAATAGAACTCCACCTGCCTATGACAAACTTTCTTTTGGCAGTATTTCACAACAGGACAAATATTTTAATTATATGCTTTAAATGCCAATCTGTTACCCTCTTCTCCAGCTCTGCTTCTGTCTCATATTGCCATTTGCCCCCCTATCAATTCAAGTAATTCTAAAGCAACCTGGATCCTCTTTGGCTGTTCATACCTAGGCAACGTGGGATCGGTCTGTCCCACCAGCCGTCATGCTGGCATGTGAGGAGCGCAGAGCCCAGCAGGTAGAAGCCCCGTTTACAGTGGATCACCACGGTTATGCCGTAGCTGAAGACTTCTGGGTAACGTAGGCCAGACTGGCGCACGCCATTTTCCACGTGGCCGGGGTCTGAACAGTTTACCACTGAAGAAAAGAGCAAGAGGAACTGTGAGAAACTCATCAAACAGTCATTATAGACATAAATCATTCTCCACTTTGTTTAGGTGGAAATATCTCACATATACATGGGTACAATGGACTGAGAGGGTGTACTGAGATAAGAACTAGTCTATGCATGGGTCCATGATATCTAACAAACATGTTAAATCCATTTCCTTCTTCATAAAATAACTTATTTTCTTGTTTTTGTTGTTGCTTACTGGGATATACTGATATTTCTATTACTTCTTAAAGCCTATACTTTTTTTTATCTCACCCAATAACTATCAATAACTATATTGATTGTAAAAGTTGTCAGCGTCACCCTCTTCAGTGTGTGCATATATGCTAGAGCAGCAATGATTAATTGATTAATCCATTAATCGATTAGTTGCCAACTGTTACATTCATCTTTGGGTTGTGGAATGTTGTTTTGTTGGACAAAAAAGGTTGCATGAATCGACTTTGACAGTGATCAACCTTTTACACCATTTTATGAACCAAACAACTAATCAATATCACGTTTGTTTCAATAATCCATAGATTAATCAACCATTAAAAATAGTCATACAAAGCCACACGGAAAAAAACACCTTTATTGAACTACTTAATGGTGCCACTACTAGATAAATACAAAATAAAAAATTAACACCAGCACAGAAACACATTAGCCATTACTTACTACTGTATCAGAAGCACAAAACTAGATCTCCATCATCTCCCACTGAGCACAATAATGCTCTGATAGATGATTTAAAACTAAATATCTGCATCCACTATTTGTTAACAGGCTTATTGAACTCTTAGTAAGCTGCTTCTATCCCTGCACTAGATCTATGGAGCCAAATAGCTCAACTCTACTCTTTGTGGAGGAGAGTAGAGTCTAAAGTATAATAGTGTTGTGCTTTTAGGGTCCTAAACCCTGAATCACAGTGTTACAAATTTAGATTATCACTCTGCTGCGCTCTGTTCTGGTCTCTTCTAAAACTGTTCTTTTATCAGACACTGCTCTTGTGGAGTTTTTATTCCCTTCTCCTCTGGTCCCTTCCAATCTGCTCTGCTCTCTAAGGTGGATGCTTGTCCAATAAGAGTGCAGTTTTATTTTCCACATGTCACGGGGGAGACTGACATTCACTCAAATTCATGTCCATGGGGGACATGGATATGTGTGTCTGTGTGTGTATTTGGGTGTGTATGTGTGTGTGTGTGTGTGTAGCACCCGATGGGAACAAAGAAAGTTTCAGTCTCATAATTGACAGCTGCTGCTGGGAGAAGAGGGGGGAAGGGGAGGCAGGAGAGCTAGAGGAGGGGGACTGAAAGTGAGGGAGATGGCGAGAGCGAGCATGCAAGGATGAATCCCTTCATTGGAAAACGTGAGCAACTACACCGTATTGATCTGCTCTCATAACTGTAGTGGAATAGAATGCCTGTTTCTGGGTTTATCATGAAACAAATTATTATGACAACAGATCGAGCGACATTGTCTCTGTAAATGGACAACACTGATTGCGATGGAACACAGCTCAATGCTAGGTTTAGTAAGGCTAATGGTAGCTCTCAATTTTATAGTCGTTGATAGCAGACTATAGGCCCTGTTTAACACAAACACATAGTGGATTTGGGGATGTTTCCAGGTAATTTTGGTAGCAAGACTGCACACATAAGCATTATGCGCTGTGCAAACAGATTGTCTTGGGTTCCCAAATTATTCATAGGTGTGTTTTTGGCAAAAAATTATCCCCCCCCCCCTTAAAGCCAGGTGAGCTTGTATTGAGGGTGCTTTGCGGTCTAGAAGGTGCGTTGGAGAATCGTCCGTCATTTGCTCATTGATCCAGATTGCTTTTCATTTTGACCAGAAAAAAAGGGCTGAAAACACACAGTAAAACAATTTGTCTTCTCGAAGAACGATCCCTTTCTCATGATCATTATCTGTTAGTAGCCTAATGGTTACATCAGGTAACGATTCTATGAAGCGTTTAATGGAACTTGCATGGTGCATACAGTTGAGCATCCTGAATACATACCCATCTTTTCAGACCTTTAAATTCTAAAATTTTGTAAACTTTTTTTGTAAATTTTTCTAAACTGATTCCTCTGATTTAACTTTACATGTCATCAGAAAAGCCTCATCAAGGCATCAATTTGCTGTGCCAATCACACTCCTGTGCCCTGTCAATCAACGCTATGCTCGTTTTTCTGCTCGCATAAACCACTGCCTGCTGCTTGCATGACAAAACACTGTATGAATGAACTGTGTGTGTAACAGCTGCCATTTTGGATGTGTAGAAGAACAGTAGTAGATTAATGAACATTATATCCTGATTGATCATGTCGGCATGAGGGTCTTTCAATGGTGAGAGGTTTCTTCCAGCTGCTAACGGATTGGTTACATGTAACGTATCACTACAAGTCAGATTTATTCAAACATTTTCAACAAATACACAAGAATACTCTTTTACATTGTTTTATAATTTGGCATATTCCCACTCATCTTGTTAGCAGAGTGAACCTGCATTGTACATCCACCTATCAACGCATCTTTTAATGCACGACTTGAGTAGCATATGCTGTCCACAACTGTCCACAATTTAACATTGCACTGTTAATTGCCGGACCACACCTGCAACACACCCACTGGTGCAACTACATTTATTATTTATATGGGGGCTAGCTGTGAAAATGATAGTTTTGCTGGTGGAAACTAGCAATTACATTTGCATTGTTGGGCGCTATGACTATTTTTAGTGCCAGCTAAATAGGGCCTTTACATGTTGACTAACTGGGGCTAATTACCTCCACTAAGGAGGATATTTGATTGCTGGCGTTTGTCCGTCTGTCTGTTTGCAAATATATTCAAAATATCTCTAAAACCTTTGGCCATATTTTCTTAAAATTTTCAGTAAATGTCGGGAATGGTACTATGAACAGATGATTTAATTTTACTAATGATCCGGAAGAAATCCTGGTTTCTAGATCTCTTTCAATTTTTTGTTGTTTGGTAACATTGCAGTAAATGGACCTTTTTTTTCGTTTTTTTAAAATATCGCTAATAGAATGGTTAATTTTGCTTTGCGCCAAAAAAACATTGGGGAAATACAATATGGAAAAAAATAAAACAACTCTTCAAGAAAATAAGTTGCTCAATAACTGGGAACAGTGCACTCTGTTCTTTCAGACCATGGACAATGTATAAATCATAAATAAATGTACTAATGTAATTAGTGCACCGATTGTAGCATACAGCTTTGTTTTTGAGTTCTTGTCATTTTTGTATCCATTTTTGTACATGTCTGTCTGTCTCCTGAAGCCCTTTTCCCCCAATACAAATTGAGTAATTAAAAAAAGAATAGTTAATTTTGTTGTTAGACATCTCAAAATGTGGTAACATCATTCAAACTGTTTCATGTACATTAAATTGTGTGGAAATGAAACAAATCTGAATCTGAATAGCTGATTTAACCAGAGCCTTTGCAGTAAAGATGATGGATTCATGTCTGTAACTACTTCAGTGTAGGTATGTGTTCTGTGACCTTTGCAGACAGGTAGGGGGCTGCTCCATTGCCCGTTGAGTCGACACTGAGCACGAGCGTTCCCACTGAGGATGTAACCTCTGTTACAGGTGAAGTTGACAACATCATTGAGGTTGAACTCGCTGCCATTGGTCCGCCCATTGGCCGGGTTGCCAGGGTGACCGCAAGTGATGGCTGAGGGAGGGGAGCGAGTAGAAAGAAGCATGATGAGAAATGGTATCATGTGCAGCTTTGTGATATTATTGTTCATTTTTTGTGCTGAAACATATATGCTGCAGATGTTGCAGAGACAGTCATCTAAAGAACAATTAAAATCCCCAAAAATACTTGATTATGTATAATGGATGTTTGCCTTTTTTGCTGTTGTTGCATGTATAAAAGAGCAATAAACTCAATAAATCTGATAGGATACAAATGAACTACAAAGTTTAGGATATAACTAAGCACTTACGGACACAGACGGGGGTTGTTCCAGACCATCGGTGGTCTTGCTGGCAGATTCTGACTGATGTGCCGATCAGACGATATCCCAGCATGCACTGGTACACCACTGTGTCACGGTAACTAGAGCCATCTCCGCTAATGTGGCCATTCACTATAGGATCCGGAGAGTCACAGTGACCGGCTAGAAGGGACGAAATGACAGGAATTACTGCAGTATAATGAAAGCCTAATCTTGGGCTTTGAAGTCATCAGTACTCGTTCAATTTTAGGACCTCTAAATTTCTACCTCATTGTCTTAACAGAAGGCTATTAAACTATCAACAAGAGCTGTTTCAGTCTGGGGAATGATGTCAGTAGTGTGTCTGCCAATCAATGTGCACAGACAGCTCTGTGAGCTGTCTTCGCCATGCAGTAATTACCGATGCACTTACAGCATTTAAAATGATTTTGTCTGCGTTCTCTAAGTGGCCTCCGAGTGCCACCTCCTTTCATGATGTCTTAAAAACATAAATTGCAGGACACATCTTAAGAGCTCAGGTGTAGAGAGTCACTGAATTGGATTCAAGAGACCAATAACCTGCTTTTCAGTCAGTCGTGATCTTCATGTCTCATCAAGCTCAGCAGAAGCCCAGCACTTTGTGACATATTCTGCATTTACTCAGCCATGTTCTCAAATGATTTAATATATTTTCACATAAAAAAAAACAAAAAACAGCCTTCTACTACTTTTACAAACATCATCCACTTCAAATCATTATCCCACAATTCAAATTTATGATACCACAGAATGTGTAAAAATGCCAGAGTTTTAGGATGCAACACTGCAAATTATGACTTTACTTGACTTTAGAGAAACAGATATTATTTTAAAATGTTTCTTCACTGTATCATTGAATTCAATAAAATGTGATTATGAACATGAAACAGATTTGTGGAATTTCAACACAAGTGTTCCTGTGTGGGAAAAAATACAGTCTATTCTAAATAGAAAATGTTGCAAATGTGCTGTTTTGATAATTTTGGTTTGACTTACGAAGTAAAGATATTTAAAATAAGTTTGAACGTGAGTTCACAAATACACCTCATACAACTATAATTTGACATAATTTGACAAGTTGACTATTAAAAGCATTCATCGCCTATAATAAACAACATTATGAACATGCAAAATGCAGTACTGCTATCTGCCATTTAAAAATTATGTGTTTAAAATTATAATGTAGTCACTTTTAAAACTTCTTACATCAGCATCGCCGACACTTGTTAGCATCAGAATCTCAGAATCATAATGTGAAAGTGGACCTGCTGTGAGTTATACATTCATTTCATAAAATGTGTTTCCCGCATGAGGCCTCTTATTCATGCATTCAACGCCAAGGCTGAATCACTGGATTAGAGTGCATGTAAAATCAGGATTAATCATCTCTAGTCAGTGCTTACTGAAGGCCTAAATCAAGCTTTTAATGTACTGAGTAATAAAACATCTCGCAGTAGTAGATAATGTGAGTTACTGAGGCATGTGTATGGTTTATCTTACTTATTGCTTGTCTAATTTCTACAGAATTACCTAGACACCTGTAACAACCCTGTGTGGAATCTTATGTACAAAGCGTATGTATTCATACATCTGCTGTACTAGAACTCTTTTGACGTCCTGTGCACCGCTACATTTCATGATTATGAAGGACTTATAAAACCACTGCTCACAGTGAACAAATTACACACTTTTTTCATCCCAATTCATGATTCATGAAGTATTTTTCATTTTGTACATATTCCTTTTTGATTTGCCATTATATTGTAACATGTTCAGTCTTTTTTTTTTGCAAAAAGGTAATGAATATCCAAAAATAGAAAAGAGGTCTTCAAGTGAAATGTCATCTTTTTAATGAATTAATGAATTAAATTCTGCTCTATATCATTTTCAATAGACCAGACAGACCAAAACACTACCAGCCTTACCTAGACACTTGGTCTCTGCACCACTCCACAGCCCGTTAGCGCCGCACTCTCTGACGTGGGACCCCACCAGCGTGTAACCATGGTTACACATAAAGATTGCAGTCGCTCCAAATGTGGTCAGTGTCCCCAGTTTGGTGCCAAAGGGTGGAGAGGGAAGTTCACCACAGGAGATGGCTAAAAAATGTGACAAATAGGACAAGGTCATGTGATTACAGATTGATAGTGGAAGTTGGAAGTCACATGCTAATGGGACCAGAGATACTGTTATATTTTCACTGTTTTAAAAACATGTTAGATGGTCATTTTACATCATGTATGTCATGTTACATCATGTATGTCCTAATGATGTATAATGCAACCGTAATGTAATATTAAATGAATAAAAAAACAAGACTGTCACTCTAAATTCAAACACTTTTCATTGCAATGCCTGACTGTATTCAATTTAGGTCAGATGATTTAAGATCTTTTTTATCCTAATGGACACTGGAGACACTTGTTTCTTTTTTAAACCACTGGCCAACTTGAATAATACACAGTTCTGTCACATTGCCAAATACCTCAGAGCTTCTACATTGTTAGGTAGGTCAAGCAAAATAAAGTTTGAGCAACACAGGTCTAATGCAAGACATGCTTCAATTTTTAATCACCTTTTTTTTTTTAAGTGGCCTTTTGAAATCTGTGGCCTATTGGAATGTTTTGTCATAAAAAATACTCTTGTAGCTTCCCTTTATGTATAAGTAGCAGAGGCTATTTGGAAAAAAACAAACTTTCCCTATTACCCACTTACTGTATACCCCACATTAAGGAAACACAAGCCGAATGTTCTTTAAAATAGTTACTTTCTTGGCAGAGAATGAGCTAATTCTGTCAGAGGAAATAACCTACTGACTTCAGCTGTTTTGTCTGTATGAGTTGGATAGGTGCTGTTTTTGAGAACTCTGTCATTATGGCAGATTATGGCAACGACTTCAGAGCAATATAATTCTTTGATAGTCTTCATATAGAACGTCCTCTGCTCTTGTGTGTGTGTGTGTGGCTACTCCCAATTACTATTATTATGCGCAACATAGAGAATGGAGATGTATGAAATTTAAGTTTAAAATGTGAAAAATTAGATTCATTATTTATTTATTTATTTATTTATTTATTTATTTATTTATTTATTTATTTATTATTGTTTGGGCATTCTTTTTTTTATTTGACAGTATATAAAATATAGGAATCAGTAAGAGATAATACCAAAGCCAGAGGAAAGAGAGCGAGAGAGAGAGAGAGAGAGAGATAATCAGCAGAGGGCCTGAGTTGGATTTTGTGTCGCTATGTGTTCCTGGTATGTACTCTATGTTCCATGTGCCCTATAATAATAACTCCTATGTCAGTCTAGCCTCATAAATGAAGTGTTATATTGCCACCTATCTACATTTGGCCAAGCACCAAAACCTCATGGTGGAATTCTATAATCGTGTTCTGAAAAATACACACACAATTTTTACTTTTTTTTGCATAGGGAAGTCATGAAGATGTTTGCTCGTCTATTAGTACTTACTCTTGCATGCTGCTGGATCATCAGACCCCTCCCAAGTACCGTTGGCGAGACACTGAAGTGTCCGATGCCCCACCCCCAGATAGTAGCCTGTTGAGCATTCCAGCATCACCATAGAGCCAAACTCTCCCAGCCTACCAGAGAGCTGACGGTAGGTCATGTGATCTGACAAGGTGCCCTCAACGCTGGGGCAGTGGACCGCTGTAAAAATAAAATGTAGTCAAATTAAGATGAAATGAAAACATTCAATTTAGGTGTTGATGATTACAAGCTCACAGTTTAAATCTTATTTTCATCTACACAAACTGTTTACTTAATTAAAATGTATTAGATGACTATATTTTATAACTAATAGATCGTTAAAATAAGTGAGTAATAGTCTGCCAGGTACCATAGATTTGGTTGAAATTGATTAGTTGATAAAATATGTCATATTAAAAAATAACCTACACTGCAGTGGCTCTAAAAATGCATGTCAACATTTTCATTTTGAATATAATATTTTTATGTTTATGTATTACTCTTGATGTTTATACAATGGCAGTTTGACCAGCCAAAAAGAATTTTAGCTCATTTTACTTAATTGCTTCTGGAGCTTTCAACTGCATCTCATGGATTGCAATTGTTCCATTGTCACAGAGATAAGATAGTAACAGTGTTAATTTGACAAATCTCTCCCCAGAAAGGCCGCGAGGTGTGGTAGAAAGCTCCACAAAAGCTAGTAAGTGAACCTGAAGTGGAGTTTTCATCTTTTTTGTCACATTATACTCCACACTGCCTGTAAATCACAGCAAAATTATACTTACATAGACACCTGGGTGGTGAGGCAGCATTACTCCAGCTGCCATCCTCAGAACACACTGCTGTCAGTGGAAGAGCAGGGTCAAGGTGGTAACCATGGTTACAGTGGTAGGTCACCTGGCTTCCCACTGTATACTGGAAGGCATGAAAGCTGCCGTTGCCCGGTGACTGAGGGATTCCACAGGAGATAGCTGCAAATCACAAAGAGAAAATAAGTGTTCTAAACTTAACTTGTCAATTTCTTATAAATAGGTAGAAGACATATTAATAGACATTCTCATACAAATGGAAATACACACAATAATAGCGAGTGGCATCTTTGGCAGGTGGATATTAACATAAAAAAAAAACAACAACACGTAACACATAATTAATTCTGCAACTGACTTTTCAAGAGCTGTATATTAATGTTCCTTCACTCCTTGGAGCACTGTTGACCACTTAACACATGCATAAAAATCAAGAAGTACAGACTACTGATAAACAAAAATAAGAAAAACGTGTTTAAGATTCTACCTTGACAAAATGGCGGTGGTGTATCCCACTGGAAAAGCCCATTGGAGTGGAGCCTGCACGTCGCATTGCTTGAGCCTACTAGACGGTAACCGTGATTACAGTAGAACTGAAGTCGGCTACCTGGATGGAGTCTAGTTCGGTTGACCACGCCCCCATTTACTGGGGGGTCATTGATGCTACAGTAGGGAGCTGAAGAGACAAAGAGAGGTAAAAAAAAAAAGAAGAAGAATGAAATTAAGGGAGTACTCTGTATTCTCAGTCCGTAGCAAACCCTGCTAATGTCCATTCATTTTTATAGATCAATGGACAATTTGAGGCTAACAACATATTACAGCACAAATGCTCCCAACAGGCATTTTGCATATCATGCATGACCCCTTCGCATTACAGTTTGCAACAGTGTCAGTGAGTTTAATTTATGATCCAGAAACCTCTGCCTTTGTAAGTAAAGCAATCCTTTTCTTTTGTCTTCCTGTAACTGGAGATAAAAGCATGACTGCTACAGCATGGCGAACGCTCCAAACATCCAACAAAACACTCCACAATAGGCCACTTAACCCCCCCCCCCTTCCCTGTCCAATGTGGTCATTCATTGCTCCACCTGGTCTTGGCTCTTTGCCCTTTTGGCTTAGCTCTGGTGGAATGACTTTCCCACTCGAATCAGGACAACAGAGTTGCTGTATAATTTCCATTTTCATCTATGTACCTTATATTTTCAAGAAGCACCCACATCATCCTCACAATTATAGTACAAGGACATGAACTCCGTTTGGATATGATTTTATTTCAGGAACTCCATATCAGTTGTTGTTGTTCAATACTCAATTGTGCCGGAAAATTTATTGGGACTCTGGGGGTTTAAATTGCTTCGCTTCCAGCCTGCAGGAAACGCTGAAATTGGAATTCCCGCATAAAGAATGATCTTTGAAAGAAACAACAAAGGGGAAACAAAGATATATACCGTGCAACTTTATGTGGAAACATCATAGCATATTTTCTGCCACTATATGTGACAGCAAAGCAATTTCTGATTCTACAGTATAATATTAGTGATGCTATTTCTACAGCTAAAACCTCCTTAAAACATACTCACGCCTGTCCCCTTTTAAGAGCAGCAAAACAAAAAAAAACTACAATGCTAAGAACAAGAGAGACACAGAGGATTGTATTACAATATACATGTGAAGAGCCTAGTGCTGCCACTAGAAAGGTCAGTGGATAAATAAACATGACACGATAAAGAGCAATGGCACCAAGGTTATTTCACAGCTAAACCAAGCGTGGAGATTGTAAAGAATGATAAGAAAAAAACGTAGCATTGAGCCTTACAGCCAAAGCTGTGAGTGACACAGATGCACACCCACAGACACAAGTAAAACTTATATTCTTAATTTTAACCTGAACCAAACTGCACCCTTAAACCCTAAACAACAGCCCTTAAGTAACTGGGAGTCATAGGAAATGAAATAAATGCTATAAGATCTGGTTACCTCATATTTAGATATAGATTGCATTTCACTGTGATTGCACTTGAATGATTACACATGCCAATACATGATGGATAAACATACATATATATAATAATACTGTAATAAATGTATGCTGTGTTATAGGATAATGTACACCATAGCATTAATAGTGTATAGTAAAAGTGTAAAACCCAACTATAAATTTCCATTTACTGTATAGCTGCCATTATCAGGGAGCGATACACATCCATGGGGAAAATAATATTCTTAAGATTTTTGTCTTGATATGACAAATGAAATGTATTTAAATAGTAGACTGACTGTGTGACTCAGTCTTCTGAAGGCCAAAACTGATCACTGTCACTGTAAATGGTAATTATATGACTGAGATGGGTGCTCTTCAACAATTTCAGAAATTAAAACCCATGATTATAGGGCAGTTGAAATAACTTACTTCCAAAATCTAATAGTTAGAATCCCACTGCATTGGCAAGAACCTACAGAGATATTACATCCAGTCTGAAGCAAATATTCCCATGAACAAATTGGATTTTTACTAATTCTCTTTCTCCATATTAGCCTCCTGCATTTAAAAAAAATTAACCAATTAAATGATGATGGCTCAGGTATACTTCAGGTAAAACTGATGAATCTACTTATATTATATATTATATAATATATATAAAATTCAAAGCAGAGGAGAGAGTATGACCCATGTTGCTTTTTAAAATCTCTAAAAGTCATATTTTAGGCTATCATCCAGAAAACAACACTGCACTGACATTCATTTTAAATTAAAACAGAGAAAATTTTTTTATTTATGGGCACATAAAGTCACATTTTGCACCTTGTAAATCCATTCATTCATCTTCTATACCCGCTTATTCTTCATTAGGGTCACAGGAGTCTGCTGGAGCCAACCTCAGTGCATTACAGGTGAGAGGCAGGGATACACCCCAGATGGTCTCCAGCCTATCATGGGGCACACATACCACACCTATGGGCAATTTAGAGTCTCCAATTAACCTCAGCATGTTTTTGGACTGTGGGGGGAAGCCAATGCGGACACAGGGAGAACAAGCAAACTCCACACAGAAAGGTCCCAGACCAAGGAGGTCTTGAACCTGCGACCTTCTTGCTGTGAGGCATCAGCGATAACCCCTGCGCACTGTGCTGCCCATCTTGTAAATTGATAAGCAAAATAACTAATCTTTGATTTTACGGACATCATACTTGAGGATTTTGCAGCTATTAGCAGATTAATTGACAAATCAATCAACAGAAATCATTGTCACAATGAATATACAACAACCTTTGTGTTTGCTATTTTCTATTTTATAGACAAAACAATAAATCAGGAAAGTAATCCCCAGATTAACAGTAATAAATATAATTAAGCTGCAGCCCTAATATTCCTATATTTGTTACAAACAGTGCTGATTGTAAGACAGACAGAATAGAAAAAAACAGACATATATATTATATGTACCTGAGTATCGTATTTTGAATCCTCTCTTGTTGGTCGCATGGTCAGTTGACCATCGTAGATATAGCTGGTTTGTTTTAGATGTAAAGTTCAGCTGAGATGAGTGGTTCCCACTTAGAGCGACAAGCAAAGGGCTCTGTCCTGAGGATCCTAGAGAAACCAACAAATGAGACATAAAAGCTGTGCGCACAGTGCTCTATAGTTTTCCACATGCATATACAGTATGTCATTACAAAAGTGAGTGTATGAGTTTGGTGTGAAAAGACAGGCCAAGACAAGACAAAAAGGAAATCATTATCCTATCCAATACTAGTTTGTTATTTTCTATTTAGCTGAATATGCTCTATTTAAAATGTGTTTTATTGTTTGTGAGACATGCAGCACACAAGGTTGACAGCACCATTAATTTGCTAAGTAACCAAAATAACTATAATAATAAATAACAATTAATGTTATCAATTGTATTCTGACTGGCGCAACATCTCAAGTCATTTGAACTACGCACGATGTTGAAACCTATGGACGTGTTGTTCCTTTCAACAATGCTACGATAAATCAGAGACAAAATTCAGTCACAGCTTCCTACTCAAAAATGATGCCATTGCTGTCTGGAACATCAAAGGCAGCTAGAATCAGTTTAGGAAGCAAAATAGGTAAAATAAACACAAACAGACAGTGATGATCAAAATACAGCACTGTACAGTTAGATATATACTCATCCCTGCTTGCAGATTCTAACGCAAATCTGTTATAGTTTCAGTCAATTCAGATTAGACTGAGTGGGTTTTGGTTTTCTGGTTGCTTTGTATTTGTTCTGTGTTACTGCCTGATTTCCCTCCATACCTGCCCTGCATTTACCTCGATGGTCCTGCCCTGTTTCCATAGTTTTCCCCAGCCTCTAATCTCCTTTTTCTGTTTCTCCAGTTCTCCGTTTCCTCAGTTCTCTCTCCACATGAACCTCATTCCCACGTCAGTTCAGTGTGTATTTTAGTCCTTTCAGTTCAGTTATCTCAGGTTTTTCCTAGACTCAGTCACAATAAATATTTGTTTTTCAATACCTGTGCTTTCTGCCGCCTACCTTTGGGTCCACATTCTCCGTTTCCTAACAAAAGGAACCAACCAATTATGGCCCCAGGGGATGAAAACACCCTTTTCTGGGGCTGGGGCTGGGGGGGCATTAAATCACTAGCTGAGGTTCAGGTCTCTTGGCAGGTAGCCCTGCATCAGATTCAGAGCATGTCCAGATAGCTCCTATCTGCCTGCCTCCCTGTTTGCTAGCTTTGAGCCTGTCTTCAAGACTCCCACCCTTCACTGCACAGTCTTGCAACTCCAGCAACAGGCCCAGCGGAATGGTGAACTGTATGAACTGGCCAAGAGACATGGGCCAAGCATACCTGGTTTTTGCACTGCAGGAGGTAAACAAAGTTTGATATGTTGTGGATTGATACTCCTGCCAAGAGTCCTCCAGCATCAAGCAGAAGGATGTGACTCCCTCTATGACACTCAGTCATACCATGATGATGAAACTACTGCCCAGTCTAAAAGAGATCCTGAACAAAGTTATTTTCCTACTGGGCTGCAGCTTTCTCCTGTTCCTGCTGGGCTGCCACAAATTCCTGTGCTTGGAATAGGCCACTGTTCCTGAGCTGCAGCTCTCTCCTTTCCCTGAACTGTAGCTGTTCCTGAACTTCAACAATCTCCTGTTCCTGGGCTGCAGCAATGTCCTGTTCCTGCTGGGCCAGAAGAGTCCCCCGTTCTGGAGCTGCAGCTGTCCCCTGTTCCTGAGCTGACCAGTCCTCTGATCCTGACCTGCAGCAGTCTACTGCAGTGGAGATTCATCAGTCTGCTGTTGCCCTGGTTCTACCAGGCCACCTGGATGTCTTCCAGCTGCCGAACTCCAGTCCTGCACTGCAGATGCTGACCTTTGGTTATACACTTCAGCCATCTGGTTAATCTGTAGAATCATTTTGTAGACCTCCAGAGACCTCACCTGGCTCTGCAGGTCCGATCATCCTTCTGTCTTAAGCAGCCCCTAGCCATCTTTCTTGCCCCTTGGTTGCTGTCTGGTGCAACACAAGCCATCTGTTCTGCCTTGCAGTTTCCCTCTTGAGCGATTATGCCCATATATCCTGTGCTTCTTCACCTATTTGACCACCTGCACCTCACCCCCTTGTCAGTTCAATCTGTATTTCAGTCCTGCGTTTTCGGTTTATTGTGGAGACCTACTGGTAGGCCTCAAACAAGCAAGATCACAGCCAACACTATCTGACAGTATCTGACACCACTGATCGAAACACAGGAATCCAGGCTTGACTTACCCTTGCCGACCAAAATTTTGGAGGAAGTTACAGCACACATTTGTTACAGCTCACTCTATAGCTGTGACCTCAATTTAGATATATAGAGAGAAACCATTGTTGCAACACAGCAGATGAGAAAAATGAGCCAAATTATTTTTTTCAATTTTTCAAAATTATGAGCTGGACAAAGTTAGCTCAGAACGTTAATATTAATAAATTTAGATTTAAGAGTAACTTAACCCAACAGTTTTGGCTAATGTGTCTCCTCCCTCAAATTAGTTCAGTTAGTCATTTGGAGACAAAGTAAGATTGGCCTTATTTGTGAGATGACAGAAATCGCTAGCATGGATCACTTCATAAGTATGGCAGTGGTTGCCATTTCCTGCTGAGTCTATGTTGCTGTTGTAATATTATATAATGCAGACTATTGTAATTAATCATGGCTTACCTTTACAATCATCTAATCATAAACAGACACAGCAGCAAGGATGCAGTAGGAGCTGATCTACTACTGGCTCTCATATCAAACAGCAACACAGACATAGACCATCGATCACTGAAACACAGCCATAGTAATAGTCCAACACAATTGAGCACACTTGATTGAATGCTTGAGCCAATATACTGCAGTTGCAATTCATTATTTTCTCTAGGTTGTGTGCAAATTAAAAGACAGTAGGCCAGATTATATTTGGCACAGTTGCTTAGGCCTATCAGAATTCATTGAAAATACCTGACCCATCTCGGACTTCAGATCTTTGTCTGTCTGCTAAACTCAGGCATGCTTCAGGTTTGTTACAACAAAAACTTTTCCATATAGTTTACTTTTGCAGTTGGTTTTGAATCAGTTGGAAAGGGGAACCACCATTTTGAATTTTTCCTAGTCAGGTCCTTCACTTTGGACTCCTTAAGACCCCTACAGTACACATATTTTCCCCTTTAGGATGAAGAGATGTGGGGAAGACAATGTGCTCTGCTCCTCTTCCTCACTTCCAGATCACTAGCAGCCCTCCCTCACTCCACCGCAGTGGCTCATAAGGTATTTATGCCCCACTGGTTAGTGGTTAGCTACAGCTAGTACTGAATATAATACTGTGATAAAGATTGGTTGAGTTGTCTTCAGATTCAAATCCTTCATTTTTCACTTCATAAATATCAACATTTATCATTATCATATCACATATTGATATTTACAATAGAATAACACCTTTTGACATTATGTTCTTTGGTTATTGATCCCATATACCTTTGATAATTATTCTTCATTTATTGATAACCAAATTGTCTCAGAGAAAAGCCCAACACAGTAACAATAATGAATTGTTGATCAGTTCCTCTGCATTGGGTCTCCTGTATTCGGGTCCACTAACCCTTCTTAACACAAATCGTATATTTTAAACTCTCTTACGATTTAATTTGTCTTTTGTTGGCCTTGATATCTTTTCTGTTTTATATACTAAGCTATGCTCACTGTGGAAAGCTGTTAAAGTTAAGAACTGATTTTAAGATCCTTGCAAAAGAAATTATTAGTTGTAATTCTGCAGATTTACACATTGTAGTTCTATAAACTTCTATAAAGTTTCTTTATATAAAAGTGCATTACAATAAATAAGGAAAAAGAAAGTTAAATTACAGACACACACAATCTGTTCTGCACACTTTCATATTTACTGTTACACAACCTACTAATTCCTTGGAGGAAAATTCCCCACACCACAAACAAGAATTAAGCACATCCTATTAACTGCTGTGGCGTTGTAAACAAACAAAAGCAGAATTAAAGCAGCATGCAAGTGTGAATTTGTTTGTGTGTATAGGTGTAAAACAAATAGACGGTGAGAGGTTTATGTACCATCAAAGATCTCCAGTTCGTCAAACTGTTTCTCGCTGTGGAACATCTCTACATAGATATTGATGATGTAACCTGGACAGCAAAGAGATAATTATTTACAACAATATCAAAAAAGCAGAAAACCACAGTAAAAGGTTTATACAAACACACACAAAATGAATATTAAGACTTCATGCAGGAAGCAGATATACATAAATACAGTTGATGCAAACACATTCTTAGCATTAAGCATCACTTTGACAATTGATACTGTATTGGTACTTATAATGACTCAATCTCACCACACACACACACACAACTATTTTCCTTCTCTACACACACTGTACCTGGAACCATACGCAGCACCCACGAGCATGTCTGGCTGTTGGGGTAGTTGCTAGGGAACCCGGGACTTAGTATCACTCCTGATGACGAAGACCGCTCGTCATTGGCCGGACACTGGGCTGGAGGGGTAACATTCAAAAAAGCCAGTCGGATTGATGGAAACAATCTCTTTACCAGTAATCTGTTGTAAAACATGTAGCTTCAAGCAGCTCTATATTTCATCTTTCCCTCCGCCGATTCTTCCATCCATTCATTCTTTGCTCCATTTTTTGCCTGCTCACTTCCCTTATCAGTATTCCCTCTCACCAACCCACATGCAAAATGTAAAAATTTAAGTTCTTTTTCACAATATTTGTTTCTATGTCTCACTATGGAAGGCACTCATAAATAGTATAACCCCTTCCACTATTTATGAGTATAACCCCTTATATAATGATTTACAACTTGCTTGCATTGGCACTGTTTCAGCATATATCATGATGCGTAGACAGTGTGTATGAACCACATAGTCATGTTTTCTGCCTTTAAAACTTGCCCATTTATTAGCCGGGCACAAGCGAGACACTGGAAGCCTCTCTCAATCTTTCTTCGTGATGAATGTTTAGGTAACAGGGTTGAATACAAAAAGCTGAACTCAGGGTGAATTGGGAGATGTTTATGAGCGCTGGCTTCTTTTTTTAAACACTTTTTGTATTGAAAAGGACACTATATTCATTCCACATGATGGTGAAGGCTAAGTATTTCTTCAACTCCGTAACAAAAAAAACAACCTTCCCCTTATTGCAATTCAGTATTCTACAGAAATACTAGTAGCATGTACGAGCGGGGTGATTGCAGAACATTTGTGTTGAACTTCTCTCACACACAAAACCATAGTTTGACAGTGAAAGACAGAAAGTTAAACAAGCTAAAATAATGGTATGCTCTTCATCAGGTTAAATTGACATAACACATTACACACAATGTAAAGGCAATACAAATCAATAAAAAAAGTATTATATTAATATATT
Source organism: Lepturacanthus savala (assembly GCA_030544235.1). NCBI lineage: Eukaryota > Metazoa > Chordata > Actinopteri > Scombriformes > Trichiuridae > Lepturacanthus > Lepturacanthus savala. The sequence goes on along the minus strand of CM060462.1, from coordinate 11,469,374 downwards.
CACAACTGTTTTTTTTTCTGATATGAAGTTTCTCCTGCTGTCTGACTAATTGTGTGACTTGTTAATACTGACCATGTGACTACTACTTGTATGAAACAGACCATACAATTTTGTACTCGTCCTTATGCATATTGTTTAAATGAATAACCATGAATAAATTAAGGCATTTTATTTATTATCCTCTAACAAATCAGTGGATCGCCCAACTGAAAAGCACCAATGCCAGAATTCACCACATTTGAAACCAACTAGCTTCATTTCAGATAGAACTACAAAGAAATTTACTCAGCCACATTTTTTTGTCTGATGTAACAGATACACTTCTATTTTAAGCATATTTTTACACTTCAAGTATATGCTCTTTTGCAAAACTATAGTGTGTTGAGCTCTGAGCACTGACAAAACACAAGTTAAACATTCATACACTTAATATATATATTTGGGTTGGGTGGAAATATTTACAATACACAAGAAACATGACATTAACTTCAAATTCAAACTATTTGTTTCCCTGACTTTAACAATAGTTAAAGACATTTTCTATGTCTGTATTTCTATAGAAATGCAAATGTGCTAAGTTTCCTTACCTTGACATGTAGGGGGCGGGGATTCAAAGAGCAAATGGGAGTTGAGCTTACACATAAGCTCCGCCTTTCCCACCAGTGTGTATCCAGGCAAACAGCGATACTTCACAATATCACCTAACACAAGGAAAATACAAATGACACTATTGTTAGTGAACTTATAAGGAACAGTACTGTATATTGCCATCTTTATTTGCAAACCAACCAGGTTCCAAAAGTATTTACATTCATTACTCAGGTAGAAGTATAGATACTGTGGTTTAAAAAATACTTACTGTACTGTACAAGTTGAAGTATCAACTCAAGCTTTTTATTCAAGAAAATGTGTAGAAGTACTGAATTCAGAACTACTTGAAGTATAAAAAAGTAATGTAGGCGGGGAAATTCCATTAAGGACAAAAGCTTAGTATACAATATGCATTAAAGAACTATATATAATATTAATATATATTTTTATCTTTTTTTTGAGGGGAGGGTTCTCTTATATTTTTGTCTTTGTATCTAATAATTTGGATTTGAATTACTTTTTCTCTTAATATTGAATAATACAAATAATGAAAAACTAAACAATATTAACCTGACTAAAATCAGTTAAAACTGTGGACTATCCTCCAATAGAATGAGATAGTTCAAGATAATTCTACTATATTGGATTAATTGTACCAAAAACAAGGTATTTTCACCTGACTAGATTTCATGTTTTGCAGCGTGATTTGTCTAGATAGTATTGAGTACAAAAAACTGTGTAAAATTGTAAGCAGTAGAAGAAAAAGTTAGGCTAAAAAAGAATTACTCCAGTGAAGTATAGATACCCTAAATTCTCCAATGTGGATGTGTGTTATATGGACAGGGTCTTTGACTGACAACAAAGCTGTAAAATTCACAGTACCTGCCCTCCAATGTTCTGAGGGTCGCCCCCCCACCTTTTTATCGTGTTTTATTTGGGACATCAAAGGACAGGACAACAGCGACAGGCATAAATACCAGCAGACAGACCAACACAGATGCCAAGTACATCACAGCAATAAAAAATTAAAGTGACATTGCATCCAGAATTTGGAAAAAAGGATAAACTCAGTGGTTCAGAATTGACTATATTCATCTCTGTTCATTTGATTTTAAACTGTGTAAACAAATAGGGGTTGACTGGATTTTGTAGTTCAAAGTTTGTTTTTTTTCCATTTGGAGAAATTCTGAAATCTAGTTGTGGCTTTGAATAATGACTTTTTTTCTTTTATCAGAGATATGTAAAACATGTTTTACCTGACATGTTTCAATGGTAATGTCAGGTAAAAACAACATCTTGTCTCATCATGTCTGTGATAAAAGGAAACAGTCATTAGTCATGCTATGAACAAAGACAAAATGAACCCATTACAAATACTGGTCTAGGATTGTTTTCATAACCAATTCAGAATTTTTATTTATTTTTTAGCAAAGTGTGTTTTGAAGGTTTCTGAGATCCGTATTGTACAGTTTGGCTCTGATACTGTGAACAGGTGCAGACCTGGTGCTGAGGCAGTGCAGTGGAAGTGGCGATAATTTGACATCACCCCTAATGAATCAGCCCTCTGGAGTAGAATTAGCGTCTATTATAATAATTACTGTTGTGTTTCATCAAAATATTTCTCAATATCAATATTTGGGCTTCTGGGGCATTTTTTAAACCTGGAAACAAGCTAATACAGCAACAATAGCAATGCAAACAATGTGTAACCTTGATATATATATATATATATATATATATATATATATATATATATATATATATATATATATATATATATATATATATATATATATATATATATATATATATATATATATGATAAAGCATAAAGCATTTTCATTTATGCTTAAAATTAGTTCAGATTTAAAGCTTTCTGGTAGATATTCCATTATGTAAGTGCATCCACACATACATTTAAGTTTCTCTATTACCAACTGAGTGCTGTGCTCTCATCACCTTGATCCTCACCACCTACAGTTTTGCTGCATGAATGGGTTATTGTCAGGATTTTTACCTATTTGGAAGTCTTCGTCTTCATAGATTGTCTCTGCATTCTCCACAATAGGAGGGGGAGGACATTTCTTCAGACGGTATGCTGGAAAGAAATGCAGAGTGTTTTTAATGGGCCTTTAGGTTTTCCACTGTTAAAAAAATAAAAATACAATAAAGTCTACAGCAAAGATGTATTTGCGTATTTGTAATAAGGTGAGGGGGTGTTTGTGAGCCCGATATTACAACAAATCACACAAATTGCATTTGTATCTTTTCTTTTATCCTTTACAGTTAAATTAATGTCCGTGAACCAAAAAATGCAAACCGGAGAACATAGACACTTCACTTTCTTCATTCACCACACAGGTGTTTATTGCCGTCCTAAGAAAAAATCACAGCACATAATTGGCTTGTTAGAATGAGCATCAATATAGAATAGAGTGGTGGGGGGTGCTCTATCATTTTTTTTTAATTATTTAAAATATCTAGGCTGTTATTTCAGGGGCAACCATGCTTGAATCATGGTGTCGTAGGAAGGAAATGATTTTGAAATAGGGTTTATTCGTGTGTCTTACTGTTCCCTGTTGCCACTTACTATGAGCTGTTCATCCAACCCGAGTTGTTCGTATCTTTCTCAAATTAATATGTGACCTTGCACTTAAATTTGCATATTATTATTATTATCATCTGGTATGAATACTACAATATGAATGTGGTCCCTGGGCAGGATGATTCACATGCTGGTTTGACAAACATAGTCACACACTGGAGGGTTGAAAATGTAGAAGATCGGATAGCGTTTATTCCCAGGGAAGTCCCGACAATCGAAAAGTTCAACCCAAGAGCAAATGGGGAAAATCTCATATAGCCGTGTGGGTTCAAAGGAACACTAACTCAGTTCATTTTCAGGCAACGGCAAGAACTTCAGAGGGGTGTTTGTCAAAAAAAAACTCAAGAAGAGTTTTTTTTTTTTTTTTAAAGTGTTACAATTTATTTAATTTTAAAAAGCACCCCCCACCTTAACTTTCAATTAATGTATAAGTAGACAACTTTTCAACTTTGGTATTTTTGTTTGTCACAAGCACTGTCACAAAGAAGTTCTCTTGTCGGTTTGTGTTTTCTTTAACCTTACCTTAACTTAAACTAGTTATTTCTACTATGTCTAACAATAACCATAAACATTACCATATCCATAACTGGTAACCCTTCCTTTTATACACCCCTAATTACTAGGTATTTAACCAGTAAATGGTAATAATAGTATGTTATTTGGTAAGTACTACTCACAATAAGTCGTTAAATACAGTCAAACCACAGCGGAATATGGAGACAAACATGACTTTCTTTTACAGTACAGATTCTGCTGACTTACTGTGTAAAATGTTTGACTAACCTACCGACCTACATGGCACAAATTTGTGTTTATTGCCTCAGAAAGGGAATGATCTGAAACTAATCTGAATAATTTAGCAGATAAATCTTGGCATTTACCCAATGACACCATATATTTACTAGGTAAAATACCTAGAATTACAGCTTTCTCTGTATTTATCTATGCTGCTTATTATTAGTGCCCATTACCCGATAATATATTATAAATACTATATATTTAGTGAGTAAATCCTTAGTATTTCAGCTATAGTTTCTAAGCACCCCCTACATATTACCAATGGTAATTTCCCAGTGACTGCACATATTTTCCAGCTATTTCTGCTGTAGTTTCACTATATTTACCAGTTAACAGTGCTAATTACCAAATACTATACTATTATTACCATATAGTTCTGGATAAATCTAGTATTTTAAAACTGTACTGGGGACTGTAAAAGGAAGTTCTCCAACTGCAGAGGCGAGCGGAAGAAATTGTCAACACCAAATTGGGTTAAGACCAAAAAAGAAGAACTTTTAAATGAAGTAAAGCGAAATTTTCACAATTTTATATTGAATTTAGGAACAAGCAAAAGCTGCATATACCGCATAGTAATGACATAGTGTGAGTAACTACAGCAGGGGTTGGTGTCGGGAGTAAAGTTAGAAGAAAACATAAGGAAAAAAGTGTTTGCTCATTCATTTAATTTACTAGCTAATACAACATTTTGTCGTAAATCGAGCCTTGATTTTCAAGGGAGATCGTGCCCAGGTGGCAGAACGGATTGCATCGGGAACCAATCGAAAAAGCAGATGGTGTCATTATTGTATAGCCATTACACTGCGCAATCGACATTTCCTTTATTTTACTGACTTAAGCAAACAAGTTGTCTTTTTCCATTTTAAAACACAGGCTCGGGCGGTTGTTTGAGGTTGGAATTTAAGAGCACAGGGTGTACCAGAGATCCTTTGTGTAAATGGTAAAGGGACTGCACTTATACACTCTTTTTTCCAACGTTGTCAGACCAAAGCCTTTACAATTTCTGCTTCTCATTTACCCATTCACACACACACCAATTGTGGCGGAGCTGCCACGCAAGGTGCTGGCCTGACAATCGGGATCAACTTCGGCTTCAGTGTCTTGTACACTTGGACCCGCTCTACCTCCTGTGCCACAGCCGCCCTGTGTTTGTGTACATACATCCCCACTAAACAAAACCTACATCTACAAAAAAAACCTACACCTCAGTGCAGACACTACCAGTGACACCTGAGAAAGTAACTGAATCAAAAGAGGAGCAGAAAACATGTCTATACAACATACTCTCTGCATTTAACAAAATCCTATAGTAAAGGGACTGTATTTGTACAGCACTGCATACAAACATTCACCCATCGCATTCCTACATTGATGGCAGTAAGTGGGAACATCACAAGGAACTATAACCAGCCATCGGGAGCCATAGGAGTCAAGTAGTGCCAAGGTCACTGCACTGCTACACTGCAAAAAATAAATCTCATCAGGGGAAAATATCTTGTATTTAGTCCAGTAAGTCCTATATCGAGTAGAATTGTCTTATCCCATTGGCAGACTATTTCGATTTTTTCAAATTTTCTCCAAAATATAATATAAGTCCAATACATCAGATAAAAACAAGTCAAACAATTTAACCTTACCTTATTTTAAGAAAATTACTTTATTGTCTGTTGACCAAAATCAAGAAAAAAAACTTGAAAAAAAAAAAGACTATATTATCTGCCAATGGAATACGGTATTACAAGATGATTCTACATACTATTGGATTAATTGTACCAAGTACAGGGCATTTTCACCTGATAAGATTTCCTTTGCAGTGCATAATTATGCTGCAAAAAATTAAATCTTTTTAGACAAAAATAGGGGATATTAAGTCCAATATCAGGTAGAATTATCTAATACCACTGGCAGATAATTTAGCTCTTTTAAATTTTTCAAAACAAAATCTGATAAGAAGTCCAAAATATGAGATAAAAATACATCATTAAGATAAAGTCATACAATAAGACAATATTAACCAAAATTTAAAAAAAATAAAATAAATATATAAATAAATAAAACTTGAAATAAGCAAAATTATCTGTTTCAAGATTTCAAGATTATTCTATTTCACTAATTGTACCAAAAAAAAGGTATTTTCATTTGTAAAGATTTAATTTTGTTTTGCAGTGTGAACATTAGTAACCACTCGGAGTGGGTAATAACTAGAAATGTCCCACAGTGTAGCACAATGAGAAGTTCTATGTAGAGGGAACGTTGGTTTGGTGAATCAATGCTTCCTCTTCACAGTAGCAACCATACACCAGGTAAAAAACAAAAGAAAGTCTGGCACAAAAAAGAAAAAAAAACAGACAAAAAACACCAAAATAAGACATATTCAGGACTGTATGTAACAGATTTTTTTTTTCTTTTGCTTGTTTTTTTCTTTCGTTCTTGTACCAGGGTGCAGCGCGTGTATTTGGAGTTTATCGATATCATGGAGCAAATGCTTTTATTGCATATGTTAAAGAATGAAATAAAACATATTCTGAAATGTATGTAGCAGACTTTTTTTTCCTTTTGCCGGACTTTTTTTTCCTGGTCCTGATCCTCCTTCAGTCAACCGGATGTAGCGCGTATGTTTGGAGCCCATTGATATCAAACAGAAAATGCTTTTGTGGCAAATGTTGAAGCAGAAGCGACAAAGAAGCTGTTTGTGGAGGAGACTGTAGACCACCACGGCTGAACTGACCAATCACAGCCCTTGTTGGGCGCTGTTGTTCACGTGAACAACATTCATTGAACAGTAGTATCGGATCGATATCGGATATCGGCTGATATGTTCAGCCCATGGATCGGTATCGGATTGGATCGGAAAAACCTGGATCGGTACATCACTAGTAATAACGAAACATATAAGAATATATCAATTCATGTGTTTGTCACTGAACACATTTGCCACATGGAATTTATGCCCCTTACAGTACAAATGTCAGTAACTGCACCTCATGACATAGCTGTAATGCCCACAGGTGATGCAAATGTGTAGGTAAACGTGAATGTGTATCTATACCATGGAAGTTGAGTATGAAGAACCCTCCGGTTGAAAAATCAGAGTGAAAGCGGATCAGGACCTTCGGGCTGGTGCTGTAGGCCGACTCCAACGCTGTGTTGCCACTGAAGACTCCCAGCTGAGGACTGGAAGCATCTGGACCGTCCCTAAATCAAATGAAGGCAAAATGGGAATTAAAACATGCAGCGAAGATGACAGAAGGTGCCTGAACTTGGAACAGGAATCAGTGGCAAAATAATTATCTTTGTTCCACATGGCAAAATTCTAAAACAATAATAGTCTGCCTTATTTAGCTTTAATAGTAAAAACATGTTTTCGTGTATTAACATCTGTTAACACGGTGTTGATTTCCACTGTCACTGTAGTTATATCTATAAAACCGCTCTGCAGTAGATCTGCTCAAGTCAACCTACTTTAGTTTGTCTGAAACTGTTTTTTTTGCTATCCTCTCTAATCCTGAGCCAATATTCAAACAGAACATCAATTACAATTACATTACAATTCTACACTTATCTCAAAAACTGCTGCTGCAGATCAGCATAATGAAAATTCATCACGGTAATAGAAAACTTTCAGTTGTGAATTGATTATCAAAGAAATCCATGGAAAATAGTAAAATAAGACTTCCCTAGGGGGTCAGTAAAATAAGAAGAAAAAAGAAAGTGATTGCAACTGCTCCCCTCCTTGTTTCTTTGTCTTTTGGTGATCAATGACATACCTAACAAAGGACTGATTGGCATGTTTCTGCCTCACCTCTATTAGGAGGATTGGAGGTCAGAGGTCAGGATCAGAATCCAGCCTAGTGGATTCATTTTCACTGACTGCTTTTAATTACGTTGAGGTAGTGAAATGCAAATGCAGACCTTGTTAGAAAAACATGAAACATATATGGTCGCAAAAATATTTTTGTTTGTTTTTTTTTTCTCCCTTTCTTTGCTTTTTTTTCACCCATTTCAAACAAGTTCATTGAACAAAGCCCTTGGATTAAAGGCTTAACTTCACTCATTAAATATTGAATATTGTTGAAAGGTTACAAGTTCCTAAATGCCCGGTTTTAGGTTTTTAATGAACATGCCATTGGATTAAACAAGGGTTTTAAAATTTTAATTCATGAAGAGTGCCTGGGCTCTCTGGGCTCCTCAATAATTCAAGGTCTTCTGAAGGTGTTGGAGCTCAGTTCGTGAATCAAAATGTGCAATTTGGGTCATTTAAATCCAAACTCAGTTTTGAGAATTCTGTGGCTATATTTCTTTGACCCCACCCCCCCAAAAAAAATTTAAAATAAAATAAAATTTACAATATGATTTATTAAAGCATGTATTTTGGGGGCTGTATTCATAATTCATATTGAGACATGAAGAAATACTGGGACAGCAATCAGGAAACCTTGATTTAGCTTGAGATGTTACTGACCTTTCGCTCAGTAAAGTAAAAAAAAAAATGTGCCTGTGAAAGAAGACATTTCATGAAACCAGTACCTTCAAGCCAATAAATTTTAGTTTTTGAGAATTAAAGCTCAACACCAAACCGAAACATCATCACCTGTAAGAGCCAAGGGGATACTTTTTCATATGTTTTACACAAGTCTTATCTCTGTAAATAAAGATTTAAAAAAAACAAAACAAAAAAAACGTCTTTTTCTATCTACTACAGGTGATGGATACAAGCAGAATGCAGCAGAGAATAGGAAGGGATTGGGAGGAATACATTACTGGGGTTATACTGTAATGGATTTTTTGTTTTCTTTCCCTTACAATACAAGCTGTGTCAAAACATTGCATTGATATGACAGCAATACAATTAAATGAGAATATTATTATTAAATATGTTTTAAAAATGAAATAATTTGTAATGATTGTAGTTATCTTAATTATTATGTCTCCCTGTTGTGAAAGACTGAACGCTGTAATTGTCTGTTTCTATGATAATATCACATAAAATATTGTCATTAATGTTCAAACAAATGTTTTATAAGAAACATTGTATTTGATTTTCAAATGCAGTGCACAACAAACTACTTTCTCAGGTGTTAGATCCACGGTTCAGTGATAACAGGCGACGAGCCAAACATAACTTGTGGCAGACCAAAGAGACCGTTTGGCAACAGCCCCTGACATCTGGATGCAGCTGTACATAAACCCTGGGGGCATATAGGGCAGAAACCAGCAGACACACATCTGTGAAATATATATATCATGTAATAAATAAATAATATACAAGACATAGTAATGCATGAGGCAAAGACAGGAAACTAGAACGGAATATATGAAATACATCGCTGATTTGTTTGAATATAACTGTGATTCTAAGTGACCACTCTTGCTGACGGCAGTGAATGGATCCTGAACTAAAGCAACTGTATCCCGGGCAACATCACTATCTATGAAGATCACCCTATTTGGAACAGCTCAAATTCTGTTCTGCTGTCATCATACTGCAGATATTTATACATAATAAACGTTTTATGTCATTCTATTGGAGATTGTTTAATAATGCCAGTAAAATCTATATGTTTAAATTGTAGTACACGCATACATTAGATACATCAAATAATTATTTTGAATTAGATTTTAAGGACACTAACATTAAATATTACTCAGATTTTCAAAACTCTTGGAGTTGCTCTCCCATTTACATGGATGTAATGCAGTAGCACTAGACCTTTGGATCACCAAATCGAAATCTGTCTAAAGCCCTGGAAGATATGGTATCCCACTGGGTCAGAGGAAAGTTCTCCTCTCTTCATTGTCAGTCCTCAGCCACTTCCAAATATATTCATGTGTTTGTGATGTAAGATTGTGCTGCGCAACTGTCCATCATGTGTGCACTGGTCTCACGTTACAGATTCCACCCTACCATCTACAGGTATGTATGTGCTTTTATAATTTTGTTCCCCATGGAGTGTGCCAAAAATACATGAATCACCAAAATCAATTTGCTTCTGCAAAATAACTGGATATTGTGCCTCTCCATAGCAATATCCACAGCTCTGGTAGCTGGCGAGAGTGAAAAGCGAGGAGCCACCGACTATGAATGTATTACTTTTCCACTGACTGCATTTTCAATTGCTCGCTTAGAGCTTGACTTTTGAGTTTGAACATTAAAGCTTGACCTCACCCAAATTCCAAATATGTCTTCTCTAAACTGAGCCTGCACCATATAGTGACAAAACCACAACTTCTGCATTATTTTTCTTTCCTTTTACTAATAATTCCAATATAATACTACTTTTAGGCGCAAACATGGTGCAAACTGCAACTTTAAAGTGCAAAATTTCTCTCAGCCAGACCTGAACTTGTCAGATCCAGCCGAGTCCCATTGGAATCCTGCTTTGCCACTTCTCTCATTTCATTCCCCACTCCCCACTGAATCTCATCATTACTGCCAGAATCCCCGAGCCCTCTCTGGGTCCGCCATGGCCATGGTACCGAGATAGATTGAATTGGTCAGTGGTCCCATTGTAAATGCATTACTCTAACACTCCCTGTATAACAATCTTACCTCCACACTGAATTCCATTATTACTGCAGGAGAGTCGAAGTATGCATAGCAGAGTGTATATGTGTGTATGCATTAGTAGCCGCTCGAGCTGTAATCCCTGTGTATCAAACATGCCTTCTGCAGATCCATACGCTTCTGCATGTATCTCCCTGTATGACATAAACAAACAACTGACACATGTCGATATACCGTTGTATAGGCAAGTTTGTTTGTATTTGTGCAAGAATAATGAATAAAAATTCAACCAATAACAGGAATGAGATTGTAAGTAATATAATATACCCCCCAAAAGTATGTGTGAGAGTGTGTATGTAATTGAGAGAAACAGAAAGAGATTTAAAAAAAAAATGATACAAGTTCACAATCTTTTTTTGCAGAGAGGAGACAGGGTAAGTCCATTCAAAACTTACCCATCAGAGATGCAATCAGTCACAGGATAACAGGCAACACTGAAAAGAAGCTTACGCATTTGTGTGTATATATATTTGTGTGTGTATGCGCGTATGTGCACGTACATTCAAGTGTGAGCGTGCAGACTCACCAGACAGCGATGTAATCAGTGACAGGCTCTGTCTGTAGCAAGGTAAAGTTGATATAAACTCCATGTCCGTGAGGAACAGAGATGAGCCAGTTACAGTCTTGGGAGTTGGGGTATTCATTGGGGTACTGAGGTGAATAGATCGTCCCGTTGTCAGCCGTGATGTTGTAGCCGCAAGGAGCTGTTCATGCAGAAAGTTATTAAATGATCTATTTGCAATGTTACAGAGATAACAAAAAAGGGGGAGACAGAGAAGGGAAACGACATAGTCCCCATCCATCTCCTGGGTTATCAGATCATTGGTTGTTCTTACCCTCACAGCGTGGAAACGGGTGGTTCCACTTCCGGTTGGTCCCATGCAGACACGTCAGGACTGGGTGTCCAATCAAAATGTAACCAGGGTAGCACTGAAAAGTTACCGACTGGCCGGCACTGTGGTCACTGTTGATGATGTCACCGTTGGGGAAAGGATAGGGATCCTGGCAGTTTTGAAGTTGATAGGCTGAAGACAGAAATGAAGAGAAATGACGGGACATTGTAGAAATGATTAACAAGATAAAGTAAACAAAAACATGCAGTTGAACACACATAAATACCCTAAAAATGAATTCAGAGGACCTTTTGTCATATTTCAAATACATGTATTGCTATAAATTACTGTATCAAGTTCTAAAATACTGACATTTTACTTGTACTTTTACTTACTTGTTACATGTATAAGAATATATTCTTGAGCTCTAATGACACATAATTTTATGCCTATTGATTTAATTTACTATTGTGACGAATCTGACCTTCAAATCAGCACCTCATTAACAAACAGCTTAATTTTAACAGGTTTTCTCATGCTGCTATGGTGACAACTGAATATGCCACGTTATGCAAACTCTAAAATCCAAGAGAAAAACATTGCCTTGCTATTTTGGTCTTAACCAACTTAAAATAGTATATTGTTTGTGCATTTCTCTCTATATTTAAAACATGTTCAATGAACTTAAATATTTGAATTCATGATGATATTTAATAAGTCTGTGCTACTTTAATTAGTTTTATTGTGGATTTACAGCTACTAATGGATAATTTTACCAACTGTCAACACAAACAAAATTATTTAACTTCATGTTACTTAAAATGTTTCCAGTCTACTTGAAACATTATGTTTGATCCACTAAGCAACTCTCAACCTCAACATAAATATTTAACTTAAAATTACATAAAATTACTTAAAATAACATAAAATAAAGTTATTTATTTTTTGGCCAAAATTCATCATACTAATTCATCATACTTAAATTATTATTGTTGAATTAATGTAATTCTGTAGTTGACCCAAAAATGAAAAATGTTGCCTAATTAAAAAAATAAATATTTTTTTTAGTTCACAAAATAGTGTGATTCATTCTATTTAAACCATGTTTCCCATCTATAGCTGATGGACTATGACACACTATCTATGACACAGAGGATACTGATAATAAGTGCAGCAACATTAGTAGAACTGAAGATCGATTTCCTCCTACGCAGTTGTCTGGCACGCAGACATATGCAGGGCATGTCGGCACTTGCTTAAGGATATGTCAGCATCAAATGTCGATTGTGATGCACATCTCACTCTGCATGAGTGTCATGGTAAACCAAGCCCCTCCATTAGATGTGCTGTTGACAGCTAACAGAGGTGGCTGACTTTGGGAAAGCAGCAGCTGGAAAAGAGTGATGGAAAACAGCTCACAGAGAAAGAGCAAGCAGTCAGTACAAGGTCAGTACAAAATGACAATAGGCTGGACAAAGACATCTCAGAGACAGCCCAGTTGGTGGTTGCAGAATCTAAGATGCTGGAAGGCACAGTTTGCAAATAAAACTAAGGTGCAGGATGTTTAAAGAAACACATTTGTGTCCACTGAATAAAGGCTCCACCATCCAAAGTCCAGATGAAAGATGCCACGAAGGAATGAGAACAACTAGAGTTAGGATCCATTAGGACTTAATGGAGGGGTAGGCTGCATGATTTCAATGTACTTTTTGTTATAATATTTGCATTTGTCATTATATATTGATGGTAAAACATACATTATGATGTTTAAAAAAGAAATCACCAAAATCCATAATAGTTTAGACCAAACTTACCTCCATCTAATCAAAGTTTCAGATGAGTATGATTGATTGGGCCAGATTGCTGCCAATCAACAGGGGAAACAAAAATCAATCCACCTGATTGGGCAGCCTAGCTGTCTGTCAAAAGGCTAAGTTGCTGCATATAATCAACATCAATGAGGAGCATACAGTACATGGACAAAAAAGCCACCCAACAGAAAAGTTCAGAAAAGTATTTGGTGAAAAATGTATGGTAAATCATTGGTCAGGTCCAGTCAGACTAGAGTGCAAGTGAATTGTTCTTGTAGCAGTATTTCTGTTGGACAGGTAACATGATGCTTTCTATCTGTGGTAATATTGAGGGGTGGGTGAGGGGAGGAATCAAAGTCTTGGCTAAAACAAGCACCATCCACTGCTCTTTTAGGCATACAACAATATTGAGAAAACAAACCACTCGCCTTGGAAGTCAAGAAGGAACCCGAAAATAGGGACAGATGTAGAAGTCCAATGTGACAGCAACATCAAGGGGAAGAAATATAAGATATAGAAAACAGAGGGGCCGAAAGAGCAACTAGAATGTAGAAAATAGGGCCTATGTGCTGTTGGCAGCTGAAAAACTAAAGATCCCAGGAACGATATTTACCATTGTTACCTTGAAAAGTGCAGACAACCCTAAAACTAAAATCCATTAGCTTTTATCAGCAACATTTTTGTTGAAATGTCAGTGTGCATTCACACAGATTATTTATTTATTTCTATTTAAATCCAGCACCTATCTCAACTAAGTAGATGTGACTATTCTAGTCTATTGGAATCCAATAAACTCGCACGCCGCTGGAAAACCCGCCGCTTGCAGCGCACAGATGGTGTAGAGGTAGAAGCTCCAGACCCGGGCTGGACTGCTGCCAGCCGCGTTCCTCTGACACGATCTGCACAAGTGGGGATTAATGGCGTAAACCTCTGTGTGTCTTGTACCCTCCCGGCAACGATCTTTGCTGTCAGGTGAAAGGCATCTGCTGTGACTGCATGTATCACAGAGGATGCGTGTCCTCACCCTTTCTCATGCCGACAGTGACAAGGAGTCCAGCCCGACAGTGACAAGGAGTCCAGTGCGAGGGACCTTGGCCGTTGCAGTGCATGTGAACGTGAGTTATCTTCTGTATATATTAGTAAGCCTAGTTATAGTTATGATGTCATATAGTGTACTGTAGACCCGCAGTCCATCTCTTGTGTCTTTGATGTGAGGCACTTAGGGCTACAAGTAAAGCCTGCTGAACTAGATGCCCCTTAGACCCCTGTGTGTAACAATTCATCTCTTTTAATGATGAGACAGAGCCATTAGGTTTTTCCAAGTCTTTAGCCTGATTCATCCATGGATCAAAGCTCAAAGCCTCACAGCAATATATATTTTTTCATCGTATCGTTCATTTCCTTGTGATGGGAAGTCTTGGTAATTTGGCCACTAGGTTTGGATGCTAATTTATTCAGAGCCATCTTGTAATCCCTGCCCCCGAGTCCTGAGAAACTAAACCAGTGGTGTCAAACTCTATTTAGTTCATGGGCCACATTTAGTGCAAATTTGATCTCAAGTGAGCCAGGACCAGTAAAAGATTCTGCCCTCATTTTTATGTCAAGAAAGACATTATAAATATTTACACGATTAATTAACCTTCAAGTTACAAAGCTGGAGAGATGACATAAAGAAAAGTACAATTTCAACAATATGATGTCTCAGTTATTCCATATTAATTCAGTCTACTGTCGCATTTCAATTCAAAACAACACTAAACGATTATTTACTTTGTTAAGAATCAATTGAAGTTATCTACTGCCTTACAAACTGTTTACAAATTAAAACTATAAATATGTAAATATTTTATCCCTTGTGCCCTTGAGCCTTTAAAGACGCTTATTGACCCAATACTGGCCTGGCATTTTGACACTCCTCAACTAAACAGTGGTCTCAATTTGAATATTTTAAGTTTTCTTTCGAGGATCTACTTCCAACTGAAAGTTGAAATTAAGAAGCAGTCTTTCCTAATTTGTGGACCTTTGTGTGTGTCATCGACCTAAAAAAAAGACAAACGGTCCAAAATCGCAGATGAACTCACCCTGGTAGGTTAGCTTGAACCCCGGCCTGTTCTCTGAGTGGTCGCTGTAGAAGTGAATGATCGTCAGGTGGGTAGTACTCAGCAGAGGGGGCGGGACCTGCGAGCCGGTAAACTGTCCAATAAGAGCAGAGCTGTGCTGTGGTCCTGCCCTGACCTCCAGGAAGTCATGGTTGTCCTCAGAAGAAAAGTTTTGGAACTGAATGTGCGCTCCTTGAATAAAAACACAGTAAAAAAAACAAAAACATACTAAATACAATACATAAAAACAATACGTGACATTCCTAGTGCGAATGATTTTTACATATAGACCAAAATATTTGTGACTTTACTGGCCTTAATTTCAGACATCTGCGAATTGTAGAGAAATAACTGATATTGCATTACTCTCAGTGTATGCAATCATACACCGACAGTAATGCAATCAGGTTGGTGTTGAACAGACTAGTGTAATATTTATATTATTTTTGATATTTACTGATATACTGTTTTCTTATTGTTTTGATAATGTGGATACTGATGATATATATTTATATTGTTTTATTTCCCAGGCCTAATTACATGTGCTGCATGTCCAAATTTAACCAAATTTAACACAGCTCTTTCTTGGGTCACCAGCAATACGCCTGACAAGTGTGAAGTTGATTGGTTGTCGAGCTATTTGACTGTCACATATACAGACATTCTTTGCTTTACAGTTAGTTAACCTGCACCAAAGATAAAACTGCATTTTTGTTGTACAGGACACTGATTAAAAGGCCCCTGACACACGAGATGTACACCATGCACACAAACAGAACCAAACAGCAAATTAAAATTCACTTCAGATTCTGTAGTCATTAAACAGCACGCACCATGTGTTGGCCTCTATTTTAAACATGTGGTGAACTTTTAATAAACCATGTGTTACTGCTGCAGATCGTGTGCTAAAAAAAAAAAAAGGCACCGACAGACGGCCTGGAAGTAACACATTATTTTTAGGAATTCTCCTGCATCCCATAATACTTACCGTATCCAGTTGGCAGCGTGATTTGCCAGGTGCAGTCCAGGTTGCCGGGGTAGTTGCCAGGGAAACCTGGACTAAGGATGACACCGCTCATCTCAGACAACACCCCGCCGCAACGAGCTGACAAACACAAGTAAACACATTGTTGAAAAAAAAAAAACAGGCAGCAACACATGAGCAAAGTACAAGAGAAAGATTATCACTTTGCCCTCCTTGCTTCAACAGAAGGAAGGTTACATCACAACAAAGAAGGCACAAATGGCACAGAACACAGCTGCAAGCAGTAAGCAGAAGCAGTTTGATACATTTTTATTGTTTTTTTAAGTATATATTTTTATATAATAATCATGGTTATTAAAAAAAGGAACTGATGGTTATGGACTTTGCTTTGTCTATGTGATTGCTTCTATAAAACCACTGTCAGATAATTGTGTAACTTATTATGTAACATATAGTGAATCAGGGATCATTTAACCATCATGAAAAGAAAAAGAAAAGAATATTGGAGATGAATCCAGTTGTTAGGAGACTGGATATCAAAGTAAAATCTGAATCTAATTATTGGTGCATGGGCCATGTGAACTGACTTTCAGTAAATCCCATAATAAATAATAAGAAACAATGATTACCCTTTATCGAAAATTTATTTTGTCTTTATATTATGTTTAAAATTAAATTATATTTTATTATCTTATGCTCTTCACAATATTTATTTTATTACCAGCTGTTTTGAGTGTGTGACTTATTTTACTATTTATTTATTCAGGTATCTACTTTTATTTATTCATGCATTTGTGGTATTTCAGATTTTTTTATTTATTATCCTCCTTTATTATTGCCACTGGTGTTTGCTCACTACAAATAGGCCGTTTGGGATACAGAAAGTAGTCTTTAATAAATAGGATAATGACAATAAAACAGACAAACAAAACAACAAATACATTACACACAGTATAAGTGGCACGCACACCGTCAGGGGTAGATCCCGGACATTAAGGGATCGAATGAAGATTTATTGATTGATTATAAATCACCAAATAAAAAAAATATTTTTTCACCCTCTTATGGGGCCCCCTTCTGTTGATAAATTGTCAATAATTTGGTTGATACAAATGTTGTATCATTGTTAAGAAACATTTTCATTCATCTTTTCCATTCTCCTACATGACAGCATGTTAATATTAAGATTCTATGTTATTATGAGTGAATGATTGAATGCAATTACTAACGATTTCTATTATCTGACATTTATCCGATGACCTAAATTAACAGATTTTAAAATTGCCTTCAAAAGGTAAAAATGTCAAAATGTCAAAAATACAACAAATAGTGGCTTTTCCAAAGAATCCTGCCCTCACATGATCACACGTCTTTTTCACTAGGTTTGTCACTTAGCGGCGCAAAGCTAAAATTAATCATTTATAGTACAATCTAGTGTGTGTGTGTGTGTGTGTGTGTGTGTGTGTTACCTATGCAAAGAGGAGGTGGGTAGTTCCATCGACGTACAGTCCCAGGCATACAGGAAATGTGAGAGTGGCCCTACAAGTGAAAATGTGGATGAGATTCAAGAAAAACCCAATGAAGAAAAGAAGTAAAATAAAAAAAAAATCAGACTTTTGATGAACAGTTTTTATAAGGTTCAAAGATTTTCAAATAATTTGTATGTTTAATTACAGTAGATAGATAGAGCCAATTCAATAATTCCAATTTAACGCAAAGCTTGCTTTAAAACAATGAATCTGATTCTGATTTAAATATTGCAGAGCCAATGACACGAAAGCCAACGCTTTTCTTTGCGTTACCTGTAACGTGTATCCGGGTTCACAGGTAAAGGCCACTACCTCGTTGACCATGTATCTGTCTCCTGTTTTTATGCCGTTTGCTGGTATCATCGGCTCTGGACAGGTGGTAAGACCGACCGCTACAAAAAGAAATAACATTAGTGTAATTTATATCATCGTTACATTTTTTTATGTACACATTAATGCATGTTCTTTGCACAAGTCCTGTGCTATGGACAAATGAGCTTGATTAAACGACCAGAAAATTGCTTCTAAAGATCTAGACAACTACAAAACTGGCATAGCTGTCTTGACTTTCATTATCCAAGTCCTCATGCCCAACTAAAATCCCTTCCTTTGGTTGTGAACAATGATGACAACTGGAATCTTTTGTTCTGTTTGCTACATGAGACGTCCACCACTGTGTTGCCTGCGGTCATCCCCTGCCTTTACTTCACTTCATCGCTGACATGAAATCAATGACTTTGGTTTAAAGAAAGAAACTTCACCCTTGCTTTTCTTGTCTTCCTCCTTCCTCCTTTGAGCCTTATCACCTAATTTATATTTGAGAGAGTCTTTATCTCTAAGTAAATTCATGTTCTTCCAGGTGTTAATGATAAATTGCAATATTTAGGCCCATGTGAAGGAGACCTAATGTGGCAGATGCATTTATAAATGCTCTTAGTGTTGTTGCTTTTTTCCCCTTAATACACAAGAGCCTGTTTATAAATTGACAGGTAGTACAAGACAAAAGCTCGTTCATCGTCAGCGGGGACGTTGCTCTCTGAAACATGCTTGAGAAATTGTGAACGTAATATAATGACTTTGGTTGAGTATTCCCACAACAATACATGTTAAATACATCCTTAGTAAGTTTGACATCAGCAAACCCTCTGTGTGTATGTGTGTTTGTGTGTGTGTGTGTCAGTGTGTGTGTCAGTGTGTTTCACTTGGAAAACTTCTGCAGGAGACTGCCCTAGAGCGGTTACCATGGCAACACAGGGGTGGAAGAGGGATAGAGAGTGAAAGAAGGGGAGAGAGAGAGGAGTGAATGTTTCTGTGTGTGAGTGAGTGTGAGTGTGTGTGTGTGTGTGTGTGAGTGTGTGCTTGTGTGTCTGGTCTTGTTGGTTCATTATCTACCTTCCTACGAGCAAAACGAAGTGATCCCACTGAGCTTACAAACACACAAGCACACACTTATCCAGGTGGTCGGGCCCTTGTGTATGACATTTGTGAGTGTGGGTGTGTGTGTGTGTGTGCGTCGATGACGTTTACATGAACGTTTGCTTGCATCTTTTTGTAGCTGGAACCTAAGTGAAAAAGCTGCATGAGGATGTAACTTGGACACACACACACAAGGCGTATTATAAGGCAGAGCATCAGCAGGCTGTCATGACAACTGATCAATGAAACGATTCCATTTGGCTGACCATCCCTCTCTCTCTCTCCCTCTCCCTCGGTGTGCGAGCAAACTGCACCCTCTTTTCCCTGGTTATGACAGAGCTGTGGTGCTCTGTAAAACGCTGACAGTACCGCAAACCACCCCGCTAGGGCCACTAGACTACTGTCAGCATTTAAGTCGAACTGACTGGATTTACTCTTACTTCTGTTTCAGTTTACTTGAAGACATCGAAAAAGCGGTGGGATATCTCACTCTGCCTGCCTTTATTGCCTGGGCAATAAAACAATATCAGTATACAGCATATCCTCAATATCCACATCGTCATTACAATAACGAAATACTAAATTTAATGAAATACGTTGTAAAAAAACAATAACAATGCTGCTCCCTCATTGGCTCATAAACAACATATTTCCCTTGATAATCCAGCAATCATTGAATCAACCAGCCAGTCATTTAACAGACAAACCACAAATCGAGTTTATTTTAAACTGGTTATATTCAGTTTTTTTTCTACTCGTTATTTTTAAATATAGACATTTAAAAGGATCAATAATCAGCATTATCCACTGATATGAAATATTTTATACCAATATATGTTCCAGCTATATTACCCGCCTCTACATTTACAAAACTATCACCCAAATATATAATATATAAAATAATCATAAAGAAATATTAATATCGATCTATATAAACAACTTTTTATTGATAGCCGTTTTTTTAGGATTTGAATTAAAAACTTTCAGCAGCACAATCCTGCAGCTAAATGGTGCTCTTAATTGGTAAATTTGTCAGCTGGTAAAATTATACAAAAACATATGAAGTACCATATTTTGTATATTTTTAGCAAGAAAGGATTATTTTTCTACGGGAAAGAATGGTGAAACACAGAAGTGTCCTGTGTGAAAAAAGTTTCAGTTTTTGAGTCATGAACTTAATCCCTTGATGCCTGAATATATTTACAATTTTGTAAAAAAAACTGTGATTTTGCATTGAATCTGATGCTAAATTAAATAGAGATTGTTAAATTGTCTATAGCACATAAAATAGGTTTGATGCAAATTAGCGACAATAGGCATTAATGGTAACCAATTGTACATTTTTTATTGAAGCCACATTTATTCACACTATAACTAAGTAACTATAACTATATACTAACTATTATACAATAACTAGAGACCAGCTAAAATAGGGGTGTCAAACAAACAGTTTCTGTCCACTTTTTTTGCACTATGAAAAGTCATCCAGTGCCAAATTGGACCTTTTGGCCCTTACTCATGGAATTCATGAAAGCAGTTGTGGTTCTTGTTGAGTCTGACTCTCACATTTTTGGGCATTTACAGCATTTACGCTCTCTTTCAACCACTGGCCAGTGACCCAAAGCATCTGAATGCACGTTCTGTGTTGGAATAGTCTTGGCTGGACTTCAGTGTTTTGTTTTTTTTTATTTATTTTTTGTTCTTTTATTTTGTATTCTGTTGAAACTCACTTTCAACAAACTGGCATTGAGGGAAGAATGCATATGCTATCTTGGCTGCAGTGGGAACGCAAACGGTATGATGCGAAATCGTGACAATAGGCATTAAGCAGTTAAATTAATAAAGTGAAAACCATTGTGTTGTTTAAATGCACTGCAAGTCTTTTGGGGGGTGATACAAGTTGTTTTCACTACAGTGGTTCAGCGAATTGACAATCTACCAAGAGCAAATCCTAATGTTGGACCATGTTCTTATCAGCTTCTGAAGAGGTAAGTTGCCAGATCTCTGCAAAACGTGGTGTTTAATGGAAAAAGTTCAAAGAATATTTCATAGCGACATCTCCTGCAAAGAAACTTTCAGGGGAAACTTGGAACACATTGTGCCGTGCAGATTTATGTATTAACACTCATTTTCAGATAAGCAAAACTATCATCTGAGACCTGCGGGAGCTCTTATGGTGGTGTAATATACAATATATTTTTTTGAAAATGATCTTGGATAAAATTCAATGCTCTGCATGCTGTACTTGGGCTCGTTTTCCAAACGGCCAGCTTGCTGATTAGCATGTAATCAGCGCTGATTCTGCAACATAATAACAGAGACTGACTCATACTCAAAGGCAGAAAACACCAAGAGGACAGATGGTGATGTTTTATAATACACAGCATATAATACACAATACATATGTTTGTTTCTTTCTCATTGTCCCTCATTGAGTTTTATCATTTAAAATAAGGCTCTGTGTTTCCTGTCGATACACTCCCCTTTCCTGAAAAAGTGGAAAGAGGACATACACACACATCCTCTCCCATTGGGGTATAGAAAATAAGGAGTGACCAAAAACACAATGACGAAAAAACAAAAAAACACAATTAACTGTGGCCCAAAATGACCATTCTTCTACACGTTCCATTTCCCAGTGAAGGCATTCACTGAGCCAACAAAAAGTACAGACCATCGAGCCACAGAAGTGTGTACTTACCTCTACACACACACACACACACACACACACACACACACATGCGGACACACACTAAAACACTTGCACATTTTCACAAAAAGGGACATGTTCATTGATCTAGAAATGATTCTAAGCTAAAACAACTACAAAGGACTAAAAAGCACAACCGTGACCTGGCAGGTGTGTGTGTGTGTAATTGTGTTGATGTTAATATCTACGTCTATACTTTTGTCTGTCTATTTGTGTGCTCGTGAGCCTTTCTTTCCCATTGGACTGAGTGTTATGACACAAGCAAAAAAGCATTTTGTGCACGTACGCGTCTGAGTCATGCTTTGGTCAATGTCGCTCTGTGTGTGTGTAAGTGTGTGTGGTCTGTGTGTGCATTGCTCTCAGGCAGTGCCAGTTCAGGTCACTGACTATTGTTATTTGATGTTGAAAGTTTGGCTGCAACGGTGTGTGTGTGTGTGTATGTGTGTATGTTTGGGTGAATTTGTGTTTTCTTGGAAGAAGGGACCCAATATTCACCCCTTAGTTACTTTGCTCCCCCTGTTTAAATCCAGCACTGCTTCCCATCACTCAATCATCTCTCTATCTATCCGTGTTAAAAGCTTTAACTTACTTTTGTATTCAAGGTGAAAGCCTGCTGCCACCACACTGATGTCACTCTGAAAGTGCAGGAGGAGCTGATTAGATGTGGAGTTAAGGAGGGCGGGAGCTGTAGTCCCTGTAAAAGACAAAGATAAATACAGATGACAAGACAAAACCAGTCAGCAGTGAGTTTTTGTGGCAGAAAGTGTATATTTTCCATCCAGATTATACTGCAAAATGTGATTTTATATGGAAATTATGTTTAGATAACAACAGTGGACATGTACAGGTCAAGGAAACTGTGATAAAAAAATTCATATTGAGTTTCTTTTTCCAAAAAAGCTGGGAAATAATGAGTACAGAAGGTAAATGACCTCTAACCTTTGGTAGCTACCATTTTAGTGTTATTACTGCATGTGAAGCAGCCCTTAACTGCCCCAGTGAAGCTGCTCATTGGCCAACACCAGATCATTGTGGATGTACTGGGCAGCTCCCTAGTGTGCCTTCTTGAGAAGGGCACAGTCGATTGTGTGTGTGTGTGTGTGTGTGTGTGTGTGAATGGTGTGTGTTTGAGTGTGTGTCGCCCTATGGGCAGCATGTTTTATGTGTGATAGGTGTATGACAGGTGTGTGCTTGGGGCAGGTCACAGGGGAAACTCCACTGGGAAATTGTAAAAGGTTAGATCATGCTTCATCCCTCCCTGTCTTCTTCTTCACTCAGCCTCTGACTGAGACTCCTCCCCTCCCTCTTTAACAAAAGAAAAAGGAAGAAATGTATGCCTTTAAAAAACATTTAGGATATACATAGGAATATATGGAATTACAAATCATCCATAATAGATTCTCAGTGTGTACTAGATGTGTGTGTATCTATAGTTGAAGACCTGTCATATGTAATTCATCACAGCACCATAGATCTTCACTATGTGTGTGTGCATGTGTGCATACGTGCATGTGTGTGTCAATCTGTGCATATCTATAGTTCAGTAGCTGTCATATCTCATCCATCATAGATCTCCAGAGTATTTGTGTGTCTGTGCATGGGTTTGTGTGTGCGTGGGTTTGTGTGTGTGTGTGTGTGTGTGTGTGTGTGTGTGAACACATTGTCATACCAGAAAATGACCCTAATTTAGGAGCTGTCATGTCTCCTCCATCGTAGATCTCCAGAGAATCCCAGTTGTGCTCAGTAGCAAACGTCATCACTTGAATCTAAACAGAAAATAATATAAAATTAATGAAAAAAATGTGAAGGGTGAGTTCATTGGTCTCAAAACAACAATTGCAAGAAAAAAAGATTTCTTGCAATAATCCTATCCATAAGCCTCCTTATCTGCAAAACATATACATTTAAAGTATATGTGGTACTAATATGAAGCAATCTTTCACCATTACAATCTTTTTAGTGCTTCATTTTGTTACTATACTTCCACCACATCTCAACAGGGAGGCACTCTTCAAAACACAAAGAGGGAATTTGATGCTGAAATAGGTGTGCCATATACAATCAGGACTCTGCTCCCCTTGGACAATTTTTTTGACTGAGTTTTTCTGTAGCCCTCTGCTGGCTGGTTTGTGTGGCTTGTTTTGGTGTACCATGTGCTTATGCTCTGCCCCGCCTCCCTCCTTTGTTCTCCTACCTGCCAGTTTTTGCGCTCACCTGTTCCTCATTATCATGTAATTGTCTTCCGCCTCCAGAGATATACGCTGGAGACCCTGGGTCTTGCCAGTCATTCCTGACACAATGTGGCCTCATATTCACTCTCCAACCCTCCACTTTCCCATCTGATGAACCGAAGGTAGCTTATGTTATTACCCTGCTGTCAAGTAGAGCCTGTGACTAGGGCTGAGCCTTTTAAACTAATAGGGAGGATGTTCGGGGCAACTTCAGACTTTTCTCAATGGGAATAAAGAAGGTCTTTGACCAGTCTAAGCAAGGTTGAGAGGTTGTGAGGAAGGTCCTACAACTCCGTCAAAGCTGCCAGTCAGTATTAGACTATGCCATTTGTTTTCAAATGCTGGTGGCCTCTGCTGGTTGGAATCCAGAGGCTATGTTTGATGACTTCCTCAACGGAAGGCTTGTTCACCCGCTCCTGTTTTAGGCTATATAGGAGAAGATATGCAGGTCGACCAAGCCCGACTTTCACCTACATAGAGAGATCGGAGTCTGAGGACCAAGGCCTGCCTGTACTGTGGACAGCAGGTGCACTTCATTATGGTTTCTCCAGTAAAAGAGGTTACCTGCAAAAGTGAGGGGAATTCTGGTGGGTGCGCTCCCTGGGAGAACCTACTCACCTCTTTAGACCATTCTGACAGCTACTTTGTTTTGGGGAGGTCGTCTACAGAACTAAACCGGTGAATTTATTGCTCTCTGGAAATCATGCTGTTGTGCCAGCCTCGCTCGTGGCACACATGAAAGGGGTAGTGTCTACAGTACTTTGACCCCATGAGGCGTCAGAGTATGTTGTGCCACAGTGATACCAAATTAAATGTTTGATTTTATTTAGTCTCACACAGAGCACGGAAATAAAAGGGTAGTGTCTTGTACTAATTGTTTAGATAAAATTGGCTATCTGGAAAAATCAATAATTATTTTAAATAATTAGTTATTCAATAAAATTAAAGCTTAATTATTAAGTTCTAGATTTGGGGCACCACCTCTCGGTTGAGATAGACAATTCTCATGAATGTAATGAACTACTAATTTGGAAGTCTGCTTAACAATTAACTTAATATAAACTTTTTAGTTCTAAAGAAAATGTCATAATTCATGATTGTACAAAACTATGGAGGCAGGTTTGTGTTTCAAGGTGTCGTGTTAAAGATAGGCTAGTATGTATGCAGGGACTAACATCAAACTAAACCTTCTTACAAGCCTAAAACACAGTGAACTGTAGCCTAAAATCTAAATACAATAACAAAGTTCATTAGTCTTGCTTAACTGTGTTCGTTAATGTTCTGTTCTGCCCAAGTCATATTACCAGTCCATGGAAAGGAAAGAGAAGAGTTGCTCTTTGGTTCTGCTTCCTTGAGATGACTGAAGATGTTTTTGCAGCTCCGGTGTGGCTGTGTTGCTCTTTGTTAATCCTTGTTGCTGGTTGGAAGAACCAGGCCTGAGTTGCTTTAGTGGTGCTCGCTGGATGTTGTTGAGTCCTTGTTTGCTTGCAGGTCTGTGAGATGCTGAAAGCGGCTGGATAATTCCTTGAGAGCAGAGAAGCTGCTGAAGGCTTCTGGCCTACAGCTTTCTTGCTACAGAGCGGTGCTCTGCTAATAAGCAGGAGACCGGGAGAGAATGGGTGTCAGAGGGGGTAAGAGAGTTGGGGGAAGAGAGAGAGTTGGGACAAAGGCTGGTGCCTTTATATCTCCAGTGACATCCCCTGAAGGTGTAAAACAAGGTTTCCTGGGGGGACGGGGGGGACGGGGGTCACAAGTTCCAGGCTCAGCCAGGCAGCTGAGAAAACCTTTGGCATATATCTCCATTGTGGGCACAACAATGTTGAGGAAATGATCCTGTATCTCACTGACTCTCATCTGAACCCATTACTCCTTGGCCATAGATGGTTAGTCCAACACAACCCTCATGTCAATTGAGAGAAAAATACTGTTTTGGAGTGCCTGCTTGAGTGCCCTGTGAGAGAACCTAGATTTACACAATGAGTATCAACTAGTCCGCATTAGAGAGGGGCAGTCCTGGAAAACAGTCACTATGAATTTCTGGTTATGCCCTTTGGCTAAACTAACATCTCCACTGTGTTCCAGTCCCTGATAAATGACACTGCATAACCGGATCATTACATTTTAAATTTTGTTTATTTGGATGATATTTTGATATTTCTAGATCCCTTTCTAACATGTTAGGTTTGTGCTCCAAATACTGTTGGAGAATCAACTTTTTGTTAAAGCAGAGAAATGTGTTTTCCACCGGAAATCAACTTTCTTTTTGGGCTTCATCATTTCCAAAGGGGGACTGGAGATGGACACTGCTAAGGTCAAAGCGGTACTGGAAAGGCCTATCCCACAACAGTTTCTGGGATTTGACAGTTTTTACAGGAGGCTTTTAATGAAACTACAGTACTGTGGCAACCCCCTGACTTGTCTAACCTCTTCATCCATTAGGTTCACTTGGAACAGGGCTGCAGAAAAAGCTTTCTGGGACTTGAAGTCTTGTTTTACATCTGCACCTGACTGCTCCTGATTCCACATTCCAGTTGATTGTTGAGGTGGATCACTCTGATATTGGAGTAGGGGCAGTCCTGTCCCTGAGGTCCCCTACTGATGGTAAAGTGCACCCTTGTGGCTTTTTTTCTCACAGATTGTCTGACAGAACAGAATTATGATGTTGGTGATCAGGAACTTCTTGCTGTCAAGTTGGCTCTACAGAAATTGCAGCACAAGAACCTCAAGCCAGATGGCCTTTCCTGACAGTTCTGTGGGTCCGCAAAGTTGGCCACAGTGGATACCATTCTGCCCTCCTGGTGCTTTGCTGGTGCGGTGAGCTGAGAGGTTGAGAAAAGAGTGGAGAAGGCCTTCCAGAAGGTAGTCAGTGTTACTATGGGGTCACATGTTTGGCATGCAGGGGTCAGGATAACCACGGCCTGTCTGCGACAACACTTTTGGTGGCCCAAGATGGTGGATGATGTTTGCTCCTACATTGCTGCCTATAATATCTGTGCCAGCAATAAAACATCCAACCAGCCGCCTACAGGCCTCCTTTAGCCTCTTCCTGGTCTTGGCCTTGGTCCCACATAGACCTGGACTTTGTGATAGGACTTTCCCCTTCTGACGGTAATACAACTGTGCTCACTATTGTTGATAGATTTTCCAAATCTGTGCACTTTGTTCCTCTGTCCAAGCTGCCTTCTGCCAAAGAAACTGCCATTCTAGTGATAGACCATGTTTTTAGGATTCACAGGCTGCCATGTGATGTCATGTCTGACCGGAGCCTTAGTTTTTCTCTAAGATCTGGAGGGAGTTCTCCAGATATATTGGGGCCACTGTCAGTCTAACACTGGGCTTCCACCTGCAGTCCAATGGGCAGATTGAGTGTGCTAATCAAAATCTGGAGTGGGTTCTGCAAAGCCTCTCCTCTAAGAATCCATCTTCGTGGAGTCAACACCTGGCATGGGCTGACTTTGAGCACCATGTTTATATGCATCCCCCCATAATGACTGTACATACATTATACATTTATATAAATATAAGAGGCCATATATCCCTACCTGTATCCCAGCCCCTTCACTGACATGGATCCTCCACAGACAATTGAGACTGTTTGGGTATGGTTCTGGATAGCCAGGTGAAAGTATCGTACCACGGCGTTCAGTCAAATTTCCACTGCAGGGGACTAGAACGAAGACATAAAATATGGATTTCTTGTCAAAATGTATTCACTATATATCTAACAGATAGGACAGGTTGTTGAAATATGGCTCTGCATAACCCAGGAGCAACATAGTCTTCAAATGACCACTACACAGACCCAGAGAAGACAAAATATGATGACAAACATAATTTATGGTATAACCCGGTGAAGCTGTTTGCAAAAGCCTTGCTCAGACGCGTATAGATTAAGCTTGTTAAAATGAACATCACAATCAAACTCTCACAGTTGTGATTCACAAAGGGCTAATTACTTTGTGGAGCTGCATGTGATAGTTGTGACACATTTCCGCCAGATGGTATCAGCTCAACTCTCCTTGCCTTTTAGGCATTTTGTTAATCAAAATCTGGTACCTGTTACCTGGTTCTATTTTTGGTGTCTCTCTGCAAATGATCACTGTCTTGTGTCAATCCGCTCGCTTCCTTAATATGTTATGTCTATGATGGATAAATTAATCAAAGTAACTCTTTGTAAGTCAACTTTCAAACTGCTTGGTTTGTTATAAATGTTAATGCTGTTATGGTATTACAACACTTATAAGTAGAATAATTATAATCATGGACTTTCATATTAAAGTAATATTATGCAGCTAGGTATAGTAATAGCTACAGTATACACACACACAAAGTGTTTTACACACGATCACAATCGAAGAACCTTCACATAAGCAAAAGCACAAATTACAATATTAAAATGAATTACATTGCAATGTCAATGGAATGAAAAGTTGCGATTCAAAATATTTAGTCATCCTGTATCACTTTTTTGCAGATAGAGAACCAGAATACAGATGGAACTGGACTTCTGCAATATGGCTGCTGTAGAGGGATGTCATCTCTCTCTCAGACAAATACACTGAACAAAAATATAAACACAACACTTTTGTTTTTGCTGCCATTTTTTATGAGATGAACTTAAAGATCTAAAACACTTTCTACATACACAAAATAACCATTTATCTCAACCTTCTCTTTTTTATTATTTTGAAATTTGTTTACTTTTTTAATTTTAACAGATTCATTACGCTGTCTCTAGTGCTTGACTTCCATTCAGGTGTGATCTGCTCTGTTAAGCTTGAGGAAAATGCTCGTGATCTGCACAAGGAATAGACTTGATCCTTACACGGAGGCGTGGCCCCGTTCATCACTGCAGTTTCACACACGTGTGTTATGACGGCCCTGATGATGTTATCTTGGACATCAGTCTTGATGGAAACAACATGTGCCTAACACCAAACCAAGTCTTGCCACGCTGAGTCATGGTGAGTTGCGCTGGTACTGTCTATGAAAACAAGGCACGTGTGACATACTCTTTCAGTTTATCTATCAGCCTTACCTATACAGGACGGTGTTGTTACGTTCCACTGCGCCAGAGCACCTGGAACAGCCTGGCACTGGATAGCACTGGATCCTTTCAGTAGATACCCAGGGCTGCACTCGAACCGGACAATAGAGCCGGCTGAGAACTCCGACCCGATCCGCCTGCCGTACCGAGGTTCCGGCACTGAACTGCACTGACTGTCACTGGTCCGAGGAACAGCTACAACAAAAACATTAATAAAAAAACAAAAACATAATAAGTTAGTGAGATAAAATATAAATATAACAGTCAAGAATGAGAACAAATAATTTTTAGGCAGAAACAAACTTTAACTCCCAATATGTGAGCGGTCATCTCTTTTTGCCAAGAGAAGAAAAATATGTTTTATGCGTTATATTGTCCTTTTAAAGATTTTTTAACAGTGAAAACAAAGGGCTGGTTAAAATTTATCACAGAGGAAGTCAAAATATGCAAAAAATCTCTTTTTGGCACAACAGTTATCATGAAAACAAGCTGGAATGAAAAAATTCCATTAAGGACACAGCTAAGCGCAATGCATATATATTAAAGAATCATATATATATAATGCCATCTTTTCATCTAATATATTTGAGATTTTATCTAATTTAGTTTTTTTATCCAATTATTTTTTTCTTTTTTACATAACAATTTTGATGGTTTGTCCTATTATTGAATAACAGCAGTGAAAAATAAAACAAGATTTAAATTTGACGAATCAGATTACTTTTTTTGCAGCATGAATTATCTGTATAGATTTTTGAGCAATGCTATATTTAAAATATAACTAGTAGAGTAGAAAGTACAGGTAATTGTCTAAAATAGTAAGGATCAGAAGTAAAAAGTCGGCTGAAAATTAATTACTCCAGTAAATTATAGATAAATTTTCCACTATATTTGTATTTCATTACTTGACACCTCTGCTGAATTGAATGTGTGTGTGTGTGTAAGAGAGAGATAGTGAGGATAGAAAGAGAGTTACCTTGGTAGACAAAGTGAAAGCCCTTAGCTGATTGTCCACTCTTAGCATTGAACCGCAGCATTATCTGATTGGAAGTCGCCAGCGGCAATGTCTCTCCTGGGAGACACAATAGGACAAACACATGTAATGATTTCAAAGTGAGCAGAACTTTCTCAAATGAAAACACTGTAACAACACATATATAACACACACACAACACCGTACAATATAATAAGACAGATGCACACACGGAATTTGTCTTGAATCACAAACAAACATTCAATGATTACATCTTACAATCACAGAATAACTGACTTGTCTCTTAACTTTACAGGGTTTCTCGCTTGTCCTCGCTCTGTGTTGAAATGTGATCCTCACGCCACAAGAAAACAACGTGCACACACGCCAACTCACATGCACGCATACACATATTCCAGCAAACAAAGTAACAATGATAAATGAGCAAAACATGGTCTGGCGTGGCTGACATTTAGAACCATCATTAGCTGTGCCCGGATGTGTGTGTGTGTGTATCTGTATGTTTAATATACGTGTTAATATGTTTGTGTGTCAGGACAATCAGTCAGTGAGCCAGAACGACGTGTTAAAAACAGTTTGCCCGCATGTTATAGGCTAATGATGCGGATAACATTATTCTATAAAGCCTGGGGCGTTTCATTCTTTGCTGCCGGTATTAGCATAAAAGGGCAGTTTCAAACTTTAAGGAATAAGTCACCCACACTAAATGACATAAAGTAGCCTATTTTTCTTTGAACTGACTCAACTTAGCCTACCGATCAAATCAAATATGTAAAGAGAAACACCAGTGTACACTAATATTATATAGAAAAAATCTCTCTGTTGATACCATATTTTAAAAGCTTGAATTCCAGAAAGTGAACGTCGAATTCAAGAGGGATTGCCCTGCAGCATGGCCCCTGGCTGTCACACACAACAAGAGAACTCGCATACCTCCAAGGCAATGAGTGCACATTTGGCAAGCAACTATGTCAATCAATATGTCTTCATAATTAATATTTCAATCTGTGTATGTTGATTTTCCTCATCTTTCAATGTCCATCCTGTCAGGATATTGCTGTGCATTGATTCAAAATGTTGCCAAGCTTGGATTATTCAAAGTTGGAGGAGAAGGAAACCAGAGAAAGGGCTCAGTTAAAGAATATCAGTGCTACTATATACTGTGTGGCACCACTGAGACGTTTCCATGTAAAGATAACCCATAATGGTTTTTCGCCAGATATATCACTGTCAAATAAAGTGCGATAATAACCACTGGTGCTGTGGTTCTACAGCACCCAAGAGCTGCTTTCTTACAGACGATTTCATTAAATTCCTTTTTTCAAAGATGTGTTCGGGAACAAAAAAAACAAGTCAACAGGAATAGTTTATACCATTTGGAATTGAATGTAAGCCTTTCAGAAAAATAAAACATATTTTATCGTCATAATAAAAATAAAAAAATAACAATGTATTTCTTTAATTTAAACAGTATTCCTTCTAGTGTATTTGACACCAGTTTCAGCCAATCGTGGATTCACCTGAATGCGACCCAGCCAAGGAGCTGAGCAATCGAGCGTTTTCGTCAGCTCCATCAAACAGCTCCACTGAGTCATTCATCGCCGTCTGGAAAACAGCAAACTGACCAAAGACCACTGAAAAAGATGAACAGGAGACAGAAACAATTGTCAAAGAAATAAAGTTATAGATCTGATTTTGTGTCAGTGCTTCTATTACAGAAGCCCCCTTTTTAAACGGGTTTGGTGTGATAAATAATATACTTACCAAACTGTGAGGAAACTGTGATGTAATAGGAACAAGTTTGCCTGGTGGTGTAGTTAAGAGGATAGTTTGGAGACAAAACGACTCCTTCAGATCCGCCGTACTGTCCGCCGCAGGGAGCTACAGAAACACAAAGGAAAAAAAAGACCTTTTCATTTTAAAGTTCTTGAATAAACTTAAAAATATTTCACGCCTTACATGCAAAAGCATCTTATCTTTTAAATGTTTTATACAGCGTGTATGTCTTTTTTGCTTTTCCATTTACTTCAGAAACATTTTGTACCGAACAACATGCGCACATGGCTGGTAAAGGCTGTTTGGTCGACCGCTTAGGTGCGTTTTGTGTGCAATCTTTGAAGGACCCCTCTCCTCTATATGCATACATCTAGGGAAAGACTGTAAATAACTGCATTTAATAATGTTTGCACAATTTTCAAAAGGCCATGTGTGGAAAATGATTCATCCTTAAAGAGCAAATAAGGGCGGATGTATGAAAGGGGTCCTATTTTGCCATTTTTACAGCTTAATATTTGATATTTGATTTATTGTGGTCCATTTGTGAACATTAGCATGTTTTTCATGGTCTAAAAGGACCTAGTTGGACCTGTAGCAGCAACGCAGTCTCCTTTTTCACTCACTCACTCTGAAAATCCCTGTTTTGCCACCTCCCCTACCTACCGACACGCTCGCTCTGTTGTGATTGGTCATGCACGGTCTGAAATGTCTCACCCTTCGGAAAGCCGAGGTTGGTTTCAGAAACAGAAGTCAAGTTCTAGCACTCTGGAAGCAGGTGGCAGCATCACATGGTTACTATTAACTTCCAGTCCTGTTGTGACATCACATTTCTAAAGGCATGTGTGTCAGGTTCCAGGATAACTACAGAGGAAGCTAGGCCACGACAGAATGAGTGGGTAGGTCTGATTTCACATTTTGTCTGTTAGCAGGAACACCAGACACACATACAAGCACTGAAAAAGTGTTTCTTCATAATATGGCCCCTTTAAAGGAGAGGAAACGGAGAAACGAGTATTTACTTATCCTACTTATTGAGAATTATTTCTATCGAAAAAGGGAGATCAGCAATGAACTGATTCAAAAATAAGAAGCAGCTATTGAGAAATGAGGAGAGTACAATAAATGAAACATATACTCAAGTTAAACATTTAATAACCCCAAACAAAAAGGGTGAAAATCATTCAACTAAATTCAACATTTATGCACTTTCTTATCTGTGTTGCTAGGTATAAATCCACATTATTGTTCCATGTCTGACCAACTGTGTTGGGGTATGGATAAATGCCTGTAAAACATACTAAATCAATTTTCATTTCACAAAAAAAGCCACAAGTAAAACTAGGATAGAACAATATAGAGATCCAACAAATCCATTATTCCTTCAGCTAAAACTGTTGAAATGTCACACATTTATATATTACATTAAGCTGCAAATGTTATTATATGTTATGTTAAAATATGTTTAAAGCTCATAAAACAAAACAAAAAAACCTTACCAATCAACATTTAGAAAAGATTTGAAAAAGAAGGAGCAACGTCTTAATTTCCCTATCTACTAATTGATAATAAACCTTTAATGACAAACTTATACTTTGTTTTGTAATATGACACAGCATGTCATATTATGTGCATGGGTCACATCCATTACTGAGATCTGTGTCATAGGATGTAATAGTCTGTAAGGGTTGAAACTATGTGGCTTTGCAAAGTTTCAGAGTGGAAATATAAAGCCTGGATAAAATAATACATTTCTGTAGAACTTAATAATAAATAAAATAAAATATATAATTGTTCTTTTTTACTTGACACTTCATTGTAAAAGCAGGACTTTTGGCCATGTCAGGATTTGTCATCCCTCATATTATCAGTAATCTAGATAAAGGATGCACGTTTAAACTATGGTGAGGGCTAACTTAGGGAAACCGATTTAGGCCTGTTCTATTTACAAGCGTCATAGAATTAACATAGTATAAATTTAGAGAGGCCCTATTTTGCCATTTTCCAAGTTTATTATTTTAATTTTCATGATCTACTAAATCTAACCTGCTTTTATTATCCAAAAAGACCTGAAGAAGTCATCTCACACAGTCACCATCAGGTATAATACCTGCAGGAGGAGGGGGCAGTTATATGGATTCATGGGTGATTACTGTGAACTTCCATTCCTGTTGTGACATCACAACCAGCGCCATTTCTAAATGGCTTGTATTCAGCAACAGTACAGGGGAGGCCAGACCACAACAGAATGAGTGGGTGATCTTATTTCAGAGTTGTATTTAACAGGAACACTAGAGACTTGAATATTTACAGACATGTATTGAAAAGGTGCTGATTTTATAACAGGGCCCCTTAAAACAGAGTAGAAGATGGACTTTTTTGGATTTGGACTTCCCTTTATTTTTGTCTTCACACCCTTAATAAAGTCAGCAACTGGTGGCATGAATAAATAACTTCAAAACAATGTTGGCAGAGTTTTATTTCTTAAATTATTAATGCTTAGCTTTAAAATGTTTAAATTAAAAAAAATAGGGAATGTGAATTAAATGAAATAGGTATGTTTGTAAAAACATCTTTCACAATCCTTTCATCTTATGTTTCTGATCGTCGACATAAGAAAAAGGGATGCAAGCATGTAAAGACATCTAACGGAACTATCTTTTGGGAGCCTGTTTCTGCCCGCCGGACATTCTTTGACACAGAGCTGAACTAAGCCTGCCCTGTAGCAGGCTAGCTTTGCAGCACAAGTTGCTGTGGTTACTGAACAGGGAATAATCTAAGCCACGGTCATGGAACGGAACTCTCACTTAACATAGCAAGGCTTATCGAAGTAAGCCAGGCTTTACCTTAATCCATCTTGATGGAATACCCCCTGGTTCCTCCAGATGAGGTGGAAACACCTATTTCTGCACACAAGACTGCAGAACGGGGATTTTTTTTAGCTCCACATTTAGTTCCCGAGCTTAGTTCCTCTAGTGCCAAAGTACCTGGAACTTCTACATGAGAAGCACATACCCAAGTAACATTTCTCAGGTGCACCCTCAGTAAATAGTTTGGAAACAATCTGATACTGATCCGTAGCTTCTGAGTTATCTCTTACTCCCAAAAAAAAGCCAAAAAAACATCCCTAAGACAGTCAATAACAATAATAATCAATAGTAGTCAATAATTGCGTAATAGATATTTACTTTTAGTACAAATTGAATGAAAGTGGTTTCATGTAGAGTAAATATGGATTAAAGAGTGACAGGGAAACACAGTTTATAGTTGTATCTAACTTGCCCTGGGTAAAATCTAGACCATGTATAGAGACCCTGTAAGGCTTCTGTAATTAGGACTGCCACCTACATACCAACCAAACAACAAAAATGTAAATTGACATTAATGAAAATGGATGCAGCTAACCTAGGGATGTCATGGGAACCGATACTTACTAACAATACAAAGTTGATGCTGAATTTCTGTAGATGTGATGGTACTCAGTTTTCCAGGTATACACAGCTAATTATTCTGCATCTATTAAAATTCTCCTTATAAACTCTTAGTTTCATGCTGCAAAATAGGGCATACTGTAGGGTTAGTCTGGTGCAGTAAGACCCTCAGTGCAGAATACCAATTTTTTAATTTATTTTTTTTTTAAATAAAAGGTATATATATTGGAGAACATGGGAATCATTCTTTTGTTTTCTTTCTTTTTTATCATGGTATCATCTACATAAAACTAGGTATCTTCTATATCGTCTATATCATTTGGCTAACAGGGAGTCAGTATTTTCTCATAGTGGAACATACTGTGAATGCTATGGAAGACAACTTTATGTTATAGATATAACCCTGGGTTCTCGGATTAGCAAGATTGAGTGTCTCACCAGGTCACTCTCCTTGCTATGGGAGCAAGGAAGGTGAGCTTGGTTTAAATGATGACTGACACTGACAAGAGGGTCTCATCCCCTGCTGACATTGGCGTCGCTAATACCAGCCAGTTGGGTCTGGTGTATTGTAATTTGGACGTCACGCAGACTCTCAGTCTCACCACCATCACTATGGCATAGTGAGACACTCACGCTAATCAGAGAACCAAGGTATATATATATATATATATATATATATATATATATATATATATATATATATATATATATATATATATATATATATATATACTTAAGATTTAAAATGACACCATGATTGACTAAAAAGTGCAAGTGCTGAATTGGAGCTTTAATTCAATTTGTTGGACAAGGTTATATGTGAAATGTTCACTAGTGATGATCTGCCAGGCCTGTTCTCTAGCATCACGTCTTATTTATTTCCTAAAAAATATGACCAGTTGGATTGAGGTCACTTTCATGCATAGTCAAAAAGAAATGTGACTGTCATAGTCCATGTGTGTCACAGCGTTGAGGTTGTCCTGTCTGGGTTTTTATCTTGTGTACAATTCCTGTTTTATTTTGAAATCCTAACTCTCCTCTCGTTTCAGGTCACTTGCCCTTCCTCATGTGTCACCAGTCTGATCGTCTGCCCTGATTCCTGATTGTGTCCACCTGTTCCCCTATTTCCCCTCCTTGTGTATTTATAGTCTGTTTCCCCTTGTCTCGTGCCAAAGTGTCATTGTCCGTCATTGTTCATCGCACCCAAGCCAGCCTTCGTCTCGCAGCCTTTTTGCCTTGCCCTTGTATTGCATCTTTTGTTGTAAGTTTCATAGCCTTTGTTCAGAGTAAGAATAGATAGCGTTTCGTAGCCTTGTTGTCCTACGGGATTGCGTTTTGTTTCGGTTGTTATTTTTCTGGTATTTTTTTCATCCTTTGGGATTGTTTTAGTTTTTTAGCCTTAGATAGTGTTTTCTAGATTACCGATACCGTATTATAGTGGTTTTCCTCCTTCCAGAGCGAGTTTGTGTTGGTTAACCTTTTCTAGTCAGTCCTTCCCACTTTTTTCTTTTTGAAGTGCTTTTCTTTTAAAATTAGTTCCCCTTTTGTTTTCTGATAGCACAAGTGTAGTTAGACCTCTAGGTAGTGAGAATATTTAGTTTATAGGAAAGTGTTTTGTTGTATGTTTTATAGCTCCTTGTCGCTGCAGTCCAGGAACAATAAAACCTGTATCCCTGATTTCCGCATTTGAGTCCTCCTTCCATTCTGGACCTGACAATGTGAACCCCATTCTAGCGACTGACCTACAATAAAGTCACAATACGTCTAGCAACCTTTCTGGCAACTGTGCCAAAACAGCTCAATCATAGTGAAGTGAAGAATTCACATATGTTGTTTATGTTTTGCTGCTGCTTGGGTCACTGCCCATTGCACTTAAAAGTGGTGAGCAATTCACTTCTCAAATATGTTATTCTTGAAAAATATTCTAACTGGCCGCATTTGGCTCAAAAGTTGTTTAGTCCAGCAGAAAATTCATTTTGTCCCCAAATACCACTAGGACTGCTGTGGCTCAAGGGCTTTTTGTTATATAATGCAAAAGTAGGCTATAGTGCTTTTGCTCCGTGTTCCTATGTGTGCATGTGTATTTGTTTTGCTATGTATCTATGTATATAAAATTTATTTTCCGACCATTACCTTACAATTCATTAAAGCAGTTTAGTTTAGATTCAGCTTTGCATAGACTATGGGTATGGGCTGAGAGGAAGAGGAGAAGACCCATGCTCTGTCCCACTGCATTGTTGCTCGCAAGCTCCTTCCTCAAAGCACATTCTTACTAAAGTCCAATACATCCTTCCCATTTTGTCGGTTAACAGTTAACAGTCGGTTAACAAGTGTTGGCTATTGTTCGATTGGCCCACTACTGCAGCAGTTATAATCTGTACAGTCTGTACTGGTGGTGAAATCAGTGAGGAGTATTTGACGGAGTTGTCAGTTCAGGGTAAAGAGGTATTAAATGAAATTCTCTATCAGAACCAGTATCATTTAATAGGGAATGAGTGGTACCCAGCCTTAGGAAGTGCTACAGTCTAAGTGATACTATATTTTAGAATATGTAGTTAAGGACGATGGAGAGTTACATAATACAAATATTAACAACTTCAATATGTATGTATAATATGCATAGTATGTATAGTATAGTATGCATAGTATAAATAACATATATACTTGGTTATTTGAACAGTGTACGGGTTCAGATTATAACTAATTATTGTACATGTCAGTTAACTACTGTAAACAGTGCACTAATTATTAAATTAGTTCGATGATGCTTTTAGAGAGTTGGTCAGCAGGGTCACAGCCCCAGGGAAGAAGCTCTTGCTGAGCTTACTAGAGTGGGAGCAGAGGCTGCAGAAGAAAGGTGGGGGTGGGGGGCACATCCATGGCTAGAAGTAGAGACATCCCTAATTTTTTAGTTTCCCATCCCACACTGAGATGCAGTCTGTATATATGCTCTGAATAATACAGTGGTAGAAGTGGGAAACTGGTGGGACTTTAAAAGCTATGTTGTGCCTAATTGACCACGATGGAGCAAGATGGTAGCAACCACATGAGATCATCAGAAATGTGGACACAAAGGAATTTCCCCTGAAGTCAACGATGATTTCCTTAGTCTTCTGGGTGTTTAGTGTAAAGTTTATTGGCATATCATGCAGCCAGGTGCTGAACATCATCCCTATAGGCTGTCTCATCACCTCAACACCGCTAATCAGCCATAACACTGTGGTGTCATCTGCAAACATTGATATTGCATTTAGGCCTTAGAAAGAAACACAGCATGGGTGAACAAGAGGGAGAGGGCTTAGAGTGCAAGCAGATTATTTTAACAAGACGTAATGCCTTCCATTGACTGATGGAAGCTGTGGATAGAAAAATCCCACACATTTACATGTAACCAACACATACTGCGAGACTAAGGAGCAGTGAGTAGTAGGGCAACAATGGGACTGGGTAAATCAAATTGAAAAAACAGTGGAGAATAGTGTTGTAATGTAGTAGCACTTGATTTTAAAACTGCAACGGTGGTTCTAAAAGCACCCTTTTCAGAGTTCTTTCCCTCTGACAACAACCCAGCAGGATAAAAATGTAAGTGAATGAATTTCTGTGGCGCAGAGCCAGAGCACAGTGTGGGATCTCCTGTATCAGCTACAGCAATTTCAAAAAGCTTATTAATCCCTACTAGCATCGCATGACCCACGAGAAGCGGACCTAATGGTCGCCTGATCCGTCTTCAGCACCCCCGAGAGAGTTACCCACCACGTGTGTGAGCAGTATGTGGGCGTGTGCGCATTTATGATACAGGTTAGGTGAACAGAGGTTGCCAGTAATACGCTGTGGACCAGTCCCAGTGCCTGCCAGAAGATATCACTCCTGATCCCTAACAGACTCCTATTATCATCATCTCTGCATCAGGGAACACATGAGAAGGGAGGGTATAAAGGTCAACATTCTGTATGAGGAATGGGACATCCCTTTGAGAATTAGCAAGTCAGCAGGGCCATACTGCAGGTCTGTCCATGGCCAGTAAGATGTGATGATATGATTATGATATACATACTATTAGCAATGTAGATTCAACCTGATTCAAACAAATTGAAGACAGGAGTCTTTAAACTAGTCATCCCTATTGACTTTTTTGCCAACTCATTCAATGTTTTTTTTTCTTTTTTTTTTTTTTAGATGATTTCGGATGTCCCCTTGAGGGTAAATCCCTCAAGCAAAGTCTTCAGCATTTCAGTCTTGTGGAAACAGTGCATAAAGGGCTCAAACAGTCCACCAGAGAGCCCTCAAGCACTTTGCGATTTCACACTGGGACAGCCCTGAGCCCTTGCAGACTTATCGCGAACACATGTCAGTAGACTGGGCCCGTATTCTTGGCTGAGGATTTCTCTGTAAAAATGGATATACATGTCTAGAATGAAAAATACAGCAACACTTGGTTTGGATTTTATTCCTATGCAAGACAGTTGCTGTACTCCCTGCTGTTCTTCCTACTTTACTGTTGTTTCCTAAAGCAGCGTACAGAGTAATCACACCCGGTTTCTTTCCGCTCCTCATGATATCAACTGATATTTTTTGATTGATTCTTGTTGTGCTGCTACATTCAAACCCTCAGGTCTAGAGGTCTTTTCTTGATCCACCCACAATCCCCCAGTGGTAATGCTCTAGGCTCAGGTGTCAGCCATATCAAAAGGCTTCGAACATATGAGCTTTGATCACTCACACCCTCTCACACACACATACAAATAAATGCAAAAAAACGTATGGTAAAAGAATGGAAGTCACTTTCTTTTTCTCACACATCCATGCGCTTTGATCTTCCACGCACATACGTAGAAACCACACATACACAGCACTTTTATAGTCCTACCTTTCACTGTCTGTGTCACTTTTTCTTTCCGTCTCTCTCTCTCTCTTCTCACTCACACACACATACATACACACACACATAAATACACCAGGGCTTTGGGGGTGATAATGAAAGTACAGGAAAAGATTTCAAACATTTCAACACAAGTTGTGTTGCAGTTCTTCCTGGAACTTTCAGAAAAGAAAAGAAAAAAAACAGACAGAATAGTTATAGTGACTACAACTTTTCAAAGAATAGGTTTCATCACAATAATGTAAATAACCTTAAATCCTTGAGTGAGCACCCAACAGTGTCCATTTATTTTCATAATGAAACACAATGAGAATGAAATTCATGAAACCTTAGAATTGCTCTGCCACATACAATATACTATATGAAATAATAAAATCAATTAGTTTGACACAAGCCAATGTCATATAATAGCAAAATAACAGATTGCATGCTTATCATTTGTAAGAGCAACTAATTCCCTTTACTTCTGTATATATCGAGTGTGTGTGCATGTACGTTCAATGTGTTGAAGCAGATCACTTACACCCATAGAATAAATTCATCTATTATTATTATTATTATTATTATTATTTTTAATATGCTCTTTACAGTGCAAAATGAACATAATTCTGCCACCCATAACCTGTAAATACACTTGCAATTTCCCACCTTATCCCCTATCAGTTCCTTCGTGTTACTGGCTTATACACTGGTAAGTCAAGTCTTCTCCTTCCTTCAGGTCGGCCTATTCATTATTTTCTGTCATCAGGCCCACCACATCTCAGTAAACTTGATGGTAATATTGGAAATCAAAGAATAGTTGCGTGTGTACAGGGGAGTACAGCAGAAGACCTAAAACACAGCTCTGGGGTGCTCCAGTGTTAAGGATGAGGGTAGAAGAGGTCTGTCCACCAAACCCTTACCATCTGGGGTTTGACTGTCAGGAAGTCAAATCCACATCCAAAGTAAAGTGATAAATCTCAGATACTTGATCTTTGTGACAAGCCTGGAGAGAACTGTGCTGTTACACGCTAAACTGTAGTCAATGGACAGCAGACAGTTGTTGGAGGTGCACCAACCCACCCATCCCATTAACCTTTGTTCTTCTTGCTAGCTGCTAATGGTTCTGAGGGTCCAGAGTGTATAAAAGCATGCATGGGTTACAGAACAACAAGCGTCATTTAAGTTCCCTTTGTGTCTTCATAGAAAACTCCTCAGATAGCTTTTTTTAGGCCAGTTTCTCTACTGAATGTTAGTAACGGTGGCAGGTAGTAGGGAGCAGTTGACAGCTAGGTTTATGGATTTGAAAAATATATCCAAAGATGATATTTTCTCTTCTGTTCTTGACAATGAATGCCCTCTCCTCTACTTTAGAGTTATTTCTGATGATTTTTTTTAAAGGTTATCTCGTGAAAAATGTCCCATTTTCCAGGTCCAAGTCTAAGACGTTATTCCGGAGCTCATCCCTGGTGTAGCCACTCTTCATGTGGCCATGGTAACATTGGTGGCCAGTATTCAAATAAGGAAATAAATAAGTTTTTATCTAGTTTAAGCAATTCCCCCTACCTACTCAGGAATGACATTGATATTTGCTTCCCTTTTCCCCCTGCTCCTTACACAGATGATCAATGTTGTTCATTCATGTGTCAAATCTCTCATTCAATTGATTATTGTAGAATACTGTCCAGATAGACTAAAGTCACTTTCACACCGAACCAAGTGGACTCGGTTTGCTCGGGGGGATGAACGTTGCATCATTGTTGCATTTATCGCATTCACACTGCAATTTAGGAACCACATCAAACTGCAGTGAAGTTGGGATATTGGATAATGACTTGACGTTTGGTAATGCGGAGATACTGTTTACTGATTAAAACATAAAATCATGAGGAAAGTTGACAATATTATTATAGTTTATCAGAGTATAATGATGTTGCTATATAATACACTCTTTATTTACATGGACACTGCCTTGGTTTCAACTTAAAAGCACATAGAAAACCAGACATCAACCGCACCACCCCCATATTGAAGCAGATAGTTTGGTCCGCACCAGAGTTCGTATGAACTTTCACACCTGCCCAAACGAAGCAGACTATCTGAGGAAATTAATTCTGTTTTGTTTTATTCGGATCAAAAGAGGACAATGTGAAAGCGACCTAAGAGTGTTAACATTTTGTCAGACAGCTTCTTTAAAACTTAAGTGAATGTCCAGTTCTAAATTGACTCTGCCCACTTCTTAATCTAACAAAAAAATGGACAAGGAGCTGAGAGTGGGTGAAGAGATGTGTGTCTCTAGCAGCGTCAATGTCAATATTAACACCAACATCAATATGTTTTATCACAGTACAGTCATATATTTTAGTTTAAAGATCAAACAGAATGTCTAATTCTAACTGTTTAACATGGTAAATTCAACACAATA
This sequence comes from Lepturacanthus savala, assembly GCA_030544235.1. Taxonomy (NCBI): domain Eukaryota; kingdom Metazoa; phylum Chordata; class Actinopteri; order Scombriformes; family Trichiuridae; genus Lepturacanthus; species Lepturacanthus savala. Next base: position 11,426,673 of record CM060462.1, on the reverse strand, counting down.
TGCCAGCAATTTTCTTCTTTATTTTTTCAATTATGCCCTTCTCTGAAGGCTTTACATTTTGACATTTTTTTCAAAAGATATTTGACAAAGCACAAATATTGCAGTTCTGCATACAACTCTAGTGGTACAATCCCCATGTGGTTAAAATCCTGATCCAGATCAGTGTTGCTTGTGGCTATTTTTTAAATTGTATTTGTTGTTTTAAAGATAGCTTAACAGCAATTTGTTAGAAAGAGTGGATACAACAACTGAACACAAAATTTGTGTCAAAAGCAACAATGAGGTGAATAGGTTCATTGATTATATAATCATAAACATCCCCTCCAGACATGTTTTAAGATGTATGTAAAATACTTTTTCAATAATATATAATTTGTGCCAGTCATGTCTGTTTGAGAAAAAGTTCAATTATCCTGTTCAAATCTTTGAAATGGCATATACTACTTCACCCTCATTAAAATTCCAGCAATCTACGAATATGCAAATTTTTCTAATTTCAAAAATTTAATTGTTGGGCACAAGATATCTCCTTGAGACACAGAAACTTTCCAACAGATGACTGTAAAAATAGTATTCTAGTGTCAAACACTGCACAAACATTCATTCTGCACAGTGAAACTCAAACATCCAAAGATATGGTAGTACGGTAAGACCGCACACACAGACAGAGACACACACATACACACACACACAAAGAACACTGCTTTCTAAATCCAGTATATCTGCTAAATCGATATTCAAATATATAGTGTATCCAAAGATTCAGCATTCAAGTACAAAAAAGCATAAGTTGTATACTGTATCTGCTGTGCACGTGTGTGTCTATGTGTGTGTGTGTGCGTGCGTGCATACTGCCTCTAGGTGGCACTCTGTAATAGCTATGTCCCTCTCTCTCAATTTACTTCTCTGTGTCTCTCACCCTCTGTTAGAAACACACACAGCCCTATCAACAGTCATGGAGAATGAATTCCTTCTTTCTCGCAACAGCTCTTAGTTACCATGGAAACCAATAAAAGAGCGGTTTGAGATGGGAGGTGTGTTTGTGTGTGTGTGTGCGTGTGTGTGTGTCAGAGAGAGAGAAAGAGAGAGAGATGGAGGGAGAGAGAGAGAGAAAGGGAGAGAGCGAGAAAGGGAGAGAGAGCAAGAGAGAAATGGTGAGAGAAAATAGAGAGTATATCAGACACGCAGAAGAGGTGGGAAGATATATATATATATATATAGAGAGAGAGAGAGACAGAGAGAGAGAGTGATGGAGGGAACAGAAGAATAGTGAGAAGTAGTTACAGAAAAGAAGGAACGTGTTAGGGGGGAGGATGAAAGGGAAGAAGAGAGGAGACAGAGGAAGTGTAAGAGGAGATGTATTATTTAAAGAGGTCTCACCCTGTCTAATGAGTTTGGTATAAGCCCCAGGAGCTGCCCAAAGATAGAGAGACAGACAGACAGAAAAACTTCCCTAACAATGTGGTGAGAAAAATTCAATGTGCAATAAGAGCCGAGGGAGGGAAAGAGCAGGATTAACTCTGTCGGACTGTCGAAATGTTTAGTCGAAATTGTTCTGCATGTATTATGTGAATTGTCCTATGCTATAGGTGACGGCAATCTCAACAGATCTCTCCATGTACCTGATTCACAGACCAGTAACCAAAGTCAAGACTGTAAAGAACTCATGTGTTGAGGAGCGGGCTGAATATGATTTACATATGGGTCATTCACAACCTTCTAAAACATCACATACAATTTCATCTCTAAAAAGATAATGAATGAATAATGAATGAATAATGAACACACACACACACACACGCATATATATATATATATATATATATATATATATATATATATATATATATATATATATATATATATATATATATATATATATGTGTAATGTCAGTCAGTCAGTCATTTTCTATACCTGCTTATTCCTCATTAGGGTCGCAGGGGTCTGCTGGAGCCAATCCCAGCGCGTTACGGCGAGAGGCAGGGATACACCCCAGATGGTCGCCAGCCAATCGTGGGGCACACACACCATTCACTCACACACTCACACCTACGGGCAATTTAGAGTTGCCAATTAACTTGAGCATGTTTTTGGACTGTGGGAGGAAGCCGGAGTACCCGGTGGAAACCCACGCAGACACGTGGAGAACATGCAAACTCCACACAGAAAGGTCCCAGACCCAGGACCAAGGAGGTCTTGCTGTGAGGCAACAGCGCTAACCCCTGCGCCACCGTGTCGCCCATATATATGTAATGTATAATGTATAATATAATACATTTGTTTTGGACAAATTTGGATATGCTTTCCTTGTACGACAATACACATATTCAGTCTCTCAAATACGACCCACGAGATATGATAAGGTTCAGGGATGATACATTTTCAAAATTGAATGATTTGTTTTTATTAAATGCAGTAGAATTCAATGTGATTCCTTACAATATGATTTGATGGGATATGAGTTTCTTGTTTGAAGTAAACAATAATTTTACATTACGAATTAACATAATTCACATCAATACTTAATGTGGCATTACTAACCTTACAAGTGTTGTGTCACTTTTGAAACATGCCATTAATTATTATAAAATATTGCATTTTAAGAACTTTACAAAGCCCCTCTAAAAGCCAATCATAACAATTCCAATACATTCCTTTGCACAATCTTACGTTACTACAGAATGACAAGTCTTGCGGAAGTTTAGCGTGTGTGAGAGCAAGTGACAGCTGCAGACATTGAGCAGACAGAGGATTCAGCAGCAAAGCAACATAAAGCCACTTTGTGGTCGGACCATCATCCATTTAATGCTACCTTTAGAGTGAGCCAAGGGATCATGCACAGAAATCAATCAATTAATCAATCAATTAAATGAAAACCAATTTTCCAATTGAAAACTGTTATTCGTTACTCCCCTAAGGATCACATAACAACTGAAAATGACAGTATGATAAAGTGATTCTTAAAATTCAATGATTCTCTGTGTATTAGAGGTAAAAAGTGCAACGCATTTGACTACAAAACACACCTTACGGGGAAATTATGTCAAAATCAATTACAACAAAAACACCAGTCAATTACCAGATGAAGTTTGAGGCCATTCAGAGTTTCGGATCGTTTTTTATTTAATAGAAGATCATTATGTGGTCTTCATTTAATAACCTTCAAATTTGTATCAATAGCTGGCTTCTGTTCATAAATACATTATTGCGTCTATCTAAATGTTGCATTGAATCAATTTCAGCCGCCCCCTATTTGCTAATGAACAGACATTGTTTATGTTACTGCAGGGATGGATTGTTAACCCTCTATTTCATAGTGTTGCCATATGGAAATAGTTACTTTATCTTCATTTCTCTGAAAAGCTGTGATATAAAATCTGTTTTTACAGTTAGGCATGAGAAGGGGGCTGTTATTTTGAAGGACAACACAATTTATGAGGTCACATGACCAGGATATCCCTTTTACACATTTGGAATGTGAGCATCACTGTCACACAACAACTATATATAGTAAATAATTAACTAATAGTAACTGTGTTTGATTGGTTGAAATAATGGTGGACCGACTTCTTGATTCTTCTTGGTGAATAACTAGCTGGTTGTCTGACTGCAAAATGATTCTGAAGTTCACTGATGGAGCACACGCGTATTATTACACATATGTAATCCAGTAACTGGTTTCTGGTTATCTATAAGAAGTGACATTTCTTCACAAATGTACCTCTCAAAATACATGAAACACTTGTAAAATTATCTTACTCAGATAGAGATGCATCCTAATCTTTGGACATCTTTACGTTCAAAACCAAGATAGACAAATAAGAGCGAGGGAGAACTTTCCAGATTTGAGGTTGGTTAAGTAACTGTAACACATCTAGAAGTTGACAAGTGGGTGTATAATCTTGGTGAATCTGAACATGAGAAAAAAGACTTTCTTGCTGTTCTCATATAGCTACTCTGAGTGCAATTATCTCATCTTCATTCTCCCCCCCCACGTCGCCTCTCAGACATTATTAAACAGAGCTTTCACAGGAGCCTTTTCAAAGCATTAAGAGGTTTAAGTAAGTGTCTGTGTGTGCATTGTCTGTGTGTGTGTCTCTTGTGTGTGCTCGTTTTAAAATTCCTTCCTTGTCCTAGTACCTTGCTCTGTCACCCTCTGTCACTTCAGAGTTCACACACGTGCACACGCGCGCACACACTTACAAAAGCTCATATACACTCTGAATGGCAGTTTGGCAGGTGTCACTTCCTTGGCCCTGTGAGCCGTCAATCAAATTCACTTCAGCCTTCCGAATCCCTGACAAGGCTCTCAGTCTCCTACGTGCGCACACACGCACGCATGCACGCACGCATGCACACGCACACACACAGAGTTGCAGTTCTTGGACGATAAGGCACACACTATTTAAACAGCACACACTTAATAAATCAGTTACCAAAATGCTCTATGGTATTACCAGGCAAAAAATCAGTCGGAAAAAAAAATGTATATATATATATATATATATATATATATATATATATATATATATATATGGATGTGGTTAACGATGTGCCTCCCCTACCTTTACATGACGGCAGAGCCATGTCCCACACCGGCTTCCCGTCGTGCCCCATGATACAGGTGATGGTGTCCCCGCCCACTGTCGTGTAGCCATGGTGACAGTTGTAGGAGACCTGAGATCCCAGTTTATAGTCATAACCTGTTCGACTGCTGTTCATGATGTTGCCGGGGTCGAAACAGGCCTCTCTTGGTTTTTCTGTGGATGGGGAAAGTTTGTGTTTCTTTCGTCAAAAGTCAAGACCTAAATAAGTTCTAATATGACAAAACTAAAACAAAGCAGTTTTCATTTTTTTTCATGAATTATTTTTCTTTTGGGAAATTCACTGTATCTCCATTCAGCCCCCAGGCACTGCACTAGATGCCTGAGCAGTGGGTATGCGACAAGTTACTTGATGATTTTCATTTGGGTGCACATAATGGGTTAGGGCAAAAGCACAGTGAAACAGGGATATCATATATATATATATATATATATATATATATATATATATATATAGAGAGAGAGAGAGAGAGAGAGAGAAAGAGAGAGAGAGAGAGAGAGAGAAACCATGAGTCACATGGTAGAAATTAGAAAGTACTAAATATTTCGTTGATTTTCAACATTTTCAGTTTCACACTACCTGTTTCAAAATGAAAGCCTTTTAGCTTTCTGTCAAGAAAAAAAAACAAAAAAAAAACACAAGTCCGTGAGATGCAGCAATACAGAGGTTTACGCATCCAGATTTACAGTCTCTTCTTACAGAAAAAAAAATTATCAGAAAAATTCTGCAAAACATACTGGACCTTTAATGTAGGCTGTTTTTAAATACCAACTTCAATGAGATCTCCGTTTTAAAATAGGGGTAGGTAGGGGTAAATCAGGGCAGAAAGTCTATACAAGGAGATAAATATGATCTTGGTAATACTTGGTGTTGGGCCAGATTGTTTGCTTTTCAGTAATCACCCAATATGAGTGAGATATTAGGCATGACAAAGGGAGAGAGAGGTATAGGGCAAGATGGAAGTGGTACAGGGAGATGATTATGGTTGCATTTTAATTAGAGAGATGGCAGATTAAAGTTAGTGAATTAATGGCAAAAGTATAGAGGTGTGAAGTAGCGTGATGAGACAGACAACAGAGGGAGATAATCTTTTTTTAATTAGAGATAAATGGAGTGAGAGAAATAACGGGGGAAAAAAAAGAGTGCATTAAACTTGACAGAGCAAATCTAGTCTCTAGTCAGTCAAACAACTACTAATCAGTTCCACATTGACTATAGCTGTTAAATCTCCACCAGTCAAGCAGTGTCTGTAAAACCCGGATAAGTCACAATCTGTGGAAGTAAACACCTCATAGACCGACACAGAACAGCAGGCCCTTCTATCTGAAACCAGCCTTCTGATGTGAGGGGGAAATTAATAGATTAGGCAGATTAAAATATCTGTGGCTCCCAAACAAGTCCCCCTATATCTATATTTGTAGCATTACAATTCACAAACACAAAGTTCAGGTACACCGATTGTTTTTTTTTCCTTTTAGTGTACAGGACAAATTGCAAATTCTTATCAAATATCTCAAACTATAAAAAAAAAAAAGATGATCTGGATTATTAATTAAGCTCTGTATTAAATGAAGTCTTCATTGCAAAAAATAAACTTGTACAATAGGTTGGGTAGAATAAATGGGTAGAATTTCTTGAATTTCATCTTGATTACAGAAAACAGAATTGAATTGACCAAAATCAAGGACAAAAAATATCAATGTCTGACTCATTGTACCAAAAAGTATTTCCAAGATTTTGCAGCGTATCGTGCAGTGCTTTATTGAAATAGATTAATACTGCTGATATTTTACAATTACTAGTGCTGTCACGGATACTAACACAACAAATACAATGCAATGTTTCTAGTGCCACTACTATCAGGTGTTCTTTCAGGTTCTTTGGGGGGTGACAGGAAAAAGCCTAATGAATAATCTAATATTACTGTATTTCTAACTACTATAAATGTTCAATATACTTAAAAGGATATTAATGATAAAAATAATTGTAAAAAAAATACTAGTGCTGCTACTCCTATACTAATACACTTGTATTACTACACCAAAATTGAATACTATTGCCAGTAGTAGAACTATATTCTTGCAGATTAGACTGTTTTTAAAATATTAATTATCTAAGAGGAATCACCTTTACTATGACCTTGATGGAACATGTATGAGGACATTACGTTAAGACACAGTTGTTAGATTAATTACCTCTATATTCAATGGCGAATCCAGACATGCCCAGCGAGGCGTCAGATCTGAACGCCAGGAAGAGGCTGTTACCGCTGCTCTCTATCCGCTCCGGGGCCTGGTTGCCTTGGAGACTCGATAGTAACGGCCCATTAGAGTCTTCACCTTCGTAGATGTGCAGGAAGTCGTAACTTGGTTCCATGTTGAAGCTGGGTTGCGGAAACAAAACACAGCAGAGAAAACTTGAGGTTAAATAATCCCAAAACATTGATTGTGTCGTTTTGTTTGCACGCGAACACGTGATTTATTGTTGTAATCCTCTGAACAAATGACCCAGTGACGTATTCAAATGCTTCGATTCATGACTGCCAATGAGTCTGTGCTGCCTTTCTTTTAATCATCCACTAAGCTTCTTACTTTCGTTTTTAAGGTGTTAGACATGTGTTTGCTGCATTAAAAAATTAAGCTTGGAATGTTGTTTTTTGTAGTTTTCTTCTTAAATTTAAGAAGATATAGAATCAAAAACACTCTAGTTTTAATATTTCATAAATATAAGATGCTACGAATCTTATAGAGCAAAAAAATTAAAAATTAAACAGCAGACACACGCGCGCACACACACACATACATACATATATATATATATATATATATATATATATATATATATATATATATATAATGTAATGTAACTACATGCAACGTGTCACAGACAGTTGAAGTGCTCTATTTTTTCAGATGTGTGCTGTATCTCACTCTTTCTCCCTCATAAGACTTTATGACGCAATTAATTAAACATCATATTGACATCCGTTATTGACGAAAAACTCAATGTAGAAAGACAGTGCTGGCGGCAACCGTGCAGAGACGCAGCATGTGCAAACGCAGCAGGCGATGCACACTCACCACGGAGAAAGGATACGCACATCCTGTGTAAGCCGACAGTAACCCCTAACGCATGTTTCTTTGTAAAAGTTGTGCCGTTTTTTTTTTTTTCCTTTTACTTTGACAGCTTCTCCTCAATTGTCTTGAAATACATGAAGATGTCTGGCCCTCATGAGGGTAAAAGTAGTGTTTTGTAGAACAATTCCCATGCTGTATCTCAAATCCCATAAATCTGTACTGCCTACTACATACTACTATGATATATACTGCATAAAGTATAAATGAATGATTCAATATGCTATTATCAGCTCAATGTTCACACTGGAGTAGTGTAAGAAGAAGGAGAAGAAGGATTAAATCAGGTTAGATCAAGGTGTTCAACAATACATAAAAAAAGAAAAGCTAAAATACAACAACTGAACAGTAACAAAAGGAGGAGGATAAAAAAAAACATCACACACCTAAAGTAAGTACATTGTTAGCTTCATAGCATAATTGCCTAAGTCATATTTTGGCTGAACTGAGATATATGTCTGACTCTACTCCTAACACTGCAGATTCACTATGGATTATTGTCTATGACATCAACCTTTAGAATGCTTGTTATATTCCAAAATACTATCTGTTATCTGACTTAGGCATTTTAAAAAAAGAAAATCCCTAACCCTTAAAATATGACTTAGGCAATTATGCTATGAGGCTAACGACATGTAAACATGTTAGCTAGAAAGTGAACTTGCAAAATCGGACTAACACACCCAGATAATGTGATTGGAGCTGGATTAGTTGGTAAGTAGAGCCTACAAGAAGTACACTATGCAAATATTAGCAAGGGTTGCTCTGGGTTGCTGTCAAAAAAAAAGGTCAATCAGTGATGGCACAATATTATCAAGCTAAAGAGTGCATATTGCCACCTATTGCATCCAAGTCAACATCACTTCATCGATTAATTGATTTCCCTTATGTGGATGTTTGCTGTGACAAGGATAGTAGTTGAAGAACTAATCAAGATCAACTTAACTGTGAATTTACTGTACTGAGTGCAAATTCTAAACTTGGATAATATGCAAAGCCCAACAATATGAAATGCCCGAAATTATCTGTCATTTTGAAACAATTGCTTAACTTAAAGAAAGTGCCAATAATGCTCAAGTTAAGGCCCTGTGTGTATATCTGGTGCAGGATGGGCTTAACTGCTTGTAAGCCCCCTTTTGCAATGACAAAGCTTTAAACTGATCCATGCTAATACCTTTTCCATTAGTGATACATTCTTGGTTTTATATGCTAAAGCTAAACGTGTTACTGAGTAGAAATGGGACAGCACCATAACCACTCATGACTGAAGGAGAGTTCTACTCAAGGGTCTGTTGAACATTGAGACTTGGATGAAAGGGCTAATCTCAGACGTTATATATATGCTTTTCCTCTTACTGTGAGTGGTATAGTAGTATAGTATAAAGGGTTAGTTAGATGTGGACACTTGATTACATGATAACACGAACTGAGTTCTGACTTCATTTGACAAATAGAAATTGTGCTGTGATTTGATCCAGGGATTGATCAAAAGGCTTGAATCATTAGAGTCAAAAGAATTCTATCCAGCAGAGCTTATCAAGTACAATTATGGTCATAGCTCATGATTTGACGCTTAACGTTCACAAAACAACCAATATCAATATAGCTTAATTAAAAGTAAAATAAGAAACGGTCTCACTGTTACGACAGAAGGAAATTATCTCTCCAGCTGAAAAATATGAAACAAAAATTGGGTCATTTTCTGTTCCTTTGGCAATCAAATGGAGAAAGTCTGCTTTGCTTTTATCTCCTTTGCTACATGGTGATACTCCAATCTTCACTTTTGCTTTAGTCATAAGCCCCAAACCACTGTGGCTTGTAAAATATTCACCACTGAGGCACAATCAGGACTTGAAATGCAAATAAACACTGCCCTATTACCAAAAAACTGCCAGAGATACTTTCCTCTATTAATCCACAAAGTGGAAATGGTGTCCAAGTGTCTTTCTCCTTCACATGTAAAATTGATCAATATTTTCTTTTACTATCAAAAAGTTACTGTACAGTTTTTTGTTTTTAAATGTATAGGACGTTAACACTGATAAACAAACTGAAACTAAAACAATCTGATTGAGAGATTTAGGCTATTAACCAAACAAGCAACTAAAGGCTATGAAAGTCACACAGGGAAAATGTTTTTTGGGGAAATGGGGCGAAACATCCAAAATGCTGAACTGTCCCTTTAAACAACTGTAATTAGTTATGTTATGAGTAGATTTTCCCTTAGGTCTTAGACTAGTTTAATGTTCGTTGGAGTTTATGTTACCCAATGATAGTCTTAACTGTCCATTAATTAAGATCAGACTAAACTGGTCTGGGTCGACTCTTGGCTACAACAAGCAAAGCAACATCTAGACTGAAAAATAAACTATGAAACAAAACTAATGTGAGGTATTTAAAAATGATGGTTGATCCACCACTAGAGTTTCTGACCAAAATGTGGTCCTTGTTGACATTCCACCATGTCACGACAGCTATAGAAATATTATTTTTGTATCACACAACAGAAGAGATCTGTATATATTTGGCTTAGCAATTGATTTAAATAATAAATGGCAATTAATCAATGGATTGTCCATAGTTAATCGCAATTAATTGCAAAGTAATAACATACATGTTTGACACCCTAGTTCTAAGCTATGAAATCATCATTGAAAGGATCATCAAACCATATGCATACTGTAGAAAGCCACATTTTAAATTTACCTTTTGAAGATGAGGGCAATGACAAAGTCTGGGTTGACTCGGATTCTCCAATCGCACTCTTTCCCCGGGGGGTACGGCTGGGGGTAGTTAGGAGACAGAATTACTCCAGAGGGGCCGCTGACGTTACCCCCGCAGGTCGCTGGAGGGGAAAAAAAACAAGCGAAACGGGAAGAGACACAGAGTAAGAAAGATGATTACACAGCACAGGGCTTCGGGTAATTTAGAAGGAGAATCACCCCTTATTGACCACTCTTATAACCCCCACAGATCAGTGGAATGGAACAGAGTTAGTTCCAGGGGTACAGTAGGGGTCTGTTAGGAGAGAGTAATTACCCCTGCTGGACTCACGGGTAGCCAGAGTAGGTGAAAGAGTAAAATTGAGGAAGGGAGACTGTGATATTTAGTTACAGAGCATAGGGCTGAGGGGTAGTTAACGGAGAAAATCACCCATAGTGGTCCTGTTATCCCTCACCGGGCCAGAGAGCAGGAAAGAGATAAAAGTGAGAGAGATGGATCGGCATTTTCAAGCAGCAATTTGATGTGATGTGAAAGAAGAATCTGAAACATGGGAGAGGCGTCTTGGGGGTGGCGGGTGGGTGTGAACAGATTAACAGCAGTGAAACAGACATAAACAAAAGCATAAAGACATAAATGGTTATGGCTTATTCGCACATAGGCATGACAGACACCGCCGTGTTCAGTGTTGCTTTAATCTTCAGAGGTTTTAGACACCAGGGGGTGAAGAGTGCAGGAGAGGGGAAGCACATGGCAGCTAAGCTAAGAGAAAACAGGGAGATTTAAGCTCTACTTTTTTTTTTTAATCTACAGACACACAAAAGCTGAGGTCATGAGGGTGAAGAGTCAGGGGCAATGTCAGGAGCGAAGTGTCGGGTGTTTTCGCAGCCATGGTTACGAGGCGAATTACTGGTGTCTGTGACTATGCTGGAGGACTTCCTCCATATCCCAGACTAATAAAGAGAAGGTGAGCTGCAACCCAACTAGCCCACAGCAACAGGGTTTGATGCTTGATCCCAATCAGATTTCCTTCAGCGTCTGCTCAACTTCTCCTCGACTTTAGAGAGTGTACATTTAGTTGGTTGCAACACGTCAAATCAGTCTTGATAATATGGCAAGAACTTGTCCTATTTATGATATTTAAGGTAGTGTGAGGCGTTAAAATACTAATGAAATAATATTATTACAAGTTTTGTATATTTATTTTTATAGTTCAACAGGCTATATTGCCAAAAGTATTACTGTCTAAAAATACTTTGAGCTACCATGGTTTCTTTTTCTTTGTTCTCCACCCCTAGCCTGCAGTATGAAGGACCATCTGACGCACTGGCGGCATCATTCAGGATGAGAGATCACTTCACCAGAAGCTTCAGTGGATTCGGCCCCAGAGAAGTATGTGTCAGATGAGGTAGAAAAACATAGGGTCACTCGAGGGACCCGAACTGTCATGTTTGTTGTTTACTTCCCACACTTGAGACTTAAGCTTGGAGTGCGTCATTTCATCTCCAGAGGTTTCATGTTGAGTCTTCCATTCCAGGATTTATTCATTAAAAGGAAGCAAGCGAATGTGGTGGTGTTAGATGACAGGAACTCCAAATCTTTATTGAGTGGCGTTTTTATACATGCTCCACCATAGCAATAATATACAGTATAGTCTAAGGATTTGTAAATATCATAGAGAAGCTATTGAATTGAATTATTTATCATTGTCCTTTCCTTTCCCCCCGATCATTGTATGATCAGTGTGTACACGGAAGGACCACAATGGAAATGTGCCTTTTGGCTTTTGTGTTTTTATCCTTTTGACTTTTCCTGTGTATATATACATATGTATATACATATACTATTGTGATGGCACTTACTATTTTAAATATATAGCCAAAAATTCTATCAAACAATTATTAAAAGTCTAACTCTTACTTATATTTTAGTCTATTTTCCTTTTATTTAAGTCCATAATATGTTTTTTTTTCCCATTTGAAATGCAGATCAAATTGTCATCATGGGGCAGAACAAAACAAAACAAAAAAAAAACAATTTCAGTGCTTGTGTGTAAATATTTTAGGTCTCTGGCGTTTGTGCAAACACATAAACTGTGAGACCACCCACTCATTCTGTTGTGGTCTGGCCTCCTCTGTAGTGTTGCTGAAACCTGGCAGTTAACCACTCCAGGATCCATACACACGCCCCCTTCTATGGAAATTCAAATAATAAATTGGGAAAATGAGCAAAATAGGGCCCCTACCTATACACGTTGGAGGGTCAGGTTGCCAGTAGAATCTGTTATCCATCCGTACACATGTGATAGTGTCCTGGCCTTGGAGCTGGTAGCCAGGATCACACTGGAATGTCATACTGTCACCAGGCTCCTTACTGTCCCCGTATCGAGAACCATTGACAGGGATTCCTGGGTCATTACAGGTTGTTGCTGTAGTAGCTGGAGGGTGAAAAAAAACATAGAGAGACAGGCACTGATTTGAGAATGTCAATTATATTGATCAAAGTTGTGCAGTCTGCAAACTGTCTGAGGAGAATATAATCTGACTAAATTTAAAGATTGTATTTGTCAAATTGCTAATAACATGACTTAAAATGAAAAGCATATTGTTAAGTACACATGTACAGACAGGTTCTGAGAGGCTGTTTGTAAGCTGTATTATTCCTAAGACAGTGTATAATAAATTTCAATCTAAGGTAAGGATATAGTAACCTTTGTTTCCATGGAGATCACCCGGCGTTTCTTACCGCTACAGCTATCATCACTTGCTTTATGCTATTTGCCACTAGCACTAGCCTTTGCTTTATCAGACATGATAAATAAGGTTAATAAACTTGTACGTAAGAGGTAAAGTATCCAAGGGGTACGAAGCAAGACGTGTTGGGATGCTCACAGAGACACATGCAAGAACGAACTGGGTGAGATGAGGTATGAGGTAGAGGAGTATTTGGAGCGGTGCTGCTCTGTGTGAGTTGTGGAAGAAATAGGAACTAGTCGGATGTGTCACTCGGTACGGCATTTTACAAATATTTATGGACATCAGTCAGCGGTTGTTAGAATCTGTGAATTTACATTGGGTGGATGTTCCTATCTTTGGGAACTGCTGTATATTGAAAACTTTCTTTTGCTAATGTGAATGGTTTCAAGAAGCTGAGTGACATACAGTGTTTGGGTTTGAGGTACAGAGCAGAAAGCAATTTATTTAAAATTCATATTTGTTATCTAAGCCAGTGACTCCCAATCCAGGGGTTGTTACTATTACTGTTACTCTATGGGGTCATGAGACAATTAACAAGATGGGAGAGCAGAAAAATAATAATAATTACTTATTTCAATTCCACTAACCTTTTTCTTCCTGTGACCACTTTAGAGGCACATCGGGCCTCTAAAAATTACTCAAGCAATTATTATTATTATTTTTTTTACATTTTAGTCTATTTGCTCATAACCCATACACATAGTGCATGCAACAATTGATGGTGGCTCGCCATAAGAGGTGCCTTCATTTTAGGGGGTCACAAGCAGAAAACAACTGATCTACATCATCTGCCAAGTGATAGGCGAGCCAGCATTTGCTACTTCTTGAACTCTCATTACAGTAGACTCAGCAAATTAGTCACAGAGCTCCCTCCATATTCTGTGAAAATCATAGATCAGATCTTGCCCAATATAATAGAATATGTGTGCATGGAAGCCAGTATTGTGAATTTCAATAAACACTTAAATGATCTTATGTTGCATAAATATTCCAAAAGCTGGTGTTATAACATCATATTTAAAATACAGAGAGAAAAGAGAGAGAGGAAAATCTATAAAATATTTAAATTTGTAGTTGTGTCACCCCTAAAAATACCTCACTCAATAAATCTGCAAACTTTGCTCTAAATAAATGAGTGTAGTGGTAAATAATACCTTTGCTTTGGTAAAACAGAACAGGGGTAAATATAAGGCGCCATTACCATAGAAATGGAATAAGACTGCTTTGATTAGCATGTTAGTGAGTGCAAATATTTATTGTTTTTAAATATGTGGTGAATGGAGAAAACTAAATGTGTGAGTGGGAAAGAAATATATAGAGAAAAAGGGATGCATGTGTGTAAATATTTATGAGTGGGAATATACATTTATTAATGTTCGAAAAATTGTCCATGCTGGAGCACATGTGTGGACATGTTTGTGAAAGATGGTTGGTAATTAAATGGCTATGTGTACAGATGAACACAAGATAGCATGTGTGTGTATGTGTATGTCTGTGTGTGTGTGTAAAAATTAGCTGTAAGGGTAGGGCTGTCTCCTGCTTCCTGTTTTCTTACTCAGTGGATCACAGTGACTTTGGCCAATTCGGCCCTCTTCTTAATAGGGCGGCATAGAGACATTTTTGGGTCCAGTGGCTAAAATAGCATTATCCATTGCTGCTCCCCAAGGTTTCAAGCAGCGTTAAAATGTTGGCTCACCCTTTCATTTTACAAAATTGTGAAGAAACAGCAGCAACAGCTTGTGTTTATCGGCATCCCTTAGAGAGAATATGATGAAATCTAAAAATCTTCTTGCAAAATGAATGTTTACTGGATACACAGTTGGTAATTTAACAAGTTAAAGCCCTTATAATGAATATAACAAATGACTTTGTTCATTGGCCTATAATTAAAATTTTATTTTACCATATACAGCATCAGACAAACAATAAAATCTTATCAAGTGAAAATATACATTTCTTGGTACAATTAGTCCAATATTGAGTAGAATTACGTTATTCCATTGGCAGATAATTTAGCTTCAATTTAATCTGGTTTTAAGAAAATGTTGGTCTTGATTTCCTAAAACTCAACTAAATTGACCCAAATCAGGAAAATAACTTGAAATAAGCAAAGGTATCTGCTAATGGAATAAAAATCGACTCAATATTTGACTAATTGGACCAATTGTAAGACATTTTAACATGCTAAGATTGAATTTTTTGCAGTTTCTCATTCAAGTAAGTGGGAAAGCCGGTTCAAATGTCTGAGACTATAATTAATCCATTAAATTCTGCCACTGGCTCGCAGGAAGGATTGTATGATGCTGTTAAATAACAAACTAGATCCTGGCTTCCTAAACTGTGGGTTACATCTTAGCCAAGGGTCTCTGGTGGTGGTTGAAACCTTCCAGTACTTAGTAAGCCGGGGTCCCATGGTGAAATATTAAATCCCTCATTGATTCTTGGGCTGAAGATTTTTCAGGAATCCTCTTTGCAGCTCTAATTCCAGATTAATGCCCTTATAGCCAATTTAATGAAGTTAACATATTAACTGAGAAACTATATGGGTGATGAGTGCAGAATTTGTTAATGAGCTAATTTAATTGCTAATTCAGTAATTGGGCCTTATTAATGGATCTGGGGAATCTTCTGGGGCAGACCACCCAAATCAATGAGTTTGCAGATAGTGCATGTTTTCAGCACGTCAGTCATTCAGTGTTTTCTTGTGTGAATCCTCTATTTTAACATCTTTTGATTCATAGACATGACTACCTACTCGAGAACTGTATAGAAAACCCTTGCTTGCTGATGAAGTAATCGGAATCAAACTGCAGCGTGAGTATGTTGAAAGTCGAGTGGATATCTTCAGGCAAGGCTGGGCCTGACCACTCTTTCAGCAGGATCCCGCCTTCCGAGGACCCAGATGGACCATCCCACACTCTCAGGATATCGTGGCCGACCTCGGTGTCGAAGACGATGAAGTGGAGGCTGAGAAAAGCAAAGAGAAAAACCACGGGGTCACAGAGATCCAATACAAACGTCAATGACAGTTCTTTATTTGACAGTTTTACCATAAGCTCATGTCCAATAACACATCAATGAAGCAGAGCTGAGAATAAATAGCTCATGCTGGCACACGCACATGCGCATACCCAACCAAATGTCAGACACAATGTGTTGGGAAACATGATGATGACATAATGACTAATGTGGTGTACTCTCTGACACAGCAGTGGCTTTGACAGGGAACATTTATCTATAATTAGTGAATATATTATTACCTGACTTGTGAGCGCTCCATAGTACATGTAGAGTGAAGGTTGTTAGCATATGGAAATCACCCTATATCATGCCACCAGTGCTATTACTGCTCCTATTAGCTGGTCTGTTTGGTAGCCAGTGAGATAATTGCATCTCAGCTTGAGCTAAGCAAACAATTCTGCTAGTACGTGTTAGAAAGGCTGGGTGATATGAAAAAAAAAGCCTATCGATAAAAATGTGTTCATATTGATCGATATCAATAGTTTTTTTATGTTTAATGACCTACTTTTTATGAATAAATGTAGGGTTGGGTGATATAGCTAGAGCATATATTGAGATAAAATATTTCTTATCACTGGATACTGATGATTATTGATAATTTTTAGTAATGACAAGGAGAAAAAAGGCTGAATGTAACCACTTTATATTAAAATTGATTTGACATATAAACTGGCTGACTTGACTGGCTGTTTGATTCAATGATTGCTCAATTATGAAGGGATATATGGGGGGCTTATGAGGCAAGAAGGGAGCCTTTTTTTTTTTTTTTTTTTTTTTTTACATATACCCTATGTTTTTTACTTTCATAGTAAACTATTTTCTTATTGTATTGATGATTTGGATGATAATTTGTTACTGATATTTTGGATTTACTGTATATTGATGTATATTGATATTGATTTATTGCTTAGGCCGACTTGTTAGTAGAACAGCTGTTCAACACTAACAACACTAGTCCATGAAACACTGCATCAAACAGACTGGAGCCTTTCAGTTTGTCTACATGTTGATTCTGACTGTTGAAAATTAACCACTGAACAACATAGTTTATTTAATTCAGAATGAGCAGATTTACTTCTCAACATCAGAGCATTTAGCTGCAGCCACTGGACACCTCTCAACCAACCTACTGTATGTCACTGTGTTGGCACTCATTGGCTTGTTCTGGTTCGTTCCAGCTCTGATTGGCTACACGGTCTGTATGTCTGTCTACTTAAATTACCTGTTGCTGTCAGGATGGAAATATTCACTCGCCGTCGAATAAAAAGGGTTTCACGGACAGAAGCAGATTACAAATGAGAAAAATATCTTCTGATAAAGCCAGTGTAAATGTTATACTTATTGGATCTGGAAATATTTTCTTTATTCATCTTACATTTCAAGGTTTGTTTCCTTTGATGCCAAACCAAAATTCAATCCGATAAGGGCAGTCAATTATCTTCATTTTCTATACCTGATAGTCTTGCCAGTGTCCGCCTCTATAGTCCATGTACAGTGAAGATTGTTGTCATATGGAGCAGGGTATCCTGGAGACAGAATCCGTCCAGACACTGCTCCAGTTAGATGACCTCCACATTCCGCTATGAGAACACAAGACAAAATGGATTGAAAAGGATTATCAAACTTCATTGAAAAAATGGATGTATTGTGTATCTATTTTTTTACCCACAGTATGGATTTACAGCTATTGCTATTTATTGCTTCCACTTGTAATATGGAGCATGAATATACCTTACATACCCACTTAGGTAATCTTAGGAACATCAGTATAAAGCCATATACTGTAGGATTACTGCCTTGTTTCTGTGAATTACAAACTCTCAGGATACTGCCGCTGACTCTCAGCCCTCTCAGCCCTCTCAGCCATAAAGTCTGCTCTTCTCAAAGCATTTGAAATGTTATGAAGAATATGAGTCATCGCGTTAGCCTTTTATACGGTGGCCAAATAAATCCTGCAAAGTTACACAAATTCACCAACACAGTAATGGCGAGCCTTGCAATAAAATAGGAACGCCACTTTTAATAACACTGAAACTTGATAACCCTATTTAGCACATTGATTTGTAAAAGATGCCACAATTCGGTCGCAGTTCCTGCCCTTTTATGATATGTGATCCATTCTCATGACAGTGAGCATCCAGGTTCTTGGAGTCATATTCTACTCCCAATTTTTCTCAGCCCTATTATATTTCTGTTAATAACAATCCACTCCTCTACCTTGCTGTAAATTACTCTGAGGTATGAAGGTTGAGTTAAACGAGGAACGGTTAAGAAAGGCTAGAATCATTAAATCAACCTTGAATTATTCAAACTCTTGCTATGCAGTTTCAAGGTTGCTGACTGACTATGATGACTGTTTTCCCTTAAGGATCTCCCTATAGTGTTGGGAATTCATGAAAAAAGAAAGCTGTTTAATACACAAGAGATAACTGGCTTTTGTGTTATTTTTATATTGCTTTCAGTAGTGAGGAACAGGAGGAGATAGCAGCGAGTGGAGGAAAAAAGGCTGGAAGCGGATTTGAACTCATCATGATTGTACATGGGACACATGGTAACCACTGAGCCAGCAGATCACTGCTGATAAGAGGAACCGTTTGGTATAGAGAAGGCTTTATATCTGTCTGCATTGTGTGCTTGTGCCAGTTAAGAGCAAACCATTAACACAGCTCCGCAATCTACAATACAATGACTACCTACTGCTCTTGTATTACCCCAGGCGAGGTAGAACCGCACAATCACAAACGCAGGAAAATACTTGAGACCACACACACAAGCACACATGCATAGGGATGCACGCACACACGCAAAATAAACAGCTGTTTCAGCCTCTGCTGATAGAGAACATCTGAGGAGAGCAACTATTCTGCTGTGTTTTATCATGAAAACTGGATAGGTGAAAGGTTAAAAAAGCACAGATGTACAAAGAGAGAAAACAGTGATTTTCTGAGACAAGAAAAGAAAGACAGGCACACTCATACAGAGAGAAAGACAGACAAGTGTCCTGTACTAATGGAGAAAGAGAGAAAACGGAAAAAAGTCCCATGGAGGTAGACCACCACTCTCAATGTAGGAGAGAGAAAGAGAAAGATGGCATAGAAACAGCTGCAGGCAACATCATCTCCTCATCTCCATGCTAGTACATGCAGATATGGGAGCCAGACAGACGGGAAAGGAGACAGGCAGAAAGACAAACGCCCCAACAGACAGACAAAAGAGAAAAAGACAAAGGTAGCTGTAGAGGTAGTTTGCCCAGGGCTCTGCCAGCAAGTATTCTCATGGTTGCTGGCTTACCTGAAATAAGGTAGAACATGTACAAATTAATGAGTGACTGCAGAGCTGTATGGGCGCACACACACACACACACACACACACACACACACACACACACACACACACACACACACACACACACACACACACACACACACACACACACACACACAGATTCATATACATGAGCTCAAATAGACATATTCATTCTCATTCACACCCACATAAATACATTCAGCCCACACACCCATGCACACACGTTCTTTTTAGTTGCCATTAGCAACCACATCAGGCCATGTCCCACCTCAGAGAGCTCAGGTATGCTGGCAGGTTAGAGAGACACAAGGCTCAGAATTCCAAATCAACAAGTGCCAAGTGCTCACATCTACCCAACAAGGTGGAAATACTTATAGGGAAAGCACTTTAATTGTGTGTATATATATATATATATATATATATATATATATATATATATATATATATATATATATATATATATATATATATATATATATATGCAAAATGCAAAGGCACAAAATATTGATGGAGAAGCAGGAATTACAAATTGCGAATTTGCTTCAGGGATTTTTTAAGCTAGCTTGGAACAATTTAAACAAGCGAACATCATATTCACGCTTCGCCGGCGGTTGCTCATTGACAATAAGCTGTTCGACTGGCCAGCTGAACATGCTGTTGCTAAAACACAAAACAACTTTCACAGGTCCATAAGGACAAACACCCCCCCCCCCCCCCCACCATGTGAATGTGCCTGAATGGTTTGGCACACTCCTCTCCAGGCTAATTAAGAGCTGTCAAGTGCCAACTAAAAGCTAAATCTGCCCTCTGGCAGCTTATCTACCTCGCTACCTTGGAAATATTCAAATACATTCAAGATACGCCAAATGAGAAAGCTTTTATTTTTGTCATTTACACAGAAAACAAGACTTATAAACATAACTATGGTTCTATGAATTCTGGATGAGTGCCAGAGGCAGTGTGTAATACCTTGATATCATCACGCACATGCACAGGAGGTTCAGCTTATACTGTCAAAGTCACGAGTGTGACCAGGGTGATTAAGGATATGCCAAGAAGTCATCACCTACAGAGGCATCCCAAAATCATAGAATTTGAGTTTTTTGTTGTCTTTTTTACATAACTATGATTATGTCCATACTGTACATAGACTGTAGGACACAAGGGTTGCATCCTCTCCACCAATGTTCGCGGGGCTGAGAATTGAACCAGTCGATTGATGTGAAAAACTGGAAAAGAGGGCTTAAGGGTTGAGCAACAAGCAACAGGTCATGCGAGATCCATTTAAACTCCAGTTTTACACACTCCCTGGCAACAGAGAGGGCATGAAGTTCACCAAATTGCTTCACAAATGTAGTAGAGAGGAGAAAACGCAGTCTGCACTAGTAGGCAAGGAGATAAAAAGGAGACAGCTGGAAATCATGACCTTTATTGCTAAAATGCTGCTCCCAATTACTCTGGTTGCCTGTTGTGACATTGCATCTTTAACCAGTGGTTTACATGATTTAAGCTCTCTGTTGCAGGTTGAAGCTGCTGATCTCTCTGACAATTATTAAATATGTCAAAGTAATATGTAACATGTCAAAGTCATCCTACTTGTTGTGGACTAACTTGGATATGAAACATTTTATTTCCCCGAGCGGAAATATTCTTACTGCTTTGAATTTAGAATTATCATACAAGCACACAGAGCACGATAAAATACTTGTGAAAGTAAGATAGAATGCATCCATGAATTCTGAGTTCTAATTTCATTTCATTTACTGATGTACACTCTTGCTGGCATACTAACCGATACAGGAAGGAAGTGGTTTGTCCCAGACACGTCTGTCCCCGCTTAGACAGGTCAGTGTGCTGCTGCCATGGAGACTGTATCCAGGGTTGCAGGAATAAAGGACATAGGTGTTGGCATAGTGACCATCGTCCTGGATCTTATAGCCATAACTAGGGACACCTGGTTCTTCGCAGCGTACCAGATCGAAACCTACAAAGGGACAAACATTGAGAGAAAAGACATACACAGGTACACACACACATACGGATGAGGTCATGCTGTCTGCGCGGTTAAGACAACATTTTATAAATGAACATGCTGTTTTAGGGACAAGAGTGCATAAGTATAGAGTACACGTCATCCTATTTTTCTCTCTAAGTCTGAACACTCACTGCGAATTCTACTCATATGCTTGCTGCAGAATCATTTCATTAGAGAACAAGAGAACAGCAAACTTCACCAAACCTCTTGACTATGGAGTGATGTGACTAAAAGAGCACCTGTTGGGCTGTTATCTGTATAGAATCAGGGTCCACAATTGCACTCGTTGTTCAATCACAATGTCCTCTTCCATGAAGCCTTGTAAAAACAGCTTTTACATAGCTATCAACTGAGTTAAGTGAGCTGACTGCTGTCTAACCACCCATCCGCCATCTAGTTCAGTCAAACAGATGCGTCTCACTCCTGTCAATTTTTCATTAAGTCATGAGCAGATTTTTGGCTCTATTTAAGTTGAAGAAAAGTCAACTCCAGATGCACAAAAAAGATTTCAACATCCAAATCTGCCCCTACCCAGGTGTGCTGAATGATCAGGCATAAACCAGTATAAGTAACATCCCTAAAGATATCAAGATAAAGGACAGGTTGGAGAGATACAACCAGGAAGTCAGTAAACCTGATTTTCCAGAGCACCAGTACCAGTGTACAGGAGAAAAAAAACAGCAATACCAAAACATTTGCAATACTGTAAATGCCATGTCAGCAGAGGGATGCACAGAAATGGAAATTAAAGGGAGGGGGGAATTAAGCGAAAATTTGTTTGCATATTGCTTCCTGCATGTTCCATTGTGGACTATTAGAGCTGTTTTACTCGGTCTCTGACCCTGCTGAAGTGTCTACCACTACCGTTCTCAATCAGCCACTTCCTCCCCCCTTTCTCTGGTTTAAACTTTCTATCAATCTCTCTTCTCTACCCATCAGCTGATCCACTGTTGCAGAACTTTGCAGAAGGTGTCACCTTCTCCACTTTAATGACTTACAGATTAACGGCTGTCTAATGGTTTCGCTGACATACTGTGCATCCATCTAGTATCCATATACCGTCTACCTCCCTCCGTTTGTCCCTTCGTCCAGCCGTTCTTTCACTCCAGATGTGTCACATTCTCACCTTCTTTTAATGACTTGCAGATAAATGTTCTTCTAATAGCCTCATTGACTTACACAGCAGCTGGTCTTGCCTTCTTAACGGATTCGCTTTAAAGCCATTAAGATGCGTGTGTGCGAGTGAGAAAAAGACCACGCACATGGGTGTTTCAAGCATTCCTATATATTCATTTACTTTTGTGAATGTTAGTGAAACTGTTGCAGTCTGTGCTTCACTCTCAACAGAAATTTTTTTCGGAAACTATTCGGAAACGTGAATGACATATCTCAGCAAAAGAGACTAGAGATTTGTAGTGCTTGACATGCACTTTGTATTGACTGTAGCACAGTGGAGACGCAGGATATATTATCTACAAAGGCAATGTTACACAATTTAAAAACATCTTCTTTCAAGGGCCTTTCATGATGAGCCTCTCAAAATGTAGGACATGAGTGTGTGTCTTTGTGTGTGTGTTTCCTTTTTAATGGATCTTTTGAACCTTGAAAACTCTTGATATTGTCTTAAATGATTTTCTTAACTCACTTGTGTATGTGAGGCGAAATCCCTGGCTGGTTCCAGACGCGTTGCTGTTGAACTCCAGCCACAAGTGATTGGACGTACTATTGATGACACGACCCATCATGCTATCATGTGTGAAGTTGCCAAGGAGACGGGATGAACTGTTCTCTCCATCATTCACCTGTCAATCAAAACACAGGAGCACAACCACAGAACATGAATAAAAACATGAGGAAAAAGGGGATTTGTGTGTGTGGTTTTTAGAGGTTTATGTGGGTGTGTGTCTACCAATTAAAGTGATGAGAATACCAGAGAGCGTGGGTGCGCAGTGCACTGCTGACCTGGTCTGAAAAAAAGGACTGTGCAAAAGGTCTTAAAAAAGCAAAAACCACACTCGTTTGCTCATGTCGGCACTGAAATGCCGAATAGACACAAGCAAAGGCACTGAGCCAGCATGGACCTCGTAAAGCACTGCAAAGATAGAACACCAGAGATCACATGAAAGCCACAGAGGGCAACACTGGGTTCAGAGATAGCCAGTAGAAAGGATGAACCCTATCGCTTGTATGTTTCAAACATCAAGATTTTGCTGCTTCAATTACAGAAAGTGAAGAAAGAGGGGAGTCATGGTGGGCAAATGAATTGGTTACCTTGAAATATTGTCTGCCGTGATTAAAATCCGTGAGGTAAGAATGTTTTTACTTTGATTTTTCTGGTTTAATCCTTGTCTATCACCTGTGGGAATCACTTTAATTTGTGCATTGGCAGGGGGGATAATGCAGCCCTCTGAAAATTAGAGAAATTCCTGCAGAGGAAACCATTGACAAGCAACACACATTAGTAAAAGATAAAAGTCTCACTATGCATGTTTTCTAGTGTTATTTATAGAGGAAGTGGACATCCTTTCTACTTTCTACCTCTAGTTTTTTTCTATTTAGTTATTTGTTTGTGTCGCAGTCCCAAAAAACACTGAAATACATGTGTTGAAGTCTGTTCAACAGTCGGCGTTTTTCCTCTTATCTTAACCTGCACCCAACATCAGCTTAACCCCAACCAGTTATCCCTGCAATCCCTAACCATAACCATAACCTCAGCAGCAAGACTCACCCCCGTAAATGTCTAGATATATATCTATAGAACACTAGTGGACTTTATGGAACCGCAACACCACATTACTTTCAATTTTCCTCAGCTATGTAAAGAGATAGAACGATCAACACCACTTTGTAAATAAGAGAAAGAATAAATATGGTCATGTAAACGGTCAATTGACGTGCACTATGTGGTACTAACATAATTTGAGTAACTATTCCTTCACAAACAAGTTGGCAATTGGCTGGCATGGTGTCAGTCAATTTGGTTACCCAACTGGGCCTTCCAGGCTGACAAAGCATCAGCTGTCATTGAAAAAAAAGACTTTTCTCCCTGAAAAATCTGCTGAACTGTCCTCAGATTTGAGTGCATGAGTGGTTGCAGTTGCAGTTGAGGTGAGCCTGGTTTAATGACGCTATGTCAGCCTATTATATAGGAGGAGGGCCTCATCCCCTTGCTAATGCCAGCCAATTGAGGCTGGTGTTGTGTAATTTAACCTTCTGACAAGGTCATGCAGGAGGCCTTCCCCACAGCAAGACACTCACTCATGTTAATCAGAGAGCCAGGGTTACGTCTATAACCTTAAGTTTTGGCATTGGGGTGGAGGTGAAGTGGGGAGGGGTAATGTTTGAAGAAAACATAAGGAGTTTTTCATGCTGTAAATCAAGACCTGATTTTCCCGGGAGATCCTGCCGGCAGACAGAAAGTAAAGCTTATAGGGAACCAATCTAAATGCCAATGGTGTCATTATTCTATAGCATTGTAGTGAAAGTGAATATGGAATTAGAGTAAAAAAGAGGCCAGAGTATAAGAGCAGAATATAGTGTTTCTGACTCTCACCCTTCTCTCCCTTTTGAAATGTGAGAATTATGAAGCCAAAGATTGGCAATGGCATTTTAGCCCTCCCACTGTACTCCATCTCTATTTCTGGTTTCCTTACAGTTTTGCTCAATCGTTGTTTGCGTTCTTGTCGCCGGCATGTTACTCCACTCTTACACAGGTGGCACTAACAAGAGACAAAGCAGCTGGAAATCATCCTTTTAAAATGAGCGCCGGGAGACGAGTAATACTGACAGTGGATTTAATGGCTGCAAGGAAAATCTTTGCAACTCGGAAACACAAGGAAGTTGAGCGAAGATCATTTGTCAAACATATAAACAGTGACACTGTGTTAATAATGCCCAATTGAAGACAAGACATGCACAAATCTCTCCTGCAGCATTTTGACTATGTCTGTTCCTGTTTTCTGTGTAGAGAAGAGTGTACAAAGGTAAACAGCGTTCTGTGAGTGACTTATATAAGCTATGCACTGTATTCAAAATAGGTTGGCATATTTTAGTGAAACTACTGTTTGCAACATTGAGCATTGGATAGTTGTACTTGTATTATATAATTCAATAGTTAACAAATTCAACAATGGAAATACTAAATTAATGTTGTTTTTTTGCTGACTATCCCTTACATTGGAAAGTATTAATATTTTCAGGTGTTTCAGTTTTGCCATGGAACCAATTCTGCTGCAACCAATGCTGAGACTGGGTAGATTATTGTAGCTGCTTTTGTTGAACAAGGGGCCACCTTTCTAGTTTACAGCAAACAGGTTGAGTAGTTTTGAATTTATTTTCATTTGAGTATTTCCTGTTTTTTGTGTTTTTGGGAGGGGAGTCAATAATTGAAGCCAAGAATTATCTCCCATAGCACTGTCTCACAGCTGGAATATAAACCGAAACTGCTCATAATATGTATTTGGCAGCTTGGGATGTGTCCAAAGATCAACAGTAATAGGTCTGCAGGTAAGAGGAATGCTAAAGAAAAGGGCTAAGACCGTACTAACACAGGATCAGGCAATGCAGGAAAAAATTGAGGTCTTCCAAAATAAAGAGAGTGGTAGTGATAGAGCCAAATGAAACTTGTTTTTTTTCACCAGTATGTCACGTGTATAGAGCCCAAGCAAAATAATACCCTATCTCTGCTAGCATTGCCAGTCAGAGGAGGCATTTCTACAATATGTGAAGCCAAAGCCCCTTTTTATACAGACGTCGATCCGGCAATACGACTGCCTCTGCCGCCGGCTTAATGGCATTAACTGGCAGCCGCATTCCATGTTCACACATTTTATAGCACCTTGAACAGACTGTGTAAAAGAGGCTTAAAGTAGCAGCTACAGTGAGTTGGAAAGCGAGAGAGAATAAAAAAAATGGAAAGACATCGGAATGAACGGCGAGAAAACAAGCAAAGGTTTGGAAAAGCAGAGAGGTATCACAATATCTGTAGCATAACTCCCCTCAAATTCATCTTATTTCCCTGTTTCTCCCTCCTGTTTTGTCTGTCAGTGTCCTCCAATTTTGCATCTCGTTGTCTTCCTCTCCACACACACACACACACACACACACACACACACACACACCCTTGTTCTCTTGTGCTTTCTCTCTATCTTTCTCCCTCTCTTCCTTTCTCTCTTTCAGTAAAACTCAGTATGGTTAATGAAAAGGCCTGCGGCTCATAAATCAACATGTCACCATCTGCCACCCCTCCTCCCTATGTTTGACTCTCTCTATTTTGCTCTCCTACCACCTCTATTTTCATAGAACAATTCCTACACAAACTGCTCTCTCTCTCTCTGTCTCACACACGCACACACGCACACACACACACGCACACACTCAAACTTTGTTTCCTTCTCATCCACTCTCTTTTCTTCAGGGTTGAGTACATCTGAGCAAATTTGGTCAAGCACTATATTAGCGTGCATTTTTAGGCGATTTGAGCTTGGTTAGCTGTGCCAGAGCAAAAACTTTGCCAATAGCAAAAAAAAAGAAAAAAGAGAGAGAAACTGTAATGAGCCACTTCATATGTTATAGAAGATTTTAGCCCAAAGCGTCGTGGAACTGTCAAACAAACGGTTGCACGTTCGGAGTGTTCAGCTACGATAGGCATTAGCTCCATCACCATTACCTGGGGACTGGCATGCTAATTGATAGCATAAGTGGCACTTTGGGGCTTTACTTCCAGTTTATTATGTGGTGAAGACTGTGCTTCCTGCTACTGTTATTCTCGGTAAAGTCATAATTAACCATCATATTGTACATTGCTAGTCACTGCCCTTAGATATACTCCATTCCGTCTCCACAAGACGATGACATTAAAGATAATTCCACATCAAGCACCAGCCGTACTTTGCAATAAAGACTAATCTAAATATAGTTTGACTGATTTTTTTCACTGTATCTTTCACATTTAAAAAACTAATCTTTAAATACCTAAATACCTACTTCATTTATGTGATTAATTAATGATGCTAGTGGCCTGTCTGGCTCTAACAACCCTCTCTCCTAGAAACTACACAAGAAAGTAAAACTGTTGGATTTTGCAATACTTTGCAATACTTCAGTCTACTGTACTACAACTCTACTTGTGGTGGAAAAAAAATGCATTTGAACAGAAATTCTTCTAAGGAAGAGAATGATATTATTCAAATTCTAATTTAAGCATACCAGGAAGGAAAGATAAGCATAATTTCATAATTTTGTCAAGGATTGAATATTTATAACAAACACTCAACTAAATATATTAAGGTGAAATTGGAGGGAGAATTTAATGTGGAAATTATGGATGAGGAATGGAATGAAATAAGTAATATATGTCATTCATCGACCAAGTTGTGAATTTGGAGGAAGAATCCGATTTGTTTCTTTATTACACCAAAACTAAAAAATGTTGGTGAAGTGTTGTGAGTCTTTTACTGGAGACAATACTCATATTTTTTCGGAAATGTCAAAAGTAATTATTTTAATTAACAATAACTGGATTTTAGAGGATGGTATGTAGCGAGATAAATCAAATATCTAGATAGGAAGTACACAACGGTTGTTTGATGCTGATCGTTACAACGAGTGATGGATATCTGATAATATATTACTGGTGGCATGTAAGAAAGTCATCACTAGGAACCTGGGGATAAGAAAACACCACCAATGAATGACCAGTGGACAGCGATTGTAGAAGACATTTTTCGGATGGAAAAATTTACACATATTATGAGGCTACAGGAAGCACATCTGGACACAAAATGAGAGAAATGGACCCAATATAAGACTCTAAATGAAGACAGTGCACCACATGAAAACTATATAAGAAGTTCATTTGTATTTCCTGTTTTATTATTGTGAAACATTTTCAATAAAGATTTAAATTAAACAGCTCTTCCTCCACCTATACAATACAGATGTTGCAATATGGTGAATGTACATGTATGATGCTATTGCAACACATGTTTGACAGTGTCCGTTACATATGTTAATTGATGTGTTCATCTGTTATTGAACACATTGGAAGAGGTGGAACATTGTTCTCCTACAAACACAGCTAGAGCGATTACATGCACACAGTCGGACAGGCGTCATGTTTTTTTTTTTTTTTTTAAACTGAATGCACTTACCGTAGATGGTGTGAAAGGTTTTTATTGCTTTGATAAAAATATTTTGTAATGTGCACAGTTATTCAGAAGGCCAAACCACAACTGAATGAGTAGGTGGTCTTACTTCACAGTCAGAGAATATTTACACACAAGTACTGAAAAAAATGTTATTATTATTATTAGGGCTCCTTAAATGGTTTTGCATCATTTTTGCTTGATTTAATTAAAAAAAAACAAGAAAACAAATTGCTATCAGTAATCTGTCATATCGAGTATTACAATCCAAAAATCTAATATTGGTATGTGGCCCATGGTTGAACACAATTTGCCATTCTAACAGTCAAGTCTTGTGGCCTCCCATTACTTTTTGATTGCTATCTTTGCACCCAGTGTGCCTTCATTAACTCGTGTGATCTCCAGTCACTCTCCACCTTCTGTTTCTCTGTTCTTGTTATTCTCTGATAAGAAATCAATTTATTACAATAAATAATATGTCAAATGCCTCATCGAGAACACAGCACAGTCCTATTTTGATAAAGAGCAAATATTGTCCTCTGCTCTCCAGTTTGTATGGAGAATGTGTTTTTTTTTAAATTTCACAAGCAATAAAGGAATGTTGTAAAACTGCATATTTAAAAAAAATAGTAGACATCTGCTTCTTACATTACATTGTTTCACACTTCAGACTATTATGGAATAAGTTAGTAACATGTAAACGTGTTTATGTGTTAACCATCTTGATGTCACTTTCCTGTCTTTTAACAGGATTTTCCCTTTTTAATACCTAATCCCCTGAGGACATTTCCACCATTTTTACAAAGATGTTAAGCTCCTCTAAGTCAGGGGGAACCCTGCTAATACAATCTAACCACAGACAGGCTCAGCCAATGCTCTAGGCCTAATACAGATAAAACACTCTAACCACATATTGGCTTAACTATGCCCCCAGACCTAATACCACTAAGAGACATTGTGAATAGAAAGAGTTTCAGGCAGTTTCAGTAGGACAGTGTCAAGACTGTAAAACAGCTGCTCGTGTGACTCACATTTCCTTATATTTCTATTCTCGGTTACATGCCCCCCAATTCAGTGTCTATTTTTTTTTCTGCTGTCTATAATCTTGGAAATGTATACATAACGATATGCAATATATTACAATATTTCCAATATTAAGCCATTAACCAATACTAAGGTACATTTCTTATTATCTGCTTCAAAATGAAAACCTATTCTACATATTGGAATCCTCAAATTTAGACAAGTTCTTTGACTTGTCTACTTGTCTCCTTCCTCTAAACTACTACAATTTGTTTAAATCCAATTATATAATCATTTAAAACCAAGATCAATGATTATTTTTCTGTAAAAAAAAAGAGAAAACAAATCTTTGTGCAGGCTGTGTACTGCAGTGCTGATGAAATTACTGAGCAAAACATGTTGCTCATGTCAGCGTTAATAACAGATCCTCAATCTCGTGTGGTCTAAATGTGCGGTCGCTACATTCCAGCATCCACAATTCAATTATTGTTTTCTTTTCAAGTATAATTACACAACATCTAATAACATGTTCATGCATGTATGTGTCAAAACACACATACCTATACAACTTTTAATATAGACAGCAATTGGCTGTGAGTATCATTCTTAGCTATTTGTGTGAAATTGAAAATAAATCATGCTTTGTTGGGAAAGGTTTTCTACCTTTAGATTGTCTCCTTCTTGCAATGAGAAGCTCTCAGCTTTCAGTCTGATTCCTTTGCCCTTTTCAGTGGTGATGCGGTAGACACACTCGTGGTTGTTGTCGTAGTTCGATGGGAAGTTTGGAGAAAGGAGGACGCCTTCCGGTCCCAGTGAGGAGGCTCCACACTCAGCT
Organism: Lepturacanthus savala; assembly: GCA_030544235.1. Taxonomy (NCBI): domain Eukaryota; kingdom Metazoa; phylum Chordata; class Actinopteri; order Scombriformes; family Trichiuridae; genus Lepturacanthus; species Lepturacanthus savala. The sequence continues at coordinate 11,396,091 of CM060462.1, read as the reverse complement.
GTGGCAGGAAGAGGCAGAGACACCGTGGATCAAAAATCACAGCAAATCTAGCTAATTATCTTTGAGCAGTCTGTATATCTGGGTTGTTATAGGGGCGAGGGTTCACAAGTCTTGATAAAGAGATTTGAAAAAGGTGCACATAATAACCACAAACCTTCAACTCGGCAGACGTGAGCACAACAATAATAAACCTACAACCTAGATGAAAAGCTTATGATATCGTGTTTCAAATGAAAACAACGAGGAGCAGAGAAAAAGAATGTAATCCAAAAGCAAAGCATTGAAATCATTGATTCCCCAAAGAAGGCGCCTGATGAAACAGGCTAAATTAATCATCTTTGTTCAATAATTGTGCATTTTTATTCACTTTAAAATTCAGCAGCAGTCATACTAACTACGCTTTATGCCAATATTTCAAAGATAACAAAATAGGATCGAAAAGTAATGAACATCAAAGTCTTCCTATTGCTGCTGTTGCAGATTGCCACGGTTACATGACATGCTTTCCGTCTCGGAATTTTTGCAGGAAAAGCGGTGACAGGAATATTTTTAGAAGGTAAACAGTTGAGAAAGATGCTGAAACATTTAACCTCATGTCAATGGAGTAGTTGAGTAAAATTTGTTTTTCGAGTGAGTTGTCTCTTTGAACTTTATTGCAATAACACTGATAACTAGAAAAGCACTGACAGTACAGACTGACGAGCATATTGTGACTACCACCCAACATTGTTGTTTTATACTATGCAAATGCAAGATACTACCAAGACGTGGCCTCAGACAATGGCACCCTTTTTCTGCAATGTTACCAAACGACAGAAAAATATAAATGATCCAAAAACAAAGATTTCTTCTGGATCATTAGCAAAAATGTGATCATCTGTTCATGAAACCATTCCCAACATTCTAACTAATAACTAACTTTTTGAATTATCTTGCCCACAAACAGACAGACAGACAAACAAACGCTGGTGAAAACATAACCTCCTTGCTGTAGGTAATAAAAATGAAAAAGAAATGCAGATGGGGATTCTCTAGGTTTCTGAATTGAAAACAATCTGCATGGAGGCAGTAATACCTCACAAGATAAGAAATACCCAAACAACAAGCTATACATCAATGAGGACTTTAAGGACTGTATCGGACCCAAGAGGCTAGCTTTCAAGAGCAAGGACCAACTGCAACAAAGGCTAGCGCATAAGGAGCTAAAACAGAAACTCAACACAGCATAGCAACAATACAAGGAATCCATCGAAAAGGACTTTCATGCAAACAACACATACAAAATGTGGGACACCTTGAAAAGTATAACAAATATGATCCCTGCCAGGAAAACATTGCACTCAACAAATGATAGTTTCATGGCAAATGAGTTGAATAATTTCTACCTCAGGTTTGACACACAGGACTACTTTTCTGAACGCAATAATGTCATTAGCACTAGACCACAATGAAGTATTAAATCTGGTTAAAAAAATAGACACAAAGAAGTCAGCAGGCCCAGATTACACCAGCTCGGACCCCCGTCTATCAAAGGTCAGTAGATTCACACATATATTTGGGCCCCAAGAAAACAAGTATAAACCAGTAGCTTTGACTTCCAATGTAGTGGTGGGGAAGCTGAAGTCAAGGACAGTTAGACTCATATAGGTTTGCCTATAGGGACAACCTCAGGCGGTTAGCAGAGGGTTTATGTACCATAATGATATGTATGTATGTAGGCACTTTATGATTGCACTTTTATTGTGTTGTGTTACGTGTAATGTAGCAGCCTGTATGTCCAAGACAAATTTCCCTCGGGACATAATAAACACATGCATTTTTTTCTACTTTTGGCCACTTCATCATAGAATCATCTTATAAACAGGTGTATTGATTATTTCTCTATATTTGTCTAGAAATGCACAAAAATAATATATAGTTTGTAATTTAAAATAACGTGTGAAAGTTTGTTCTTGAGCATGATGTGGGTATGTTTGATATTAAAATTAGAATGTGCCATTGGAATAATGAATACTTTTTCTTACACTTACATTGCCTTTGGTTTGCATGTTTTTCTTGTTTTCTTGTTCTTGTTGTTTATTTATTTATTGACTTTATTTATTTATTTAATTTTGTATTATTTATTTATTTACATTTCATTTGTTTTCCTTCTGTTAGTGTTTGCCTATCTATGTATAATGATTCATATTGATAAAATACGGAGTAATATGAAATAAAATGTAATAATATATATTATTATAATATTTCTTAAAACTGAGTCTAAAAAAGTTTGGGAAGCACTGATTTAAATATCAGACAACACAAAAGATTGAAATAAATCAAATAATAATTTCATAATTTCATGTTATACAGATTTATCTAGCAAAGAAATATGAGGGACAACTTGACATTCTTTTGGAAGTGATTGTGACACTATAGAGTGGGAGTGACAGAATAGAGGGTGGTGAGTAAGGGGAAGATGAAAGGATGCAAGGAGAACATGGAAGAGGAAGAGAAGAAGAGTAGATAGCAGATGAACCAAGACAGACAAGAGCCTTTCAGAAAAAATGCAATGAAAAATTTAAGAAGTGAAGAAGGGAGTAACAAAAGACTTAAAGTATTAACACATTTTTTTGCAGCTAATACCCTAATTATCTACCTGATGACTGACTAAAAATGGAGGGAGAGGAGGAGAAACAGTTAGAAACTTACAAAGGGACATTTAGAAACTACGGGAGAGAGAGATGAACTCGGTGGAGGTTGCCAGATGCTGTTGCTCATTCTCTCCTTTGTCAGGCCTGATATCTTGACAGATAACGCTATTATAGTATTTCTCACTCGGCTCTTTTTTTGGGGGGGGGGGCTTGAAAATTACCAGCAGCCACCAGTCAGACGCTCATAAATTACCAGCAAGCATCCAAGGAAACACTGTTACTCATCAAATACTGGCAAATTACAACCTGCTAACAGCCAAATCCTGGCAAATAAAAACCAACAGTCAACCAGTCAAATTGTAAAATGTCATTGTGTCACCAATACAATGCGGCTGAATTACAAGCAGGAAGCTGCTGATGCATAACCACCGGGCTAAATAACATGGTGAAGATGTTAAATTACTGTTTCATGAGCAAAGACTTTATTTCACAGAAGATAAACCATTCCGAAGCAACAATTAAATAAAACCTTGAAAAACCTTGCAGAAAACACCATTACAAAGTATATTATGTTGATGCATTTTCAATATAATGCTGTTAAAACAATGTTAAGTTGAAAGAAATTCAATGACAGTATAACATCTGACAATTATATAGGGCTGCAACTAATGACTATTTCGGTTGACCAATTAATCTATCAATTATTGAAATGATTAATTGATTAGTTGTTTGGTTCATAAAATGGTATAGTCTGAAGCTAAGACATCATGATTTTGATTTGTCTTTGAATTGTCAATCATTTTAAACATATTCTTACCGATACATCGTGGCAACGTGTTGCTCCAGACTCGCCTGCCTCCGCCCAGACATGTGATCTTGTTGTCTCCCTCAAGTCGGTAGCCATGGAAACAAGAGAAGGCCAACGAGTCGCCAACTTGGAAACTGAATCCCATCCGCCTGCTGAATGCTGGTACACCAGGATCCTCACATGGCTCCAAGTCATATTCTGTACGTCCAGAAGACATAAATAATAATGTTGAAGCATAATTATAAAAAACAAATGATAAAAACACTCAAGTGGTGAGAAATGTACACGAATGGTCTGAATATAGTGAAACACAATTAACAAAACTAAGCATGTAGTTAGCATTGTGTGTTTAGTTATAGGCCTACATTGTCCAAAAGCATTTTTTTAAAATGTATGGACCTAGGCTCCACAACCATGTACAATTATATAGTTCTCACACTGCATTTCATTATACTTAACAGATTTTTCAATTTTAAATGTTATTACAGTGCTATTTCAGTGTTATTACATGTTTCTATGTTTACCTGGTCTATTTCAAGACAAAAATAAAATTACGTTCATTCCAACTGGCATCAGGGTATGTATGGTAGAGAGTTAACAAAAATCACAATTTTTATTTGAAACCTCTTACCTGAGAAAGTAATATTAAACCCTTCATAACTCATTGAAAAGTCCGATATGAATCGCAGCTGAGCACTGAAATTCCCATAGAGCCCGGCTTTGACGCTGGGAGGCAGCACTGAGCCAGTGAGTCGTGCCACCGGAACCTGGAAATCGCTGTCTTCTGTGATGGACAGGTAGTCATGGTTCTCCTCCAGATGGAAAGTGTGGAAAACCAGATGGACTCCTGAAAATCCACGGGTGATTGGCCAGATGGAAGGATAGATGGAAAAGATAAATATATAGACAAATACAGACAGATAAAATATCGACAGATGTACAAATAAAGCAGATGGAACATGAACAAAACACACGACACACATGTTAGGCAATATAAATACCAATGTGAAAATTTAATATATATGCTAATACATGTGTATTAAATTAAAGATTTCATTTAAAAATATATATTTTTATAAATACATTTATAAGCATATGAATAGAAAACAAGCAAATTAATGTGTTTCTATAAAGGTCTGCGTATGTGTGTTCTTACCTTTCCCATGAGACACCTCTATTGTCCAGGTACAGTTAAGAGAGTTGGGGTAGAAGTCAGGAAAGCCAGGAGACAGAATTGTTCCCGTTTTGCCATAGACATAACCTCCACAAAGAGCTACAGAGACAAAGAGACAGTTGGAGAAGGATAGAAGAGAGATGGAGAAGATATTTCTATCTCCACATTGTACAAATCTTTCAAACTGAGGTGAAGACATCTAAAAATAAAGACGTCTTAAGTCCAGTCAATAGAGGACAGTAAATAATGACTCAATTTATACTCTATGTTATTAGACTGTAGTAAAGCCAAAGTTTTTTTAAAAAGTGGAATTATAGGACATTTGCGGAATTATAGGAAGGAGATATGACAAGAAACAGTGGCATTTCACAACACAAATTACATAAAATACCATAAAACATATAGTACAACTGGTTTACATTGAAGTCTGACTAACTAACTAGTAACACAGTGAATTTCCAACTGATTCCTACATTTCTATCAATGTATTGATCTTATTAAATCATAACTCTCCTACTCCCTCCACACACACACACACACACACACACACAAATATATATATATATATATATATATATATATATATATATATATCCACAAAAGACTATATATAACGTGCGATGCTGATTTATTGTTAATTTTAAAAAATGATAATGAGACCAGTGTAGAGAGAATGTGGTAGGAAAAGACATAATGGTTTGTCAAAAAAGGAATGAGAGATTGGTATGCGTGTTACCAGACACCTAGCCTCCACACAGAGCCAAACCACTGATATGGAACAGGACAAACTCATTTGAGATAGAGCAGAATGGAAAATACTATAGTAATGTAATTGAGAGTAAAAAAGGGCTTGCGGTGAATTAGAGACTATTGAAGTAAGATAATATATTGACTCTTTGTTTCTCTCTCATTGAACCTCCATTCCTTTCGATTCTTTTCAGCTCAATTCAGTTAAAACTAATTCAATTAAAGTGCTTCAAGATGTTTGACTGGCATAAAAATACTAAAGTGAAGCATGCATTTTTCTTTACATGACACAAACACATCTCAGACTATAATTAAATCAGAGAGAATTGTATTGTTTCTTCAATGTATTAATGCCCCTCATGTCTGATTGTTAATGTTTCGACGATATATATTAGTACACTTATTTGATGAAATTTTAACTGTAACCCTATTTATTATTTTGACATGAGGGCAGATGTTAAAGCATCTCTTATTTTTTCACACTGCAGTTATTCCACAAAGTGTGTCGAGAGCTCCCTATCATTCTTTCTATCAGTGTCTTTCTAATATCTGTCTGATATGATTTGAATAGTTTTGCCTTCCCCAACTCCGCTCTTTGACTAGCTGGCTTGTGCATGTTGTTGTAACCTGCACCAGATTTCCACACTTCCATCAGGATTCAATTAAAACCAGGACACTGTCTGACTAAATGACCCTTGTTGATGGAGGCGACTATGTCACTATGCAGACGATCTGTCTATGTGTGTGCTTAATGTATTTGTCTGAGAATGTGTGAGCTATATAATCCTCCAAGAAAAAGAAAAGAAATAATAAAAAAGAGGCAAATCAAAGTGTAATGGCCTTCAGTGATGAGGCAGAACACTTAATGCAGATAGAGAAAGAGCCTGTCTAGCTTCAGAGACAAAAGGGGTAAATACAAGATAGCACTCCATGCCTCATCTACATTCTACATGTGTATATGTGTGTATGAACTGCTTAGTATGGCTGTGGGACCTTTTAAATATTATCTTCTTCCTCTGATTTGATTTGTGTGTGTTTTGGTCTGAGAGTGTTTGCGCGGTGTACCGAAACTGAAACAGCAAGGCATTCGTCCAGTGATATATTTGCACCACTGTCTCATCCTGGCACACACAGAGCAGGTGGCAATGACGCAGACAAATATTCCCGGCTAGTGCTTGGTCAATTTTGGGGTTCATGATAAAGTCAGAAAAGAGTGTACTGCAGTTGCTTGGTTTCTTCAGGCTGGGACTGGACTTGCAGGCTTTCATAGCAACAACTCTCAGCAGAGATGATTGCTGATTGCTTGGCCTTAGGGCATCGGTCTTCCTGGTGGTCCATTTTGGCGGTCTGTACATGAGAGATTTGCAGTGCTGGATGAAGGTTACAGTGGAGTGTGCAATGGTGCTACTGGCTGTGGCCAGTTCACCTCTCTGTACTGTCTCTCTGTAGGTCTCAGCAGCTTTTCTGGCTGTGCTGCATTTCATCAGATACCATGTCCTGGCGTCGATAGACCAATATATGGCTTGTCGGGGGGGGGGGATCTGTGTGCACTTGCTAGCACACAGATTGATTGATGGAGAAACAAGTGTTTCCTCTCCTGAAGCGATGCACATTCTTGAGCAGGCTCAATGTGGGAGTGGACCTCCTGGCCAGGGGTGGTCCATTCGTATGGAGAGTGCATGCGTCCACAGATAGTGGAGTATATGCAGATATGCATTAAGGCAGCACTGCTGTACATCTCTTTGGATCAGAGGAAAATATGTGCCCATGTGGGGGCCATAAAGGTTAGGTTTGGGCTCCACATCTGGTCCCAAGTGGGTTTGTCTGCAGTTTCCATCATGGCCCGATGTGTTTGCCCATATATGGCCAAATACCTGTGGGCCCATATGATCCTGATCGCTCCATATTGACCAACGATGCACAAGCTGGAGGAGATACATCAGCTTCTTTGGGTTCAGGCACAGCAGCTCCTGCTGCTCAGGGATATGCTGTCTTAGGCCAGAACAATATTTCATCCGCATCCTGAGCGTATGTCTCTATGGGCCTGGCCCATGAGTGGTATAATCTGAATACAGTGGAGGGCCCTCAGAATGTGATTCATAATATTCAGAGCACCAGAGCTTCCTCGACCAGGTCACTTTATGATTGTAGATGGAGAGTATTTCAGGAGAGGTTTCATAAGGAAGGACACACTTGGGCACAGGCAACATTATGGGCTTTGGCCAGGGGCATTTCTATTCACGATATATGTGCAGCAGAGTGCTGGCCCTCCTCTTTCATTTTTGCCTGATATTATAGGTTGGATATCTCTACATCTAGCATGACCTATACTGTTTTGAGATTGGTGTTTGTGCTTGGACATTGAGTGTTTTGCTTGCTTGTGGAAGCTGAGATGAGCTTTTCTGGCTTTACACGTCTCTGTATTCCATACTGAGACATCAAAATGAATATGATGAATAAGAATGTTAGGTTACTTCATATAGACCCGGTTCTTAGGCAGTTAGTGAAATGTATTAGCAGAGAGCTGTGATTGCTGGGAAAAGCAAGAAGATCCCATAGTAAGTGCGAGATAAACAGATATCAAGATCACCAACCAATCGTGATGAGATTAATATTTCTGAGGTGTCTGAGGTCGCATCACATAATGGCACTCATGATACTCTAATAATGACAAGTAACCTAAAATATTTCTTTAGTCCTCTATAACCATAAATGCCTATGATTTTGGAAATCGCAGATAAAATTGACAGTATTCATAGAAAATGCTCTTGGAAAACACTAAGCTTCTGAGATTGTTGTTGGAAGATGGAGCCTAGGTAAAGACAATAATTAACAGATTATTCAAAGCCATTCATGCTAAAATATACTTGACATCTGCTTTTGGTCCATGAGCATACCATCCATGAGTATACACTACATATAGGCTTTATAGACTTGCACATTGTCCACTGAAAACTCCTTGTAATATTTTTGATACCCTGAGAAACTGTATCAGAAACTGCCTTTGGAGCTGAGACACCCAGAATTTACCTATCACATTATATTATTTTCAATTATCAGATTTAATCAAACGCAAAAAAGGCCTGTTGAGGCTTGTTGACCTGCATAATTTCACTTAACTCGGACATTCAACTTGGGCCATTGGGAAACTGTGTCATCTGGAGTAGGGGCTGATTTTTCAACTACCATTATGCCAGTTCCACCTATTGAAGTGGTATTCTATGGTTAAAGATTTGCCACTTATCTCTGTTACCTTCTCTAACAGTCAAGCTTAACCTTCTTCCAATCACTACACCTTCACCCTATGTGTCTTTCACATTTATGCACAGAGTCACTCATGTTTAGGCTTATCTCAAACCAGTTAGCGGGGACCATACAACTCTCCGGCAGAATGTGTGCATTCATGCAGATATATGATACTCCTTTATTTCTGAACTTTTCTCACACAACAAATGCACAGTGGAAAAAATGCTGCTTGACTACAGCATAAAGTGTCACTTGAACTGTAGCCTCCTGCCTTATTTATTGTATTTGGGGTCTCTTCTGCCTGATAGTGTCAGAGTAAAATCAGAATTCAAAGTGAAAACTGTCTGTAACAAGACAAAATCCAGTTTCTTAGCATTTTGGTTACAATTGAATTACCACCACTTCTGGACAAAAAAAAGTATATATACACAGTACAGGCCAAAAGTTTGGACACACCTTCAATGTGTTTTCTTTATTATCATAACTATTTACATACATACATACATACAGATAGATAGATAGATAGATAGATAGATAGATCCAAACTAACATACACTAATTACTTATATCTATTTTTTATCTGCATTTGGTAAAATATCAAAATATCATCTCTCAAGCTTACCTCATCAATCAGACTCTTTGTTCTTCTTTAGGTATTGAATTCAGATCAAGACTGCATCATTACTTTACTTACCATTACATGAAATAGTGTTTGTTATAGCATATGTTTTCATCTTTTTTGTAGTTTGAACAACTCTACATGTAGGGCTTTGTCCTCCAAAATAAACTTATAGGGCCACACTGACGTGCTTTGCCTGTCTTATGGAAGACCCGTGTTTGTCCTGCATTGCAGCATGTGAATGAATTACTAACTAAAATCACATCATCCTTGCTTTTAAATCTTTCTGCAATCAAGTACAAATGATTCACTACAGGGTTTCATTCAATGGGGCTAAAATTAAAGAGAAAATGATTCTCACCATCACAACTGGGAAGAGAGTGACTCCACTGATGATTCTGCTCACATACAATTGGCTCCTGATCACTCAGTGTGTATCCTGCGTCACATGTAAATGACACACGGGAGCCAATAGAAAAACTGCTGCCATGGCGACGCCCATTGACTGGGATACCAGGATCAAGACAAGAGTCTGACTCCATTTTCACACCTGAGAATCAAATCACACGAGCACAAATACAGTCAAGAGGGTGAGTGTGTGTGTGTGTATATGTGAGAGTGTGTGTAATTTCACCTTTTTTAAAGCTGATTTGTGCTCAGAGAACTTTGAGCAAAACGTTATTGTTGTGTATGAGTGCCTGAAACCAATTCCGAGCATACTTATCGAACGGTATTATCAGTCGATCAATCAGTCTTACTTTCATATCTGATGCTGAAGCCTGCTGCAGAGCGACTGTTGTCAGTAGTGAACAACAGGAACAGGAAGTTGGATGTGGAAATCAGGAAATGAGGCGCTTGGGTGCCGTGGTATTCGCCAATCAGGGGAGAGGAGGCTGAGGGGCCATCTCTGATTTCCAGCGTGTCATAGTTTACCTCAGTCTGAAACCTGGACAATTCACACAGGCACAAGACACGTGCATAGTCATATTTATAGAGTATGGTTGGCATATATAGACTTCGCCCAGGCTGCATCAAATGTTGCCTAATGGATTGTAAGTAACAGAAAACAACTATTTACAATCAAAAATGAATTATGTTAAAGATAATAAATAGGATGTTTACATTGGAGGAGGACCTGGCAGCGATTTTCATTTTGTTTGAGTCAGTCAATGTAGGACAGCACAGGACATCGAGCAATTACAGACCGATAACCTGTTTAGAGATACCGGCTGACTAAACAGCTGAGTGATTGGCTCACATTCTACCTGCTTATTCAAATAACCACACACATAAATAACCACATAACTACACTGTGTAACTAACAAGCTGAAGAAATGACTGACTTGTTATCCCTGCCTCACTCACTTTCCCCTATGCTTTTTTTTCCAATCCAAGTAATTGACTTGTTGACTGACTCAGCAATTACCTACAGCAGTGGCTGCGGGGTCCAATGAACCAGGGTTGGCTCTTAGGGACCATGAGTGCTGCAGGTTATCTTTTGTAGCCATTAAAGAGAAACTCATTTCGGAAAGGAACATCACTTGAATGCAACTAGCTACCTGCTGGGATATAAAACCGCAAAGTTGGGAAACCACTGGCAAACTGTTCAATCACAGATTACCTAATCTGATTAATCAATCTAATGGCATCTAATCAATTAGCTAACCTCCGCACTGGGAATTTGCATGCAATGCAAATGCTGAACGCGACACAAATGAAATGCCTCATGGGCGATGAAGATAACTTGGCCTTTACATCACTTCCAAGAAAAAAAAAAGACTAATTTCAGCTATAGCAATTTCAGGCTACGCTGCATCTGCTCGTGGCTTGTTTCCAGAAAAAAAATGTGCAAAAAGCCAACATTAATCATTTACTGCAGCAGATACTCAACATCTACATTCATATCTGACTAGCTGAAAGCTCTTCTGACCAACTTAAAGATTGACTAACTAAATAATGTACAGGTTGACTTACTTAGAAGTGGGATACATACTTTACAGCTCTTTAATCCAATTCAAAACAGTCAAACTAATGCTCTGCACAAACTAAAAAAAAAAAAATCTCCCTATGACAAATTACGGTACCTGTCAAAGTGAATCTTCACAGCATGGTCTGGTTGTGCTTCAATCACCCACTGGCAGTTCAGAGAATCTTTATAGAAAGAAGGCCAACCAGGAGAAAGCAGAACACCAGTAGGAGCTGTAAGATGGCCTCCACATGGAGCTACAGGGAAGCAAAGACAAACACAACCACAGAGGGAAACATTAATCTATGTTTTTGTGTAACTGTGACATGGCATGTGCACACCACGAGTTAGAAAATGCATTATCTGCTTCATTTATTTTGGCTCACTAATAATCTTATTTTTACAGAATATCTAGATTTCATGTGTAAACATTTACCTACAAATCCTGTGCAGCAGTAAACAATTCTGAGAAGGTTGTGTTTGAGAAAGGCTAAAATAATTATAGAATGATAATTTATAGGGGAAATCAAGCATATTTGTATGTCAAATGATAGCAGAATTACTTCTCATTTCCCAGAAACTGCAGTGGGCTCTAGGCAGGAATGCTGGTACATCTTGACACTGATTTATTAAAAACACATAAGGTATCTTATGCATGTCAAATGCATGGTCTAAGCCAGGTGTAAGCACCTGATTCTATTTTTGGAGGTCCTTAGAAAGGGTTCTGGTGGTTGAATAGTAGATTCAGGTGTGTAACTGCTTGGTTGGAACAAAAACCTGCACCCACAGCGGCTCTCTAGGACCAGGGTTGCTTACACCTGGTCTCAGCACAAGCACAAGTATAGTTTTAGGTGTGGGTTGTGTCCATGTCAGGCTTATTAGATAACAAGCATTAAGTGTTAATAGCACAGGGTGTATGCTATTTATAAGGTGGATTCAGAAGGTTGTAGAAACCTGCCTCATGACCATAGTATGCAATAAGAATATTCCAGGCAGACTGTTGCAGTAGCAGGTTTAATTAAATTTATTGATATAGTACATGATTTAGAATGAAGGACAGTTGTATGATTTTACAGTGCTCTGCTTATTGATCAAGATGAGGCTTCCATTTTTGCCGCACCAGAAAAAAGGGACTGAAACACCCAATTAACCAATTTGTCTTCTTGATTTGGTATAAGAATAATTTCCCATGATCACAATAATTACTATGGTAGCCTAATGGTTACAGCAGGTAACATTTCTATGATAATTCGCCCATTTGTATAGTAATGGTACTTGACTTCAATGCATAAACTCATGCATAATCCTGAACCCACCTCCATCCATTCAAACTGCTCCAAAAAACACAATTCCTAAGTGGTTTTTCCAAGTTTCCATGTCATCAGTTCCCCAACCATGCTTCTATATTTAAAAAAAAGTATCTTTTTTCTGTTTGCACAGACTGCTGCCTGCTACAATACAAACACTGTATGAATAGTGTGTAATAGCTGATGATTACTGCTACAACAATAGATTATTTTTATAGTCAGGTGAACTATTGATTATTAAAACGATTAATCAATTAATTGTCTCGTTTATAAAACAATGTTAAATTTTAGAGTCCTGTTTCTCAAAGCTTTACTATTATAGAAATCTAAAGTAATGAGAAAATAATCTTTGAGAAGCCGTAACCAGAGAATTTGAAGAGAATTTTCTTCTCAAATTACTCAAATCAATTAATCAACAATAGTAGGCGATTAACGTAATAGTTGGCAACCAATCAATTAATCGGCTATTTGTTACAGCTCTAGTCGGGATATCTGGAAATTTAAATAATCAATGAAATTATGCCGCTGAGTCTCTCTTACACAGTCATCCATCTGCTGCGGGAGGATCGCTAAAGGTTTTTAATGAACCATTTCCAGCGATATAATGATAGCACATTGAAACAAGTTGGATTTATTCAGACACATAGACAATAGAACTGTTTCACATTGTGCACTCCTGTTTCTGTTCCTACTTTTAGACTAACTAGTCTAAACAGGGACTTTAGCGTCTTGATATTTCAATTAAGGCAAATTATAATACAAAAATTAGCTTTAGTTTAATTTGCCCTTAGTAAAAAAATACTATTAAAATACTTCATTTTAGCTTTGTTTTTCCCCATTTCCATCTTTGAGTCTGTATAGCACTTGCATTAGACAAGTGAAGCAGACATGTTGAGTAAAAGCCTTGAATGACCTGGAGTTCATGATCTTAATATTATCTGTTGCTCTTTGAACAATATATAATTTGAGATGGCTTATCTTTCACGCTTACCACTATTTTCTGCTCTCAAGTACCTTAACCATTTTGATTGCTCTCATAACTCCACACTCACTTAAAAGCAAGAAAATGGCTTTTCTTACTTTCTTTCTTTGCTCTGCCCAGTCTGTGCTCACTGAAGCAATAGTGCTCATGGATGGGACTCACAAGAGAAAGCAATTCAGGAAATAAAACATAATTATCCTTTCCCTGTCCAATCGGAGAGATAATATTTCTCCATACTCCATATTTAATACAGCAGAGACCCTATTCACTTATATTGTCTCCATTCCATTTATTAACAACAGGTTACATTTGATAATGTCATTTAGAATATGCAATCAAGATGGAAAAGACATAGAAAAAAAAATGAAAACACACAGGCCAGTGGATGTGATTTGTCTTCAAAGTGCTGAAGGCAAATGGCACATTCACTGTTCTTTTATTATTACTTCCGCATATTATCTCATCTTCATACTATATATACATCTTTGTATATTAGCATTGGTGTACTGTTTAATAAATGCATTTCCTTGAATGAGTTTCAGCAGAATGAGCACCAGTCTCATTTAAGTTTATTTTCTGAGAGAGATGGATGCGAGCAAACAAGGCTGAATGTGGGGAAGCTGGAGGTTAAAGCAATTAACGGAGGACATTTATACAATTTCTAAGGTGCACAAACACACTTAAGCTGCACAGCACCGAATAGTTGGATGTTTTGTCACCTTATAGTCTGGCGATTGGAACATCTTAAATGATAAGCCATTGCTCATGCATATTATGACCTTACCTTCACAGCGGGGCACTGCTGCAGACCAAACAACATTCCCATCCTGGATGATACAGGTGACCTGATCTGATCCCTGGAAATACAATATAATTATACATCATGATATCAAAGTTTGTTACTTGTATTACAATGTATGCTTCTATACATGACTACCTCCATGAATATTAATATGATATGGATCTTAAAACAAGTTTAATTTTTTTCAAGTATGTAAAACATTGATATAGCATACCTATCAAATACCTGGAGTTCTGATCATTACCTGCGTCTTTATGAATCCTTGATCACAGCGAAATGCCACAGAGCTGCCCAGCTGAAACTGGTCTCCATACCTTTGACCATTGACAGGAACCCCTGGGTCATGACATTCGTTCTGGCCAAATGCTACAGAGAGACAACAATGGGTGACAGTATTATTCAGCCTTGATCATATGCAGAGCTTTATGACACAGATACAATTAGTAAAAAGTGAGCTAAAAGAGAAGAATCAACACATTGCGCCTAGATAGTGCAGATATTTGGATCAATGAAGCCAAAATCTGAAATTACTTTGTGTGAATGTGCCGTGGTATTTCAGTATATTTCAATACCTATAAATTGGTTTCACCAAAAAAATGGGGTGTGAAAACCATTGCAGTATCACTGTCAGTGAATGTGACATCTCTACCGATAGGAAAATATGGGAATGTAATTATCTTCATGTGGATTCAACCCTGTCATGTTTAGCTTATATTATCCCCATTCCAGAGATTAACCTGATCTCACCCAGAGCACATGCCCGGTGATTGGACACGTCTCAGGTTGATTGTCTACTAATGGAGAGGAAATGAGAACAGAGAGGGAACGAGAAAGAGGGAAAAAATAACTAAGCAAGGAAATGGCAGGTACACAAAGGCAATGCACGACACTGATGCAGGTTTGTTGTTTTATTTATCTTGTTTTTATTTTCTCCCCCCGTCCTTGTGTTCTTATCCATCATTGTGTGGTTGTTCTTGTTACCGCGAGCTGCTTGGCACTGCAATTTCCTCTGGGATCAATAAAGTGAACCTAAACTAATCTAATCTAAGCATACACACATGTAATACATGTACAAGCAGTTGGATAGATGATATGTTATCCCAGGGTCAATTATCTGTTAGTAGGAATATGTGGTGTGAAAAGCCATTAATTAAAGCCTTTGTGATACTTTTGTGTTTGCTCGGTTTGTTCATGAGTCGACTCGTTGCAATGGTAAAACCCTTGATCTGGTTTTACCTATTTCACCTATAGGGAAAAGCTAGTTGTGATGTCACTGTCTTTGCCTGCCACATCCACAGTGTCAGACCATTCTCTCATTAGCGTTGAAGCATCATTGGCCTGTCTGCACAGATGTATACTACACACCACTCCTCCCTTTAATCTCCTGGATTCATTTGAAAACAGAAAAATTGATGCCACTAAATTTCCTGCTTCCAAAATCAGCTAAAGTTTGAGCTACCATTGGCCTATTTAAGGACATCACTTTGATCAAGTGACGGTGAAGCTGGATAACTGCATGATTTCACAAGAATGGTGGTGTTTTGTTTCATATCAGCCTGTATTTTAGTAAAAAACAACAAAAAAACCCCAAGATTAACATGTTCTTGCAACAAGATTAAGACCAAAATCAAGAAAATTGGCAAAATTGTCCCTCCAAAGGAATGAGATAATCTAATTCTACTCAAAATTGGACTTATTTTATGAAATACAATATTTTTTCCTTATTGTTATGTCTTTATGATAATTAGATCAGGCTTTAAGGTGCCTGAATGGGCCTGTCCCATCAAATTATATTCAATTTTGTGCTTTCTGCTCCCCAAATTCATGGTTTCCACAGTTAAGTCTGCAAACATCAGGGCTTTTTCTTATTGCGTCCTGTTCTTATGAAATAACCTCCCTGCTGACATCTGACAATCTGAATCTGTTGAGTCCTTTAAATCTACACTTAAAACTCATCTTTGCCCTAACCTCCAATTAGACGCCTTTATTCGAGTACTTCATGACTTCGTATTGCACTTACTAAGCATTTTGCTGCTGATAAGATTACTGAGTATTGCAACTGTTCTTCTTACCGTCGCATCTCTATAACCTTCTGTTTTATTGTTCTATAAGCATGTGAGTGTCCTCTGTTACTCTACCTGAGGTTTCACTCTTTAGAATTGGGTTGGTTCATTGAGCCCAGCAAGTCAGGTTGCTGATGTAACCCAAAGTTCAAAGTGTGTTTTTTGGGAGATCTACATTGAATGTCATACGATTTAAAAATGTGCTTGTTAAATGATATGTCAACTAAATTAGGCCATGCAACATCATTCTCTATAAAATTCACTGAAATAAGTTTTATACATTACAATGTATATGAGGTATCCATGTGAAATAGTTGTACAAATATCTACTTTTCTCCATTTTAACATATCCAAGTGTAGCTTCGGTCAGCAGGTCCGCTGTTGTTTAACATTAACGTTAGCTCCCAAAGAAAACACCTGCTAATTCATTGGTTGTGTCTTGTATAGTAGATGAGCTGGAAAGTTTTAGTCCTCGCAGCACCAGTCTAGTAAATGACTGAATGAGGGAGAATGACCCTGACATTAACCCACAATAACCCGACACATTTTTATGGGAGTTTTTCCTTATTTAAATCAAGGGTCTAAGGACAAAGGATATTGTATTGCTCTACAGAGTGTAAAGCCCCAGAGGCAAATTTGTGATATCAGGCTATAACGAATAGAATTTAGTTGACTTCACAGGGATACAAACAGATTTGCATATGCATGTTTAAATATACATGGATAAGTAAAGCAGATATACAAGGGCCAAATGCATACATAGAAAATAACCATACACTCATTTACACACTGATATGATGAGATTGGAGGGCGTAGGTCCCAAAGAAGATGAAGGTGTTTCATCTATGGCCTATGTTCCCCCAGGGAATTTAAAGGCCTAAGTATGTAAGTGATAGGATGTAAAGGTGGAAAGATGAAAAGGGTGCAAAAAGGAGATATATAGGGTCTACATATTAGGGCTGCATGATTCTGGATAAAATGAGAAACGTGATTTTTTTTTTTTATTTTCTTTGACTAGGGATCTAAATATTTCTTTTCAATACATGTTTTGCCCTCATTTACTTGAGGGAAATGCAACAGGAACTGAAGTCAGCAAATAATGTTGATTTTATGTGTACTTGCACAATTTAGTTTAGTGATGTTTAAGATGTTACATTTAAGGTCTATTACATATGTCCTGTTACCCTGTAGTCTGCTACTATGGCAAAAAAATGCTTGCAATGTAACGTTACTTTTGCTCTTGATTTTCACCATAGTGCTTAAATCCAACAAAATCACACTTGTACCTTTTTTGTGTACAAACTCAGTGGAGTCAGTAGGATTCCTCTTGTTCTCACTATCACAGGGTTTTCTTACCCATTCATTATATATATATATATATATATATATATATATATATATATATATATATATATATATATATATATATATATATATATATATATATATATATATATAGCTCAAGCTCTAAGTGTAGGAGGTGAGAAGCATTTATTATAATAGTTTATATTGTAAAATTATGGAAACATTCAAGTATATATTTCCATAATTATTCAAACTCAAACATGTAATTCTTGTCTGTTTGGGAGTAATGAAAATGTTGACTTAATTTGGAACAACATTCATAACCACAACTGAAATGTATCACCTTCAACTTTAAAGTAATACATTAGTAACCGCACATAACTTTTACAAGCTGGTGTGCTGAAGTTCATATTAACATTTCTAACATTATTCATATAAATAGATACTGATATACCCACAGCCACACCCATTGATATTCATATATGTATTAAAATGTTAATAGGCCAAATTACTTAACCAGCATGAAGATGACTGTTTCTCTCTTTGGTCTCAATGAAGAGTTTAGGTAAGCAGTCGTTTGAAATACAAACAAAATATTTTGCCACCAAAACCTATATGTGTACTTCGACATTAGTCTTACTTGGAAAATTATATTAAGTAGATTACGTTTTCATTCATGAAGTGACAGTGCATAAAAACATGAGTTGCACATAATATCCAGGAAGAAGGTAAGTACTGTAAAAAGCGGATTTCCATGTTTGTACAGTACATCACCTTTTGAAATGTTTATACATGAAAAAAAGACTCATGATTTGCTTCCAGTGCTGCATCAAACACTTCAATTGTGTGAGAATTAAGTTGGGAAATAAAAGTGTGCATAAGGAGTAGAGATACAATTTTGATGCAAAACAGTCAGAGTACGGAGACGTTCAGGTATTATTCAATTTTGGCTAATGCACAATGAACCATCTGAGCCAATAGTGGTATTTCTGAATTTAATATTTTTTGAATGGTTTATATAGAGATAGATGCATATATACTTTCAGCTCGTACCTGAAACCCATGAATGTACCACATACCCTTATTCTAATCTTCTCCTGATTATGTTTATGTGTAATCAGTTTTTGATGATCACTGCATTGCATCACTTATAGAAAAGCACTTTGTACATAAGCTTCTACCTCACATAGTGATTCCCTTCTTTCCCTGGCTAAAACAAGAACCATTAACTTGTTGCTTTTAAGAGAAAACAATAGTCATACCACCGTAAATGTGAAACTGTAATAACAATCCTGATGAATAAAACATAAGATCGTCATTTTCTCCTACTGAATCTGCATTGGAGTTTGATTGTATGACCATAATGTTAATTTTTATCATACTCATGTCATTTTTAGATGGGTGAAGTACATTCTGCGATGAAAGTTCCATTGTAGATGTTCTGGAAATGTCTCAATGTTATGGCATAACAATATAAATATCCTATAAATATCCAATATAAAATCCTCATAAATGAATACCAAATTACTGTATTTTCCACGTTATAGACCGCACCTATATATAGACCGCATCCACTCTATTTTTAAAACAAACAACAAAAAGATATACAAGCCGTATGGGCTATAAGCCGCAGATATCTATGTTCGAAAATTAGATATTTACTACATGTACAGAACTATTTTTAACTGTAAATGTACATGTATGTATCTGAACAGATTCTTTCCGAACAGTGCCTTTTAATATGACAGCAACTTTGCTGGATTAAAACAGAACAGATCCAAGAGAAAATACGGTAACCAATATTTATTTACCTTCCTTTCTCCTGTGTTTGAAACCACAAGTTACGTTAATCATCTTCGCTGTCCTCCAGGACATTTTCAAGTTCAGGCCACTTGCTTTTATGTCCTCTGAAAGCTTTTTTTGACTTTTGGCATTGCATAAGCTCTTCCCGCTGCCGCCTCCAACATCTCACCATAGATTCATTGATACTAAGCTTGCGTGCAGCAGCCCGGTTTCCTTCCTCGATAGCAAGTTCAATGGCCTTCAACTTAAAACTTCATCATACAAACTTCATCATACAAATTTTGTGCATGTGATTCTACACAAGAGGGCTATTCAAAGTTCTTAGAGGAAACAAAAGGCTTGAAAAACTACAAGATTACAAAGCAATATTTCAGCACCCCTACCACTCATGATAGTCAGAAAGGATACAAGTAAAATGCACTGAATGGTTTATGGTCATGATGAAAAATAAAATTTTTCTGACTTTATAAGACAGTGCATGAGTAAGTCAAACTCAGACAGACAGACAATCAGACAGAGTGCATAGCACGTACTAGTATAGCTGATGTTGAAGCCTTTTCCAGTATTAGAGTGATCAGACTGGAACTCCAGTCTCATGATGTGTCCGTTTGAAGCGATCTGTGATGGGACATCTTTTCCAGAGAACGTCCCAAATGTTGTTGGTTCAGACAGACCTAAAGGTGAACAGAGACAGATATAACAAAAACAATATTTTAAGGACAATTGCGAATGGTGTTTTTTATTTCAGCGTTAAACAACAGGCCAAGGACACCCTTGGGAAGTGAAGGATTCCTGTAAAAAAAACATACTCCAAGAGACTAATGTACTAAATGTTATAAAGGCTAGTAGAAAATATGAACTTGTGCAGGCAAATTCAGACAATGTACATCGTTGACTTTATGAAACACTCCACTTTACTAGGAACTCCCCAAAGAATGCGTTGTTGGCAGCACAATGGCGAGCAACATTATCCTATTACCAGCCTGTCTGTCACTCACTTTGGATTAAAAAATTTGAATGGGGTGAAAATAACTCATTCCGTTCACTTCTCTAATACTGTCAATACCAAAATAGGGGGAATAATCCATTACAACTCCTGGATTCAAAATTTTAATTAGCAAAGCTAAACAAGTATTAGTTGAATATGTATGCCTATTAAAAGTATAAATGGTGAATAATCTCTACTACATCCATCTTTCAGAGTGATATATAATTAATTGCGTGCTGTGATTTCTGTAGCTGGTTCAAGACTGATTACTGTAGTATCTGCATGCTAGATTGAATACAGCAATGTCAACATTGCCAATGAAAACCTTGTAACATGAATTATGGTGTAATTCTTTTCTTCAAGTTAGATACTTTGGTCTTGAGATTAGGTTAAACTACAATTCCATTGTGCTAAATCAACTCTGTTCATTGTGTTTAATAAATCTATTGTTGACTGAAAACTCAATATGCATTCTTCACCTTATGAGAGCTAAATTGCTTGAATCTAAGTTTAGTCTGCAGTACCCACAGACAAAATACACACTCATTCAAAAATACAAATGCCTGTTCAATAGCACATCAGACCACCTTTAGCCATTGTGAGAGCTATTGCATGTCTGGGCAGTAACTCATCAAGGAACCTGCTGGGTTCTGGTGCTGTGTTATAGACATCAGTGATGGACACAGCTGCCTAAAGTTGACGATTATGCTATTTTCTACAGATGCCGCATAAAGAGACTGATATTATGGGATTGTGGTGACCAGGTCAGTCATGCTATTTTGCCTGACTATGTTTTCAAATCAAACATTCCTGGACAATTCTGTCACCACAGCGGGGAGCATTATCTTGTTCAAAGTACCTCTCATGGCCTTGGAGATATGTGATTGTATGAATGGTTAAACCTGGCTGCTATGTTAAGGTATGCTCTTGCATTAAGGCATCGCTCTATAGCCATTAAAGGACCCACTGTATACAATTGAATGGCCTTGAAACCATTACGTCTCCCCCACTGGCCTAGGCTGCTGTAACCATGCATCAGCTCATTTCTGGCTGAGACATTTGTGTCACAGCATAGGACCATTTACTGCAACAAATTGTCTTACACGTTTGTTTGGCGGAATACGCTCCCCTCTTGAGGGTGCTCCCCAATGATCCGACCGGTGGTGACAGATTGGGTGGGGTGGGGGCTCAATAAAACTCTAAGGGGCTTTAACAAAACCCAGCAGGCCCATTATCAGTGAGATATGGAATATACATAATACAGATGGTAAAAAAATGCACTCTCAAAATATGGTAATAAGAAACTAGTGCAGGAGGAGGCTAGGGTGGTGGATGTAGAAATCAATTGCCACAGTAACAGCGGTGTGTAGCAAGTAGAAATAAACAGATTACCCAGCAGCAGCAGCATAATGATCAAAAGCAAATGTCAGTTCCTCAAATAAAGAGCAACTTATTGTCTTGATTGAATGTGAATGGACATCTGTATTAGTTTGATCGGTGATACTGAATGTCAACTGATACCGAATGGCTATTGGCATGTGCGACTTCACAGTGTCGATGTAACCCCAACTGATTAACTTCAAGAACGCCACCCTAAGAAATTCAAATGCTAAATAGACTGCATTTAGACTGCCTTTATCGTCTTATCGATGACTCAGAGGTTGTCACACAAGGCAGCAACCTGCTCATTACATGAGATTCAGCACTTCCTATCCAAAGCCAAAGGCCCACAATGTTTCTATGCTCAACCGATCACACACATACTCACATATGAGTAATTTGGGGTACAGTATCTTGCCCAGGGACACATCAACATGTAAACTGCAGGAGCCAGACACTGAACCAACAACCATCTGAATATTGGGCTAAACGTTTACTTCCTGAGACAATTAATTCAAGCATTCTTAGTGATACTTGAAGTCACTCTCTGCTCTCATCACATCACATCTACATTCACAAATTTATATGAAGTCAGTCAGAGGGAGTTTATTAAAGGAACAGGGTCCTGCCCTGTCAAAAAATAAATGGCCAAATTTGTGAAGCTGTATTAACATTTTATTGACTATAAATCTGTTAGAACATGTTCATCTTGAAGACGAGTTCTTTCAGAATCAGCTACTTATTATAAATAAATAAATTGCATGTCCGTACATTCCCATACCGCTTCCTGGTCTCTGGTCAATGCATTTCCCCATAGACGCTGAGCGTCTCTGAGAGTGAATGGGGCTTTTTTTTCATCACCTCGAAACTCGGCGCCCATTGGATAAATGCTGAAAATTTGAGCCCGCACGGACGCTGAGCGTCTCTGGGAGTCAATGGAGTGTGGGCGGGGCCTGGATGCTGAGCGTCCGCATGGTGATTGGAGGAAAATCAGAATGTAGTGGTGATGCATGGTTATTGGAGAAAAAGCACAATGTAGTTTGACTGAGAGGTTTCAAAACTATATAATGCAGACACTCCAGGTTCCAAAGTCATTTCAGGGAGATGCTTATCGATCACGTCTCTCTCTCTCTCTCTCTCTCGCAATTGAATCGAAGCGATCCACGTATAATGCACGAGTCGCACTCGCATAGTATAAAATCCAGGATCCCATCACGGATTTTCCATGTGAAGTCAAATGACAAACAGAGACTATTTGTTGGCCTTTCCAGAGTGAAATAATTCACTCTTACACTGTAAATAAATCACACTCACGTATTTCATTGTTCTATAAATATTAAAGTATCCTTGTTCTTATTGTTGTTGTTCTAGTTTTAATTACCTTTTGTTCAATAGTGCAATCATACTTGGCTAGGTCTGAGTGACCAGCTAGCATCACGATGGGAAACAATGGGCCAAGTCTCCCAGAAGTTCCGGTAAACATCTCGATAAACGACAAACATCTCCCTGAAATTACTTTTTGGAACTTGGGATGTCTGTAAATAACACGTTTATGATGTACGGCAAATATGAGCTTCCCCTGTTTGAATGATCACAAATCGCCACTGGTCTTCAGATATGTGGTTTTAGTGTATTTTAGTGTTTGTGTATTGGGGGAAGAAAAATAAAAAAAAAAAAATTAATGCTGTTTACACTTAGTGTATATTCTTCTCTAGACTCAATAAAAATATTTATATGAAGTTGCTGCGGCTGCATACACTTGTTCAGTTTGATGTGATTTATGCAATGTCAAAGGCAGATGAACTTCTTCGGCAGAGGCAAGAAACTAGTATGGAATTATTCATCCAATTTCCTCTTGAGCCAGCTGACTACCATTTATGAGAGGAAACCAACTCAAAAACAGTATATATTCTGTAGAGGGCTTTTTTAACAGCTGTTTTAAAGTTGTTTTTTTTCACAATATAGTATACACAACAAAACAGTACTGATAGTATAGTACTGACACTATTTCATTTCATTTCTGAGCCTGCAAAATCCAATCAAATATTTAAATGTGACAGAGTGCCATGATCAAAGTGTCTTAGAATGAATTTGTTGGAGCATGCCCTTTATTACATTAAGAAAGTAATATATTGAAATCCTAAATCCATAAATGCAACTGCAAAAGGTTCAATAAAAGACAACGTGTGAGTTGACAAGCCCTGTAAAAGGACAGAAACAGAGTTAGAAGAACTGTTCAGTAATAAAACATACTGTATCTGTAATGGAGATTCTTCGACAACACTATAGAAAGTTTTCTTACTATTTTCTTCTTCACTTGGGAGTTTTGGATCCCATGTACTTAAAACTACACAGAGACTAGCAGAGAGTTGCAAAGTGACAGTCTCTTTGTTCTCCAGCAACAGAAAAGCTCTTTCACTTATTCATAATTGCATTGATAGGCAAGAGATGAGGAGTAGAAAAAAGATTCAACGTGACAATACAGTAGCTGAAAGAGTGACAAGGTGTTTGATTGTCTTATCTAAGAAGAGAGGTTCAGAGAAAAGCTTTTTGTAACAGTCTATCACTATGCTCTCTCAAGGGGACAGACATCCCAAAATATGTTAATCCAGTATGTAAAATACTGCTATATAAATTATATTTGACGAATTCTAACATATTTTACGTGGCTCAGAAGATTGTGTTACATTGCTGTGGTTGCTAGTGGTCACATTTGCTTGCTATATATATATATATATATATATATATATATATATATATATATATATATATTGTATTTTACCATTTCATTATTCGGTAATAAAAAATAACACAATGTGGGTAAGATTGAAGGTCATATGAAAGTTTTTGTAAAGAGAAAAAAGAAACTTAGGGTTTCCTCTAATGCAGGGAAACTTTCATCTTATTGCATTTGCATGTAGATTTATTTTCCCCCTGGACAGAAGCATGAGGAAATTCTGGATTGTTTTAATATATGGCATATTTTAAAAGTATAATAGCAGACCTGGGGTCATATCATTGGCCATATGTTTCAAAATTGATGTTAAGTCAAGTTGACTAAGGATTTGAATATTTTACATTTTAATGTGTAACATAGAAACCATAGACTGTATAAATAATGGACGTAGGCTCTTTGACGTCACTCATTGGTTTGAGGACTTGTGTTTTGATGCTTAATTACAAACGTCACTATCTTTTTTTTTTTTCTCTCCTATGAACATATTTGGATGAAATTGTGGAGCTGGGTGGGAGCTGACCTAGCAGACAACATGCTGCAGCCTCCTAAATGTATATAGCAAGCCACTTGTCACTCAAAGTCATTAAATCCTACATTTTATGTAATTTTAGGCTATAAATACAATGTAAACTGGTGAGTAATACACAGGTAAAACTAGAATATGATGCTGAGATGACAGCAACTTCTGTCTTCTTCAGAGGGTTACACTAACCCTCTGAAGAAGATTGATGTTACCGTTGAAACATGTCATGTAAAAACAACATCTTTTATATGTCTGTAATAAAAGAAAACAGTCATTAGACACAGTAAACCTCATACAAGTATGACAATAATCTGCTATCAATGTACTGATGAACAAGCAGCGTTTGAACAGTGATCTAGTTATGAATATATATGTGAATATATATGTAAGTACTATTGTAAAGTTGAAGTGTGTTCATTTTATACTTATTTTCTCATCTATCAGCCTGCTGAGAACTGTGATCCAGCCTCTAATTACTATGTGATTTCGCAAAGCTGACCTTTTAAAGACCAATAAGCAAACATTTAATGGCTGTCATATTAGTTTTTATTGATTTTGTTTACGCTGATTATGTAAAAATCCTTTTTTTTAACAAATTGATTATGAACTAACATCTGTTCATACTTGAGCTGGTTGCTGACCATAAAAACAATTCCCCATTTGTTTTAACTTTTCTAAGTAGCTCAAAACTTCATGCTCATGTCCTTGTGACATTTATTTCAAACATTTTTTTTTTACTTTAACTATAAAGGGTCCTTTGACTTAACCTTTAAGTCATGTCATCTATAGAATAGGTTTTCTCTTAATTTATGGAATGCTGGCATACAGTGCAGTGTCAGTGTGACAGCAGCGATTTATCACTGAGCAAAACAAAATGAAAGACTTTGAAGCAACAACTTAAATTTATTTTGCCCAGGCCAACAGCACTTAATTGCCCACTGCTCTTCAAATGCTGTTACAAATAAACTCTGTAAAGAGAGAGACAGCTTTACAGCCAGTTGATTAAACACAATTTCAACGTTAATGACCAGCCAGTCAAAACCAGGGCTTTGCTTGATGCAGTTTAAATCAATAAGCTGTATTACAATGGGAACAGTCCTCAGATTGTCCTGCTCTGAGTGTATATAATATTAGTGCTATATAGGTTGAAATAATAATAGACAATGGAACTATCCATCCATTCATCAAAATGGATATGTAAAACACCGTGGGAACTTAGTTAATATAGAATATGGAGAAATATAAAGACAATTACCTTCATCTTTGACCACCAGCCAGTCGAACTGTGGCTCCAGGTCAAAATCAGAGAAGAGGAGATGAATGCGGCTACCGGGTTCAGATATAATCAACCACACACAGTTCAGGTTGTTCCCATACTCCTCTGGGTAGTTTGGGGATAATACAGTCCCAGATGGAGCCGTGAAGTTGAAGAAACATGAGACTAAAAAAAGAACAAGGGAATAAAGTAAGTTTCGAAGATAGGCAGTTAAATGCGAAGGTAAACAGACAGAAAAATCTCAATTAAAAAAAACAAAACAATCAAACACAGAAAGCCAATTAAGACACATGAAATTCACTGTACTTACAGATACAACTGGGTTTATTGCCAGACCACTGGTTATTGTGCTGGCATGTGATGCTCCTTTCTCCGACAAGTTCAAAGGCCGACTGGCAAAAGAAGGTCAGCATGTCACCATGTTGAAAGCGATCGCCGCTCCTACGACCAAACGCCGGCACCCCAGGATCACCGCAGCCTCCCCGTTCGATCTCTATAACACACCGTGACAAAAAACAGAAAGCCATGTTTTTATGCTGATAATTAATGTCAACATGTGACATTGTGACATTCAGATAAATCACAATGTTTTGTTGTTTTGTTTTATTTAGTTTTTTTCCTCCATGAAGGATGTGGTTAAATAGCATTGTAAATAGCATTGTACACTGTATATATTTAGATAATGAGCTGAAACATTGCATATATGGTGTTGTATTTAAACCAGGGATGTCAAATATGCGGAAGGTAAATAATAGTGTAAATATTTATTTGTACACATTTAATTTATTTTATTTAGATAAAAAGAAGGAAACATGTTCATTGTTATGTTATGATGTTCATTTTTATTGGTCTGTCATATGTCGCCCATGAACTACACTGAGTTTGACGCCCCTTGTTTTCAAAAAAGAAAGACCTGTGCACAATAATGGAAAATACAATGAAAACATACACATCCAGAAATCCACAACAAAAGCATACTCAAATTAGTGCATAAACAACAAAGAAAATAAATGCACGTAATATTCAAAATGCTTGAGAATGATGTTAAAAATGTTCAAATATTCAAAAGACTGACAAGGTCTTATGTTGCAAAAAGAGAGATTTAAAAAGAAATCGCACAGTATGCAGTAATAATTACTATGTACTCTTGTATCTCATACTTGTGTGCTCAGTGGGATAAGGGCCAGATTCAAATAAGACTACATCAGAACCTAGTATATGGCTGTACTGTGATTGAAATGCTAGAGGGATTTTAATTTTAAAACGGATGGATGAACAAATGGATACTGGTATTGGTGACACCCAGCAGACTGGTGAATTTGAATCGGTTCCTTAGTCAGGAACAGATTTTCCTGTTTATAGGGCTGGCCCAGTCCAGCTAAAAATCAGTTCAATTGCAGGACAATGAGAACTCACACACAGAAATCACAGCTCCTCTCCATCACTATTGAAATTGAAGGTAGCTTTGATGCCAGTATGCAAGTACTCTTTGTATTTCGTTTTTCCGATTATGTCTTATTACCATTTATATACTGTTCTCAAGTGTAGCTTTAAGCTTTATTACATTTTTTATTCAGGATTTTTTGCTACGTTTCCCAGCTCAGGAGATTTAAGTGTTATTACCGTGGTTACTCTGCTGGTTGTTGGATGTCCTGAATTTTCAGATCCCATTTTATATTTTATTTCCCCAAAATAACTTTTTTTTGGACCATGAAGCAAAATGTTTAATGAAAGTATCTGGCAAAGGGATTTTGCATGCTGCCCTGATACTGTATGGCCTGAAGGCGAAGCTCTCGATTTGCCAGTCGATTTGCATTCCAATCCGCACCTATGTTCGCGAGCTTAGGGTAATGAGTAAATGAAGGAGACGGCGGATACAGGTGGGAAAAATGTATTTCCTTCATGGGCTGGCTAGGCTCACCCTTATAGATAGGGTGAAGCAAGCAGCTAGGCAAAGAACTGCTGCTTCTTCATGTTGAAAGAGTCAGCTGTGGTGGATGCCTCCCTGTGGAGGTGTTCTGGCTGCTTTCAACTTGAAAGAGGCCCTGGAGTAGATCCAGAATATGCTCTCTGGACTGGGAACACCACTGGAATCCCACAGGAAGAGCTGGAGTACTAACAGGGAAAGACGACAGGCTACCTCACTTTGCCTGCTGCCAACTTGACCTGGATCCCACACCCACATGTGCTGGATATTTATGCTATGTGCCTCTTAAATGTACAGTGTGTAGTTTCCGTAGACATTGAGTTGGGAAGGTAATGCAATCAAACCAAGTAACCAATACCAAGTATCAAGTATCCCATGTGTCTGTTCCACGAGATGCTGTCAACAAACTGGACATTTGATTGAAATAAAAAAAAAAGAAAATAAAGAAACATTTTGCGGACATGAACAGATAAGACAGACTATGTGCTACTACCAGCAGGGGGGAAGATATGCTTCACTAGTAATGTGAGACAATCTACAAGGTCAGCGGAGTGTGGCGATAATGAGTGGTTAGTTCATAAGACACAGATAAACAGACTCAGACTAAGGTTGAAGAGCGGCAATTAACAGATTCAATGGCAGAAAGTGAATCAAAAACAGCTTTCCAAAATGCAGAAATGGCAGGGCAGGTAAACAGGTCGATGAAAAGATCATTGATTGCTTGAGAGTTAATGGTAATTCCATCAACAGAATTGATTTGAGTGATATGTAGTAATAAGATTATTGTTACTTTTTATGGATTAAGTAGTCTACTTGTTTTTTTTCTCCAAACTCTGAAATGATGTTTGTAGTATTGAGGCTGCAGCCTCATTTGAGGCCAAGACGTTGAATTCAGCCTCTTTTGTAAGCAATTCATTAAAAATGTTTAGTATTCAGAGAATATAAACACCTTGTCTGCATTTCTGATATAAATCTATGAGAAAATACAGTTTTCAGTGTTATTGTTATTATTATATTTTTTTTCTGGTAGGGTGAATAAGCTAAAATCTCACACACTTAGGCTTTGCCGGTCTCCCAGATTGTTTTGCTGCAGATATAGTTGAGTTTACCATTACCAAAAGTAAAAACACCAATGGAACTGTAAATGGATTTGATAAATCGGTAAGTAGTAGCCGGTTGAAATGTATGGTCTGATATAACAATAGGACTGTAAGAGCATATACTGACAGAACAGAATAATCGGTGGTCAATAAGAACTAATTGGGTTTGTCGAGAAGAAAGAGATCAATGCAAGAAAATGGATCATGGACAGGAGAAAAGAAGGAGAGCTGCTTGGCACTGGGATTAGGAAACAATAGGCATCTGAAACTGCATATTGGTCCATAAACAGTTAGATAACTTCAGATGATTTAGATGGAGCGAGGGGCTTATTAGATGAATGGCCAAGTGAAGGATCAAGACAGCAATAAAATCATCTCCAAGGATGAACTGGGAGGAGTTTTAGCTAGGGAGAGAAAAGAGAAAGCCCTCATTGTTATAGTTGGATCCAAACACATTCCCCAAATTTAATGCCACACATTTTTTCCTGTACCAGTAACAAAATGCCCATCAGGGGCTGATATGACCTTGGATACAGAAAAAGGGACAGATTTATGAAAAAAAATTGCAGCCCCATGTGCTCAGAGGTAGAACTGACCTACCCCTCTGCAAAGTTTAAAGTGGTCTACTACTTTAAGGTGGATTTCCTGCAAAAAAGGTGATTTTTTTTGTCTTTAAATGTTTAAAATGGTTGATCACTATGTTGCATTTTACAGGCAAATTCAGCCCCATGACATTCCACCTAGTAAATTTCAAAACTCCACTTGGCACGGTTAAAGTGTAAGAGCTTAGCGTAAAATGGCACTTTGGGATCTGGGCAAGAATTGTGTCCGCAATATAACTACCCAATCACAGTGACTCTGTACCACTCCAGGGTGGAGTGATGTGCAAGGCAGCAGAGAGAGAGACAGAAGGTATTGGAATGTGTATTTTCATCTTGCTTACTGTGTTAAGGTTGTTGCCTACTACAGCTTTGATTAAAAAAGAGCTGACCACAGATAGCCCAGCAACGGGGGTGTGGGGGGGGAAACAAGATCTATCTGCAACTTGCAGACTCTACAAAATATGTCAGCTTAAAAACATATGCTGTGTAGAGAGAGTTATGATTCGGGTCAAGGGTAATGTCGGTGTATCTTTGACTGATTATGTCTTTGAATGTGTCAGCAGCCAGCGAACAGACCCGTCTCATGCTGCCTGAACACAAAGGCGTCAGTCTCTCTGGACAACCATGGCCCATTTACCTGGCTCCAATGATGAGCAAATGGGATAAAAAGGGAGTCATTCACATAATTGCCGTAGACCTTAATTCCAACAGGTTGACAAAAAAGTCTTTAAAAGAAGATCAGTAGCAAAGCTCATATGGTTGTGGGGAGCAGAAAAAACAATGGGAGAATGTCTTGTGTTGTGCTAAAACGATTCTGCAAGGAAGTTTACTTCATATTACAGTGCAATGTGTTTGAAGCAGATGGCTATTAGTGTCGCACATGCACTGCAAAGTGCCGACACTGTGAGGATTAAACAGGTTTGTTAAAGTGGACTGGATTGAACAGACTTCAGGCTGTGGGGAAAACAAATAACAGTCTTTACTGACTGAGAGAGCAAATAGGAAGGTGCAAAGAGAAGGACAGACCAGAGAAAAAGACAGATATTGTTTGGGATCATTTTGAGCTGAAACAAAATGAAAACTCTGTAACTTGCAGTGTAAAACTGAACAAATGCGAAAAATGCAAAAAGCCCATCTCTAGAGCCATTGTTTGTCCTGCCAGTTTTACAGTTCTACCATCTAGATAAAATATCTTGTTCTAAAGGTAATAAAAACACTATATATATATATATATATATATATATATATATATATATATATATATATATATATATATATATATATATATATATATATATATATATATATATATATATATATATATAATTTTGATTGGATTATATGTGAAATAAAACTAAAAAAAAAATAAAAATAAATAAATATTCACACATTACATTTTTGCCAAGTCTGTTCTACAAGATGCTGTTAATTGCCACTATATCTTACACTGCACCTTTTAGGAATAAAATAAAACCTTTGACAATCTATTTTACTGTTTCACTTCTCACAGCAATTGTCATCAGGGTAATTGTAGTGCAATTCAGCTCTAATTGTGAAAGGCAAAACAGTAAGTGACGGCACACAGTTAGATGTAACACACACACTTGGGTGCTCTTGTATTAAGAGGTAAAAATCAAAGGGAGCAAAAAAGATGTTTGTGAAATGGTATATGATTTTGCTTGTATATACACTTTTAGATAGATGTGTTGTCTGTCTCTCTATTGTTTGCTTTGTTTTTTTGTCTTAGTCTGTCTTTCTTTCAAATTGTTCCCTTTTTTCTTGTTATTGCTCCCACTACCTCGATTAGATTCAATACACAGCTTTATTGGCGTAAGTGTCACATTAGCAGTGCTGCCAAACTGGACTGCAATCACATTCTATTCATTCAGACTCTTTTTTATGCCTTCATCCCTTAACCCTGTGAACTCTGGATTAGAAATGTTCCACCAGTGTCTACAATGGTATTTTTGCTCACTACTACTGTAGGGATTGTGACTGTGATGGCTGTGAACTGCTTTGTATCCCTTTCATCTGTACAACTTACACTACGAGGTTGTTTAGGTCAATGAACCATAATAACGAATAAAAACAATTTCAAAACTTGAATAAATAATCAAAACATATTGATCCACAAAAGTCTGTATGTAGAAATATGAACAAAATATTTCTTAGCACTCCATAAGTTATTTAATCTATTAACATATTTTAGTTTTTGAGATACTAGTGTCATGTGCAAAAAACATACCTATTTGGAATGGGCATTTCTTAATACCTAGAGAGGCTAGTGCCTCACATGTAGGCTATTCATAAATGGTACAATTTATTGATGCTCCCTTAGGAGCCTGGCTCCATAAAATGCATCAAGTGCCAGGTATTGCTATCAGGTGTCAACCATTGCCATCGGGCATCAGCCATCAAAGGAATGCTTCTATTGAAAGCAGTGACAGGTGCTTTACAGCCGGTGTGGCATTGCACTGCATCCAATGGCGACATCCAAGCTTGAAAATCATTGAGATTAAATTCTCGATGGCTGACACAGGCATTCTCTGTGGTTGCCCTCATATAGTTTATTGAAATACAGAGAAATAAAGTTACTATCGGTTATTTACTGGTATATTGACTCACATTAAAATCAATTCCACTCAACTCTGCTCCACTCCTCTACTCCTTTGTTAACTTCCATGCACCTGTCTGACACAGTGTTGAGTTTGCAGTAATAACCTGTACGTGGTTGAAGAGTGCAGCTTTTCCGCTTTCAGGAACCATTGGAATTTGCTCGCTATAACAAACAGTCTCAGAATTATGTTAATCTGAGTAAAGCTTGTAAAATGCTGTCCCAAGGACATATACACTGAATATGTGACACAGCTCTTGCATAGATTTTCCTCCCTTCCTTAAGATCAAAACAAAGCAACTGCACCCTGTGGAGCAGGGAGAGTGTCAGTTACTAACACTGAAGAACAGTGGCTGTCCCTTAAACAACTCACATTGAGACTATAGGCAGATGCTACAATTTACAGAAATACCAGTACCTATGAAAAGAGCTATCTCCACTTTGCTGTAGCATTGTGGTTCAGCCTTCCCCCTCAGCTATTGTGGGAGACATCTCATCCAGTTGCCGTCAAGCCTTTAAGAAGAGACTGAACAAAAACCTCCTAGGCATGAGTCTGTATTCCAAAGGTCAAGGACTTTCAAAATAACACAAATCTGCTTCATATGTGTTTGCTGAGTAGCGACACCTCAACAATGGGCTCTGTATATGGTATTCATGAAGCTCATAAATGTAAAAGTATTACAGTAAAAACAACAAAATTCCTTTTCTGGCCAAAACGTTGGAGTTGCACTGTCTTTATTTCCAGTTGTTGACTTGATTAAGAAACCCTGTTGCAAAACTCAGCTATCATACTGTGCAATCCTGATCAAATTCTGATTAAATGTCTTTAAGACAGGGTAGAGCTCCACTATTGTGTGTTCATCTGAATGAATCACTCTTTGCAGAGCCCTTGTGTCCACCATTGATGAAGGGGGGTATAATTCTTTCCCTGCTTCTTTTCAAAGTCAGCTATCAGCTCTGTAGTGTTGCTGATATTCACAGGCAGGGAACTGACCTGACAGAAGTGAGTCAGGCCCTCAAGACAGGAATAATGGTGGACTTCATGAAGCATATTGGTATGACCGATTGTGTCAGGAACAGGATAAATAACATTATGAACACTGGTGCAAGTCGGCCAAGCACATGACATAGGACCCGCCCACTGACACTATCTAGTCCTGCTGCTTTCTTAGTAATCACAGACTTGAAAGCCCTCCCGATGTAATGCTCAGAAAAGGTGACAGATGTTAAAGGTGCATCCACCCATCCATCAACCTGTTCTTGCTTGCTATCTTCTGATGGTATCAAATCAAGCATTAAAAAAATGTTTAGCTCACTTGACTGGAGACAAGGGGTGGGAGGTTGGCTTGTATTCTGTCATAGTTCTAAGTCCTTGCCACATGCTTTTGGAATTGCCCTCCCTGAAATTGTAGTTACATATTTTTGCTATTGTCCCTTTTATAGTCCCTTTCTATATATTGTAGGCTGCTGTATTATAAATGTTTCCTGACTTCAGGCCTAAATTGTTGGTTGCAGTGAATGTGTTTATAGCTTGTGATGTTCGACAAATTAAAAAACATCTCAGATTCAGTGAACCCATTGATGTCATTTGTGATGTTGACAATGGTTTACACAGGACTGCATCATAGTTTGTTCACTATTTAGACCTCAGCAAAATAGCCACATGGTCACTTTTCCAAGTTGTTCACAAATTTGGGTAGTGATTCCACACTCTATAAGCATTTTTGAAGAGTGTGAATCAGAGATCCAGACTTTATGTTCCCCTTGTGGCAAAGTCAAAATGTTGATAGAAATTATGAATAACCTTCTTAGCCTTTTTGAAGTCTCCATTAACAATGAGCACAGCATCAGGATTTCCAGCCTATGAGCAGTTCATGTCTTTGCAAAGAGCTGACAAGGCAGCCGCTGCATTCACCTGTTGTGGGATATAGACCGCTGTGAAAATGATTGATGTAATTTCCTTGGTAGAAAGTGCGGTCTGCATTTTGACTGTCAATAACTCCAGATTAGGTGAGCAGGAACAGCAGATTCATAGTCCTACTGTCACACCATCCCCTAGTCACCATAAAATACATTCCTCCTTTTTTTCCTTTCCTGATTCTTCTGTCCTGTCAGATCGATAAACAGAAAAAAAGAGTCACCTGGTTGAAACTGGTATTCCAGGATTTAGCCAAGTCCCAGTGAAACAAAAGGCAATACAGTTCCTGATATTACAGTGAAAACTGATGTGGGAGTGGAGGTCATCCAGTTTATTATCCAATGCCTGAAGATTGGCTAGCAGGTTGCTTGGCAGAAAAAGATCTGTGGCCTTGAACGCAGCCGGTGTTTAATCCCTTCATGGTGCTTCTTCTGATGTTGAGGTGAATGGAGAGATGGTCTTGCTTGTCTATGTGGATGGAATCGTAGCTCATATTATCTTTCCCACATTTTTGCTGGGGTTTATTCTGACGTTTAAATTTGATAACATCGGTTTACACAATGTTGGTAACAGTGGCAGGTAGCAAGTTTGATTTGAAAAATATATATCCAAAGACAATATTTCTCTTGTATTCTTTTGGAACAATGACCACTCCTCTGCTTGAGTCCTTTCTGAAGTATATTTAAAGGTTTTATTGCAAAATGTCCAACTTTTTAGGTCTTAGCTTTAAGATGTTTTCAGGAGTTCATTCCCAGTGCAATTACTCCTCTGGATCACCATGGCACAGAAAGTAACATTGTATTACAAAATATAATGATCTCATCAACTTGTGTGTATACATTTAAAAAAGGCAAAAGACAGACGCCATAGCTTTTTAAGCTGCAAAAAATATGAATAAAAAACATAATACCTAGTATTATTTTATTTATTTTAGACCAATTTAAACAGGATTATGCAAACAATAACCTACGGGAGGTATGTTTTTGTGTTTTTAACCACTGTTCTTGTCTCTCTTCTTCTCCTCTTTTATAATTTGACATTCTACCAGATATCTGTCATCTCATAACACATGTTCCACCATGCTCCTGGATTTGCTTTGGGCAAAAACATCTCAAGGTGAACCTTGTGTGTGTGTGTGTTCTACACTGTCACTTTCTTGTGGGTTTTAAGTACACACACAAGAACCTAATAGAGAAGCAGTAGACGTGTGTGCGTGTATGGTCCAAAGCTAGCTGTCATACAGTTGATGAGTGTCAGAATACATATCAGCAATCTTGAGCCCTTGGTCAGTGTACTATTAATAATGTGATATTTTATAATGAATGGGACCATGCCCGCCTCACTCTCGATCACCATCTCACTTTCACTAATTTCACCTGTGCCCAATTCACCCATATGGGCCTCATTAATTAATCACCTGTGCGTACCTACATAGAGGTATATAACTAACCCCCTTCTGTCCATCTCCACCCTCATGAACAAAGGACTGTTTCTTGAGTCTTCAGTAACTTTTGATCACTCACCTCACCATAAATGCCCAACCAATTATCAGGTCCTTGGACAGCAGCATGCCTAATGACAAGTACAGAGTCCCTGACCTCTCCAGTGTTTGTCCATCATAGGCTCCACTTCAATGTTGCTAGCCACCATGGCATCACTTCTCCACTCTGTGCCTTAATGGAGCAATGTTAAATATTCACCTTCCAACATTGCCATCATTGCCAGCCTTCAGGAGGATGCCACTGAAGACACCTCATATCCAACAGTTGGGAATCCAGCACCCCATATCACAGGGCCTCTCTTTTCCTCCGTCATCTGGCTTATTGCCAGTTTAACCCTTAACAATATGGGTTTTCACCTTTAGTCACCATTTCGTCCACCACCAGCACCCCTCAGCAGAGGGCCCTTTTGCACCTCCAATTGATTGTTATCCCCATGACAACATGCATTTTTATGTTGGTCACTCATTTTGGATCTACAGAGCACCCTGTCACTGGGCTTCTCCCTAGTCCCATTATTGACCCCTCTACAACATGGCCTTTCTCATTTGTCCTCCATTTTGTTTTTTTCCAGCACCTCAATACAGGGCCTCGTGTCCCTTGACAGTAAATGCTTTCATGTCCATCCCCCATTTCAAGTCTTTCCAGCGCCCTGTCACAGGGCCTCTTACTCCTTGGCAACACAATTTCATGTGTCCCCCATTTTGTGTTTTTACAGCACAGCTGTCACAGATCCACTTGCTTTCCCTATTTGTCTGCCTCCAGCACCCGTCATCACCTGGCCTGTCCATCAAGCAGTTTAATTCCCCTACTAGAGTGATATCAACTACGCGCTCTATTGTCCTATGACATCTAAAGATCTCCTGAGTAATATTCACAACGAGTTGCCAATTTTCAGCCTGTCCAAATGTTGTTTCTATAGTATTTTTTCGCTACTAGCAATGGGTCTCCATTTGACACTACAACTTGTTTCTACGACGCTTATGCCATTTTAGTGGAACTGTAGCCAGGGTGGTTGTATTGACATCTGGCACTGGGTTGCTGGTTGCTGATGCAGATGGTTTGACATCTCTTTGGTAACCTGCCTTGAGGCAGTCTATGAGCCCATCATCATGAGTGGTCCAAAAGAGTCATCTTCATCCACATCGACAAAGACAAACACACCAGAATTGATGTCATACATACCAGATTCAGGACCAGATTCAGATCCTCATCCAAAACCCCAGCTGCTCCAATTGGTTGCTGCATCACAACAAACAGTACTGTCACACTCCTAAGATCTTTCATTGTTACGTACACAAGCTGCCATTTTCCATGGACATCACACAGTTTCATAACCTACACCAACTCAGTTCTCTAAGTATACCTCAGCAGTATCAACTTCTTCATTAAAGTACTTTCCAGAGTGCCAGCCTAAATTATTTTTAACTCCCATGTCCACATATTAATCAAAGGCCTACGGAAGGCAGAACCTTCTTTGGCACTGAAATGATACTTCTGACAGCTGCCCTTGTCAACCATTGCATTCTAAACCTTTGCACTGGACATGTATACCCCTTTGACCCAACCTTAAAGTCAATGTTCCACCTAGCTTCTTTTGTTTTACAACACTAATAATTTGCCACTTCCTCATACACTTACAACCCATAACAACATGCAATTCCCAGACAATCTCAGACACAACCTCAAATACAGCAAACTGAACAGCTTGGTGTATCTCCACTATTTTCCCTCTTCCAATTTAAGGTCATTTTTCAAACCTGTGGACACCAGAACCTAGCCAACCATGCTCCCCTGAATGACCCTTCCTTTTTATGACCCCAATGAGTCAACTGTAAAAAACCCTGAATCGCCTCTCAATGTGCATTAGTAGGGATCCCTCCTTTGTAGTCTTCGTACGGTTTCCTCCGGTTTCCTCCTTTTTCTCTGTTAAAGGTTGTTTTTTTTAGTTTTTCCTTGTTCCTTGTGATCGTCTATGTAGAGAGACAAACTGTAAAGCTCTCTAAAGGGAATCTGTGATTTGTTAGCCCTGTTTGGCCCTCTCCCCTCTCAGTGACATGTCCAAGAACCCCAGGTCCATGGACATGTGCAACACAGTAAATAAAGTTCTTAATTATATGTAATTATCATTTTTCTCTTTCAATTATAGGAACCACAGGGGGATAATGAAGCCAAAAGCTCAAAGGGATGCAAGTCTCACTCCTGGGTTCCTAGATGATCCAGTATGACTCCATTCGGCCCCATTAATTCCCACATATCCAACCCCCCTTCTTTGTTCTCAATGATTCAATTGTAAAAGACATTCGTCCAATTTTCCCTGAATTTTCCTGATAATTCATATTAAATACTTTATACAAATGCTGTTGTCTTTCTTAGTGAATGGTGGTAAAGTCACTCATTCTTTTGTCTTGTTGGTTTGTTCTTTCACTTTTTTTCCTTCCTTTCTTTCTGCATTTGAAGAATTTTACTGGAGTCCATGACATAGATTTACATGTTAATGCACAATGCATGTTATTCTTATTTTTTCCTTTCCAACAGCCTTGAGTAATTTACATAATCAAACATAGAAAACATAAAAAGAAACACAGAAAAGGAATGTAGTATATATAATACATGTTATAATGCTACAGAAAGCAAAAGGAATACATTGACTTATACTTCAGGGACTTTTCTTGTAGTTTTGTGTGTTTTAGCCCGGTAACTACAAATCATATCTACTTTGCAATCCTGTCAACCGTTTCCCAAAGGAACAGTACCAAGGTTTCTATGTATTTCACTATATTCCAGACGCATTTGATTTCAATTCATGCAGTGTAGCACGAGAGAATTAACAGAGAACGGAAACAGCTTGATGTAGGTAATCAATCACAATGGATAATTTACTTCTCATTCTCATTTGTTTTCATCACTTGATAGTTGTATGCAGAAAGTCTTGAATTAAATCGTCTTTGTTGGTGTATCCAACTGCCAGTGGAAAACAAGCAGTCAAACAGCATTTTCAGCAATACATTCATCTACCAAACTATTCATTTTTACAGCATTTATATGCTAATTGTTTGTTATTATTTACTAAATAAACAGTTGCCAATAACACCTGCAATATTGCAACATGGCTGGTATCCAGATGCAAAAATGTTTGCAAAGATTTTTGATCTATATAGACTCATATTACTCATACTGCTTATAGAAACATCTTAAGGGTATTCAATGTTAATTTTCAGTTCTTTGATGAGTAAAAAGTAAATACATTATTGACATTGTTACTCTTTTCACAGCCAATTGCCATCAGCCTGAAACGTTGGCAGAAGCATTTCACTGAAAGCTTCAATTACCATAATGGGCTGTGTGTGTTTATGATATTAACTCTCTCTTTCTCTGTCAAGCATGCACACACACACACACACACACACATACACACACATACACACACACACACACACACATGAAACATACAAAGCTGCATTGATTAACTAGTGCAACATGACGGCATTCAAAAACAGCTCCTCATATCTACACTCCCTTGTTGGTTTTCCTGCTTGAGATCTGACAAGGGTTAACATTGATCAAAGAGGGTAACATTATGACATTATATGACGTGACAGCATCACATATAAACACACCAAAACACACCACAGGCAGTTATTAAGTTATCTTCAGGATAAACAGAAATGGCAAGATCATCTAGGAGATCACTAATTACTGTTTGTTTTTTTCTCTCTTCCTATGCTTCTTTGAAGTTTTGTTTTTCATATTGTAAATCCTTGAAACATATAATATAAAGACAGATTTTCCTGTTCATCTACTGTTAAGCTAAGGTGGACCAACTAATTGTTGTTCTCCACTAAAGCCGTGTTGTGTGAGAGAAACCCAAAGGTTTATTTCTGCCAGAGAAAACCGAAAAACTAAAATCAAGGCTAACCCCTAAATCAACCCCAGGGCGAGTTGCGAACATTCAAAGCATGATGTTACGTATTGCTTGTTAAGCATCACAGTTACACGTATGCACAAACACACACAGACAACCACAGCTATGTTGGCTACATTTTGCTGATTCCTTGAAGAGTAACTGACCCTGGACAACACTGTCAGCAACATAATTGAATCAAACATTGCTAAGCAGAACCAAGAGCACAACCTTTCTACCTCTTACGTGCTCTCTCCCGCTCGCTCTCTTCCTCTGAGACACTTCCTCAATCTATCTGAGACAGTTTATTTCTTCTCACTCAATTTGTCATTTTGACTCCTTCTGTTCCATTCTGTCAATTTATTGTCATCCCCCTTTGCTTCTTTGTCTCTATGTTTATCAAATTACCTCTCTTTCTCTACCTGTCTCACTCTTTGTTTCAACTGAATTGGATTTAGTTTAAGTCGATTGAAAGAGCTGCATTGATATGGATGAGGCGCGCTGTGTAATTAAATATATAAATATACTAAATGGATTGTTTTAAAATAATGATTATTTAGAGTAACATCTACGTTTCTCCCTTTCACCTTCACTCACCGTTGCTGTCTCCCTCTGTATCTCTCTATCAGTGTCAGCTTTGGCATAATATGAAAAATAACCAAGCAAAACGATCAACTGATTGACTCGTAATTCATTTATTACCTTATAGTAATGCACAGCCACACACACACTCGCATGTATACACAAGGGCGGTCAACAACAGTTGTGTTTACTATTGAATCTGCACATCAGCAACACTGTGACTTTCACACTCCATTATGCGAGACTATGTCCGTGTGTGTGTTTGTGTGTGTGTGTGTGTTAAAGAAGAAGGTATTTTCAGTTGAAAGTATTCATTGTAAAGAATGCCATACCTTCATAGACCGCCTTGAACCCCGCTGAGCCAATTGTATCGTCTGACTGCAGGTGCAGCCACATCTGATTGGACAAGCTAACGATGAGGTCAGGGACACTGGAGCCTGTGAGACTACACAGACAGACAAACAGATATGCAGAGAGAGAAAAAAAGAGAATAAAATCATGTCATTGGTTTATATCTTCTACTTTAATACGTCAATGGCCATCATTTGTGAGTGGTATTGGGCACTGTCAGTGTGAAAGTAGAAACATGGAGTTAAGTGTTTAGACATGAATGTAGACCATGCACGCTCCTACACCTTTGAAAAAAAAAATTCTTAGTAAATAACAAATTCCATTACATGTAATATGTGCCTGTGCAATAGCTTAAGTGTGGCCCTGAATACTGTTGCATGTCAATAGTACTATATTACAGTCCAGTACATATAAATAAATGGTGCTTACACATAGAGTACCCTCCGAGTGTCTCCTATCTTCCCTCCGTCTCCCACGGTTAGAGTGTCATATCCTCTTTCCAGGTCAAACTCTTCAAACGACAGCTTTATCACCTAGAACAACACAGGGGAACAGACCAGGCAAACAGAGAAACTGTTACAAAGACAAGTGAAAAGGTGAGAATAAAGACGACAAACAATAAATTATCTACATTTATTATAAAAGTAGCATTGTGTAAACAAATAGATCCCCTTTTTTTAAATAATTGAAATGTCTGTCAACCCTATAACCTAATGACTTCTGTAATTAACGTCATCACAGCACAGAGCTGAACATATTAACAGGGCTTCTATTGTCAGGGCATAACATTTATATTTATCTTCACAATGGGCCAATTGTATCGTCTGACTGCAGGTGCAGCCACATCTGATTAGACAAGCTAACGATGAGGCGGATTACTGCTGCTGTACTTAATTTTCTGTTAAATGTATTTTTATCATTCT
Source organism: Lepturacanthus savala (assembly GCA_030544235.1). Lineage (NCBI taxonomy): Eukaryota > Metazoa > Chordata > Actinopteri > Scombriformes > Trichiuridae > Lepturacanthus > Lepturacanthus savala. The sequence continues at coordinate 11,354,312 of CM060462.1, read as the reverse complement.
CATGTAGTCAACAGACAACACGTGACGTTGGAAACCGACAGCATGATACATGATATACAAGTTTCGAAAGAAATGTTTTTTGTTTGAACGAAGAAAAAAGAATATTCTATTCTAAATAATAACAATAATAGTGCCCCCCGGCATAAGCGAGACAGACACAACCAGTGGTCTTGGCTGTGACCAATTTCTCATTCAATTAATGCTACTGTGATAAAGGTACAACCATTAACTTTACAGCGACAAATCGGTGTTCCAAACTGATTCATCATTTTATATGATTGTTATAGAATGTTTTTCAATACTTCTCAACACTTTTTCTGAGACTCTTAACGCACCATCACATCTACAACACGCGATTAGCAAAAACGGTTAATTTCATGCTTAAAATCAAATTTAAAATACATGAATAAACTATCAAAATACACCAAAGGTCTGATCTACTAAAAGGCTACATCTTTAAAAACACGTGTATATAAATGCACAGCTTGTCTACCAACAGTAAGTATTGCGTTGTTTGAATGTCTAAAATAACATGCAAAGATGGGGTGTTTACGTGCTATTGTGAAAAATACTAGAAAGAGAAAATATAAAAAGATTAAAGAAGCACATGCACTGTAAAACACATGCACCAAGCCCTGAACGCAATGTCCTGAAAAGGTACAAACCTTATGTAATTAATGTGCAAAGCAGGAGAGTCAGTAAATCAGTCTGCATTGATCTATAAAGGAATGTGGGTGATTCTTACAGTATCTCTTGTCCGCAGCTGCTTTATAACGTATGGAAAACACCTTGTGCAGCATCACCGGCTGATACATTGAAAGATCTGCAGCCGCAATGGCTGCTCTCCCCGTGATTACCTTCATTAAATCACTCGAAATCGCACACATTTCCACATACATCAGACTGGTTATAGGTCTATAGGTTATAGCATCATATTATTCTTTTTTTATGAAGGAGGTGTATGCAAACTCTTTGTAGATTAGGCCCTGTCTATCAAAAGCTGCTAACTTGCCTCAAAACAAAACAAAAAAATCTTCCCAAACACTAACACATGTTCTCTTCCAACAGGAACATTTAGTCCATCACAGGACAATGTAATAAAAAATACTCTCAGCAGATGAAATTAACGGCACGACTTTACATGTGTCAGCTACACCCTTATACAATAGACTTTATATTGTGTTGATCATGAATTGTCTTGTGTGCTTCAGGTTATTTTGAAGAATCGCCACATTTTTTTATTTATTGATTTTAGTAAATGATGCATTTTTGTTTCTTTTTTTTTTTTTCAGCAAACATTCAATGCCAAAAAACGAGTGGCAGAGTGGCCATCACAAGTAACATCTTAAAATGGACAGTTTTGAAAAAGAAAAACAAAAAAAGATGACAGTAAATGACAGAATTGCTGCAGTTACTGGTTGCAATTACTGCAGGGGAACCAACTGATTCAAAATTGCGACCAGTCACCATTGTGTGAAAATGCAAAATATATAAATATTAAAAGGTATAAAAAAAAATATAAAGAAAAGAAAAAATACAAAGTCCTCTTCCAGTCTTCAGTCTAATCTGTGTCTTCTGAATTTGGCCGAATGTTCTCATCCACATCACACCTTGAATCTTCTCTGGCAAGGCGCCTTGGGAACAATCTTTTGGCACCCCTCTTGCTGTTTAGCTGTGATTTATTTGCATAATTTCAATCAGTTGTTTCTCAATAACAAAAGAAAAAAATACAGTACATATATTTGAATTTCAATCTAAAACGTGAACAGATGCACACTTTAATATAGCCTATAAATTAGGTCGAGAACATGAGGTTAACTGTTCTCACGTACAGTGTAAAAAGCTTTTTGCGAATTTGGCTTTGAGAATTAATTGGTTTGGTCTTGGATGAAGCTTGTGTTTAATGCATAATTCCCCCATGTTTCACTGTTATAGAGCTGTGTCGGATCTTCTAAAAATGTTTGGTCTCTACACAGGAAGGAGACAGTTTTTTCACTCAGCTAATGCTACATGCTACCATGGTATAGAACCAACCATAACCAGACAAACGCCCTTCAAAAGGGCTCACGGCTGAACAAGCACCGACACCGCCAACAATCTCAGACTCCGATCATTCATCTTTAGACATGGAGACAGCCAGCCGCTCCAGCCAGGTCACAGATGACCGACGCAGCCGGTCAAGCCGCTGCAGCTCTGCCACTGTGGCTAGGGACACGCTATGACCCGGATTTATATCGAGAGGTACGGTCAAAGTGATTAAAAATCCTGTTTTCTGTCACCTATTTCCAGAGATGATGTGTGGTTAGAAAATAATATTTGAATTCTTATTAAAAAAAAAAAAATCTAAATTGTTATATGGAAAGGAGAAAAAATTTAATAAAAACGTAAAGTCAAGGGGTGACCTGATAGTCGGGTGGTTGGAAATGGCTGGACCATTTCTGCATATCATTCCCCTGCTCTTTTCCTCCCTTCCCATCCATTTATTGTCCTATATTGATATTGGACTTTATTAAATAAAGTAATATTAAGAAGAAAAAAAATACACAGTCAAGTCGATAATATGCTTTCTCAACTTTTTCTTCTGAAAGTGGATTTTTTTCAGGAAAAATGACCTATGGTCAAGTGTTTGAATTAAAGAAATGAATGCATCTAGAGCTTTTTTCTTTATATCTGAAACTAGAAACTTGCTTTATTTCTGTTGATACGTTCTCAGTTTACATATGCATAGAACTGAATATTCCGGAGTGTTGAAAGATCAGTGAATCTTGGTCAAACACATTTTTTCTAAATTGCTCTGGGGGGCGGGCGTCAAGCTTTTTTTTTTTTAACGTATTAACTATGTGCATTTTTTTCGTGAACAAGAACCGTGTCAACTCACACAGACTGATGTGCTGGCTGTTAATAGTTCACAGGGAGCAGAGAGAAAGACTGAAATCTGAAACTGAAATCACCCTCACTGTTATTTGGCAGCCTTGTCCTTTACATTCATGGCTTCACAAATCACTTCTGGGAGCTATGAGGCCTGCATCCAACACCCTTCTGCTGTTTAACACTGGGAATAATTAAATACTTTACTTATAGGCATGTTGGTGCTTGTAGTCGCATGCATACAGCATTGGATCATCAATCTGCTATGTGCTCTAAAATGCTGTAATACTGGTATTCCATTATTTGCTGCTAGTCCATTATTTATTAGCTGTAAATCATACTCCCTGACAGCACTGAAGATGGCCGATTCCGGCTGTGTTCAGGAAAACCTCCGTGAGAAGCAAGCGGGGGTCTCAATCAGCGAGCCTCTGGTGTATTTCCTCTGGTGAGGACTAGAATTACCCATGTATGATAGTGTGGATGAGAATCCATAACATGGAAAGCTACAGCATTACCGCGAGTGATAAGAGGGTGGAAAACCATTTCACCACACTGGAATCAGCTGATGCATCCGGAAGCCTTTGGCCATGTTTTGTCATAATACAAATCACTGGCAAATGTTCAAATAATGGGGGAAAAATGAAGGATGTAGAACCATCTGGGGGATTTAACTGCCGTCACAACAGGAATATCAAAGAATCCATGTAGAAATGTAGGAATCTTTAATCACACACGAATGCACACAAACACACATACCGTCTCCAAAAATGGTGCAAATATTTATGCAGTTTAACAGGCTGAAGCATGACAAAAACAAACATGTTTACTTAATGACATTAGCAACTTAATGTATATTCAAGATGCAGTCCAATAAATAAAAGAATGATACTTGTGGAGAGCACTGCTATCTTATTATATACGCTGAATGTTGCCGCCTCTGGCAGCGTTTAGTCTCCCTAAAATGGCTACGAATAATGGGAAAAATATGTAAAATAACATTTTTGCGGTATTAACTCCAGGCAAACAATAAATCACATGAACCATTAATAAAGTATTTTTGTTTTATCCCAAGAATCCCCTCTATCCCAGGGTTTCAGAGGACAGATAGATCATTGTTACTAACTTTTTTTGTTTCTTTACCATTTTATCCATCAATAGTAGTGCTGATCCGACCAACTAACCTAAGTATTTAGGGGGACACAGCGACGGTATAAGCAAAGCCAGAATCCTATTCATATCAATGAGACGGCTTTTATGTCTGTCTTTCATGCAGAACTAAACGGTCTGAACATGTTGCACGCTTCTTGCACCAATCTGAAACAGCCTTGTTGATTGATGCAGCCCAATATGGTCTGTGGGTCTCCCAACCCAATTGTTTCTTCTTCTTCTGCCTCAGCAATCTCCAAATAAGCCAACTGTTTATGAAGACGAGAAGGCTTTCTTTGCAAGATGTGTGTATGTGTGTGTCCCTGTCAGAGAGGTTAATGTTCCTGTTAAGATTGCACAGCAGCAGCAGCAGCTTGTGGTCATAAAGGCAAAAAAAACACACAACAAACATAAACATACTATGGTTATCTCTGCATCCAAGTATGTTTATGATTGTGTATAGGTGGTTTTTGAGGTATATCTGAAGCAGAATGATGTCTAGGAGTACCCCTTCCTATGATTTTGTGAGCACAGCATGGCTGCATTCATTTACATAGATTTCTGTGTGTGTGTGTGTGTGTGTGTGTGTGTGTGTGTGTGTGTGTGTGTGTGTGTGTGTGTGTGTGTGTGTGCATGCATATGTGTGCCCATCGGGACCATAAAAAGCAGATTGCATAGTAACAGCAGACAGCAGACTTAAAAGAAGGAAGTGAAGCATTATCACACTGAGGTCATTAGCCAAGAAGCTCAGTGCTGTTCAATAGATCCAAATGAGCCTATTTAGAAAGACATTAAGAACAGCAGCTTGCAACCCCAAACTACATTAGATTAGCTTATTTATTTTCTAAAGCTAAAGAAATACAGAAAGACAGGGAACGGAAGCTAATCTTAGTCTTTTCCAATAATCAGTTGAACAGTTTTGACAGTACATGACATACAGATATATCTTGCTGTTTGCTGTCATACATCAGTACTGAACTGAATTTTGCTCCCTGCAGTGCTAACTACTATTTAAAGAGTAAAAAAATGACTGTGGATGTCCAAGATCACACACAAAAAAAATGTCTTTCAGTTTAAGGGTGGATGCTCCTCGAAGGGATAAGTGACGTGTTATCACTTTGAGGTCATTAGCAAGCAGCAGAGCAGCTAAGAGCAGCTCAATAAGCCATTTAAACATTGTTAAGAGCACTGTGCCATCCAAGCCCACAGTGAAATACCTTCTGTCAGTCAGTCAGCCAGTAAAGTTGTAGTGCTGTTAATTTTAGGGTCTCCTCAGGGCATGGCCACAGCCCAGGAGAAAGATAATACTCTTTTTCGCATTCTGGTCCTCATTTCACAGCAGTCTGACAGATTGAATACGCACTGCGTTCTGGAAGCCGATCGCGGACACTCTACTCAGAAGCAGTCCTACGCTCCACTCCGCTAAAGGTATGCACTGAGTCTATTTTTTTTAGAACAGATCGAGCCATATAGGAAGTCAGACACAGGAATTGCACAAAATATCCGGGTCAATTTTAAAGAATAAATGACAACTCACAGACCTCTGCCGACTTAGCCAAAGTAAAAGCACATAAAACAAGGACGAAATCAACAGCAATTCAATGACTGATGAGTATAGTAACCATTGGTGTGTTTGTTGTTACAGAGATTATTGCAGGGTCTCATAATTCTGATGGGTGTTGCCTTCGAAATACTCCTGGTAAGGCTAGATGGGGCCAAGGAACAGTGTTGCCAATTCTGTGACTTTTAGCGAGTTTACAGACACCTCTAGCCACTTATTTTCTTTTTTTTTTTTTTACATGACGAGCAACAAACCTAGCGACTTTTGCTGGTGTTGTTGACTTTTGTAGACTCTGACATCACAAAGAACTCACAAGCGGTAAAGAACAGGAGCTGTTTACCTTTCCATCTGCATATTGCAAATGAATTGTGCATATGCAAAGCTGCAGGTGGCTGATCCTGCTCTGGCTTACATTCAGGGTAGAGAATAAATGTTAAATTGATGGACGAAAACAACAATAACACACACACACACACACACATACATATTTAGGGTGTTTTTTAATCTCTTGTTCACTCTCTAACTTCAACTCCAAATTATTCCTCTCTCCTACCACCCTACAGCATCCATTACAATTACATGCACATGGCCAATTATGCAAATTAGGTGATGACATCATGTATCAACTTCTAGCTAATTTTAGGGCAGCCAATAGCTTCTTTCCCTACTGAGAAGTTGGCTACACTAGCGGGGAAGACAGAGTAAAGCCATAGCATGCACGCGCTTCCTGTGGAATTATGGCATAAAGTCCGTCACGGATTAACCTTATGGGCAATGGGGCACTTACCCAGGGCATCAGGCTGGAGGAGAACCAAGCACACCAAGCCAAAAAAAGAATTATTTTTGCTAAAATTCTTTTTTTGCTTGGTGCCTTTGGTGCCCCTTCAGCCTTGGAATTTTGCCTGGTGCTCCTCAAATTATATTGTATGTTTGGAACGACAGTGATCCAAAGGAAGGATTTAAAATAAATTGGCACAAAGGCTGGACAGACGGCAAGCAAAAAAAAAATAAATAAAAACCTAATTAAAACCTAAATTGGTTGTTTTTTATGCCCCAAGGATTATGCTTGGTGCCCCCCAAATTAAACTTTGTAGATTTCTTATAAACCTTTGATTAGTTGAATGAACCAGGCACAGGTGTGCTCAGGGCACCATGAAATCTTAATCCGGCATTGTGTAAAATACACTTCTACTGGTCAGTGCCACTAAACATAGCATTTGCAGACATTACAAGTGGACTACACTAACGATTCAGTTTATCTGAGTTGAGACAACAATGGTTTCCATTGCTACTTAAACGGATAAGCCCCAGAAAAACGAAAAGATCTTGACACTGAAAAACTAAACAGTCTGCCAATCTTGACCTCACTCTTGTGACCTTATGTCAGGGTGTTGCAAGAGAACACACAGCCATAATTGGTTGGACTAGAGCTGAGGCTGCAGCATTGCTGAGTCACTGCTGAGCAGCAACAGTGTGGAGAATTATCACAAAAAATATAAATATCGAAAATCTACCCATCTACCATACATACAGTTGTTGTTGTTGTGCAGGTTCTCTGTTTCTCTCCAAAAAAAAAGTGAGAATTGATTCTGGCCTTGTTAAAATGTCATCTATGCACACGTCTAATGAATTACGTTCAGTCAGCCATTTCAACTACGGATTAAGCTGAGGTGACCCCTGCCAAATGTAGGACACATGGGTATAGGTTTCATTTCCATCTTGGAGGCAGTAACAACCACCTCCTTGTTACTATCCCACCCAACACAATCACGAAAAAAACAGGCTGTTTTCCCTCACATCACACAGTGATTTCTAAGAGAATGCTAAAACAGTCAATAGTTTTCAGTCACACAGATTTCACTAGAACAGTTAAGACATTTAACAGGAATGGCGTATTAGTTTTCAACAAAACTGTTCATTTATAAATTGATTCACAGAACCCACTGGCCCACAGGCCCAAGCATTCAAAAATAGCCTGTAATTTGAAGCTTGAGAACAAGCCTATAATTTGAAGCTTGAGCCAACTTGTATTTTACAAGTTGGCCCCACCAACTGAGATGAGCTGTATCTTAACCACTTAAAGGGGACCTATTTTGTCATTTACCAGTTTTATATTTTAGTTTCCATGGTCTATTTATTAAAAAAAAAAACTAAAAAGTCCCTAGTTATACCCGTAGCTGCAAGTCTGCCTTCGCACACACTCACTTTCACACCCGTCCATACATAAACGGCCACTCTGTTGTGATTGGCTAGGACTGTTGGAAATGTCCCGCCCCTCGGAGAGCTGGTGTTAGTCAGAGAGACCGTGGATCCAGGGCCGCTTACTGTAAGACTTATTTAATTTTGTGATTTTTCTTTTAAGCAATTTTAAATTGTATCTTGATGCTTTTAATGTTTTAAGTGAAGCACTTTAACAACCTTGTTGTTGAAATGTGCTACACAAATTAACTTTCCTTGCCTATTAACCACCATTTCCAAATGTCTTGTGCTCATCTAATAGAACAGTCATGTTCTATATCGGCATAGTCCTCATTAGGGTCACAGGGGTCTGCTGGAGACAATCCCAGCGCATTATAGGCTAGAGGCAAGAGGCAGAGATACACCCAGACAGGTTGCCAGTCTCATTTAGAGTCTCCAATTATCCTTAGTATGTCTTCAGACTGTGGGAAGAAGCCGGAGAACCCGGAAAAAACCCACACAGACAAGATGAAAACTCCACACAGAAAGGTCCCAGCTCAAGGACCTTAACCTTCTTGCTGTGAGACAACAGTGTTACCCACTGTACCACCGTGTCACCCCATCTAACAGAACAGATGTGTGTTTTTACATAAACAGTGTGCCTTCTGGAATTCCAATGGATTCTCTAGTACCGGGCAAAAATTTAAGGCCAGAGCTGCTCAGATTGTGATGCTATCTTGAGTCATTGGTAAACTAAGACAATAACAGTTTGGGGGCTTTTTTTCCCCTAATCGATTACTTTTAGTCTTTCTGCCAAATAAACAAGTATAGAATAACCTGAAACTCTGTTTGAGGACATGACCTACAACACCCCCTTCATGCATGAGAAAGTTATATTCAAAGTGTAATCACCTACAGAAAACAAAGTACCTGCAATCAATAATTAATCAAACTACTCAACTGACTAAACCGTATGGGGAGAGACACATTTCATTGAGAGTCTAATCCCAATTTTAGGTTTGCGTTTGCTGCTCATTGCGGCTCAAGGGAGTGTTACAAATCATATTTACAATGCAGTGAAATGTACAGTGGATACACACTGTGCAGCTGGGGAAAAGGGACACACACAGAGGCAGAATGCACACCAAGCTTATAGATTCCCCATCAAAGAATTCATTTAGATCAGCAGTGAAGAGATAAATGGCACGAAAGCAGTCACTGTTGCAGCTAAATACACAGAATCCAGTGCCACAGCCCCATTAGGTGAGAGTATCAGCTAGTAGGTTTAGCGAAAGAAAGTGTCAACTCATTAGCTGAGTGTTATTTCTTAAAGCTCAGCTATAATCACATTACAGTTTTTTTATGATCACAAGACAGTGCTTTTAAATACTTTTACCACTTTGGGCCCTATTTTGATGACGCTAAAACGGTGAAACACAACTGTAATTGCTAGTTTCTTCAGGTGCAAGTGTCAATTTCCAAACTATTCTCGTTTCCAGCATGTCAAATACTGCACGTCGTCTGGATGAAACGTACACACACATTTTCCAACCGATAGAGGTCATGTGACAATGTTGTGGTTAAGGACTGATAGATAGATAGATTTATCCAAACACAAACCAAGTCAGATGACATTGATGATATTTCAGAGATATGCTTTTTGTTTCTTCTTAAAATGGCCACCAACAATACTCTAAAGCCCATAACTTTGCTTCCATTATAGTTATACTGACAAGTTCATTATTGTTCATTATTTAATTATTATTAAATCCATTGCTTCATGCGTTCCAAGATTTTAGAGGTGAATTATCCACATTTTTATTCAAAAAGCTACATTTTAACAAAAATGCCACTGGCTCTGTGTTGATGACGTGTCTGACAAAAATTGATGTGATTGGTCCACATGTAACTAAAGCTCTAATTTGTAATTTGAATGCAAAGGTATTGAGTAATGAGATAGCAAATTAAAAAAAAGAGGTTAGCTTTAATAAATCAAAGTACATGTACTACAAATTAGACATATATTTGTGTTTCAATGTCAACTGGTGTTTACTTGAGCTGGGCCCTATAAATTAGGTTTAGAACACGAGGTCATCTGTTCTGACATACTCTGTGAAAGCATTTGTAAATTCGGTGGTACAAATACATTGTTTTTGTCTTGGTTTAGCTTGCGTGTTATATAAGTTCAAGCATTTTGAAAAATGTGCTAACTGTATGCATTTTGTGTCAAAGGAATAAGACGTGATAATTGTGCAGCCCACACAAACAGGATATTGTGCTAACTATGTTCAGGAAAATATGACTACAGGAAATGAAACTGAAACAAAGGTTGATGGCAATTGGAAAAAAAAATGTAAGTCATAATAAAAAGAAATAGCTTATAACAGGCTGAGCTCCAGCAGCAGCACTGTCAGATCAAATAGACAAACAAAAAAACAGAACTTTTGACACTATGATTACAACCTGTAACTCATGTGCCAATGTCCTAAAAAAATCAGCTTAACTATAAACACATTTCCTGTTTTAGATGCAGATTTAAATTCTAAACCAAACTTTCTTCAAAGCACCACACACAACTCTATTTGCCATTCAAATGGCACAACTTCCACTGTTGTGCAATCAAAGCTTTTGCAACATAAGGGCCACAGCTGAGCTCCTGGTATGAAGAATCTGTGCTTGTGATGTTGATGGAGTCCTGTGGCCAGACAGGATCCAAAGACTGGATGCAGCATCGTTTTTTGGTTTTTATTCAACATTTTTATGATTATTGTTATTATGATTATTATTATAGTATACTGCAATAACATTTAGCAATTTCTATAACTACTCTTGATAAGCTACCATTTAAAACTAATGAAATTAATAAGATGTTTTTTTTTCTTTTTTTTTGCCATTATAATGCAGAGCATTTACATCTTGGGCCTTTAAGTAATACAATATTGCAGAAGATGCTATATAGCCTAATTGTTATGTGGGTGCCTCCCAAGGTCTATTGCCAGGCTTTCATTAAAATTAAACAGGGTGAAAAGGGTTCAGTCATTGCTTTTATTTCCATGTTTATTGTTTCTAGGGTCTCAAAGGCCAGAGTCTGTCCCAGTATCCACTGGCTAGAGGGTACAGAGTGACCCTGGACAGATGGCCAGGCAATCAGAGGGCTCACACAGATATACAGTCACTCATTAACAGTCTACCTGACCTGCTTGCTTCTTGCTTTGAGCCACTGTACCTCCTGAGGTGAACACCTACTTTATTGTTCTTGTTTTATTTTTTCAATTTACATTATGTTAATCACAGTGTGTTTATTATTCGTCTTATTTTTCAAAAGAGGTGCAGCGTCACACATTTTAATCAAGCATGTCACTTAACTAATAACATAACAAAAAATGATTTACCAGACTTGTGACTGCTCTAATCATAAATCCATAATATGTGATTCGTCACGGAAGTGTTCAGAATGCAGCAAATTCAATTTGCTTCAGATAAAACCAGACAGAGAGGGAAAAAAAGAAGAGGTTAATAAATTAGAATTAAGCCTGCGATATGTGGCGTCCACAATCTAAACCACGGTGACGTCCATGACTGGCAAGCAGGGTGACCAATCATGTTATCGCATTCAGCGGATGTCAGCTCAGTGGAAATGAGGGAGAAATGTGGCAATCGAGATAGGAGACAAAAGAAAGATTAAAAAAAAGACTCGAGATTGGGCCACAAGGGACCAATTTCCACACAGATGACGTATATCAAGGTCATTACACTATAATATAATGAAAATAACTTCACTTCACAATAGAGAACACATCATTTGTGGTGATTACTGCATCTCGGGTGTTTATAAATCAAATCTCATTGTTATGCTCTGACAAGTGATTTTCTGTTTGGGAAAAAAATAAAAAATAAAAATAAATCACCAGTTATTTTAGACATTGCCTGGCAAGGATGATAGCCCATTGGCTGTATGCTGCAGGTACCCAGATGTGTCCTGTTTATGCATTGCAGTACTGCCCCGAGGTGACCTTTGCTTGAAGTGTTAAGGAGGCAAACAGCTGCTGTCTGGTAAAATAAGTCCCTCGCCGAGGTGTTACAGCTCCTGTGAGCACTGTTGACCTGTTGGCCGGGCAGTTTAGGAAAAATAAACTGCATATATGTTTGAGCAATAGCTGTGGGACAACTCTACAAAAACAGCATAATAAATTGTTCTGTGATATGGCAGAAAAGTACCTGACAGGAACGCACTACAGGTCAACAAGAATCTTTTGACAATTCACAAATTTAGCAGCATTTAGACAATTTAAATCCAGAACGTTTAATATGTAGGGGCTGTAAAGTGTGATTTTTATGAATTAATTATTAACAATGGAAGGATCTAGTGTGCACACACACACACACAGACACACACACACACACAAAAAGCGTGACCTTGGGACATTCATGCATCACCATTAACAACCTCCTTTTTTGTAGAGAGATGTTAGTCTAGGTGATGGAACAAGAGCCAAAGAGCTAATACAGTGAATTAGGTCAGCCAGACTGCCAAATTACAGTCAAAAGCCAGAATAGCAGAAAGCCTTGAAATGAGATAATGTGCTAATGAGGCAGCTATTGGTGAATGTTTTTTTCCATTACCAAGGACACTGATGCTTATTTACCGTGCACTTTATTGATGCATTCCGTCTATGTGGTCACCAGCCATAGTCAGCCACTGCTTATACTGTATGTTGTAATGATGTATGATGTAATAGTCAATAACCCATTTTAACCTCAGAATAAAACTAGTGATACTTAGGAGTTCAAATCAAGAGGTTAATCCATAAATATTGAACTAAAACTTAGGTTCATTAGAGTTGGTTACCTCTCAAAACACAGCATTGCCATTCAGATGGGAAATAACCAGAGAGGTGTCAAGTAAATATACTTTGTTACCATACTAAAATTTGGGGTATTGACACTATACTGGAGTAATTCTTTTTTTCTACTTTCTATTCCTGACTAAAGGTGGGGCATTAACACACATTTTAACACAGTTTACACACCAAACCACACAGAATGTTTGTCAGTCACCATGTTTACGACAATTATACCGATGCACACAGCTGCTGCTGCTGCTGCAACAATGAGAGCGCTCTGCAGGACAGTGAATTTCTGAGGATGCTCTGAGGCCTCCAGAGTGAGGTGCTAAAGAAAAAAAAAAAAGATGAACGTACTTACACGTGCGCGGAGCAGAGTAGTAGCAGTGCAGAGGCATATGTGTATTGACACCAGGTTTGTCTGCAGCGCGGTGGGTCCCCTGACACTCATCCCACTTACCATCACCGCAAAAAAATAGAAAAAAATCATATTCTCGAGTTGCAGTGCGGGGGAGTTACGGCACACGTACATGTATTCTAAACTAAACCAAAAACTTGCTACATCGCATGCACACAGTGTTTGGTCTGAAAGCAGCCGTGCAACGTCAGTGGTCACATCTTCTTACTTGATTTTTTAAAAATAAATTTGACTCTGTGTTTATTTAGAACCTGTGGTTATTTGTCAAAATATACACCTGCACCTGGAGTTTAAAGGGGGCCTCATTGAAATCCAGTGTTTATTTGGTATTTTATGGTAGGATAACATCAGAAACACTTATGAATTTCCCAGGACTGTAGACCTCTATCAGTGTGCTACATATAGCAAGTAAAATTCATTTACATATAATAAATGTTGCTTTTAGGGAAGGTATTGATTATTTGCGATTAATTACAAAACCTGTAATTAATTAAACTATTTTTTTTAATCAAGTCCCACCCCTATTCCTTCATCCTTCAATCATTAGTCCTATTTATTTCTAGCTTGTTTTCATGACAACTGTGCAACTCTGCTTTGTGCCCTAAATTATAACCAATCCAGCCCTGTTTTCATTGTTAACACATAACACATAAACTGTAATATTGCTTTTCAAAATGTGATTGCACCTCATTTATTTTGACTGGCAGGCAACTGATACTGATACTTCAACTTCTACAGAAGTATTTTTAAAACCTTGTATATGTACTACCTGAGTAATAAATGTGAATACTTTTAACACCTCTGGAAATAACCCTGTGTTCGTTTTGCTTGACCTGATGATCTGTCTGCTTGTGTCTGATGTCCATTGGGGCCTACACCACCAATCAAAACACCTTCCCATTCACTTGAATGAGAAAGCGCATCCAAACTTCTGACTGACACTGTATAACTGCATTCCAAGATTCCAGCAATCACATTAGCAAGTACTTTGTTATCGTAACAATGACCAGAGCAGCGAAACTAAAATCCAAGATACAATAGACCATAATTACCCTTTAACTTCAGTTTCCTGACACCAAACAGGACATTTCATTTCAATTTCATCAACCTTTTCTCCACTCCCATAGCATTTATTGACAATCCGCTGGATATTGGGGTATTACAGCGTGTAACAGCTTGAGCAATAATATGGCCTTGTTACAAAACAACACTTTTATTGGTCTCCAGTGGCCTCAATTTCTGCACTAAGTCAAATTTAACAGTATCTGATAGGATATCACTGAATGGATCCTGCCAACACTAAAGTGATGATGATGATGATCCATGCATGAAAATGACATCTAATACCACAATAACAAACAGTCTGTTCTCTGTTCTCAGTCTGAGGCGGACTCACACTCTAATATGTATTCATCAGGGAAAAAAAGACAGAGAAGATTAGAGGCATAATGGGCATGTGTGACCATGTGTTTCAGTGTGTGTGTGTGTGTGTGTGAGAGAGAGAGCAGTCAGCCATGGTCAACGACTTCAACAAAATAATTATCTGCTTGATACTGATGAATCACACAGAAATACACACACACACACACACACAAACTGTTAAGTCCTGTGTCCCGTTCTCTGATTCTTCTCTACTACCTGAAAGTTAACAGATACCCAACATATTTCTCATAACTTTTCACAGATAGCAATTAAGTTGGCAGGCAACAACAACAAAAAAAAAAAAAACAGTCGTCATTCTTGAAATCACGCTTGAGATGATGCGAGTCCGCCCTACTTTCACAAATAATAACACACGCACATATCGAAGCATGCCGGCAGCATTTGGCCAACACTGCTGTCACAACTGTATTGATTCTGTTGCTTTTATTTAGAACTTAATAGAACGACACCCAGCCGCTGTTGCGTATTGGCTATTTAAACCTTCACAGGTAAACCTAAACAAAGAAGGAACAATGAGGGACGCACACTTCAATTTTTGTGTAACGTGTTATTGATGAAAGAAGTCATCTAGAATAATAGCCAGTCAGTGGCACAGCGAGGCAGCGGGGAGACAAAAGAAAGAGGGGCAGGGCAAGAGTCTGAGATCGAATCGAAGGAATGTAGAGAGAAAAGAAAAAAGGTCTACAGAAAGAAGATTGTTATTCATCTTAATTCATGCTCATTTACTCTCTTTAAATGTCCTCTCCCTAAGCCTCTCAGCACTTTCTCTCTAACCGACTGCAGAGAGTATATAAACGCTTTTTTTGTTGTTTTTTCTGGGTAACTTAAACTTACAATAATGGCATGTTTAATCGTCTGTCTCATTCTCCATATACACAAATTAAATAATGATCAAAGATCGATGTTCAAGTGGAAATTTATATGGTCGGTCGTAAGCGCGTAACGGAGGTTAACAGAAAAACAAAACAAGCCCAGACCCTTCTGACAGGCCAGATGGTTTGTTACGCGGAACATCTGAGAAGTCGTCCTGGAAATTGTCTGAAAAAGGGCACGCACTTTTCAAAATAAAAAATGTATAACTCAGCGATTAGACAAACCATCTGTCTATCACCGTCTATCACTGGCTGAGCGAGATGTCTCCCTGTGATCACGCGAGGCGCTTAACTTGAAGCCCGGCCAGATGGATCTTCGCATGTTCCTCAGGAATCCAGCTGCCTCGTGAGGTAAAGCAGAGAGATTGATGATCGAACAACAGAGAAGCAGCTGATCGGGCTCAGCACATTTCCCGTTGTTGGAGGCTGAGATAAACTCGCTGAGATATAAATACTAATAAAGGTAAAACATCTGGATCTTGTAAGACACCTGGATAGGTCTCGGGGATGACGATTACTTTCAATTACCCGAATGAAAGCGTAACCGCCTGCTATACACACACAGCTAACATTTTGAAATGGCAGCTGAAAAGCTATTCATTTGATCGAGGTTTTAATGAATATTATTCTGATTGTTTGTCATTCTCTGATTTTTACTTGCCTCCTTTTACCTTCATGTATATATTTTATCTTCCACAGTCTATTTATTGTCTAAGTTTATTGTCTTTCTGCCCTTATTTTAACGTGTTGCAGTTTGATTTTTTTTTTATTGTAAAACACTTTGTGCAACATCATCATATAAAAGTGCTGTATTAATAGTCCTTGTGGAGATGTAGAAAAAAAAAACAACTGGACTTCCTAGCTTGTTTGAAGACGTTTCACCTCTCGCCTTTTTTATTCACACATTTTTCTATCCAATTCGGCCTCTGAACCACACCGACATGGCACTTATCCAGAGTTTTGATGAACTGGATAAACAGGTGGAGAGATTTGAAGATATCAGATACTCGATTAGTGTAGTGACCCCGATCCGGATGTTTTTTCGGATTCATGATGTCAAAGTGTGGCTCGCGCATGCTCATAGATGGCAAACATGTCTCAGGTTATGTCTGAGATCTTGATACTTTTGGTATCATTCTCAGCTTTACAGCTGAATTTAGGATTACTGCAATAAGTGCAAGCCAAGGTCTCCTTTGGCAGACAAAAGCGAAGCCTGCTCCCTGGATTTGGCCGACTCGATGATCCACGACGTCCACTGTTTAAAGTCCGCGTGGATTAGAGATGCATGGCTGGCGGTTGCAGCCGCGGATTTCTCAACTGAACCGTGGCTTGGGTGGCTGTCATGACAAAAATAATATTTTAATTACAAATGAAAATTGGTCAAATAAACATTGGTGTGGATGGATGGCGGTGGTATTGTATTTTGTAATGCAATTTGATATCATCCACGCATCTCTAGCATAGAATCACCTGTGTTTTTGAATCTCTACAGCGTTGCCCTGCAGCTAACCCTAACCCTAACCCAATGAAGAAGTATAATACATAAACCATGTAACGAAGCAGGAGAGATGTGGCAGCGTTTAGTTAAAGCCAACAATGACGCCGTCCATGCCCAAAATGTTCTTTCACGCAGGTATTTGAAATTTTGCGTCCACAGCTGGCATGGCATGGTATCGCAGGCTTTTAGGCAGATTGTATTTGTATTGAGGTCTCTGTGTAGTCTGAGATATTTGTGAATCGGATTGGCATGTGGAAAGAGATTTTTGAAAAAAAAAAATCTAGTATAACTGGGGCCTAAATGGCTTGAATTTACATGCTACCCCATTCAAGGAACATTTCTGAAACATTTCTTGGAAGGTGGCAAGCGTGAAACCGTCAGAAAAGCATCTTTTGCAGCAGGAATGATATGTTGATAGATCTAATTCTGATCTTGTTTCAACCTAGACCAGCCATTCATAGTTTTAAATTCAGCTTTGTTTATGAAGGAGATGTCGAGTCAACAGTGTTCATCAGCCTCTGAGACAACTTTCAACAACAACAAAAGTAATGTCTCGTCTTCCTTGAACCACATTGCAGTGCAAACTGATGAAAAGAATCCTCCATATGTAAAAGACTCATCGCCAACTATTTTGATAAACGATTAATTGATTTAAGTCAATAATAAAAAAAAAAAATATCCAAATCCTCGGGTTTCATCTTCTCAAATCTGTTTGTTTTCTGGTTTCTTTAGTCTTTTATAACAGTGGTGATCTTTAGGTTGTAGAACGTTGGTCTGGACAAAAAACAAAAGGCTGAATATTCAGCTTTGTTCATTTTATGAACCAAACAACTAATTAATTTAATGCTTCAATAATCGATAAATGAAATTAGTATTTGTAGTATAGTTGCAGCACTAATGCAAACTATCTCTAAAACATTTTTTAAATGAGCAAAATTCATAATTATTTAAAATATGCATTGAATGTATGAGACGTACACAGCCCTCTCCTATATATCACAGGGACTGCATTGTTAGTCATGGGTGGCGACATAGACCCCCTAAAGCTCAGGTTATTTCTAGACTGTTTCCTTTTCTGAGAGGAGTAACAGGCATCCAAATATCCATGTCACGTTGGACACATTTTTCCAGGCTAGAAGTTCCAATTATTATTTCAATATGTTGTACTTTCTATAAAGTGTGTCACTCAATGCGTTAACGCCATAGTACTGTGGAAAAGTCCTACTTAATTGTATTCTCTGTATTTCTATACAGTCTGTAAAGCCCCCTGAGGTAAATTGGACTATACAAACACAATTGACTTGACTTGACTCCTAGTTCATTTAGATTCTGTCCTATTCTATGTTATTCCAGTCTGGTCTATAACTGTGTTTATCCTCCTGTTTGTCTCTGTCCTTGCCTCTCTCTTTGTGTATGTAGATACTGACATTCTGCAAATGCCAGCAGCTGTAGTGGCAGATAATCTGTCACTATAGCGCATTCTTAATTACTAATAATATGCAGTAGCTTACATTTGTCATGATAAAACCATAAAAATGCAGCCATTTAAAATTAATCCACTTAAATTGTTGTCAGGATTCTTTGCAAGACACTTAAAATAAGAATAAGCAACAATGGCTGCAAAGATGAAATCGCTTCCAAAGACGTGCCACCCCTCCAACTGCTAACCCTTTTATTCTCAAAATGCAAAGTCAGTATTTTTTTTTTTTTCCACGACTCATTAGTGTCCCGTAGCTACGTGAACAAGATGAATCTACACAGACATACAGTGACCCTTGTGAAAACTTTGTCACGGCTTGACACAAGCTACTGGCCATCTGCACTAATGTTGCCATTTTTCTCCATCAAGGTCAGAAAGACAGAGAGATGAGAAAATCCAATTTCTTGTTCTTTCATTTTTTATTCTCTTTCTTCAATTATATCGTACTATTTCTTCATCCTACTCCCATGGGTCCTCAAAAGGTGAGCGGACTTCATTTATGTCCATCTTTAGAGAAAACTTCAATGTCACATATCAAGTACATGCTTGGACATTCGATCTCTCTCTTTTTTTTCATTTTCTCTCTCCCGGGCGCTCACTTTTCAGATGTAAAGCAGCTAGTTGAATATTCAGCCCCATTTTGCTCCCGTATACTTTCCTTTCTCTATTTTCCGGTAGTTTTTCAGCAAGCTCAGTACCATCTTGCTCTCTCTCTCTTTTTTTCTGCTCTCCCCTCTCTCTACTCTTACCATCTTCTTGTGATACTTAACATTTTAGACAAATCAAAGTGAAAGCAGATGATAGAAGGAGAGAGTAAATGGGTGAAAGAGTGGTGCACAGCAGAGGAGATGAGATGAGGAAGAGGCCAGGAGATTCGAGAATAAAGAACTGAGATGTGAGGAGAAAATGAGAGGGTGAGGGGGGAGGGTGAAAGGAAAGGAAGGAGAGTACAGAGCATGAGAGGAAAGAGGAGAAGAAATGAAGACAGTATATGTAATGAGACATGATGGAAACGTAATAGTGATGGCCCTAATAATCGACTGAGCTTTCATTGGTCATAGGAAAAAAAACAATGACCTGTAGTCTGTCAGTGCAAGACTGTTTTAAGAGGGTTTTTTTTTTGTAACCCAGCAGTGATGTTCAAATCCACTAGCAGCTTGACCGATCACTTTTGACCTGTCAATAAACTAAGCTAATGAATAACAAAATGTCCGTGCTGATTGGACAGTCCCAATGCCTCAAACTCCTTTAGGGAACTGCACCATGTCGTTAAAAAAATCGGGCGGGAAATCGTTCAACGCGTGGAATCATTTCAACCCTATAAAGGGCGACCCCAGGGAGGTGACGTGTATACCCTGTATGCAAAGATTAGCCTAAAAACATGACTAATCGTCTTAATCATTATCATCCGTTAGCATTGTCAATCGCTAATAGGCAGATCACTTTATGCATGTGTTTGACAAAATTATATTTTAATCTTTCACATCTTAATATTTACATTTTCAGGGACCATCAATAAAAATTAAGCTTGCTTCCATGGTCCAAAAGCACATAGCAGCTGTAGCAGCAATAGTCTGCCTTCTCACTCTGGAAAACTCATTGAAAAGCCCTGTTTTCGCCTTCTTTCCTAACGAAATTCTGTTTTGATTGGCCTAAGCACTGTCAGAAATGTCCCAACCCCTTTAGAGACCTGGGGTCAGATGGAGAAACAGAAGTTAAGTTCAAGCACTCAGGAAGGAGGAGGCTGCCACATGGATCAAGAGTGGTAACCATTAACTTCTATTCCTGTTATGACATCATGATACACAACAGAACGAGCGGGTGGTCTTATTTCACAGTTTCTGTGTTAGCACGGACACCAAAGACCTTAATGTTTATAAAAAAATAAATAAATGAAAAGTGAGTTTTCATAATAGGGCTCCTTTAAAAGCATATTATTACAGTTGTGCATGTCTATGTGTATGTTACTATTATAGCACAGTGTTAACAGTTTTACTTATAACATTTTTTTCACAGCTCTGAAGTTTAAAATTGTTATTGCCCCTAAAAATGTATATGTTAATAATTAACAGGCGTTCAGACTGAAATCAGCATGCTCTTTCCAGTGAGATATGAGACGATGCAGGAATATAGTTGCAAATCTGTGATTTGAAAGATTCAAAACCAGATTTTACAACTCTGGAAAGCTATAATTATTTGACTTTTGTTGTGACATACATCAGTATTGCCTGTGGACTTAGGCTCCCTTGTATCTGATTGACAAATGCAGCAAATCGATGATGCTGCATCATGGCAAAAGTTGAGCCAGGTTCAACTTTAACTTAAATTATAACATTTATTTTGATTAAAAAGGTCTGCTGAAATAAAGGGAGGAATAAGATAATGAAAATGAGCTCACCTTCACGGAGTCCATCGCAGTGATGACCCACACACAGTGTGCATTGTTCTCATATTGAACAGGGTAGTTAGGAGAAGTTATGACCCCTCTGGGCCCCCTTAGGTTACTGCCACAGGTACGGGCTACATAGAAGGAAAGCACAAAAGAGAGATAGGGCGACACAGAGTTTTAAAAAAAGATTTATAGCATAATAAAAATTATGCTCACAGATTGCAAATGGCTTTTTACCTACAAAAAGAAAAAAAAAGACAGAAAGAGGGAGTGGTAGTGAGAGGAAAAGGCAAATTATCTTCAATACAACCACAAGTAAGATAGAACAGTTTAGGCAATTTGTGGACTTGGATATAAAATTATAATTATATTTACATATACATATCATAATTATATATTTTAGGGAGAAAATAATCTGTTTGCAGTAGTATTAGTCAATCAAAGACGTTTGCTTTTCTGTAATATCTCCTGCAATATATATATATATATATATATATATATATATATATATATATATATATATATATATATATATACACACACACACACAATATTATTTATATGTTAAAAGGTTAGTTAAAAGTTCAAACATTTCTCTCCTCTATTGAAGATATTTCCAGAACCTTTGCTTCTGAAGACCCAGTAAATTCCAGCTTTTAACCACATTTTTCATAATACCCTTCCTATTGCTCAAGTTTATCCACATTGATTTTGTCCTCTGTGATAGTCAAAGTAATATTTCTTGCCTTCACTACCTCATAAAGTGTTATCGCCTTAAAGGGATATTTGGTAAAATAAAAAAAAAAAATCTATCTCTAGTACAGTAATTTTGAAGGGCTTACTTGACATTTTCAGTCAGTTACAGTCAATAAGTACTGTCATACTCTTGAGAAAGTTTTACTTCATCATATACAGAATTTGCCCTTTTTCCATAATAATGACTTAGCTGGAGGCAATCACTGCCATTAGAGGGAGGGAAGACCAATGAAAGAAGTAAAAGCATACAAGATTGAAGAGGATAAAACAGAAACATTAAAAAATGTAGAAAAATTGAGGGGGTGAGAAATTACATAGAAGGAGGGCAGAAATAATTAAGTAAAGAAGTTAGCAATACAGACATATTCATGGGAGAGGGAGAGCAGTGAGAGAAAAAAACGAAAGAGAATATAGGGTGATATATATGAACGTGAAAAAGAGGAAAAAAAGAAAGTGAAGGAGGAAGGGGAAGAGTGGGGATAAAAAACGAGAGGAGCAAAGAAACAGAGGAGGCCCTCAGATGACTGATCTGCCTGTTAATTAGTAAAGAGAGCTGAAACACACACACACACACAAACACACACACACTGAAACACAATGTATGGCGATTCATTGCGGAGACCAGTTTCTAATTAAGAGTAAAATCTCAGTGGAGAATGAGAAAGGCTCATGGGTTTGGATCCCAGGAGGATTATAGCACCAGATAAATGCAGTGCACCAGAGCTACAGTGTAGAAATGTTTAACCTCTGCCTATGTACTCATTTGTCTGTATCAGCCCATCGATCGCATTTTCCATATCTAATTAAATAGAAAAAAAGACATGAGCCGCAGTTTTACACTGAAAGTATATTTCTCAGCTGCTACCAGCTGTTGTGAAATTTATTTTTGACATAGTTTCTCCAACTTTTGGTGCCATATCAAAGAGCTTTTAACCAATGCCAAAGGAAAATCAAAATGTCAAAATAATATATTGAGAATTAAAATAAAACAAATAAATATACTTCAATTTAAAGGCATTGTGTCAAATAGCTGTTGAATATATATATATATATATATATATATATATATATATATATATATATATATATATATATATATATATATATATTTTTATCATTATCATATGTCTTATGTTATGTTCCTTTTGCTTGACTAATGTATATAATAGTATATATTTCAGCTGTGAGTAAACTTATCATAGAAATAATATCCATATTTCCTTCCATCTTTTTCACTATCTCATTTTCCCTCTACCTCGACTGTCTCTTCCTGACACGAGTGGCCGGTATCATGAAGACAGGTGGCTTCCTGCAGTCACAGACAGATATATAGACACAGAGCAGCCACACACACTCACACGCATGTGGGCTCTGTAATACGAGGTGACAGGGACCCTACAGTAAGTGTCTGAGCAGAGGGACTGCCTGTCCATCAAACACACACACAGCTCAAAGCAAATACTCCGGCAGCTGAGCAGTGTCCGAAACTAAAGGCTGATTTATGGTTCAGCATTGAATCGTCAGCGTACAGACGTCGCCTGAAGCGCAACTCCCCAGAAATGTTACTCCAAGTTGCAGTGACGCAGACTGATAGCAGACTGCAGTGGATGTGATTGGTCCACTGATTTCCTCCTACGCATTTCTGCCTTCTTCTTCTTCATCTTCATTTTCAAATTTCAGTTGAATGCAACAAACAGGAACAAACATGGAGAAAACAGACGAGCTGTTAATTGAAGAGGTGCACAAATATATCCTGGTCATATTTATATGACCTGTCCTCATTACATTACAAGGACTGCTAGATGGGTTCAAATTCTTCTAGATAAATTTCCACGCACATGAGAGTGGAAGCTGTGGAGTGCATTAAAAAAATGGAAAAGCTTGAGGCAGAAGTTTGTTTGAATGGAAAAAAAAGGATGCCTATGAATAGTGGGGACCCAGGTGGGGAAAAACCCATATTGACTCGCTTCCAAACATAAAATCCTGCCACATAACTTTTCCTCATTTTAATAGCTCTGCTAATTCATGTATAGACACTGGATTGATATACAACCTAGCGTTAGAATTATGAAGACCAATTTAAACTACATTATTTGCAATTTCTTTCATAATCACAGGATGGAACTGAAGTGCCTGGAACTCCAGAGACCCCATCAGATTCGACTGAGGCATCGCCAGCTGAGGTCCAGAGCGCTCATTCATGTCCCATCTGCTGTTTCATCCACATTGCCCAGACATGTCCTCTGTCCCCACAGCCCGCTCCACTGTCCCCCCCTTCTAATGCTGGCTCACAAAAAGGAAGGAAAAAAAAACAGGAAGGCAATATTCAGGGGTAGATCAACCAGTTAGAGAAACAGACGGAACAACTGGATTAGGCATTGGCAAAAGAAACACTGACACGTGCAGCGAATCAACATTTTCAGTCAGTTATATTCAATAAGTGCTGTCATACTCAGAGAAAATTTAGCGTGAATGATGAGGAGGCTGCCAGAAGACAGGCTATGATTGAGCTCTAGAAAGTGTTTGAAAAGCTCATTCTCATATCTTAGAACTAGGGCAATATATATATTTGTATTTATACTTGTTTTTTGAATGTTGTTGTTGTGCTAATATGCTATGCTAATAATAGTAGTAATAATAATACTACTAATAAAAGTTTTTAAAATAGATTGCATTCTTATGTTAAAGGTGGAGATTTTATACAAGGGAATAAAAATCATCTTCATAATACAAATCATACCCCTGTGTAGGTGGGCGATTTCCTCCTTCTCTCCACCTCGAACTGATGTGTTTGTATTCCCAGAAAAACAAATGGCTGCAGTGCTTCACCCAGTTAGGGTGCACTGCTTATACTATGTATGTTAAGCCAAATATGATTTTTTTTTTTTTTTTTTTTTTACTGTTAATGGATGATTGCTTCTTTGCACATTTGAGTTTTTAACAAGTCTTTAAAATACAATGAAGAATTAACAATTTTTTTGCAGAAAAATAAGCATGTCTTCTTTTTTAGGAAGAATACGTAACCACAGAGGTGCTACTGCGGCTGCTGCTGGGTTGAGATGTATCACTCCAAAGTGTCAAAAACACGACACTCCATTAACGTTATTCCATGTTGTGTGCATATTTGTCGTGTTCCCTCCCACCGCTGTTATGTCCATTTTGCAATGACTGTAAGTCGTCTGATGCCATCTTTTTTTCATAAAGTGAAGCCAAACTTTTGGAGCTTTTGAATCTGGTGGGTGCCATTGTTTACGATGTGCTAAACCGGTTTTAAGGTCATCACGTTATTGGTCGTGCTTGCTGGAATGGAGCGTGCGTAACTTGCATAAGTCACGTGACATAGATTCATGCTGGTTGGAATCGATAAGAAAATCGCTAGATAAACTGCCAAACGATTCCATGGAATTGAAATACATGGAACCAGTTCTCTACAGGAACTGGTTCTCGATTGCTATCCCTACATAAGGCATGCATAAAGGCTACTGTAGATTCAACACAGAACCATAAATGAGCCCCCTGAGTGTTAACATGTTCAAAGGTCAAAATGAATTAATACATTTGCCTCTTGAGATCTTGTATACATGTATGTATTGGGTCTACACTGTATCGGAACAAATAAAAGTATTTTCGTCTGATCCATATGCCAGATATTTATATTTTCTTTATTCTAAATGGAAAATCTATCTTCCCTTGGCAAGTGTTATTTTAGGACCAGGAGAGGTGCACTTTCTGCCAATATCTGCGCATGTGTGAGTGTATTCTTTAGGGTGTTTATGGAAGCTGTCTGCTTCATTCAGTATTGTTCAGTTTGTATGCATGCTTAAGTCGAGCTAAGGTTATAGCATGATTAGTCCTTCAACTCCGGTTACGCTCCTTCTCCCACTCTAGCCCATGCACGCACATATCACTTCATCCAGCTCCAGTCCGATTTCAATCGCATTACTAAGTTTGATTTTAGTCAAGCTAACATATTTACATATACTTTAAAAGTCCAGTTTTAGTCAGACTAACGTAATAGTTCCATTTTGTTAGGTGTCACGTAAATATACTGATTGTGGAGCAATAAACCTAACATGCTACTGTCAGCAAACATGTGGCCAGTGGAAGCCCTTCGTCATTGCTCTGCCACTCAATGTTATTTACTTCATTGGCCAGAAAGTAAATCATCATTTGAACACATCAACAAACAACAAAATGTAAATCACAGAGATATAATTCATCATGATTAAAGTACACTATAGGTTTAGAGCATTTGCATTCGAAAACTAGAGGAATACGATCAGTAGAATGCAGAACTTCATCAGGTATGTCTGGGTGCATGTGGGTGGGATGAAAGTAGTGCAAGATGTAACCAGAGCAGACAGGCTATATAGCCCTGTGTTGTAAGCTCAGGTTCTGACACATTAGGAAGAATATAGTGATGCACAAGATTGGTTAGTCACTTTCTGGTTCCTTTGCCGTTTCTGTTTCTGTTATATCTGAAGCAGGAGTCAGCAGTCAATGGTTGCATAAAACAGAGCAGTCACTGGCGTCATTAAAAAGGTTTTTCAAATTGTGAATCATCATACAGGATACAGTCAAAAATGTGCTCAAACTATATTAGGATGATGGGTCCAGTAGTATTTGAGATTAGCTGCAGACAGACACACAAGCATACACAACCATGCGCGCACATGCACACACACACGCACGCACACACACACACACACACACACACACACACACACACACACACACACACACACACACACACACGTCCAAATGCACAATCCCCTCCAGGCTTACACCTGGCAGAGATGATAACAGCAAAATAACATGAGCACTTACAGCTTCAAAAACTGATATAATCTCTCCCTGAAAAAAATGTAACATTAAATTCTTTACAATTGTAGAATGTGAAATAGGTGATGGATTTTAGTTAGAGTGCAGTTACATGCACAAAAGTATCCTGGTTATGATAATAATCTGAATATAGCATTGAAATTGTACATGAGAAAACTGGTTATTCATATCCATGTTTACACGATAACCAGGATATTCATCCAGGGATTCAGATTCAGGTATTCTAAAAAAAAAACAATTCAGTGTTGCAATGCAAACTGTGTCAACTTGTAAATCTCAATAGTTTTAACTGCAGGAGAAATAAGAAACAGCAGACATGAAATAAGTTTAATATGTCTTGTAGTGTGCTATATATAGAATTAATTAATTCTATTGATTAATTTAAGGGCTTTGCACAGTCTGGCTCCTGATTATATTCCGAACTTTTCATCCTGCCTGAGCAGAAGTCTCCTTCACTTTGCCTGAGGAGCTCAGACTGAAACCTTTCTTTACCTCCAGCAAGGAGTTTATGTTTTAGTCAACCATGGTTTGTCTGTTTTTTATCAAAATACCTTTTTGCTGGATTTTCCTTCAAATTTTAGCAAACGTGGGGAATGGTACCATGAACAGATGGATTTTTGGTAATGATCCGGATGGAATCTTGATTTCTGGATCACTTTGATCCCTTCTAGATCACAACGATGCTGGATGGGAGTCACAATGGTCGAGGTCTGCACTTTCCGAGCGCTTTTCTTTTTTTTTTTATTTTAGTTTTTTTTTATCATTATATTATTATTTTTTTTCCTCATGCATGTTCTCTGTGGCTTTGCAGTCAGGCTTTCTCAGGCAAAAGAAAGTCAGAGCCAGCTAAAGGATCAGATTTACATTATTTTTATCTTTTTCATCAACAAATCAAATAATTTGATAATAATTGATAAAAATTGATAATTGAAGAGACCAAAAACAACAATACCTTCATCCCACTAACAAGTATTGTCTACATAGCCAAACCGTGACAAAGCTCAGATATCTCTAGCAGTGATAATTACTGCATTATCAATCACGTTCATATTATTCCCTATAGCTCTGCACTGCTGAAAACCCTTCAAACAGGTGGCTCGGTGCATCACATGTCCTTGTCAGATTCCATTGATGTTTCACACTTTCTTTCAAAAGACGACACAACACAACTAAGTGACTCAACAGTCAAAATAACAAAAAATAGATTTAGCATCAAGATGGCTCCTCAAGCGTGTGAATGCTGTCAGTAGACATAAATACACGGCTTACAATGGATTCTTTGCAGCTTTGACTCATGCACACCTAAGGAGATTTAAGCAGTTTCAGTGGGTATGGCGAGTGAAACTTACTTCTGCAGATGGGTCTGTGGTCACTCCAGGCAGCCAGTGTCTCAGTGACTCGTTGACAGGTGATGCTTTTAGATCCCTGAAGTACATAGCTGTCATCACAACTGAACTGGACGCTGGAACCGACTCTAGTTCAGGAGACACAACAGAAATGACACTTGTTAAAAATAGCAATAATAGTCAAGTCAACTGTATTCACATAGCAACTTGGGGGGCATCTCTAGATATTTTAGATATTTTTTTTATTGAAATAAAAAGAAATGTGAAAAAAAAACATGAAAACTATATATATAGATATTTTTATATTTTTATTTGGCTCCTTTTTCAAGAAATATGTGATGATATATGATATGATATAAGATGTTTATGAACTGTTTATGTACTCTTTTATTGCCCAGGACTAAATAAAACTAATTCAAAATAAACTAAAAGTAGAAAAGCCACTTAAAAAAAACAAACAAAACTAATTACTTAAAACAAAGCAAAAAAATTAAAATAATTAAAACTAAACTGAAATGAAAAAAAATGAAAAAAGAAAAGCCTAAAACCAACACAAGACTATTATAATATTGTCAGCAAGTCCAGTGTCATTGTGACACTGTCAAGACATCTTAAGATAATTGAAGAAATGATGATCATATTAATGATGGCCACCATCACAGATCATTAAACCAGGATCTGTAATTCCTTTCTTACTCTAAGGCTCTTTTAAAACTTTATACTCAATTTAAGGCTTTTGCTATTCCCTTTGCTCACTTCTCCTACTGTCTCTTATCATTCCTCCTTCCTCTCATCATGTGTTTGGATAGCTCTTGTTTGCACATTCTCTCCAACACCCTGCTGCCTGACGCGTGAGAAGGACGTTCAGCCATCTAAAGTGGAAGCCTGCAGGATGTCTTGTCTGTAAAGCTTAATGTCTCCTCCCCGCTGATAGACGCAGCAGTCTACCACCTGTCCAAACATTTCTTATGTAGGTTTCTGGTTGTTCAGGGAGTCAACCCTGTTGTTAAAACACTGTAGAATCACCTCGTCAAATCTCTTTGTTAGTGCCTTTGTCATGGAAAGTTGGATCATTCACTTTGCTTCTTTCTGCTACTTTGGAGATGCTGATGACAACGAAAAAGACATCCAGCCGCTCGCTGTGAAACTTAAAGTTACAAGGAAAGAAAACTTTACTGTTATTGCTGCATCTTCGGAAAAGACCTCAAATCTTCTGATGGGCGATTATGTATGTGGTCGCCTTTGCATGAGAAGCGCTACAGCACACACGACTTACGGACATGTGCACAACTGCACTGGCCAAAAAAAAAAAAAAAAAACTCTTGTTTTCTCTCTGCAGCTGTGCTCTCTCTCTCTCTATCCATTTCAGCTGTTCTATCTCATCACGCCACTATTCTGTTCCAGCTCCTGCATCTTGTGTCTAATGATGATTAGATACAAACCTGTAACACACACACACACCGAACACATCCCATGCCAGCATGTATTCACATTTAGGCAAACACACGCAGGCGTGGAGGTAATGATCAGACGCCACTATTAGTCCTATAGAGTTTGTGCAGATATAGTTGCTAATGGGAAAAGAAGAGCAGCATGAGCTGGAGATTAAAGGATGTTTGTTAATGTTTTTTGGGGCCCAAAATAGTCTCGAGAAAAGGGTAAAAATGGAAGGTCTTGTCTTCATTCGCTTTCTTTTTTTTTCATAAGAGCAACAGAAGAACAATTTAGCTGCCAATGATGCTAAGTGGATGAGTCGTAGGGAGAGGTGATTATTTTATAATTGCCCACTCCTGATTAAATGAAATGATGTCTCCCTTTCTGCTGATTAGATGTCACCATGGAGTGAATCATTCAAAAAAAAAACAAAAAAAAACTGTCCACCAGGCCCTGTTCATTAGCCAAGATCCTACTGTAATGCTCACACATCCTACTTCTAAAACATTCCTTCTCAATTCTCTGTGAATATGAGTAAAGAACAAAAAGGAATCTGGCCATCGGTAATGTTACGATTTTTCAAACTGCATCCAAGGACAGAAGTACTACTGACAAAGGTTTAAAATGATGAGATGAAGACGAGTCATAGCATAAACAGCATCTTGAGGGCAGGTTTTGTTAAAATATTTGCATTTGGCCTTATATATTGATTAAGTGTACAGAAGCAAATTAACCTCCAACCAATCAACCAGTAGGATTGATTGGCCTGCATAGCTGCTTGTCAACAGTCAAAACCAGAATCAATCCACCTGATCGGGCAGCTTAGCTGTCTGTCAAAAGGCTGAGCACCTAGGTGGCAGATTACTGTGATGAATGAGGAGCATAAATGGACCCGAAAGAGGAACCAGAGAACCCAATGGAAAAGCTCAGAAAAAGTATTGGGTGAAAAAATGATGGTCGGTCGGGTCCTTCGGACTTATTTCTGACCAAGCAAGCAAATGGTTTGCCTCCGTTGCACCATAAGCGCTCACTCATTCCGGCTCTCTCCAAGCGTACGAGTGATTCACTCTTGAGCAGCATTTCTGTTGGACAGGTAATACTCTGCTTTCTGTCTGCGGTAATATTGAGGAGGGGAGGGCTCATGAACTAAATTAGAAAAAAACAACGAAAGTGTTTCAATGAATCAAGCACTGCTCACTGCTCCTTTAAGACTGACCAAAACTATATTAGAAATGTGTTTTATAATTCATTTTAATTGAACATATTTAAAAAAAAAAAAAAAAAACAATAATTTTTTTAACCATGAAATGCTCCCATTTCAAAGTTTGTACCTGATCCCTCCTCCTCTGTCTCCACATCTTATAACTTGTAGTGATGCTGCTTTTTTTAAATTGTCAGGCATGTATATTTCTAATTCCTGCCATGGCATGGTCATAGTTTTGGTAATATTAGCTAGCTTTTCATTAGCCGCTAAACTCACGTACTTACTATAAGAGCCGAGATGACCAATAATAAACTTGCTAATGAGGTCACGATTCACAACTTCACCAAGCATGAAAAAGCTTCTGAATCAGAACTGGAAACTTTTGCAAGCCAACATATTTACAAAATATAATGTCCATAACAGGTTTGAATATTAAATATAATGCCTATATTCAAATTATATTCAAATACAGAAAATCTGAGCTATAGCCCTAGTGTCTAATTGCTATTTAAAGGGCGCAGATACTACTGCCCTTGTCTACTTCTGCCTTCTGCTCCCTCCTTCACACACAATATGTGGGTGTCTCAATGTGCACCTGCTATTTTGGTTCATTTATGTGCAGCGTTCAACCTGCCAAGGGGCTGGATGAAAGTGATTATAGCTCAGTGGATGTGGCGATTGTTAAATACTCTCTTAGCCAGTCACACCACTGGTCTCACCTCTGTCCCGCCTGAAAAAAAGTTATGCCAGATAAACAGCTCAACAAACAGAAAGCTATTATTCAGGTAAGTCTGAATGATTCTGAAAGTAGTTAAACAAAATAAAATAAAATAAAAAAGAGGCCACGTGTATTTATAGATCACATACAGACTTTACTGCTTTAACCACTTTAAAAATGTTATTTTCTGTAAAGATTTTGGTAGGGGAGGGTTTTGATTGAAATGCATATCTGCTCCTGACTGTGCACACTAATAATACTAACAAAGGCTGTGGAGACCATGAGCCAGCCTGCACAATACCCTAAAACCAAAGCAAACAAATGGAATTCAGACATAATTATTAGTTTGTGTTATACAATCAAAAGTGTTCAACTCAACACACACACACACACACACACACAATGAAGATGTTTAATACTCATCAGAACATGAGAATGTTACTGTGTCTATAAACTCGAAATTAGAGATCAGCTCTAAGGGAATCTCAGCATTTTTTGCCTCCCAATGAATCTTTTGACAATCTTGCAGGTCACAGCATCATGAAAGCAATCTGACAATATACACTAATAATACACACTATCGCAACAGCCAATAGTCCAACTAAAACCAGACTTTTAAAGCTCAACTGAAATCAAACGTGTAGAGTCAGACTAACACAACCAGGTAATATGATTGAAATAAGCTACTCCTGGAGCTTCTCCAAGCTGGTTGGATTGGAGCTGCACAAAATGATCTTCACTTGGGCTAGAGGTCCACACCAAGCTCCATTCTGAAAGCCAAACAGTATGTAAAACGTAAACAGTCTAACTTAAATGAGAAGGAGATGCTAACTTGGCAAGTAGAGCAGACATAAAGCATGTGTTGCACTGTCCATCATGCCACTATCACACCATTAAAGCCAACGCATGATCAAAAAACTGCATCACCTCAATAATCCTTCACCTCAACTCTTCATTCCCCCCAGACTCACAATTTATTGAGTAACAGATCACAAAGTATGCACATCATTGTCATCAACTGTTATCACAAACACAGGCTGGTGTCCTCGGTCCTTTCCTCTGTGCTCTATACACAAATGACCGTATTAGCCCTTCACCTAACAAAGTCACATACTTTGAATACTTTGATTTGCTTTACGATAGCAACTCTATTATAGACTATCAGAACACAATTTCCCATTTTACACAGTGATGCACTGACAACTATCTAGAGTTGATGTCGACAAAACAAAGGAACTGGTCATTGAAACAGCCAACATTGGACTTAACATGGTCCTCATTAATGGGAAAACAGTAGAACAGGTTGACATTGTCACATATCTTGGACTCAGTCTAAACCATAGACCGAGGTTTGATCAATATATATTAGAACTATCCACCTGTATTTTCAGCAAAGACTCCATGTAATCCATGGATGTTAAGCTTATTATCTGTTGACCCTTATCTTCCATTATTAATGTACAAAAGCATTATTTAACCTGGTGTGTTGTACTGCTCTGGATGATTTTACAACATACTGTCCATGTCTAACAGAAACAAACTTTTCAGTGTTAACCATATTGTTTCTATGATTATTGGACTTCCCGCATGAACAGTTTCTGATATGAACAACAAGGCCATGACACGCCTAGCACATGGATCATCCCTGTATCGTTTTTTTTCAAATTCAGGACATATACAGAACCTTACCATGGAAAAAGGTATGTTTCAGTCAGGGCTTTGTCATCTCAGCCATCTCGCCATTAAACAACATGCCCTTTGGATGAGAAGGTGTCACAATACAGTGGGGACCTCATGTTTTTCTACTGTTTTTCCGTACTATATGTTGTTTTGTTGTCATGGGTCTTGTACAGACCTGTGAAAATGAATATCCTTCGGGACAGTAAAGATAATTTTTTTGGCAGGTTTCCTTTGGTTTGCTAACCTGCTAATTTACCAGTCCTTCGACTTTTGTCATCAAAAAAGATCAACCGGTTACGCATGTAGACTTAGACAAGGACAGTGCATATAAACATGCTGAGTGAATATTTCTTACCTGCAATTTATAATCTATTTATAAATTCTATTTATATAATCTGTCACTTAAATACACTTATTTATGTGTATATCTTCTTGACCACATGCCACTGAACTGTATCAGTAATATCAGACGAATACTTGTGCAGCAGAAGAGCCTGGTATTAAAACTTACTGGAAGGTAGAGCCCATTCTCTTTCCGTTTTCTGGAACTCCAGGATCTGGACAAACATCACCAGCAAGTCCGCTTTGACTCACTGAAAAGGAAAGAAACAGAATATATGGCAAACAGTGTGTTTTAGGCAGGTTTTTGATGGATATATTCATATTATGCTGACAGGTAAATCATACATATTTTGAACTTTTTAGTCAGATGAACAAATCGTTCCTGTCATCATGAACGTCAGAATATTTCTTTTTACTGATGGCAGTACAATGGTTAAGCACAACTAAAGTCCAACTGTAAGAAATATCTCAAGCTGTTGTTGAGAACTCATGAAATCAGACATCAGACTCTCTTTAACTTCTAAAGCAAATTTAGATCTAACTTCGGCTAATTCGGGAACATGATTGAAAAATTCACAGCTGTTAATATAATGTGAAAACAAGGCATTTTCCTTTTTTGTGTTTATTTTGTTTCTGTTGGACTCTTATAAGAACACACGATTCATGTTTTTTCATCAAAGTGCAGCGATTGACTCCACTGTCATGATCGGCCCTTTGTAATTCATCAGTCAACAGGCTCTGTAAAACCAAATAAACAAGTATAAGCGGTCTCTGTCTGCTACATGAGGGGAAAGAAATGATCTGACAAGCGTTTTGTTCCCCTCATAAAAAAAAAGAAAAAAAGAAAAAGAAAAAGTGACACAGGGACTCTGAGTCGACTAAATGGAATTCGACCGTCATTAACTGTATTATTTACACTGGCTTGTCCACCTGTGATATGTCAAATTGTCCTCAGTGAAAGAATTGAGCAGAACAAGACAGTGAACCCTCCCAATGTAGCACTGAATACCTGCTTGGCAGTTCTATTGATATTCAAGGTTGCTTCTGAACAGACATCTTGGAATTTAAGGGGATATTTTGGGTATTTTTTTGCACATTTCAGCTCCTAAATTCCATTAGCTCTGCCTCAGTCTCTGGGATGTAATGGCTGATTGGAAACATTTTTTGGCTGAGCTCTTGGATATGAACCTGACACACAGTCTTAATTATAATCCTGTGCAGTACATACAAAAAAAATAAAAGAAACAATGACCTGAAAAGCCATTAGGAGACCAAGGCCCCGAAACTAAATAGACTGGTGGCCAGCGACGGGTAAGATTTCTATCCACGCTGAAAGGAAGGCTGCATAAATATACTGTGACTGCTTTGAATTGTAGATTAATAGGCTCTGTTGACTGTTATGATTTACCAGCTGTGGAGGTTAATTCACCAGAATTATATCAGTATTCTCTATACAAATACATATGCCGTCAGAATAATCTGATACACGCATACTAAATACTAAAATAGCTGCTGATTATTAAGACTGCTGAACAAAGGAATCAAACGTTCACTCAACATTCACCTAAAATTGCATTGTGCAGTCTGAAGAGTTTCATTTCTGGCCCCCAAATATTGGAAATTGGTGCCTTACATTTCGCCCATTACCTATATGTACCAAAATCTTGAAAACAAATAGTTCTTATACCAGACAGCCAAGATCTTCTCAGACGAATGCCAATTTCTCTTAAAATCAAAATTACCTGCTCCACAGCGCCACCGCCTCCAGTATTACTTGGAATTACACATCCAAAGCCTGATTTTGCAGGACATTCCTTTTCACTGAAAAATATGCAATACTGAAGAAAGTGAACCCAGCTACGACTCAGATAACAATCTTGGTTTTCTGGTAAGCACTGTTTATTTATTTTTATGATTGATGCATATAGAAAAACATGTAAGATGTCTTTTTTCCTCTTAGGAGATGGAAAAAATCTGTATCTGAGCCATATTTTGGCAAGCCTCAGGTTATGATGTACTCAAAGGCTATCAGCATACTAATGTGTCCACATCAAAATTTTAGCTGATCCTGAGCAATGTTGGAAAGTGACTAATGTTAAGTACATTAATTTAATATACTGTATAATAATATACAGTATATATATATATATAATAAGTATAATAATATTATGTGAGAGAGCGTACTTTTTTAAGCATCTCTCTGAACTAGAGATGTGAATCTCAGTGTTCTAAACAATGCTCTTATTTTTGCAGTAACAAATAATTGATTACTCTTTCCATCATTATAACGCTGTTACCACACAAATGTGGTGCATTACTATAAATAGAGCTGTTCTTCATCATGCAAACATGACAAAACTCACCAAAGGAGAAAAACAGCAAAGCTTGCCTAGTCATCCGGAACATATACTTTTTTGTTCACAACAAACACATGCCTGATCATTTCCTGGAGATTTCAAAATCAAAAACATTTCCTTTTTCAACTGGAAATAAGGTGTAGTAAAGATTGCCATTTTTTTTCCTTTCCTTAACACATATGCTTCTCACTTACAGCACTTCCTTTACCTCACTTCCTTCCTTCTTTCCTTAACACTGACTGGCTCACTTCACTCCTCTGTTCACTCATTTACCTGATTAAAGTCACCTGTCCACTCTTTCCTGATCACCTCATGGGGTGGTAGTGCTGGTAACAAGTTCAGTTTATTTAATGCACA
Organism: Lepturacanthus savala; assembly: GCA_030544235.1. Taxonomy (NCBI): domain Eukaryota; kingdom Metazoa; phylum Chordata; class Actinopteri; order Scombriformes; family Trichiuridae; genus Lepturacanthus; species Lepturacanthus savala. The sequence continues at coordinate 11,318,579 of CM060462.1, read as the reverse complement.
TTTAAATTAGAACAAGATTTGCTTAACTTGACTTATGCTCTAATTGTTTTTGTTTGTCTTCTAGATCCACCGCCCATGTGCGTCTCCCTCTTTTGTTTGATATAATTGTTGATTTATTGGGTCCATTACGTAGTCACGTGGATTAGGACCCAGGTATTTAACCTCTGTAAGTTTGTACTTAAGTACTGGTCTCACTCATGTGAATAACAGTCATTAGGGTCTTTTGACCCCTAGAGAACAGCACTTGTTGTTCTCCTAGGTACAGATGAAAAGATGACATCATAAATGGGAGAAAGGTGGTGTTGCAGATCCCCTCTCCTGATAAGAGGTTTTTATTTCCAATTTTAGATTGATGACTTCTTTTACTCTTTCGAACCATCTGTCTGTCGAGAATCTTGACATCGGTGTCTTCAAAGGAGTGTTGCTTTGCCTTTAGATTGGAATAGATGGGTAAGATTGGACCTGAGGAATTTTCCCTTCTGTATTAGGTCATGTGTTTATTTATAGGTTGTTTAGTTTCCCCAATGTATAAGTCCTTGCTTTCCTCTGTGTTGGATAGAATATACCAGGTTGTTTTTTGGATTGTGTGGTACCTTGTCCTTTGGGTGTACCATTTTTGCCTGAGATTGTTACTGGGTTTGAAACATACTGGGATTTGATATTTGTTAAAAATCCTCCTGAGTTTCTCTGAGACCCCAGACACACATGGAATGACAATGTTTTTGTATTTATCTTTCATTTATTCAGCATCCACCGTGTTGGTATTATTTCTGGGGCGTGTTGCTGTTTTGGAAAACATCCAATTTGGATAGCCATACGTTTTCAGGGCTTCCTTTGGATGTCTATGTTCCTCTGCTTGGGCCCAAGTAGACGTTGCTTATTTCAGTTGTGGGGGTTCTTATAACTCCCAGTTTGTGGATTTGGTGTCCAGTGAGTTGTCCTTTCTTTTGGAACCACTGGAAACATCCCATTTCAAAATTTCATAGGTATTTTTGTCATTTAGTAGAGCGGAGACCTGAGAATAGTAGTCACTTGTTTTTAGGATTTCTGTGCATCTTCCTTCCTGTGAGAAACCTACGTGGTTGTTACTGTTTTATTGTTGTTGCTTTTGCCATTTTGCAATTTATAATAAGACTTTGTAAGGAAGCTAGGGTAGAATCTGATAAGCATTGCTTCTTTCTGCTCCTACTTGAACCTACCATAGTAAGGTTTGATAACTGTTTTTGATTTCACTTCATGAAAAATGGAAATCTCATGTTACTATAAGTTTGTATTTTTGTTTTGTTTATTTATGTTGATCCTTTTAAGATAAATAAAGGTCACATTAAAATAAAAAAGATCAATGAAACTTACCCATGTAACAACAAGCGTTTACACTGAACTTTATCTATGCATAGTCATACAGCTTGAATTTCATACCGTTTGAAAGTCCAAACATGTAGTGTGAAAATTACATGAATATTTAACCAAACCTTGGAGGAATAGTAAAAAATAAAATCCTAAATAAGTTTGGCATCAAATTAAAACAGCAGAACAACTGTTGTAGTGGATATGAAAACCAATTCATGCATTGATTTAAGGAAGAGTACAGACTGCAGCCTACTCACTTCTCACATTTCAGCATCTCATTCCCTGCCTATCTATCTGCATGATCTGTTCCACTCCTAAAATAAGCACAAAAGGAAAATACATTACAAATTATTATCATTATTATATTATTTTTTTTGTCCAGCTCATATTTTTGGGATCTTGCATTCGTTTCAGTCTTTGCTCTGCTTGGGAGCATCTGCTGCATGCCCGAACACGTAATGTAAATGTAAATGAGACCAGACAACATGACAGGAACCAGTTTAGGCCAGCTCCGTCTTAATGGAACTATGTGGATGAATCATGATGGTTAGCAAAACACAAAAATAAAGGGAGAGGAAGCCGAGAATAAATCAAACCGCGGAAAAACGAGGAGAATGCTGAACAGGGACGACAATGGAGCCCCCCCAAAAAAGAAGATGAGATAAAATGAAAATACTACAGGGTTTGAAAAAAGAAAGAGCAATGCCTGACCTCTTTCAGCCTCTCTTTCTTTCTGACCATCTTTTCATGAATCTATCTTGCTTTTTTCCTCTACTTTTATATTCTCAGCCTGCTTTGCCGATGTTCTTTTTTTCTTCGCTCTCGCACATTACAGTTTACAAAAGAAAGCCAAAGTTTTGTGCATCCTAGCATAAAAGATGGATGAATGATTTGCCGTGCCTGTGTGATGTGTGTGCGCAGGCTGAGGTTTTTTTTTTTTTTTTTAGAGACAGCGTGCGGCTCGAGATATGATGCAAACAGAACACGATGTCTTGTTTCTCTGCCGTGTTTTTGATGTTCTGTCCAAAAAAATCACCACACAAACACACTCCAAAACACACTTTCTCTTGTGCACTCTGTCGTTCCCCCCTCTCTCTCTGTCTTTCTCTCTCACTCATGTTCAAATGGCTTTCATTGGCATCATATACAAAGGTTTCTATTGCTGAAACAAGCCCAGCTCATGCAAACAACATGAGATTGTTATAGGAAAAAAAAAGATGACAAATATCACTGCTGGGCTGATGTCAAAAACAAAAATGCTCAAACTGACTTAATCGCATATTTTCACTTAAAAGACCATTCTACATTTAAACACAAGCTCATGATGCATAATATCATTTCCATATCTTCAAAGTGTATTCAGCAAACCTTTCATCTCTAAAACTCAACTTTTAAGGAGAAATAATGATTAATTTTATACTCTGTGCCGATGAATGTTTGGCATTTCTGACATCTCTAATATACGCAGCTTCAAGTCAGCCACCCACTCCTACTATGCTGTAGATGCTCAACTCCCCACACGACTCGGTTCATACTGCCATTTATCCCCAAAACTATTCAGAACAAACTCACCCCTGACAGTAAGTCATATCCCTGTGAACTGTGTCTTTTGAAGTTGTATTTTATCCACTCAACGAGACCAACCGCCACAAAAAAAGAAGAGATTAAATGGCTACTGCCTTCACCACTGGCCCTCAACCCCATCAGAATAGATGTGGCATGTTTTTTTTTTTTTTCTATCAATCTATCTTCAAATATTACCATTTGCCAGGGACAATTCTAGAGGTTTTAGGGTGCCAGGAAAAATAAATGTCACTATTTTGCACATTGTAATTCAAATTTACATGTGTGAAAGAAAAATATAACATTTTTGGGGGGAGAGGCTGTAACCACAGCAAAAGAGGAATGGATTGGAATCATAAAACATATAGTAATTTTGTCGCAGTTTCTGGGGGAAGTAAACTAGTGAGGACAAAAAAATACAAAAAGTAAACCTTGGACTTATTTATTTTAAAATGCAGTGCAAAACTAAGAAATGTAAAACACATGAATAGAAATTGAATAAATTCAATGTTTGTCTCTTTCCTTCTTGTCTCTATTATATAATACAAAAAATCCACTTAAAAAAGGGAAAAGTGCCTGAAATCTACAAAATAATGATAATAAAATAGATGCAACCCTTCCCTATAGTAAAATGTATGCAATCATCTTTGTATGAATAGAGTGAAATGAAATGGCCACTTAATATAATACATTATTAACAGAAATAATGACATAAATCTATACTATTTCAATCTAAAGTAGTTTAATGTTTTGAATGTTAGTCCAGAGAATATAATGTATATACCTTATTTATGGTTGCAAAAGGGAATGCTTTCATTTTGAAATCAAGGCAAAGTTCGGTATTTTCTCTCCTTTTGGAGGTTGTCTCATGTTTGCATAATGAAAAACACCTTATATTATATTAACAAGACATTTTTTTTGTGGTAACGGTTTTATAATGAGAGAAAGAGTAATCAATTTAGATTATTCATTATTGAAAAGAAGTGACGCCGTTATTTAGAACACTTATTCCCATCACTGTTGAAAATTGCCGACAAATAATAGTCCATTTTGTTTTTTCATCTTACCCATTGTGTATTTGTTGATGTTTTCATCTTTCCAGTTTCTGTGACTCTGATACTTGCTCTGTACCCTGAAATTGTAATAATAAATAAATAAATAGGAAAGAGGCCACTGTCCAGCCAGTATTACACAGTATTTGACATGCCAACAAGCATAAAGAGATTATGTGGCTGCTGGCTGCCATCACCATTAGCCCTCAACACAACAGGATTAGAGAAGACAACTGTTTTGTTTTAGGGAAGACTGTATCAAGAACTATTAGGTCTGGCTATCATTAATACTCAAGAGGGTGTGACACAAAAGTCATTTTCAAAATTGAAAACCATCCATCCAGTTAAAATATCTTGCAGACATGTGTTGAAATGCGAGGAGTGTACATTGCTGTAATTGCAGAAAGCTTCATATTAATTAGTTACTACCCTCCTCTCTTTGTCACGTACAGACTCATACTGTATTTTCATTAAAAAAAAAAAAAGCTGTACCAGAGAATTTGGACATTTCTATCTAAAAATGGCTCAAGTTGATTACTTGATTATCAAAAATAGTTGGCAATTAATGTAATCGGCTCTTTTCAATCAATGCTGAAGACATTTTACTGCTGCCTTTTGTTAGGTCTGTTTTATCCATGTTTTGCACTGCACTGTAGGTTAATTTAATTTTAATATATAAATAATGATAATTCTGTCAGTGAGGAACAGTTGTTTTTAATTTAAAAAAAAATCATTAATGGGCATTCAGGTTGTATAGAAGTGTTGTAATTTTTCTCTATGTATTGTTTCCATTAGAGAACTGTTGTTGAAAACAGTGTTACAGACCACTGGCACAGAGAATTGGAGAATAGTAAACCACCGACACTTGATTGTAGACGGAGATGGATACGAAACAAAAAAAACAAAACAAAAAACATTTGTTCTAAAAATGCAAAGCCAGAATGGTGGTTATTATAACAACTGTCTGATGAACAACTTAAAAAAAAAAAAAAAAAAAAACTATGGTCAAAGAGACAAGGAGAAAGGGGGAAAGAGAGAGAGGCAAAGACAGGTAAAGCGAAGGAGAGTCATTTTTCTTTGTGTGTGTGTGTGTGTGTGTGTGTGTGTGTGTGTGTGTAATCAGCTGACATGTGTTGCAGGTAAGAGCTTTTGAGCCAATCTCCAGATGGCGCCTGGATGAGGAGAAAATGTGTGAAGTGCAGTTTGTTGATATGCTCGCTTCCGCTCCTCTACTCTGATCCTCTCATTGCCTCTCATCCACTCTGCCCTCTCGTGCTCCTCCACCTTCGCATGCGCACAGCTCAGACAGGCCTATAGCTGGAGTCCACACCTGCCTAGCATGGCAACATTAAATACTTACTAAAGAACTATCTATCTATCAATCAATTAATCAATCTCTAATTGTGACATGTGATCACAGTGTAATCACAGCAGAGGTATCAAGTAATGAATGACATGCAGATACTCCATTACCTTATTTGAGTGAAATTGGGGTATGTACACCAAGGTTTCCTGCTGCGCTTTATAGTTGAGGCCGCCTCAACAACAAATGCCCCCGGTCTCCCTCCAAAAAGATAAAATATTCCACATCCCTGCATGCCTAGCAGCGTAAGGTCTCTCAAAAACCACATGCTAAGTCAATAGCGGGTTTAGCTTCTACTTTATTCCACATGCTAACACAGGCTACTGTGGCCATAGCTAATGATAAAACAACAAACTTCATACGAAAAGTGCTGCTGTCTTTTCTTCTTTCAGAGAACCACACTCTACATACTAGCTGCAGCGTCTTACTGCAAGACACACTCACAGACCCTCAGACAATCTACTATCTCATTTTACTTTTACATTTTAAGTAGTTTTGAAACCAGTACTTTTACACTTTTACTTGAGTAAAACGTTTTGTACAGTAATCTGTATATATGATTTATATATGTGTGACATAATATAGTATGTTCTAATATTCTGGTGCAGTCATTACTGTGAGAGTTTCCTAATATCCACCTTCTGAGCATTACTTTCATTTGAGTAGACACGACCCAGCACAACCCCGCCTGACAATCCAAGAGGAAACACCGACTGTGTTACTCACACTCTCACAATAATGATTCATTGCAGTTCTAGGTCATTGTCTGTGGAGTAAAATCTCCTTAATCACACTCTTTCAGCCACTCTCTAATTATGACACATCCTCAGCAGTAAGCTAATGTGACTGCTGAGAGATGGTAAACCAAGACGGGTCGTTTTCATTTCCAACCTTTTTTTATATTGTTTTAGCTTTTATGTCTTTGTCTTTAAAGCGTCTTCTCTTTTAATATATTAATCGAGTATCATATCTTTTAATAATCTATCCATCTTCTGTATCATGCAGGCTTCCAATCAATATGCTCCCTGAGATTTATTCATAAACAGAACATTCTCTGATTTGGATTTACCCTCGTGTGTCTGTCTATTAGACTGTGCTTTAATATAAGCGAGGCTGTTACAGACAGTCTGTTAGATTATGATTCATAAGCACTCCATTCTCAGGATAGGTAAAACTCATTATCATCACTCATTGGTTCTTTGTAATGATTATATATTGCATAATGACTGCACATTATCTAGCCATACAGCTATACTATTACCGCTGGGAGTCATGCAGTGTAAAGACTGTGTCCAAGACTGATGTGGGATCAAAACATGGACCTTGGTTTTACTTTTTATATGTTTTAATGACCCTGGTTTCCAGCCTGATGCTCTTACTCAGAGATACTCATTGTGTTGCTCGTCAAGCTTTAATTGGCGGCTACATGGTAGCTTATAATTATGTGGTAATATCACAGCCAATTCATTTTTTGCAAATGTGCTACATAACAACATTGAACAATTCATGATAAACATACAAACATACTTCTCCCTTTACCCAAATAATGAAGATGAAAGGAGTATTAATTAGTCCTGCCTAAAGGGGGCACTGTCAAACCTGGCAAGGCACCTCACTTGTAGCGTTGTTTACAACACATTACCGCAGTGCATGTTAGCAGGCAGGCAGGCTACTGTTAGCTCTGCCGCTAGCCAATGGGAAAAATGCAACATTTAAAAAAAAGAGATGGAAACAAGCTAAAAAAAAACAGACATACAGGGTTGTAATACACAGCGAGAAAAATGAGGAGGAAGCAGCAAATGATGAAAATGGGAATGAAGATACTGGAAAGAGGACAAGCAAGCAAGCGCGAATGGCAGGGTTACCAATTAAAAAACAAAAGGTACGAATCATACAAGATGAGCACCAAAAATTTCAGGACAAGTAGACAGACTAATTGGTATTTGCTCCTCTTACATAAACACCCTGTGCTTACAATGCAGACAAACCCATGCTGGTTTCAAACAAAGCAAACTTAGAGCGCCATTTCAAAATGGCGCATCTAAAATTCAATAAAAGTTAACCGCCTGGCAGTGAACTAAGAAAGAGGAAAATAGCACAGCTCACTGCTTCATTTTTTTAGCAGCAAAATCTTATCCACTGTACAACCTCCACTGCAGAGCATTTAACAGAGGAATTTTATAAAATAGCCTGGATTTTGGTGCAGGGCCAAAAAAAATCTTTCTCAGACTCAGAAATGACTGAGACTGATTTTTGGCTTCAGCATAAGTACCGCTCACTTTGACAACAAGGACATGATCATTTAACAAATAAAAGGATTATAGCTGTCTGATTCAATAAGAATGAGGTGGATAGGGATACATTGGAAAGGACATACATGACCAGATCTGCACGCTGCACCTTGGTTCATCGCAGTTGATGAAAGCACATGTCATTGATGTTGCTCAGCTGTGTATTTTGGTGACGTGCAGGAAGGAGAACGCTTTTCAGTGCTTATTAGCACTCCTTGGCCAAAGCAGAGGTGCGGATAATCCGGTTGCACTTTTGGTGTTGGTATAAGTTGGTCCAAACTTGCAAGTCTGTGTACTGATGGTGGACCAAGCATGCAAGGCAAAAAGAAGGATCTTGTTGGCCACATAAAAAAAGAAATTAAATCCCCAAATTCATCAGCTTCCACCGCACCTTCACTGGTACTTCAGTCACTGGTACCAAAGCTTATCCATCCATCCAGTTTTTATACCCGTTTATTCCTTGCTAGGATCACAGGGGTCTGCTGGAGTCAGTCTCAGAGTACTTTGAGCAAGAGGCAGGGATACACCCCAGACATTTCTGAGTCACTCACAGACTCACACCTAGAGACAATTAAGAGTCTCCAATAAATGTAAGCATGTCTTTGGACTGTGGGAGGAAGCTAGACAACCTGGAGAAAACACAAGGAGAACATGCATACTTCACACAGAAAGGTCCCAGTTCAAGGACTTGAATCTACAACGTTCTTGCCGTGAGGCAACAGTGCTAACCACTGCACCACCATGATCAAAACTTAGACACAAATGTGATGCTTGATGTGGTGTTTCAAGAAGAGTACTACACCACAGACAGTTCAAGATTAAGAAACATAGTACAACGATTTAGTCTTGCACAGAGCAGTTACATGGTTGTTCCGTGTAATGGTGTTGGAGTAGTTTCTGAGGCTCCTTTTTGAAATCAACAATTTCTTAGCCAGCCTGACCTGAAAGACATACATTGGATCATACGGCTGGCCCTCCTTACTGATATTACCTGTCAGCTGAACGGTCTCAACTTGCAGCTCCAAGGGAGAGACAAGCTTCCAAGTGATATGCTGAGGGCAATCAGAGCATTCCAAAACAAAATAACTGCTCTGTCGATACTTGACAGAGAACTCATCCACTTCCCTAAACTCAGCAACAAGCACAAGTGACCCATCTCTGCAGGAGCACTTCAGCTACAGCAGATTTGTCAAAGTCTTGGAGGAGCTGAGCGGTGAGTTCAAATCCAGATTCAATGATGTGACTGAACATAAGGAGATTTTCCTCTCTGTGTCCTCTCTCAGTCATCATTCAGCTCTGTCCTGGTAATCATGCTTTTCGAGAGAGTGAAATAATTGAGCTGCAGACAAATAACATTCACCAAGTTGAACTCAGAGCAGGTGTCGGCCACTTCTGGAGTTGGGTTCGTGCTTCCCTGGCTTCATCTGCCTCCACTTTTGTCGCTTATGCCACTATATAACATTCGCTATTTCCTGCTGCGTAGTTACATAGATTCCGCTACGTCACTACGATGCACTACATTTTTGCACACTGCATAGTGTGAATGCACATATGCATTTAAAATATTAAGTGTAAGTGCAGAAGTACACGATTTGAGACACAGCATCAGTGTTGTATTTATTTTCATGTCTTAAGCTTAGCAAGGCACACAATTCCTTGCAAATTGTGAAAACAATACTGCTACAAAATAATTTTGATTGCAAAAATCACAAAAAAAGTGGCGGTAGTGAAATATTGTCTTAAAAGAAAATGTATTGACAGCGTTCTGTGTTCTTTTTGTTGTGGGTAATCCAATTTATATGTAGAAATCCACACTTCCAAATGTGTTCTGAAAAAAATTCTGATCCCTGGTCTAACTGTTGGGGAATCTAACTTTATCATGTTCAAGGGCCACATACAGTGAAATTTGATCTCTAGTGGGCCAGAACCACTGAAACTTTATATATAAATAACAGCAATTAAAAATTTCTCCCCTCCTTTTAATGTAATTGAATACATTATAAATATTGTAGACTAGCAAGATTAATTCACATACAACTTACAAAACGGGAGAGATGACATAAGATGAAAACGTGCATTTTCAAGAAGATGTCTCAGTTAATCCATTTTCAATTAGTCCAACCATTTGCTTACTGAACAATATTAATTTTTTAGGTAGCAGATGAAGTTATATCCTGTCTTACAAGGCATTCACAAATTAAAAACTGCACAAATTTTATCCCTTGAGCCCTGAATTATGCTCACTGAGTAACCAGTTTCTTTTTTGTTATACACTGTATATTCATGTCATTCAGTGGGCTGGATTGGACCCTTTAGCGGGCCGGTTCTGGCCCCAGGCCGCATGTTTGACACCTCTGGTCTAAACTCACTGAGTGTTTTACTCCAACACAAAAATCCATATTTACTCCATTTTGGTCCCTGTGATTAAAAAGAAATGCTGGTATGTTTTAATGATCATGGTTCCCATGGTGAGAAACTAAATTCCTCATTTAGGTCAGGGGCTGAAACACCTTAAGGGATCCCCGGACTACACATTTAACAGTCATTATCATCATTCTGTGGCGCCGCGTAATGACTACAGATAACAGATAAATGCACATTCTCTGAAATGTGACTGTGATTTCACAAGCAGAACAGCTACTTTTAAACATGCGCGTGGGACACAGAGGTGATCACTGTGATTGTACTTACATATCAAAGATTAAGATGTTTGCAGCTTGAGCTTTGCTGCTTGTTCACATTTAGAGTTTGTTTTCACATCACTGTATAATGCATATGTAATGCATAACCACACACACACAAAACAAAAAGACTCAGCGAACTGACTTCAGGCGATTCTCTCATGTGGAAAGAATTTTGTCTGTGTGTGTGTGTGTGTGTGTGTGTGTGTGTGTGTGTGTGTGTGTGTGTGTGTAATAGAGAAAAGCGAGACAGAAAAAGTGTGTGTATGTGCGTGAAAGAGAGAGAGATCTAAACTCTTCACCAAGCACTACATCATTGATAAATATAATAAACTGACTTGCCTGAGGAACTCCTCATATACTCGTGCGCGCACACACACATGCACGCACACATACACACACATACACACACAGTTACGCACTCACGCATGCAGCACATAGCAATTTTAATTTGAACTGTAGCAATACATGAGGAGGTACACAAGCACAGAAGATTTCTCTTTCAGACACGCACACATACGCACACTTTCCCACATACACACACACAAATGCCATACTATTGTTAATTGCACCAGCACATGCTCGGCTGAGCGTGTAAATCAGCAGAATTATTGATGAGGGTTTTATTATGAAGCTAAATGCTACGGAATCTATGCGGCATGAGCTCGGGCTTCCGTGATAATTAAAAGCCTGGGTCACATGATCACAATAATGTTTTAGAGGTGTCTCCAATCTGCCAAAGAAATACGTCTATAACACCCCTGTAAAGATATTTATCAGATTTCTATTTTTTAATCACTGAATTTATTGTTTTACCATCTTGTGTGCAGTAATGTCAACATTTATTTGGATTCCCATTAGCTGCCACTAAGGTAAAAACTTATTTTCCTCAGGTCCACATTAAAAAAACAAATATACATCTCTATATCCCATATGGATCAACAAATCAAACGTTACACACACAGAGGGGGTTTTGGCAGCTCATGAAACAAAGAGCTCATTAGTCACAGTTTGTCTTTTCCTTTAAACATTTTGTACTTTGTACGCACAGCAAGACGGTTTGTCAGGTTAAAAAATATCACATAGCTGGAAGAGTGGGTCGAGTGTAATGAATAGGGCACTGGAATAAACATTTAATGGCCTAAATTATAAAATAAACTATAAACTGTACCTACCGTGCACATTAGTTGCCAACATACCACATATTTTATATATGGATTTTTATTGTATATTTTATATATTTTTGTATTTTTTTATTGTGTAGTTTGGGAGATAATCATGAAACTTTAGGTCACTTAATGTAATCCCAGTTCTTAGAGTAACATAAGTGAGATGGGGGTCTAGCCTGAGGGAAGCCTGAAGAAATCCCTCATAAACAGACCCGGAAGATGGACCACCAGGACGGCCGGTTGCCCTGAGGCCGTTCAATCGGACTCATAATCTGAAAGGAGCAGATTTCTGCAGCTGAAATTGTGCGAGGCACGGTGAAGGATTGCCACTCTTTACTGAGAGGCAGGCTGTGAACCCCTGTGAGTCCAGCAGCAGCCCGAGGAAAGATGGTCCAGCACCTGTTTTTCCTTTTTTTTTTTAATAGGTTATTATAAAATGACCAAGAGTACAAGGATATTTGTTTGCATCGCCAACACTGAACAGTCATTTGAATGTTTAGCTCATCAGAAGTAATTGTAATAAGGTTTTAATATATATACTTTAAATTATATTCATAGAAAATATAAAATACTGGCCATATAAAAATGTTTTCTTCTGTAAACACAAATAACCACTACTCATATGAATGGTTTCACATAAGCCTGTTACCCATTGCTCGGAAGAAGAAAAAAAAAGACAAAGTGTGGTCCTAATTCTTGTCTCCTAGAAGGGCAACCCCCAGTGAAAAATAAATGAAATCGCTGCCCCTGCCACATCAAAGATGGATGCAGGCTGTGTGTCCTTGTGTAAATACTGTGTGTGTGTGTGTGTGTGTGTGTGTGTGTGTGTGAGCCCAGATGTCTGACATGATGTACAGTCGCACTATCTACAAACACATACGCACAGCAGACAGTAGTTTACTTACAGACAGCGTTTTTGTGACTGGAGTCTTTACTGGGCATCATCTTCACCCCTCTGGACTTCAACTCTATTGCTTTCTTCACTGCATTAATGAGAAGAGATGAAGGGTATTAATTACATGAGAAATCAAACTTTATTAAACTGTCACTTAATTTTGTTGTTTTTTATTTCTTTCCCTACCAACTTTATACTTTTCAAGGTTGCCATTCAGTGCACATCAACTATATACACATTCCAGACAGTGCTTCAACCCCCCCACACACACAGTATAAGAAAATTACAACAAATGCAGACGTTGCAGAAATGGAAAATTAGAACGTGGAGAAAGGAGATTAAAAGACGCCAGGGAGTGTTGACAAAAGAGGAGAAAACGGGAAGGAGAGCAAAGGTGAAGAACAGCTTTAAAAACGTATTACTACCTATTATATATTTTATCCTAAGTAGCAGCATTGCAGAGGATAATAAAAAAAAAATCTGTGCTCCGACCAATCTAACGCTGCATTCTGCTGAGAGAGAGAGAGACACAGGAGGGACAGTAGAGACAGAACCACATAAGACAATAACGAGAACCAGTAACTGAGCGAGACTTGGCTTAAGTCGATGAAGAAAAAAAAAAATGGACAGGAAGTTGGACACACAGAAAGACAGACAGCTCTTTTGAATACCTTGGTACTGAGCGCTGAATCCTTTTCTACGGTGGTTGCTATCTGAGGTGAAATGTATCCGAAGCCAGTTTTTGCTTGATATCACTGGTGAGGGCAGGGTTGTACCAGTTAGCCTAGAAGTAAATAAATAAGAAATAGTTGAGAAAAAAACAAAAACAAAAACCAAACAGAAGTCATGTTAGGCAGAGACGATATTTCAGACCTACGGAGGTTCACATTTATCACTGATAATGTGTCAGTCTAATATATTTGTTTTCTATTGTGGAGCAAAGAGCAGAGAGAAAGAAAGTAAATGGGAAAAAAGAAGATACGATGTACCTAAACTAAACAAAAAAATATATTGCAAAGCCACAGTATGATGCTTGCTAGGACAGTGAATATATTGAATGTTGCATTGTGTTGCATGCTTCTACATTTCTGCATGGTCCACATTGCAGAAAGGTTACTTTTTTTTTTTTGGTATAGAACATTCAGAATTTTTGATATAACCCGCAGTAACGGGAACGTGTGTGCTTGGTCCATGTCTATGTTCATTCAAGATAGGCGACATAATCTCACTCATTTTAGTGGGAAAAATGCTGGTGTCAGAGTGAAAATGCTTCAAAAATTGCTGCCATGTAATTACATATTGCAGCATAACAGATTGGAGCACAGCCAGCCATGGTTATATAAAATGGGAAATTATTCCATCACAAATAATTATAAATACATTACACTGTGTAACATCACAGAACTGTGAACAGGCATGAATTACTTCATCTAAGGGTCTATACATAGTCAGTGCTTTGCGTCATATTCCAAGGGGCAAGGCTGCTTGTGATTTTAAGGAGGTGTGGAGGGAAGTTCCCTCATGTTTGGAATGCAGGGATCCAGAAATGCTGGTCCACAACACATGAGTGATATTTTTATCCAAACTTCTCCTCTGGACAAAATCCTCCAAACTGAAAGGATCATATATCGATTCCCTCCTGTCCCGCATGGGGGACTCCAACTCTAACAGCCAGCAACATGAAAAAACATGATTCACACCTCAGTGTGAGCTGTTAGCACAATTTGAACTAACATCTCCCAGCCATTTGCGATCATAACTCTCCTCTAGCCCTCAATGGTTAGAGGAGAGGTCGCAATATGGCAACAAAGCCATTTCATGCCTACCGCAAACATAATCCATCACATCATGTTATAATTTGATGCATTCAAAAGAGGTGGAGCTAAACGAGAACCAATAGCACTGTTTAAATTTATCACATTTGTCTGGACTCCATACTGAAGACCTTTCCCACAGACGTTTTCACAGGGAGGAGCCTTGACAATTTGCTCCTCAAATATTGCCCAAAAAATGTCAACTTTTGAACATCTAATAATAGAAAATTGTTGAAATGTGTACCATCATGGAGTTGTTGGCCTGGTATGTTGTTCGCATTCTGGGTTCAGTATAGGCCGACATTGTCTTGTATAGTTTTATATATAGTTATGTTTTCAGATCCATCAGTTTCACAAGATACACATTTGGATGTTAATTATAGTAAGATTATTAGAATGAGGTTTGTGTACACACTGTAATAATACACGTTATTCCCAGTCCTTCCCAAATTGCATTTCATTATATTTGACAGATATATATATATATATATATATATATATATATATATATATATATATATATATATATATATATATATATATATATATATTTTAATTTGACGCTTAAATATTATTACAATGTTATTACACTGTTATTACAATACAGTGTTATATTAGTTATGTCAGATTTATCAACTGGCATCAAGCTGTGTACTGTAAAGGGGTTGAAAACCAGTCACACACAAGAACAGTGAAAAGGAGAAGAAGCTGATGACAGTTTTTTTCCCTGGTACCTTATTTTCTTTGTTCTTCACAAATTTGCCATAGTGACTGGCTTGATCTTAAGATGGTTAAATACATTTTTGGTGCTTAAGGAATGTGATTTAGCTCTTCCTCGTGTGACTGACAGTGAGAAATGACAACTTTGCGTTAGATTTCAAACACTTAAAAAAAACTACACACACTGCAGACATGCTTGTTGCACCCTCTTTCACACCCTCTTTCAAATGCTCAACGTCAAATGGCAAATTTTACAATGCATGCACATATTTGGAGTGTCATTGATATATCTGCAGAAATGTTTATTTCAGGCTGATGCCTATATTTCATTTTAAAGCCTTTATTTGCTGGTGTGTTCATCTTGGACTGATACCAACTTTAATGCTGGTATCACAATTCCATCTTTTTTGATAACACTAACAAAAGTGATTGGATTTGGAAACCATGCAGTGGTTGATACTAACACTTGATTGAAATAGTAACATCATTCAGGACCCCCCCCCCTGCCCATGGACAGCAGGAGACTCACTTCTTGAATGCTGCTTTTTGCTGTTTGGATCAATGAGAGTTGTGAAAATGCCAGCCTGAGGAAGGCCTATTCGAAACCATGCTCACATTTTTTGCTGGTTGAATCAATGAGAAGAGAACATTCTAGTTGAAACTGAGCTAGTTAGAAAAGGCTCAATTTAGAGTCATGAGTTAACAAGTCAGAACCAGGATCTCTCCTCTTTGAGAAACGTCCAAAAAAAAGAAAAGAAAAATCCAGACGAGACACCACTCCAGGGAGCAAGCAAGTATTTCCATAAAATCTCCATTAATTAGCTTGAACCCTGGTGCATTCATGATTGGTTACATCATTGGTTCAATTAGAAATTCCGAACTAAGCTGTTGTACCGTTGATTCATCTCATTTATCTAATGAGTCTATCATACCAACTATATAATATATAATTCTTCATAACACAGGCTTCTTTACCACTTCCCCATTTTCCCCTCTTTAGTACTTGTAGCTGTAGCATTAGTGATAAATATGTGTGTAACCTAAAATGAACTTATATGTGTTTTCTTGCCCTTGCATCGGAGTCACTTAACCTAAAAAGACCTACACCCTCGCAAATCATAATTAAGATTAACAACAATGTTCTAATTGACCTCTCTTGTGTGGCCAACAAAGAGGACAATTTTCCCATTATTATACAATCTCTAATATGCCAGTGGATGAATATTTTCCCACTATAATACTACATAATTCCCTCTTAAAATCATAAAAAGCTTGTTGCAGTTTGTTTTCCGATGTTAAATGTGAATATGAGAACTAAATGAGTGATATTATGATCACTGCTGGCATAACTGGGTATAGTATAACTATTACATCTAAATGCGTGCAAGTGACTGAATGTGCAGCAGTCCTTTGTTGAAAGAAATGTGAAATAAAGTGATTGAATCAAGATAGTAATGTAATACAAGTTCAGCAAAGTTCACGTCTTCAACAACAGCTTCTAAAGCATCACCGCTGAGACGATGAATTTGTCGCCTATGGTAAGTCTTACATCAGCTGTACTGTAGCTACTCTCGCATTTTGTTACCAATGGCAACCAAGAAGACATTTTTAAAAAAAGGAAAAACGGGGAGGATGGGGTGGTGCACTGAGAAAAAAAATAGAGGAAATGATGTAAGAGACTGCCTGGAAGCCAATGTTCCACTGTTCTCCCTAGAGCCGCTAGGGCCACTGTAGCTAATGCTGCAGGTATACTGAGCAGATAGGGAGACAGCGAGGGTGATGGAAACACTGATAAAGAAAAGGGCATAAATAAAATATGAGTGGTGGTAAAATAACATTAAGAGTGCTTGTTAGAGGACATTATTGAGTCATTATTATAGGGGATATGATGTTCTGTCTCTGGGAAGATTATCAATTTCTTTTACAAAGAACTAAAAGTGACAGCTCAAGAAAATCAAGAGAAAAAGACAAAAGCACCGCCAACACGTCAGCCTTGAGGCAGTCTGACTATAGTACACAGTGAATAGGATACAGTAGAGCAATGTGTAATCACCCAGCGAGTTAACTAGTTCTTTACCAGTAAGTGAGTTTACATGCAAATGCTTGTGATATAATGGGCAAATGCAATAAGCCTGAAAATCAGGAAGACACAGATTTTGGCTCTTTTCACCTATTGGCCATAAGCGATTGGGTTATAATTTGGAAAACAGAAAAATGTCAAGTAAAGCTTAGTTTGACTGCTTTGTGGTTTGTGGGCTGATGGTTCAAGAACAGGAGAAACCAGTCATCTGCTGACGGGCTTATTCATTTCATTCATATTTATATATTTTAACACAGATAATTTTTTAATGTCATATTCATATCTATCTATAAAGCAAGGAGTGTATGCGGCTTGCATATCTTTGTTTGTTCGTTGGATCAACCTCAACTTTTGGATATAACCGATGGCGCAATCCTTTTTTGCAGATTTTTTTGGATAGATAATAAAACCTCATTATTATCTTTATTTATTATCATCAAAAGTTAAAATTCCAGAAAACGTAACAAAAGTATTGTAATGTCTCAATGACCACAGACTCAGACGCTGGTTTAGCTGCTACTATTCCTCGGGCTAACACAGTCTGCTGTAGACATCTTACTCCAAGGCGCATTCACAGACGCTCAGGAAATCTCAGTACTGTCACCTAACAGAACAGTATTTGGATTTAAACTCATTTATTCATATAAAAACATACACAGTAGCATGCCCAGGTCATTACACTATAGTAGGAATAGGAGATGTATCATTAAAAGAAATATTCACACCAGCTATATATATATATATATATATATATATATATATATATACATTACTTCAGCTATCAAACCGATAGCTCAGCTCTGCTTAATGCAGTTGACAGCAAGTAAATTTGAAAGCTGCGGATGAATTTAGAACAGATGATTAAACTTGACCTGAACTATGTGTGTGTTAAAGGGTTTTGATTTCACCTTCTGGTCAATCAGAGAAAAACCCATTCCATGAGATAAAGAATTATTACACCATCTTTCTATACCCGTCTGAAATTTACATTGGTTATTTAAATTATTTAAATTAAATTTGGTTATTTTTTTTTTTTTATATGATTTGATTTCATTGTAGCGCTGTTGCCTCACAGCAAGAAGGTCGCAGGTTCAAGACCTCCTTGGTCCTGGGTCTGGGACCTTTCTGTGTGGAGTTTGCATGTTCTCCCCGTGTCTGCGTGGGTTTTCACCAGGTACTCCGGCTTCCTCCCACAGTCCAAAAACATGCTGAGGTTAATTGGCAACTCTAAATTGCCCGTAGGTGTGAGTGTGTGAGTGAATGGTGTGTGTGCCCCACGATTGGCTGGCGACCATCTGGGGTGTATCCCTGCCTCTCGCCGTAACGTGCTGGGATTGGCTCCAGCAGACCCCTGCGACCCTAATGAGGAATAAGCAGGTATAGAAAATGACTGACTGACTGATTTCATTGTGCTGATTCTAGCAATCCTTCAATTACATTCCTGATGTTCAATATCCACCTCTGCTATGGTTCTGTTACAACCTCAGATTCTCTGCATTTGCAACACAGTTATGTAATAAAACTAAATAGTAGTAGTTATATATCAAATGAAACATAATGCCCTATAATTTAACCATTCTAACAATGGTTAAATTATAGTGCTGCATTCAAATCATGTGTTCTAGTACAATAGATTAATGGCATGAGAACATGTATATCATCTGATCATATTGGGCTCAGTTGATCAACATTGATCCATCATTGGTACCCAAGTATCACCTGTTTTTGAGAACATTCAGGTAATTCTGTCAAGGTATAAATTATCATTTGTAAAACTAAAATGAAACCCTTTGCAATGTTATTAGCATTACGTTTCTATTTGTTTGTTTTTTCAGCAAAGCCCTGGAGAAAAAGAGTTTGACTTAACTAAAACCCACCTGGGAGCTGCTCTGTGCATTTCTTTAAGAGCTCAGTTTAAATGAATAAACAGACTTGGATGAACTGAAAAAAACAGTTGATAATCTGTTATAATCCAGGCTTCATTCTCTCTCTTTTTTTATTTTATTTTATTTTTTTATTTTTCCAACCACACACAAACTGTTCCGTTAAATTTCCAATAGCAAAAGTTATACATTGGCTAAACAGTGGTTTTATATTTGTGCGTCATTCTTGTGGAGAACTGTCTCTGTGACTTAACGAGACGTGTGTAATCGAACGAAACTGTAGGTGAAGAAAAAGGCTTGTATTAAGGGTATGAGGAATTTCTGTCACACTCTATCTAAGATGTAACAGACTGTGAGAGCTTCAAAATCCATGGCCAAAGGAAGCAAGAAAAAAAATCCTCTGTAAAATATTAGCTCTTAATGCCAGATGAGTCAATTAGCAATTAGTTCTCAGATTAAATCTCCATACATCTGCTTCATCTATTTGCACTTTTTTATTTTTAGATTTTTTTTTTAATTAAAGTCTCCGTTATACTCTCTAAGAAATTCATAATTGCAGCTTTAAAACTTGCAGAGACATTCTACTTCGTCATAGTTTTTTTGACGTAGGGCTTAGATTTAAAGTTGGCCAGGTAAGATAAATTTCACTGTTTTGTACTTTTTATCGTAATCGTACATTTCTGAAAGAAAAGTGTCAAATTTTGGGGGGAAAAATAGTGAGGAATAAAAATAGCAAACATGGACCTTGGGTTTATTTTTTGGACTTTTATTTATTTTCATTTCCACTTGCCTTCTTGACTCCTTTTTTCACTTTCTACCAGTTCTCACAGGTATTATAACAGCTTTAACCAA
The DNA here is from genome assembly GCA_030544235.1 of Lepturacanthus savala. Lineage (NCBI taxonomy): Eukaryota > Metazoa > Chordata > Actinopteri > Scombriformes > Trichiuridae > Lepturacanthus > Lepturacanthus savala. Next base: position 11,298,866 of record CM060462.1, on the reverse strand, counting down.
GTTTCCTGTTTTCTCTTCCTGTCCTTAGCTCCTCATCCATCAGTCTCTGTTTTTTCCTGTGACCTTCTTTGTCCACCAAGTCCTTCCTTTAAGTCATAACCTGCTTTACAGGTTTTCTGTCTAACCTGTACCTCTAAAGATTAAATTTCTTGCCTGTTTCACAAACTGCCATGATACCGGGTTAAAAATACCAGGTGCTAAAGGATAGAGATAAATGAGAAGGCAATTGAAGCTGGAAGGAAAGGAGTGAAGGGAGAAAGGGGAGAAGGGAAGAAAAATGGGAGAGAAGTGGCTCATTTAGGGACAAAACAAAGAGGACGGTCAGGGCGGGAAGACGGAAAAGAGTTTGCTGAGCTTAAGACAAAAGAGAGAGGAGAGAATAGAGGGAGGGGAGGTATGACAGTCCTGAGAGTAGTAGACAATGAGAGGAGATAGAGGCCAAGTCACACAGCAGAGAAGAGAGGGGGACAAATAAACCCAGAACTGGAGAAAGGTATTCCTGTCCCTACTGCAATAGCATTTCTCTATTATTAGAGCACAAGCTTTTTTGGTGATACATACAATATCACAAAGACATAGACATAAATTTTTGCTGCTTGAGCACTGTTGTTTTTGCTCCTGCTCTTTCCCTATAGCTGTTTTTCCCTTGCTTTTATTGCAATTCATTAATCAAGCAATAAATACATCCACAAGATATCCAGTATTTGCTCTTGCAATATTATTTTCTCTCTTTTTTAATACATCCAGTGATAGACAGAAAAGAAAAAAAAAACATTAAAAAGAAAGGCAAAGAAACATAGCTGAAGAAAAAGAATATTTGTAAATATACTACTATTACTACCAATACTAATAGTACTACTCTTATATATATATACACACACAGTACAGACCAAAGGTTTCTCATTCAATGTGTTTTCTTTATTTTCATGACTATTTACATTGTAGATTCTCACTGAAGGCATAACAACTATGAATGAACACATGTTTATGGTGTTATGTACTGTAAAAATGTACTATGTACTGTAAAAAAGGTGAAATAACTCAAAACATGTTTTATATTCTAGTTTCTTCAAAATACCCACCCTTTCCGATTACTGCTTTGCACACTCATAGCATTCTTTTGATGAACTATCATTTCAGGTAGTCACCTGAAATGGTTTTCACTTCATAGTTGTGCCTTATGGTTAATTAATCAATCATAATCTATAATGTAAATAGTCATGAAAATAAAGAAAACACATTGAATGAGAAGGTGTGTCTAAACCTTTGGCCTGTACTATATATATATATATATATATATATATATATATATATATATATATATATATATATATATATATATATATATATATATATATAGTGGAGATACAAGTAAAGTCCCTCAGTTCTGTTTCAGACACTACCAATTTCAATTTCTATGGCTACTTGTTGGCAATACTTTATTTTAAGTTGATTCTACAGTTGCACTCATCACTGGTCCTTATGGATGTGAACATCTGCAAAATAATAAAATGCCACTATAGAAATAAATGCTTGGATGCGAGTCAGAGAACTTGAAAAATACATTATCCACAACAGATAGCTGTTTATTCCAAGTGGTTAGTGCACAACCTTGGTGCACCACTAGTTTTAATCTCATAACACACCCACGCACTCTTACACATACACACAGACAGAGAAAGAGAGAGAGGCAACCACACAGCCAGTAAACATCATTTAAAATGTAAATGCAATAAAGAGGTGTTTCAAAGTGGAGCAAAGAGTAAGAGAGGGCTCGTGAAAGAGGAATAAGAAGAGATGCAAAAAGAGAGGGAGGAAAAGAGGAGACAGCTGGAGAGGATCCGAGAGAAAAACAAAAACTAAAAGCATGGGTAAAATGAGATGTAACAGAGAGATGCAGGGGAGAGAACTGAGGAAGAGTCTAAATCTATTTCTTCCTGCCTATTTGAGCCCATTAAGGAGCCTATGTTGTTGAGTCGTAGTAAAAGAAAATATAACAAAAAAATATATATATATATACTTTTACCCTTATGGAGTTATAGAGATTGGATAATGTGTTTTGGAGCTTTGTAAAATGCGTACAGACATGGTTTATCTACAGATTTATGTTAGAGTATTGGGTGTTTTGAGCCGTCAAGTTTGTTCAGGCAGGGAAGTGAGTGGATTCCTGTCTTGATGCCTCCCCTGTTTGTAATAAACATAGAGAGGAAATCAGCAGTGATACTGGCTTTGACATTTCTGCCGTTTGCAGATGATGTTGTCCTTCTAGGTTCGTCGGACTGTTATCTCTGTGTGATGGATGACACCCACATGTCTGAGCCCAGAGAGTCCCATCAAGATGAGCAAATGCCCCGCCCGTGGGAGGAAAAAAAAAAAAAAAAGCTTTACTGACTTTGGAAATAAGAGACTGTCAGTGAGGTGGGTGGATGAGTGACATTAAGCAGAAAAAAATGATAGTCTTGTCCCCAATGAAAAGCTCATTGAATAATCAAACAGATTATGACATAAAATAATACAGTGCAGTGCCACAAGTCCTTCAGTATGAACTGTACCATAATACAGGTCATTATATTATATGGGTGTCATCAGCAAACTGTAGTACGAATGGTCGCCCTCAAGAAGAAAGATGGAGGGAAAGATAATTCTTTCACTAAAGAACAAGATGAGCTAGAAACCTGTAACTGATTGAATATATGAATATATGAAGGACTCAGGAGGTACTTTGCATCACAATTCGTGGTCTTGCTGTAAGAGATTTGGCATTATTCGCACGTCATATATAGGAAAATGACCAATCATATGACATTATACATCTGTTATCTGGGGACACACACCAAAAACGATCCATGAGTTCTTGAAGACGTCTTGTATTAAGGATGGCGGCCTCATTTATGTGTAATAGTTTCATCACATCACCGTGACCCTGTTACCCAATCAATGGAATAATTGTCAATTATGCCCTTTCAATTAGTTAGAAGTCTGGAAAAGATAGGATTGTGTAAGAGGTTCATTCAATGCGACACTTCACAGATTACATCACCCTTTTTTTTAAATCAGCATAACATATTAAAAATCCTTGATGTTACAGCAAATTCTGGAGTTTTGCACTGGCAACTGGGTTAAAATCAATGTGAATAATGTAGTGGGGAAATAAGGAGCCAAATATGATTAACTGCTGTTAGTTGTGGTCTTTAGATATAATGGCCTTTAGCACAGTAAGAATCCATTTAGTTGAGGGAAATGACCACGCTAACACTGTTGAGCTTTAAGAAATTTCACTTTGTCTTGTGCTTTGATAGAGTGTTAGAGGATAGAAAGGGGGCAGGGGAAAGAGCAAAGAAGAAGAAGAAGGGATAGCCTGAGGGAGTGTTGAAGTGAAAGAGGAAACAGAGATAGAGAGGAAAAAGAGATAGAGAAATGAAGGAAGATGAAGTTACGGTGTAGTAAGAAGAGGGGCTTAAGACCAATGAAGACACTGTGGTAAACATGAATCTTACTGATAAACAGTGCATGCATATACATTATTTGGAGAGAAAATCTGTTCAGATGTAGTTGTAAGATAATAGCCAGTTTTTTGGTTGCCCACCCTACATGTGCACAGAATATTCCAGATAACAGCATACATTCTGTGTACAGTCTTTATTCAGGATAAGCTGTTTATGTGTCTTAGTATTTAGGTCACAACAAATATCCCAGCACACACAGGAGCAAACTGAACTTACAAAGGATCCGAAGCGCAAAGTTGAATATGTATTTAATATGCATTTCGGCGGATATATTGGTGCAGCGTTTTCCTGTTTTGCTATTTCGGATGAGAGCTCATTTGTGCTTTTGTAAATAGGGTAGCTGAAATAACCTAATCGGATATTGCTCTGAGATCAAATATATAACCGCTGATGCCATCTAATTCTGACAGCCACTCTTCACGCCCCGGTAGAGACGTGTTCGGTCCTGAATCCAGAATCGGTGATACAGTCCTTGCTTTTTTATCTTCATACACGTCCAACCCTTAATTAATAATATAGAGTGATGGTTTGATTGACAGCATGTTCTGTACATATTTGATAGTTTGCAATGCAGCAGCTAATATTATATCAACTTGTTCATGAAATCAGGGTCATTTCTGGATTTTATCATTGATCGTGACTTTTAATTAAAAAGTAAAATAAAAGCCTCTCCTCCACACAAACCAGCCACTGATGCTTGTAGAAACAGAAATATCTTCTTTAAAAAAAAAAAAAAAAAGAAAAAAAAAATGTTGCGGTGCACACGATGTAATAAAACGACACACTTTCTATCTCTACCCAAGGCCACTTTTCTCATTTTTCCTCTTAGTTATCGTTACAGTAATTCCCTTTTCCGTCCTCGCTCTTCTACCCAACACAAATATAACCTGTGAAACAAAGGCTTTGCTCTTTTGTGTCAGTCTCGAAAGTTAAAGTAAATCGCCTACCCTCACTCAGCAGGCAGATTTATAGTGAAATGAGATGGCTCTATACATGACAGCCTAGATTATCCAGAACATTATCTCCCAAATAAGACTTCAATTTGTAAGAAATATTGCAATAGCTTAGTAATGCAAAAACGGGATAGCAGAAATTGCATGAAATGGCCATAATTCTAACAAGTCATTCACTTTGTCCAGTTACTGGCTCTGTGTGTGTGTGTGTGTGTGTGTGTGTGTGTGTGTGTGTGTGTGTGTGTGTGTGTGTGTGTGTGTGTGTGTGTGTGTGTGTGTGTGTGTGTGTGTGTGTGTGCGCGTGTGACAGCTAGCAGCTAGTCAACCTGGCATTCAACCTGCCATCGAGCAGACAGGAACATGAAACAGGAAATTGCTTTTGGGACAGCCAATCAGAAAAAGCTCTCCGTAAACAGGAAGAAGCCGTCACAGTGGTCGTGTCAGGTGTCTGTCATTTTCAAAATGACCTGCCCACAGGCCTCAGTGAAAGTGTCAATCACCTCTTAATCCCACCTCTGGAGAAAAGCACTTAGTATTGGGTTTGATTGTGCATGGCCGAGGCCCCGGTGACACGCACCGTTATGTAACTGCTTTCGCCATGCATCAGGAAATAACATCTTAAAGTCGACCAGAAATGGCATTTCGAGAAGATTTAACATCCAATATCGCAACGTTTCGGTGGCGTGAACAAGATATTCAGGGAAAAACAATGTATAGATTCACAGAAAAGTAGGCAATGACCCAGTAGGAAGTGTATGTATTTATAAGCAGTTTTTCTTATTCTTTTACTGTGTATTGGACGTTTCTGGGCGCCAACTCTACAAGCAGTGGTGGAACTGTGGTACTCAGATACTTTCTTAGTTAAAAGAAGAAATACTGTCCATCTAAATATACTCAATTACAAGGAAAAGTCCTAAATTGGAAAAGTTACGTTAGTTTAAGAGCAGAAACATTATCAGCAAAATGTACTTCAAGTATCAAAAGAAAAACCGAAATTTACTTTTCCTTTTTACTTTTACTTGAGTACTTACTTTTAAAAGCCTGTACTCTTTTAAAAGCAAGTACTTTTTTACTCTTACTCGAGTAACATTTTGACAGCTAATTTTACTTGTTAGATATTAGATAAATGTAGTAAAAAGTACAATATTTTCCCTCTGAAATGTAGTGGAGTAAGTATGAAGTAGCATCAAGTGTAAATACTCAAGTACAAGTACCTCAAAATGTACTTAAGCAAAGTACTTGAGTAAATGTACTCATTTTCCACACCTGCCTATGGATAGTGGGTGTCTTTCCCCTGGCCACAATAACAGGGTGTGAGGTTGTATAAAAACTCAACATCCAGGTTCCATTCTCTCTTCGCTCTGTAAAACAGCTATAGGTCTGGACAGGACTGAGCTACACACACACATACACACACGCACATACATGCACACATGTCCGTGTGCGCACACACACACACACACAATGCAGCACCTTCATGCAAGGTTGTGCGGAGGTGTGGATGTGTTTATTTATGCTTTAGAACATAACGGCTGTGAAAATAACATATTATTAACCCGTTTCACATGCGTTGTTCACTCTCTAGCTCGATCCACCGACGCTGTTCTCTATCCACCATGGAGCGGGGGGATTGGGGGCCAGGTTTGAACGCTGTGTGTTTATAGCAACCAACAAATCCTGCATAATTTACCTTTAAAGTGTAAATAAGCAACTTATTTGCTTTCAGTTAAGTAGTTAAAATTGTCGATTACAGAGTGTAACAGAATACTGAAACCATCAGTGTTCAGACCGCTCCCCTATGAGCTTGGCTTTCACTGCACGGGAAGCGAAGGCTCCATTCACAGCACAAGAATCGATTGAACAATAGTCCCAGCCAGCATGTCCATGTGTGGCCCATCAGGGTTAAGTGCTGGGCTTTATTTATGGTGCCAAGTGGGGTCGTCTGCAGTTTCTGTGGTGGCCCCACCTGTATTTGCCAGTATATTGGTCACCTGTGTTTGTCCATATATGGGGCCACCATAGAAAGTGCAGACACTTATGCACCCATATGTACAGCCCAATCCCAACCCTTATTGGCCCCACATGACATGCTGGCTGGGAATGAATGAATAAACTTCTCCTGCTAATGTTTTCTCCTGTCATCAGCCCCCCACCACAGAATTTTACCCATTCATAACTTCTAGATCCGAATTGTGACAATTTAAATTTGCAGGCAAATTGAACACAAGTCTTTCTCTCTTATTTCCCAAAGTGGTGTTGATCATTTCTTCATGGAGGAAAACAGCAACCCAAAGAAATATTGCTCAAAACAGTTTAAAAGTTGCCACTTTACATTAGTACAGTGTTTTATTTCTTTTCTTTTGTGGCATTACATTTTTTTGTTTCTTTTCATTAATACAAAAATGGATAGTAAATAAAAATGATGTGAATTTTGTTATTTTGTATTTACTATCCTCATCGTCATTATTTTATTACTGGTATTATTATCATTACTTTTATTGTTTATTATATTGAGCTTAAAATGAATAATAATGGGTATGGAAATGTGTGAATTGTTTATTGTTATCATCACTCCTTTTAACAAATATTTGGGGGAATTTTGTTGTTGTTGTCTGTAAATCTTTATTGTATAGTGTCTAACTGTATTTGTCTTATTAATACAGGTTTAAAACAAACAAAACGCCTTTCACCTGTTGCCAAATTTGAAATCCAAATTGTGACAAGTTGAGTTTGCCGCTGAATTGAAGACAAAGTCTTTCTCCTCTCTCATTTTCCAAAGTGCTGTCAATCATTTCTTCACAGAGGAAAATGGCACCAGCAATAATACCACTCACAAATACTTTCCACTTGAACCTTGTACGACATTCAAACCTATCATTATGCAATTTATTTGTCGAAGTTTCACAGTACACTCATATCTCTTTTTGTCTTAATTTTTTTTGAGCAGCATTACATTTGTGTATATATATATATATATATATATATATATATATATATATATATATATATATATATATATATATATATATGGGTTGACTCTGCATGTGCTGTGGTGCAGAAGGCTTTTGTTGTGCCCCATCAAACAAATTGCCTAATTAGAAAGTCTAGGACTGCTGCTCTAATTGTAGGGTTTTTATTAAGCCAAGGGAGTAATGTGAATGCTTAGGGCTGTTATGGTTAATTATTTGAGATCAAAAACGTCAAGGCAACAGGCTTCATTTTTACCATCCTCCGTGTGACAGCATGTTGGGCGTACTTTGGGGCGCTCTCCCTGTCTCGCCCCTGTGTTGCTTAGGGTGGGTTGACAGTGGTCCTTGAGTGTTTTACTGCCAGAGACCAGCTACAGCATGTGTGTCTATGTTGTGTGCACACTTGAAAGTGTGTGTAATCTGTCAGAGACCCGGAGTAGCGATCAACAGCTCATGCTGTCAGAGGGCCACTTAAGACGCAACACGCACGTGCACACACGCACGGAAACGGTATCATGAGAATGCCATGGTTGATGTGTACCGCTCGGCCGGTGACAGGGCTGAAAGTGCAATTATTCTCCATTCCTTTTGTTTCCATCCACCGCTATCCTCTCTACTTCCTTCACTCCACTTATTTATCTGTCGATCTGTCTATTCTGTTCCTCTGCAACTTGCTCCACAATCATGGACTATTTTCTCCCCGTGAAAGACGATGTTATCTATCAGTCCGAGTCAGGAGAAGGTGAAAAGCTGGAGGCAAAAGAAGGTTTTCTGTCAAAGATGGATCTACAACGATCTAAGATTGCATTTTTTTAGGAATCATTTTTACCATTTTGTTCGGAAAAGGTAAACACGTATTCCAAAGCCATGTTTCCACGGTTACACGGCATTGCCTCATCCTCTATGCCCCGAGACACAAACATACCTGGTGTCACAGATGCTTGTGTGTACTGAATTGGACGAAATGTCATGTCACCTTGAGATGTTTTGAGGACACGCTGAAAAAAAATGAAATCTTGAGGGCGGAAATATCATGTATTTAGGACATTTTGTCCAATATTGAGTAGAATTATATTATAATAATAATATATAAGGTAAAAAATTCAAACAATTTATTCTTATTTTTTGGAATTGAACTAAATTGACCAAAATCAAGAAAGGAAATTCACTTGTTGATTTCATTTTTTTTGCAGAGGATGAATGAATGAATCATACATAAATAAAATTACAATTACAACAATTACACTGCAAAAAAAAAAAAAAAAAAAAAAATGAAATCTTACCAGGGGAAAATATGTTGTACTATTAGCCCAATATTGCATAGAATGGTCTTAAATATCTTATTCCATTTGCAGATAATTTTGCAAATTCAAGTTTATTCTATGAATAATGAGATAAAAAAATAAACAACATGAGAGGAAATGACCAAAAATCAAGAAATAATACCTCAAGATACCTCAAGACAACTCGACTCAGTATTGGATTATTCATACCAAAAACGAAAAGATATTTTCACTTGTGAAGATTAAAATTTTTAAGAGTAGATTTATGAATAGATTTTTGTTTTGTTTTAATGGAAAACAGGTTAAAGATACATGTAAAATAACTCATCTTCTAAAAAGACAAAAGGGGGTGTGACACTAGTTCGTGGAGAAAGCTTCTTATGTCCTACATTAAGTGTCATCTATCCTGTGTTGATTTGGGAACCCACCCACAGTTTATATCAGTCATACGTCACTTCAAGAATACATTAGACACACTAATACCCAGCAGCAAACAAAAAAATCAGCCAGCTAATGTTGATTTCTGTGCAGAACTGGCTCACAGGCATCTCTGCTGCTATTAGTAAGGAGCACCCAACTTGAGCTGGCAACAACACTGCATCTATCTGGCTGCCTCCCTCCCAGCAAAAAACACAGCTAAGCCTTCAACAGAGATGTGTGATATTCTCAACAAACCAACAGGAATTCCAACAGTGCTCTAAATTAAAAACAACAAAAAAGAGTGTGTTCTAATGATAGACTGCCATTTTTTTCAAAATATCTTAAAATCAGATAAAAATCTCATCAGGGGCAAAATATTAGTCCAATATTGAGTAGAATTATCTTGAAATATCCTGTTCCATTAGCTGATCGTTGTATTTACTTTACTTTACTTTTGGTCAATTTAATCTTGTTTTCTAAATAATTAATTCTAATAATTAAATTGTTTGACTTTATATCTTAATGTTGTCCTTTTAGCTCATATTTTGGACCTTTTATCTCATGTTGGACGCTTTATCTCGTAATTTTTGTGATCTGCTAATGGAATAAGATAATTCAAGATAAATCTACTCAATATTGGACTAACTATTTTCCCTGGATTACCTTTAATTTTGTATAATGTGAACAGAACGAATAGAACCAAAGCCTCTAAGTGACTACACCCTGTTGTAGTGTCCCCACCAAATTTACAGTGTGTGCGTGTGTGTGTGTTTTTTTATCCTCTATATATGAAACACAGCACATGGTGATTGTGTGTGGCGATGTTTATCCCCTGCTGATTTTAACAAAGCCTTGTGCGCCCTCCAACATGACTATTTATTTTGCTCAATGATGTAGTCAGTGTCTGAGATGTATCTCACCATATGCTTGGCGCCTCCGTCCCGCTGATTTCCAGGAAGTCGTATTTGTCCTCTAATAAGAAGTCGTTGAAGACAAGAGCTATAGTGTCCCCTGGTTCAGCGAGGATTGACCATGTGCAGTCCAGGTTGTTGTCGTACTCTGCGGGGTATCCAGGGCTGGTTATTGAACCTGCAGTGCCTCGTAACGTACCGCCACACGCTCCCTCCGCTGGAGAGAGACAGAGAGAGTGAGGAAATCCCGGTTTGACAGTAATTTCACAGCTTTTCACAATCAGATTTAATGCGTCAAATACAACAAGCACAAGGATTTGTCAAAAAAAGTGGAATTATGCCAAAAACATAAACAATATATGTGCATATTTTTCCACATATTTATGCATAATCAATCCTCAAATGTCACATAAAATCGAAAATACTCCAGGGATTCATTTTATTAAAGTCCTATGAGCCATCATGTGAAATTGTTTTGATGTGCTTCCTTTGTCTGAGCAAAACAATTTGCCGTAAAGTCAGTCAGTCAGTCATTTTCTATACCTGCTTATTCCTCATTAGGGTCACAGGGGTCAGCTGGAGCCAATCCCAGCGCACTACGGCAAGAGACAGGGATACACCCCAGATGGTCGCCAGCCAATCGTGGGGCACTCATACATTCACACCTACGAGCAATTTAGAGTCTCCAATTAACCTGAGCATGTTTTTGGACTGTGGGAGGAAGCTGGAGTACCGGGTGAAAACCCACACAAGGTCAAAAGGTCATTTTGAGAAAAGATCCTTTAAGGAGTGAAGCGTATGCTAACGGTAGTTGATGATCATGGGCTAGAGTGATGAAATAAAGGTATTCGTGAAAAAATAATTTGCACTTTATTTTTAAATTTTATGAAGGTATGGTAGCTAAAAAACTGAAGATTTTATGCAAACATGCGAATCATGGAGTGGTGCCTGGCATTCACTATAATAATATCATCATGTATGATCACATCATCAGATTTTTGTTAAAATAACTGTAAAATGTGCTTTATGATAAAAATAAAACAATTGATCACAAATAATTACTCAGGTAGAAGTATAGATACTCAGTTTAAAAACACTTATATTGACTTATATTGAGTATATAAAAAAAAGTAATGTGAGGGGAAAAAATAACATTAAGGGGAATTTTAGTAAAGAGAATATGTTGTATCTGTATTTTAACGTATGAAAAAAATGCATTTAATGCATCGTATTGTGTTTTTAATGATATTTCTTACAGTTTTGTTTAAAACTGTAGGTTATGGACAAAAGCTTAGAATAATGCAAATAGATTAAAATACTATATATAATATTGTCTTCTTTTTACATTTTGAGTTTTACTCTTATTGTTGAATTACAACAATATAAAATAAAACTATTAAATTTTAAAAATTTAAAAAGAGATAAAACTTTTTAAAAAACTATGCAATTTGTCAATGGAATAAGATGATTCAAGATATTTATACTCAATATTGGAATAATTTTATCAAAAACAAGATATTTTTACCTGATCAGATTTCATTTTTTGCAGCACAATTTATCTAGTGAGGTTTTGGGTGAATTGATTTGTTTTTAATGTAAAGAGCTGAAAGTACAGATAATTGTGTGAAAGATCTAAATATAATATAACAGGTAAGATAAAGGACTATTTTTTACTTCATTACTTGACATCTCTAGCCCAGAGGGAAATCATTAAATTGCAAATCAGAATACTTTATGAATCCCCAAGGGGAAATTGCTTAAATGCTGGAAGACGCCTTAGGAATTAAGATGGAGTTTTGCAGAGATGTATCACAACACACTAAATCCTTGAACTGAGCTTTTCAGCCGTCTAGCGGCTCTGATCGTGAAAACCTGGACAGATTTGCTCTTGTCTGTAGACTAATGAACCATTAGAAGGGCTTTGCTTGAGGATTTCGGGCTCCATCTGCTTCATTCAATGGTTTGTTATGTAATTTAAGCCAGACCTTGTTATGATTTAAAAGTAATCAATACACCAGGGCTTCTCCTCTTCTTTGGGCCCCCGACCTCAGGGATAAGGTCCTTCAATTCTCATGACCCGAACAATTAGAGTGAGAAATGCCTTGAGTTTAAAAACAGTATCTGGTTTGGGGTATTGTTATATTTTTGTATAACATAATTTGACCATCTATTTTAGGTAGGTAGAATTCCTGTTTTTAAATCAATATAAATGATTGCTTTAAACACATATTAAATAACTATCAAGGAACAGGGAGGGGAAAGCATTGCAAAAAAGACAACTTGTAATCTTGTAGTTCTTTTGGTCGAAAACAGTAATTTACATTGGTAAAACTTGAAAATATAAAATATTGACATTCAAAGCAATAATGTAAGTTATCACAACAAAACAAGACAGCTGTATGCTCCAAACTAATTTAGTGAGTTGTTAATGCCTTAAATCCCTAAGTTATGGTTATGGTTGTTCCTTGTGGTTGTGCTGCTGCCAAGAGACAGCATAGATACGTTTTAAACCTTTAATTTAATTTATTTTTGTGTCGTAAGGGAGAAAACGATTTAACACACAAAGCTTTTTAGTTCTTAGCAGTTAGTGGATAACTGATGCTAACAGGGCTGCAGGAATTATCCACTAACATTAGCTTGTCTGGACAAATCCCATTCAAATAGCAGCATGTTGCCTTCTGACGGGTTGGTATTGTGTTAAAGGGATAGTTCAACATTTTTGAAAATTCACCCATCGTCATGATTCCCATAGTTATAGCGATAGCAATTTTAAGAGTTAGCACAAATAACAGATAAAGGTTATTACAATGAAAAATTATAAATTAGAAGAATTTACTCTTGAGTTAAAAAAATAATAATAATTCAGAGTTGAGCAAACTCAGAAGCAAGATTTAAAATATTAAGTTTAATTTAACTTAAAATTTTATCAAAGTTTGTCGCCGCCCTGAAATTTTGAGTTGACCCAACTTCTCTTTTTTGCAGTGAGGGAAGGCATTGAAAACGAGTGAGAAAGAAATAACTTCTTCTTACCTCTACAAAATGGTGATGGGAAGTCCCACTGTGCTCCACTGCCTGGTGATACAATACACGTGAGGATGCTGTGTCCTTCTAGTACAAAACCTGACTCACAGCTGTATCGGATCTTGTCCCCCATGTTGTACCGCGAGCCATGAATGACTCCATTTGGAATGAGGCCAGGGGTGCCACACATATGGCTGGGCAGGACTGAAACACAGAAAAGAAAACATATTTTTACTATTATTAAATAATAAAATTATTTTATTATTAAATTCTACCTCATTAGTAATAATAATAATAATAATAATGCACATTACATAGAAGGTATAAAAAACAAAAGACAGAATAAAATGCAATAGATAGAAGTTAACTAGAATATCTAATGAAACAATAGTGAACACCCCTGACAAAATATAGATCAAACACATCATAATATCACTGATATATTATTTCTATATATGAGAAAATACCAAAATATCTACGTCAACGTCGCAATATCCCCGATGATGTGTGAATTTGGTTTTGTACTGGTTTTCCTCCAACTGTCCAGCTGTTGCTGCCAGTTCTCAGATGGCACAAGCTCTACAGTGGGAGCAGCTAGAGGCAGCTCATGGCTATAACAAGGCCAAAATCAATCTACGACTGTAGCCAAGGTGCGTTGGTGCCACAGAAGTAGAAGTTGTAGTACAACCGGGATGGACTCCTGGTGTATGCCGTGTGTGTTATGCGTATTTGCACAACTGGAGCATGTTAACCTGCTGGGTGTGTAATGATGTGCATGTAATGTTTATCCAACTGGCCAGTGTGAGTGTGTGTGCGCGTGCGTGAGAGTGTGTACGTAGCAGTCTAGCCAGCCTATATGTAAGGGGGTTATTCAGCAAGTCATTTCATGTGTTTGTGTACACTGTTCCAATTAAACGCCAGCATGGTAATTAGACAAAGCTTCACCATGAGACCCTGAGAACTAGGACAGAGAGAGAAAAGGGGAAGGTTGTGGGGAGGGGGGTCAGATGCAGAGGGATGAAGTGAAGAAAAATCAAGGAAGATGAAGAGGCAGACAGGGGGGAGGTAGAAAATGAAGGGAAAAGACAAAAAAAGAGAGAGGAGAATTAATTGCAGTGGGACCTGAACATGTATAATTTACTCTTAATTGACTCTTTGTTTAGATCGTATGAAGCATCAGAGTCAAGTTACTTGCACCAAGCTGACCCCGCCGTCCTCTGTGCACACGTGCACCTTTGGGGGTTTTAACGCGCAACAGCATCCACTAGGCCAAATTAAAGCACTGACGTAAGGACCGAGGGAGGGAGGGAGGGGAATGAAAGGCATAATGTGTCCTGAGCTGAGTCTTTATACATATACATATGTGACCGTATACAGTTCCCACGTCTGCTAGGCCGGCATGGTTTTATCGAGCCAGCCTGGTGCACAAAGGTATTTTCTCCATTTCATTTAATGTTTGGGGAAGTCACCTGGAAGAATCCAAGGTTATTTTTGAAAGGTGAAGGGAATGATGATAAGTGTTATTTCAGAAAAAAAAATAAGTCAAGTAACTAAATACAAATACATTATTACTTTATAGACATTTTAGACTTTTACTTCTGCTCCTTTAATTTTACCCAAATATCTGTACTTTCTACCCATTACTCCTATTTCATTCCGGGTATTGAGTATTGAGCCAAAAATTCATTTTCTGCCACAAAGGGCATTGTTTGACCTGCTCTGTGCCCTAAATTGTAACCAATCCAGCCCTTTTTCACTCTTAAATTACCTTTAAAAGGATAAAACAATGCATGAAACATATTTTTCTCTTGCCAGAAGTGAAACAACAGACATAAAAATATAGTTTCTCCTTAAAAATCATTTGTTTTAACACAATCACTGTCAATATATATAAAATCAATATTTAATAGATTTTGGCTCACTCTCTCACTATAACCTAAAGGGGCAATACAACATATAAACAGCAATAGCTCCTCCAAAAAGAGATTATTGCTCATATACAACAGACAGGCAACTGTTTTTTTTTCCTTACTTTATTTTTTTGTGATTTTTTTTTTTTGGACAACTATTCTCAAAAACTGTAATGTAATTTGTGAGATTTTTCACATGAATTGATACTGGAATATTGCAGGAACTGGCAAAAATTCTGCTTGTTTTCCATCGTGATGTGGCACAGAACAAAATATGTTTCCTGCAGTGATAGTCTAATACTCAACAACGAGGGAGAACAAATGCATACTGTGTCTTGGTCATAATACATGTATGTACAGCTCCTGGTATCCTAATAAATAATCTATTAAACTTACACATGAGTAAAACAGGACTGAAATTAAGTTATTTGTGAAATAATACTATACTTTATCTATATAGCTTATTTATCTTCATTTATATTCCCAGAAAGATAAGTGTATCTCACAGACAACTGAGAGAATGGTTTACCTGGGTAGAGAGATATTTGTATGACTGTAATTAAGTAATTTTCAGCATGAATTCAGATGCTGTTGTTTGAAGTTGCTATAATTGATCGGCACTGTTGTGGATAACTGCAGTACTTGTAATTTACAATGTAGATATAGAAAGTGTAAAGCACTTGGCTGTGTGCACGACGCTTTGATATGTTCGGCTTGTTTTTATCAGCCCAACACAACCTTGTTTAGCTGTAACCTCGTGCCTGGGCAATTAGCTGCTCTATCCAGTAACACAATTACTTTGAATGCATAATGCTGAATGACTCATTTGTTTTTAATTTTATTATTTTATTTAGTCTAACCATTTCCCGGTTGAGGTCATTAAGGGGTTATTTAAAAAAAAAAAAAAAAAGACTGTATCACAATTCTGGACCAATCAGAACACAAGACATCAGATGTGTGAGAGAAACTGTGAATAATAATAAAAGCACTAAGGATGGTGCAGGCTTCTCTTTGTCTCATTAAAGCAGGTTTTGTGGGAATTAAACATTCTAAACAAAAACAACATCACTGTAAACTCGTACAGTCAGAGGAGTCATTCAGACTAAGTTTCCAACACATAATATAGGATCCACCTTTCTTACGCATTAATTCATAATCATGTGTCCCAGTTATTATAATAAATCTATCTCCTTTTACACAATGGGTGGTAATTTTCCTGCAACTACAATCTGTGTTGCTGTAACCTCCACTTGTAATGTGGTCATTTAAACATGTATATTCACCACCAGAAATCCTACTTGGCTAAACATGTTTGTGGCTAAATCTAAATTTTTCCTACTTGGATTTTGTGTTTTTTTTTTTTTTTGCATGATTTTATGTCCAGTGTGTTAAGTCAAACTGTAAGAAAATAACTGTAAAATCACACAGGTGAGGTTGTGCTGAAAATGAGGCAAGATGAACAGTCAAAGACAAACATTAAGGACAAATTAGAAGTAGTCCAAAACAGCCAATTATACCCTACACCCCAGAGGGTTAGACCTATTCATTATATTTTATTAATGTGCACATTATCTTCATTACTGACAAATGTGATTAATGGTGCTGCTTTAAAAAAGACTTTAAAACACACATTATATATTCAAATGTAACCCTATTAACCTGATTAAATTGTGCTAAATTATAACTGTTTTCTGAGTCTTTTCTTACAGTAAAATTTGAATTTTAAATGAAATAAATGACGAGGAATATCCTTAGTGTAGACAGCCATGTGCTTCTTGGATATCAACGTTAGTGAGGAAAACCCAGCTACACCATAGAAAGAGATTCGCTTTTAAATGAGTTTTAAAAGTGCCTGGAAAAGTTGGAAGCAGCTCTGTCAGGAATTCAATTCCGATTTGTGCAGCGGCGGGTAAGTTCTTCATTACGTACCACCACTGGAGTAACTTGGTGTATGTGTGTGTTTGTGTGTGTGTGTGTGTGTGTGTGTGTGTGTGTCTGTGTATGTGTGTGTGTGTGTGTGTGTGTGTGTGTGTGTGTGTGTGTGTGTGTGTGTGTGTGTGTGTGTGTGTGTGTGTCTGTGTATGTGTGTGTGTGTGTGTGTGTGTGTGTGTGCTTGCCTACCTATCTAACAGTGGACAACCTTGTTACACTTTCACCAACAGTGGACAACCAAGCCAACGGGGGACATTTCTTAGGTCCCCTCTTAGGCATGCTTTAAATCATCTTAAAACATATGAAATAGTCAACCTTGCCTCTGCAGACTGGAGCAGGGATTTTACTGACTCATTTACACACATTGTTTCTTACTCTCCTCCAAAGTGTGAATGTCTTTCAGCTCAAGGGAGCTTTTCAGACTGTTCAACAGGCAATTTACTTAACAAACCAGTATCTTAACACAATTTGTTCTTGTTTTGTAACAAAACAGAGGTTGGGTTTTAATGGGTTTTAATTAACACCCAAAATAAAATTTTAAAAAAGGTGGTTTAATATTTGAATAAACAACAGAAACAAGTTAGTCTTGTTTATGTACAGGGTTTCAATTTCACAATACATTTGTGCAGTCAATCTGTATTTATTTGTTAATTATTTACTTTTACAATTGGTTTATATGGGATGGCAGAAGTGTGTGTGTGTGTGTGTGTGTGTGTGTGTGTGTGTGTGTGTGTGTGTGTGTGTGTGTGTGTGTGTGTGTGTGTGTGTGTGACAGCTAGCAGCTAGTCAACCTGGCATTCAACCTGCCATCTAGCAGACAGGAATAGTGTGTGTGTGTGTGTGTGTGTGTGTGTGTGTGTGTGTGTGTGTGTGTGTGTGTGTGTGTGTGTGTGTGTGCATGCTTTTTCAAAGTGTCTAACTGTCTCTGTGTGCATTGTGATGTTTCTGAGAGTGACAGATGACGCTTCTCTGTCGTGTTTGGCCCTTCCATCCATTCACACTGTATTAGTATGGCAACTTTAAAGGGGCCCTATAATGAAAAAATACCTTTTTGGTGTGTACATATTTAGGTCTCTGCTAACACAAAAACTGTAAGTGTAAATTAAGAATGTTGTACTTAACTTGTGTGAACGACTCCAGCTCCCTGAGGGATAGGGCCATTTCCTACAGAGCTAGGCCAAATGTTTTGATAGAGGAGTGAGTGTGTGAGAAGGCAGACTGCATTGTTATTGCAGGTCTGACTAGATACTTTTGGACAATGAAAACATGCACATTTTTACGAATAGACCATGAAAATTTAAATATTAAACTTGGGAAGTGGCTAAATAAGGCCCCTTTAACAGTAATACAAAGATGTATAGTAAGGCAGACAACAGTGCATGGTTATGAAAGCAAGGCTGAAATAACAGCAGTCGTGTTTCCATCCATTTAGCTTTTCAAGCAGATTAAATGTGCATTTTAACAAAAAAATAAAATAAAATACATCAATGGAAACAATGCACAAAATGGTTTGGCACGAGGAGAGGAGAAAACTTTTAAAAAGAGGCGGGGAATAGAAAACAGCCAGGATGGAAAAGGCAAATAGTTTAAACAGACAGAATGAATTAAGGATGTAAAAAGTAGAAGATAAGAGCCAGGAGGGATGAGGAAGTGAGGGAGACAGGAAGCAGTGGGTGAGAGAGGTGTTGATGAAGTCTTTTGTAAAATTATTTATAACTCATTAGTGTCTCGCAGAAACCTTGTACATAGACAATTGTATCCAATTTCAGTTTGATCCTTTCTAAATTCTTCTTTCCACCCCCTTTACACACCTTGCACATTTTCCACTATTGGATTCAAAAATTCTTAAAATAATGCTGTACCAGTAATTAAATGCGAACCCTACATCCACATATCTTGTAACCACGTGGTGCCTTTTGTTTGAACAAAAGATCAAACTTACGACCCCCCAATCCATACCCCTGGCTTTTGGAAACACTCCAGTGATGTATTAAGTGTATTTTAGCTCAATTATTTTTCAAAGTTCATGCATATAATTATATCAGTTGAGTCACTAACAATCATATTATGGATCTATTTTTCCATTCCGTTCTCCGCTTTGCATTTTAATGACTGGAAACTGTAGCTGCCCATAATATACCCATAAACAAAAAACTATTTATTTCAGGCACAAAGTTCCTTAGGTTAGACATAGGTCAGAAAATTGAAAATCATAATAATTTTGATAAAATTAACTCTTTCTAGGAGGATTTGTCTTCACCATATTCTTAGGAGTGAGGGTAGGAAGTTGATGATGTCATATGATAGGAAGCACTTAGAAACTTTTTTTTTGTTGTTTTTGCCTAAAACCTTTGACTAAGTTGTCCACTGTTATGTTATTAAAACTGTATGAATAACATTCAGATTTTTTTATTTTAAGTAGAAAAATGACTCATACACATAAATATACATGCATATACTACGGCAACTATAGTTGCCAGAGGGCTTAAATGGGTTAAGTAAAAAAACAATTGTCTGTCTTGAAATACTGCAGCAGAGCCCAAAGCCAGTAAAAGCTTTCCCTCCAATCAGGTACATCCAAGAAGTGCTATTATAGATGTATGCATTGTGGAAGTGATCCCAGAATCATCAACTCGACATATCTGTAAAGAAATGTCTGCATTGCAACATTGCATCTCTATGTGTGACATCAGATGTCAGGTCCAACACAACTAATGCTGAAAAGAAGTTAAACGTCCTCACCCGTGTGAGTTCCCCTGCGCTACCTCTACAGTGTTCTCTCCCACGGTATAAATACATAGTGACACATATTAGCTCACCATCCACTAAAAATAGCGAGGCAAACATCTCCTTGAATCTGCTGTTATGGAGTTGCTGAAACAGACGCCACAGGATAAAAGCCAAAGCCTGTCTAACTTTGTTCCTTCTCCCTATGGTGAAATGCAGTGTGGCCACTGACAGCTTCTGTAACTAAAATCTAACTAAAAAAAACTATTAAATTTAATTAAATTACCTTGAAGAAATTATCTGAATTCTTGCATCAACAAGCCAGCACCCATCATGGTGTCATTAGTAGAGTAGGTGTTATGGGAGCATTAGGAGCAATGATGGTGAATTATGTTTTCGGTTTAAAAAATAAATGGTAAAATCCAATTAAGTTTTATTAATTTCTGACAGTGGATAACCACAGTGGACAACTTTTAACACCAAATCACGCTGTTAACACCCAATGAATATAATGCACATGCATCACAAATACATAGCTGTAGGGGAGACCAGGGCTTGCTGTCACATGGGTAAGTTGTCACATTGCTATCATCTTCACCAACAGAGGGCCCAACTAAAAAGGCGTCCTGAAATACCTTAGTCATTGCCATATAGTCTTTCAGGTAAAAAACAAAAAACAACAATAATTTGGTCCTTATTTAATATTTTATTAGTTGCTTAATTTTAACCTAAATAGTGAGTGAGTGAGTGACTTACTCCATGTCACATGTTCATACTCACACATATTTGATTGCGTATAACTCTGCACTGACATGAGATATGAAAATGACATGAACACATGCAGACATGAGACTTTGGTCGTTCATCTGGTGCACATTTTTTGTATATTGATGTATGGGTTCCAAGAAATATATAAGATTGTAAAAACTGTATCAACAAGCCCCAATGGAGAGAAAAGTAACTTTTTACATCAGAACATGTTTTAAAAAAAACAACTGATGAGTCTGTCAGATGATGCACTGTTTTTGGCGTATGAAAAAAGATTCTGCTTGCGAAAGCACACAGGGAAGAGGCTGGACGTGACCCCTCTACTCTGACAGTAAAGAAAAAACTGGAGTGAACTATCTGCATCCACAGCGTGTAACTTGCCACAAGCCAAAATTGGAACAGATGTTTTGTCAAATCTAGCTCAGCGTACCTGGCAAAACTCACTAATTTCTGTTTCCAGGGGGGCTGTTAAGTTAAAACCAAGCGGAACCAGAACAAATGTCAGACCGTGTGCTCATATTGCTGAACAGGGATTTGGACAGATCTCAGCATTTAAAAAAAAAATTGCCTTATTTTGGCTAAGCTCAAACTTGTTTTGAGGCCTCTAACATGATATATTTGAAATTTAAAGTGTAAAAGTTCAACTCAAATTAGTTTTATAGCGCTCTTTCATGCACCTTTCTGAAGTGAATAAATAACAGTGGGGACAGGTGGGTCACGCCATAGATCTATCTATAGACCACTAGATGACTCACCCAATGCTGCTCTCCAATGAGTGGGCATCCCTTGTGCTGGTCTGTTCCCTTCATTATATCATTATGTCTATTGTGGATATGCTATTAAAATAACTACAACTTACTCAATTTTCACCAGATTTTCTACTACTTGGTTTGATAAACATCATTTACAATTACAAATCATTCCCTTCATCCCCTTATATGAAAGTATAATTATGCAGATAGTCATATGGCACCTCCTGCCAGAAGGAGCTTTAACTCACACTCCTGGGAGAGCTTCAGCCAAGTCCTGGGGGTGGTGGCTGGCATTGACTCCAAGTGGACCTTGTTCCATGCCTCTATTGTCGAGGTAGTCAACTTGAGCTGTGGCATCCCTCGGCATCCCACGAGGGATGCCGTCAAGCAGGAGAAGGAATCCTTGTTGGAGTGTGGGACTTCTGAAGCAGTTGATGGGTGTCAATTTTCCAAGCAGACGCTGCAGAGGCAGTGGAGGCAGTAGAGGTGATTGCGGAGTCAAAAACTCTGAGGTGCTTAGGAGGACTTCTGCGAGGCCGTGGAAATCGACTTCTCAAGGAGGTCCTGGACCACTATCCGACGTCTCAAGAGGAAGAAGCAGCACACTGTCTACATTGTATTCAGTGGGGGTGGGGCGCTGCTGACCTTGAGTCGGGACGTTGTGAGTCAGTGGGGGGAATAGGTTGAAAACCTCCCCAATCATGCCAACATGTTTACCTCTGAAAAAGCAGATTCTGGGGATTCAGTGGACTTCTCTGGGGCTGAGATCACAGAGGTAGTAAAAAAGGTTCTCAGCAGCAAGGCTTCAGGGGTGGATGAGAACTGCCTGGAATTCCTCAGGGTTCTGGATGTTGTGGGGCTGACTTGGGTGACATGACTCTGCAACTTCACATGGACACTGGCGCAGTGCCTCTTCAAAAAGGGGGCCAGAGGGTGTACCCCAACTACAGGGGGATCAAACTCCTCAGCTTCCTTGGAAAGGTCTTTTCATCGGTCCTGGAGAGAAGTGTCTGTAGGATAGTTAAACCCCACATCCAGGAGGAGCAATTTGGACTGTTTTTCCCTAGTCGTGGAATTGTAGACTAGCTCTATACCCTTACTGTGGTCCTGGAGGGTGCATGGGAGTTTGCTCAACCAGTCTACATGTGATTTGTGGACTTAAAAAGGCATTTGATCATGTCCAAAGGGGAATCCTGTGGGGACTGCTCTGGAAGTATGGGTTACCGGACCCATTGGTATGGGCCATCTGGTCCCTGTAAGCTCACTGCCAGAGCTTGGCCGGCATTGCTGGTAGTAAGTAGCGGATTTGTTTCCGGTGAGAGGTGAGGTATGATATTTATTACAATAAATAAAAAAAAGGTGCAATTTCAAATTATTCAATCATCCTGTATCATAGCTACACTAATAATATTTTTAAAGGAAACATCCGTTTGGAAATTGGTCAAAATTTCAAAAAGATATGAGTATTTTTTGTCTGTGCAGATCTCTCACTTCATTATGGTTACAGAAACAGATTACAGCTGAAGCAGGACTGTCTAAATATTGCCGGGATTGAGGGACGTCAGCACATAGCCTGATCCACCCCCCCTTAGGTCATGCTATGAGCCTCTACAAGCAGAGGGAGCTTCTATAAGGGAGCTTCTATATCACAGAGTAGCTGTGATATCATGTCATATCAAGTCAAAGCTGCAAAATGGCAAAGATTCTGTTTTGCTTGATGTATGGGAAAGTTTTTTTTTTTACTATATTGTTGGGGAAAAATGGTGCAGAAGATATCATTTTACCCTACCCACCATCAACATTTTGAAGTCGGAACAAATGTTCCACAGCTCTGCACGGCACCCTGGGTTCAAGCTGAAAGCATGTCTCAATGGGTGCAATCCATAATCCATTAACACCTCCACTCAGGTCCCATGGTGTACATAAAAAAGAAAAAAAAACTCTTTTAATCTGTGATTCTTGATATAGAGTTGTTGCTGTTGGAAGGATGCCAAAGCCCCCTGAGCTAAACGGACTCCCCAGCACTGTTACTGCTCCCGTGGTGTAAATGTATTAACAGACTCACTGACACAAAGTACATAATAAACCGACCAAACACTAATGGGGCTCCTGGCCAACTGTGGCTGAGGGCCATAGCCGAACAGAGCCCCCCCACCCCCCCTAGTTTAGACGTGTTAACAGCTAATGTGACATTTTCAGCTTCACCACCTCATTAACGAAATCCTTTAAAAGGGAGCTTTATTCACCTTCTGAGCACACCTTTGCTCCAAACAGACTGAGCCCTCGAAATTCATTTTCGCTATTTTTGTTTGGTAATGTTTGAACGGGCCATTGATTTTCAGGGTAATGCCCCTTTAAGGAGAGCACGTCGGAATGTCAGCTGCCATTTGAGTAGCAGTTTGCTCCAAAAATAAACAGCCCTTCAGTAAAGATGTGGAGTTTATGTGACTGCCAAGTGGCATTGTAATTTTTTTTTCCCTCCTCCATGCATTTTATTGAAGTAAAATTCCACAAAGCTAAGACATGAAAATGACTAAATATGTCCATGTATTAATATGCATTAGCTACTCCAGTGATGTTTAGTGCTAATCGTATAAGCCTGTTATCAGTCAGAAGAATCAGAAATACCTTGGCTCCAGCAGTGATCAATCTTTCTTGTATCTAAGGCGAAGGGATGCCACAATAAGGCTCAGGCAAACACAGCATGTTTACAGTTCATTCAGTTCATATTCAAAGCAACGCGCTGCACTGTACGCCCCAATCATATTACAGATCACAGCTTTCATTCCTGCACTTATTGCTTTGGGACAGAGAGCTGTTTATTATCTCAAATAGTGACTGCACCATCCAAGATAATGAGAACAACATATCTGAATTCTGAATGTTGGATTTTTTCTCCTTTGGAGTGTGCCAACCAGTGATGCTTCCAATATTAATTCCCAGCTATCACCAGTGAAGGAGGGCAATCAGAGTACAGGCTTCACTTTGTTCTACAACACAGAGGATGCCATATAATAAACCACAGCCTAATGAACCAGGGCTTGTAGAATCACAAGTTACATAGTAAACAACCCTAATGGATTAGAACTCAGGATGTGTGTGTGGATGATACCAAATGCAGTGTTAGAAAAAAAAAAGTCTGTCCAGCTATACACAGCTAAGCAGCCTGCCGCCTTGGACCTAAAGTAGTTAGTAGTGGACATTCATGCAATGAGTTTGGATGGGCATCATGCTATAATTTTTTCTACTACTACTCATGGGCATTATGCAATTGTTATATATGATATTATTTTATATTATGGTTAATATAGTTGAAGTATCATCTTCTAATGTTTTTTTATTCAAGTTGGTGTAAAATAACTGGTTTACTTATACTTAAAGTATAAAAGTAAAAGTAACATGAGGGGAAAAAAATGCCATTAATGATATTTTTAGTAAATTTTATTTGTTTAACTGTGTTGCATTATCCAACATGCCTACCAATGAGAAAGCAGAGTCTGGAGACTCAGTGGTGGGCTCTCCTATCTCTGGGGCTAAGATTGCCGAGGTAATCAAAGAGCTCCTTGGTGGCAAGGCCCCGGGAGTGGATGAGATTCGCCTGGAGTTTCTGAAGGCTCTGGATGTTGTAGGGCTGTCCTGGTTGAAAGGTTCTTCCCATCTTCAAAAAAGGGGACTGGAGGATGTGCTCCTACTACAGGGGATCACATTCCTCAGGCTCCCTAGGAAGGCCTATTCAGGGGTCCTAGAGAGGAGGGTCAAATCTTGGAATCAGTGTGGTTTTCATCCTGGTTGTGTGACTATAGACCACCTCTATACACTTAGCACAGTCCTGGTGAGTGCATGAGAGTTTGCCCAACCAGTCTACATGTGCTTTGTGGACTTGGAGAAGGTGTTTGACCGTGTCCCTCAGCGAGTCCTGTGAAGGGTGCTCTGGGAGTATGGGTTTCCGGACCCACTGACACGGGCCATCTGGTCCCTGTATGCCCAGTGCCAGAGCTTGGTCTAGATTTCCAGTAATAAGTCAGACTTGTTTCCAGTGGGGGTTGGACTCCATCAGGGCTGTCTTTTTTCACAGATTCTGTTCATAACCTTTATGTATCTCCAGGGTGTTAAGGAGTTGCGATTTGGTTCCCTCAGGATTGGTTTGCTGCTATTTGTAGATGATCGGGTCCTGTTGGTCTCATCGGACCGTGACCTTCAGTTCTCACTGGAATGGTCCGCAGCTGAGTGTGAGAGTTGAGATAGAGTGAGAAACTTGGCCATCTGCAAGGAGCTCAGAGTAGAACTGCCGCTACCTCCTCCGAGCCAGATGAGGTAGCTCGAGCATCTAGTGAGGATGTCTTCTGGACGCTGCCCTCGTTAGGTGTTCTTGGCATGTCTCTCCGGAAAACCCAGGAGAGACCCTGAACACGCTGGAGAGACTATGTCTCTCGGCTGGCCTGGGAACGCCTAAGGGTTCCCCTGGAAGAGCTGGATGAAGTGGTCGGGGAGAGGGAAGTCTGGCCTTCTCTGCTGAAGCTGCGGCCCCCGTGATAAAGCAGAAGAGTGGCAGCTACCTCCCAAATGCAACGAGTTCCAAGATCCTTCTTGAAATGATTGGTAGGAATGGCAAAGCAATAGCACGTTAGCAAGGGGAGCATATATGACATGGGACACAATTCACTGGAAAACACACACAAAAAAAAGTTGTATTTCTGTTAAGTTCCCTTGCAGTAAATGTATTAAAATGTATTAACACCTCCCTTTTCTATGTTCCCCTGGTGGAAATATATTAGCGGGGCAAGTGACATTTCCAGCAGTGCTTCACATCAATCACCTGCTAAACAGAGTAATCACTGTAGCAGCTACACTCTGTTAAACACCGGCTCTCCTCAGCCTTTCCAGCTTGATGGAACCAAGAAATATTGGTCTCTAATATACAACATCCCCATGCTGTGATGGCCAGTGCCATAAACATTCACTGCCATGGAACCACTCCGTATAAACCAACAGTCATGGAACAT
This sequence comes from Lepturacanthus savala, assembly GCA_030544235.1. NCBI lineage: Eukaryota > Metazoa > Chordata > Actinopteri > Scombriformes > Trichiuridae > Lepturacanthus > Lepturacanthus savala. The sequence continues at coordinate 11,272,711 of CM060462.1, read as the reverse complement.
CATGGAACACAGACTGGGATCTCCATGTGAATTCTTTAATTATTTTTCAGGTGAAAACTGTTTGGAATAAAGGGAATTCTGTGACCAGCTAAGTTATGATACAGGTTCTCTTTGGTAATTTACTTATTTTGGATGACGAACAACCACACTCATTCAGATGGACAGAGCCGGCTTATTTTAAAGCGGTGCTAATTAATTTTGTTGGCAGCTCAACAAGCTGTAAACACAAAAATATTATTTGCGTTGTCATATTATTAACTTATGAAGTTGTTTTTGGTGAACATGTAAACAGCTTCCAATTTCCAGCAGGAAAATAGATTTTGGAGTGTTTCTTGATACTCAATGACTGTAAAAGCAATATTCAATTTTATTTTAGCCCCAGTTTTGGTCGCCACCAACCTCAATACTCAACTGTAGGTTCCCCAAATATAGTCATCTGATGCTGGTCATGTAGCAGACAGTGAAGGCAACTGAGGAGTCGGGGCGATAATTTGATATGGGTCCATCACTACAAGTAATTCATTTCACATTACACATAGTCATTTAATTCATTCTCAGTATGAAAAATATTGATTACTGCAGCTTTAAAGATGCTTCAGCAAGTTTAGGAACTTAAAGCAATAGTACAACATCTTGGGAAATACGACTGTTCGGCTTCCTGCCAAGAGTTAGATGAGAATATCAATACCACTCTCATGTCTGTACCGGCAATATGAAGAGAAGGAAATCTATCTTCCAGATTCTTTGAAGCACAGAAATTTCAAAATGTGGTGAAAAGTATATATATTTTTTAACACTAATTATAATGATAAGAGGTTAGTTTTGATATTTTATTTTGAACAACCAGCTTTAGTTGTTTTATTCTGTAAGTTTGAGTTATTTATGAATGATCTAAACTAGAGCGCCGGTGTCTATGTGCCATTCTTAATAAGAGCAGTTAGTTACCAAATAATGATTCTCAACCTTTCCAGACCCGAAGCACAAAGGTTTATCTGCTGGCACTAACAATGTTGTAGCAAAGAGAATCATTACTTCAAGACAGAACCTATTAAATTGAAGCTTGAGGGATTCATGAGGCTTTAGAAACTTGCTTCTGCACTTCAATCCCCCTCCAAACCCCTCCCCCTGTCTAACAGAGCAATGCTACCTCACTTCTGTTCTCTTGCTTCTTGCACTTGTGTTTTTCACATTTTCTGCAACATCAGGAAATTGTGGAACCTGTACCTGTACCAGTTCCTGGCTTGACGCTAATTTTTTTGTGTTTAAATAGCTAGGCTATGAGGAAATGATGTGCATTTGTGTATGCCATAGGTCATTAACGTGTGCTGTGGCCATCACACGCGCAAAAGACAGACATGCAATCATTTTATAATGATTTAAATCTGGACTAGATTATTACACTAGACTAGATTTCAGGTTTGTAAACCTTTATTGATTTTTCTTTATTTTTTTTTTCCACATTTAGACCACAATGGACCAGGTACAGATCGAAAAAACACTAGAATTACAAAAGGGACCCTCCTGTTTTATTCAGAGGGATCACAATGCATGGGTGACCTTTTAGAGGGCTTTAAATTTTAAGTTCAACGTCAGACTGTCCTGATGTTGTCCGAGTGAAACATTACGGTAGCCTACTGGCATTCCGACATGAAACTGTTCCGTGGAAACAGGAAGTTTCTTAACAACATTCTATAACAAATAACAAAAGACTTTCAAAGTCTAATTTTTGGTTGGATTTTAAAAATAATAAATTTTGACACAAATATATAATATTATATTTTATCTGATATATATTTGAACATATTTGTAAGGGTGCTGCATTTTTTTTCTAATTCAAGGTTAAATTCCAATGAAAATGTTAATGACAGAGGAACAATTCAATATTAGATTCAGTCTCCCTGTTCTTAATGTAAAACTAATTGGCCATGATTAGAGTTATTGTCAGTCCATTATTACCAAGATCAGGTGAGGTTTGCTTTAAGACTAAGCACACATTGGGTAAAACTGGGGAAATGGGGACTCTGACTCTGAATTTTAAATACTGTTTAAAGCCATCGGTGGAGACCAAAATTAGTGGAAATATGAAATAGTGTCATCTCAGGCTTTAAAAATACCATTGTGTGGATCAATTTTGGCCATTCAGATTTGACGGTTGGAATCAGCTATCGGTGCTGTGCATTCTGGAAAACGGAGCTATTGCAAGTGAGTTGCTAATTTATTTTGTGAATAAATATATTTTTATGTATATATTTATTTTTAAAGTTATAAAGTTATAATGCAACTTAAAAATCTATTAGAACGTTTTGAAAAAAGGAAATCTGACACCGCAATTTGAGTAAGATGAAAAAAGATAGGAATCTGCTGCTTTAAAGTGATTCTTGAGATATTTCTCAAGTGAAAAAAAATCCAAAATGAAAACCTTTTAAAGTGTGTATAAAGATTCAGATAGTCCATGGTTCTCAGCAGAATGTTAGCTGTGCCAACAGCTTGTAGAATTTGGCCATGAGCGTGTTCTGGGCCTTTAATTACTAATTACTGTTGTTGCAATTAGGCTTTAGAAAACCGACACAAGCAGTTATTAGCAGTGACACAACAGTGCAGACGAGACAATTTAATGTATGATACCTGTATAACCCTGATTAATTGAAATCAAAGTCCTACTTATACTGATATTTAATTAAACCATAAGGAGTTGTGTCTGATCTGGGAGGAGGGACCATTGCACCACGATGAGAATAGCTACCATTTGCTTATTCAAATATCATTATGGACGACTATGACGACTATTTAGTTTGAGTCAATGTACAGCAGTGAAGAAACAGCTACTGGATAATCCAAAGCACACACCTACCAATTTAAACCTCATCATTGTTGTGCTAAATGAATAATGGAAGCATGGCTAATTGTGGCTGAGATTACGTTTCAGTCTCCAGGATGAGCTCACTGACTCGGGGAGGTATCGGCAATGACCTGCTGATACTTTTGCATTTTGTCAGTCTGGACACCGACTCCTCGGGGTGTTCCGGGCACAACAGACACGGAGGAGACCTCAGGGTATTCCCGCTACATGCTGGATCAATTACATTTCCCAGCAGGACTGGAAATCCCCCACATGGGCTGAGGAAAAGCGTCTGAGGACAGTTTTTTTAAGAGGCTAACGATGGAACAGGGAAACAGTTGTATGCATTAAAAAAATTACAGTTGGTTTGAAATGACTTTCACAAAGATTTTCAAAATTGTAATTTTATTTAATTAGTTCAACTGATTTAAAAAAATATCAGAGTGGGTCCATGGGGCAGATACACGTCTTTTGTTGTTGTTGAGAGAAAGAGAACAATGATCTGAATGAATGTGAATATTCCTGGACATGTTAATGAACAATAGGTTTTATTGTGATCATTTTAAAATTTTTTTAATTTATCAGTTATTAAAGGAGCTGTATCCACTGGTTCATTATTTTTAATAATTAGTATTATTATATATATATATATATATTTTTTAAATGTTAACATTCTTGGTATATACAGACATTATTCAACAGTAAATAAATGAAATCAGAGATTTGACGCATGACTGAACAAAACTGATATGTGTAAGGGGCCGGGGGCATAAAAGTAAAAAGAAACAACAAAGAAAAAAACGTCTTTTTAGAAATGCTTACTTTTAAGACCGTGTGAAATTTTCTTTCTATTCATTTTTAAAATGTTCTTATAAACCATAATAATAATTATAATAATAAAATTGTGGTGAATATGTAAAACAACATAAAAATGGGCAGGGGAAAACCATTTACAAGAAAAAAAACACTAACTGCTTTTACTGCTTCCTGTGATTATCACTGCTTTTAGCCTTTTTTATGAATGAATAAAATATGAACAGCAGATATTCTGACTTGTAGTAGTAGGAAAACACAGGTGTTGCAAACATCATTAATAATGGCACCTCTGTTCTATTTAAGCCTCAGTAAGTAGCGGCAGTGTGACCATGAACCCGCAGGCACAGTACCAGGACCTCGGAACTCAAGCAGCCAAATGGAATTCAGCCGTCATTAATTTTCATCATTAAGGCCCATTGGCTGTTCAGAGTGAACATCAACTCAAAGAACAACCTAACGCCACCTGGGAATCTTGTTTTTGCTGACCTCTGGCGGTTTACCTCCTCCCTTTAAGGAGTCAGTTCATTAATTTAACCTATTATATTGTGATTAAGGACGGTGTATTGCTCTGACCTGACATGATCTGTGAAGGATGTGTTGCATGGCTGAGGACTGCCTGTCCGTCCCTGCACTAGTCTTACACATACACATATAAAAGACCTTAATGAATTTGAGTCCTATGGAAGTTATATGTCAATTTCTGTCTCCAGCTGACTTCTCTTCCAACATTATTTCCTTATTTTCTTGTTATTTAGCTGAAGAAAAATGTCCTGAAGCAATAATGAAAATGGGACATTTTATTGTTATGGCTATAGAGTAAATAATACCTTGATAGAATATTATGGGGTTGTTTAAAAATGTGCCATAGAGTAAATCAGGGTGCCATAATGTAGTAAAAAGGAGGGGGAATAAAAAAATCCTCTCATACTTGAAACAAAATCAACAAAACACAGTCTCACACACACAGTCATGACATCTGTAATTCAAAGGGGTCCTCTTATGATGAAGCTTGTTTGTATTGTTTAAAGTTGTTTAAGTTGTTGTAAAAGATGTTTAAATTGTATTATCAGACCATTATCAGACCCAACTAGATAAAGTATATATATATATATATATATATATATATATATATATATATAGAGAGAGAGAGAGAGAGAGAGAGAGAGAGAGAGAGAAGGATTGTGAATTAATAACTGTGTGAATTAATAACTGTGTACTTAACAGGGGGAAATACAACTTTATTAAATCTGTAATGCATGAATTTTGGGAGCATAATTAGGGCTCTATTGAGGATCCTGGTTTAATATGAGATGCTTTTAAATCTGTTTGGAGTGGGTGTGTTTTTCCAAAAATTCACTTATTAAAAAAAGCAGAATGTCAAAGGTTGCTTAAGTCAAGATATTAAAATGCTTATGGAGCAAAACGACTCACATCCGTGGTGTAAATTTGAATAAGCATAAATGTGAATTAAACAACATACTAAATAAGAATAAAAACATAATTTGTCTTGGTCTGAAACAGGTAAAAAATATACTGGCTCATGGAGTAAAACAATTACAACCTCAAAACATTATTGCATATCGATTTTTGATAAAGACAAATAACCTTATTAGAAAAAGCGGAGACTCAAATACCACATTTAGGTCGATCTACGAAGAACTGCCTACATTTTTAAGGATGGAATAGATGAAAATGAATTAGTTTTGATATTTTCAGTACAGGCACTGCTGTCGAGTGCAGATTTCCAGGCTTTGATGCACAGTGTGCATCGACAGACAATCTGATAGAACTGACTGAGAATAAAGTATTTTGTGCGATGCAGTGATATAGTGTTTCACTCCAGGGTTACAGGTGCCATGAGCACAGATCTGTGTTTGCTCCAAAAAAAGAGAGAATGAAAAAAAAAAGTTTAGTGAAATAGCATTTGTGCCAGAAGTTGCTATTTTAATGGCGTGTGCAACAATAATAACACAATAAGGCTTTTGGGAAATGTTCTCCTGGCCAGTGGTTGCTATGGAAACAGTGGCATGGCCTGAGGCTACAGAGTGCTGCAAGGGAAACATCAGTCAACCTCTGTAAAACTGGACGGAAGGCACATCCACAATTATTTGCTCTTAAACAGACCATCTGCACTATATTATTTACACACCCTATGTCCAAGTTGTTAATAAATACATTTTAAAAATGCATTTTTTCATATATATGTATATACGTATTCTGTACCTCAAAGTGAATTTTCTTTTATGTACAGACCCCATATCTATAGCTTATACCTAATTATTTCACTTTATTCTTAATCTTGAGCTTTTGTGTGTGTGTTGTAATATTCTATTTGTACATTTCGTTGTTTAAATTTTTGATCAATAATTGTATTGATCTTAATACATTTTTATTTTATTTTAATTTTGGGAGAGGTTTCCTTGATTATTATTATTATTATTATTATTATTATTATTATTATTATTATCTATGTACTTGTTTAAGTATTATGGTGAAAATGCAATACAATACATTACAATACAATATCAGACAGAAATTAGTAAATAAATTCAAATTTCTAAAAAAAGTTATAATCCTGCGTTTAAATATTTTTAAAAGATCCAAAAGATCATTCCAACTCTTTGGAAAATTTTGGAAAATTAATCAATGCTCTTTTTTAAAAGAGCTGCAGCTTCAGTAATAGCTAATAATATTTGTTTGATATTGTCTTTTCTTTTCTTGTCCTTTCTCTTTTGTTAAATTCTTTTTTTGTTAAAATGACTGAACAGTTCATGAAATGACTGATAACGTAACACATGGCAACCTTTAAGGTTGCAAAGACATTAATTGATGTTTGAAAAGCAAGGTAGGACAACATGAACAACATTTCTACTTTTTTTTTTTTAAGTTTTAAAATATTCATTAGATGTGTTTAATTTGAACTTATCACCATCTATAACATTAATGCAGCCGGGAAAATAGCTTCATGCTTGAACTCCTGGCTAACTCATGCTGTACTCGAGGCCTGAGTTAATATGAAAGGAGCCAGTGAAGCAGCAGTTTAATTGTGTTCCTCTCTGGGAACAGCATTACTGAAATGAAATAGCATTAAGTGCATCACAAAAATGGCATGAACAAAAAGAAAAAGACCCAGTCAGCAAACAGAATGTGCGTCCGTCTTTCTGCTAACTTCTCCTAAGTAATAAAGTTTACTTAAAGCTCCGTGAGACCTCCACAATAAGTCCTGAAGGTTCCCACCCCCACTCACTCAGTGTGCTGGGGAAAAAAAATTCATTCAGCCAGATAACCTCAAAATCTCTATAACCCCGTCTATTCCCACTGTCACTTATCACTCCCCCACCCCCCTGCTGCTTCTCTTCCTTCCTCTGCAAAGAGCGGTGCCAACACATCCTGCCCCCGCCCTGTCTTTCCCGTTCCTTTCGTCATTGCTATGACAACCCTGACCTGGCCATGAGTTTCCATAGTAAGAGTGGTCTACGGCATGTCAGAGAGGACAACATAGAGGACACTTTTCCTCATCAATCCTAAACACCTGTGCCCACGAGCATTCAATATGTTGCTCTTGTGACCCAGCGATCGCATGTGGTTATGGAAAAAAGAAATTTAAAAAAACACCTTTACAGTGAAATAGGAAACACCTGTGCACAGGAGCATTCAATACACACTCCCGCAACCCAGCAAATGCAATCGCTGGATTATGTTCACAGGTAATGTTTTTGTAAATTCAGCTTTTCTATTGCCCTGAAGTCAGAGGGAGGAGGAAGTTGGCTGTGGATGGACTGAGTGTGTATTTAGCAACTGATAACTTGATAATGGCCGGTAAAAAATGTAAAATGTAATAGGCCAATGATGTAAAATAACTGTCTAATAACAATAAAAATGCTGTAACGATGATGTAATAACTTTTGGCTTGTAACGTAATAACTTATTACTGGTCGCTATCACTGGTCATTACATTTTTGGCCTGGTCACTTCGGTTAAAGGTTCCCTTTGTAATGACGTGCACTTCTTAGTATAATAACATAGTTAGAGTAATGCATGTTTGTAATGCATTGACTATTTTGATAATTGAATCATTTATTGATCATAAAATGGTGTGAAATGTTGATCAGTTTCTCAAAGCTGAAGCAACCTAAAATGTATTTTTTTTGTCTAGACCAACAGTCCACGACCCACAGATCATCAGTTTTCTGTTATAGAAGACTAAAGAAACCAGAAAATATTCAGATTTGAAAACCGGAACTAAACTGAATTCAAAAACTTTCTCCTTAAAGGGACTCACATTAATTATCAAAATAGTTAGTTGGCAATAGTTGGCAACTAATCGATCAACCGATTAATCATTGCATCTCTATTTAGAAGAAACACATTACACACTACATTACAAAAGCCTGAGTTTGCTCATTATTTTAATCCACTGTCTAATCTAATCTCGTGCCGTAAATCAAGCCTTCATTTTCCAGGGAGATGGCACCCAGGTGGCCGACAGAAGTACACAGCGAAAGCAAGGCTTATAGGGAACTAATCTAAATGCTGATGGTGCCATTATTCTATAGCCATTACACTGGTGCAATCAACGTTCATTCCATAATGATAAGTTAAAGCCAAAAAGTTGTCTATCTCCAATTTGATTAATGACGTTTTCTCATTACGTTGAGAGAAAATGACAGTAATTCAGCCTGCATTATGTTTCTGGCAAAATGTATTTGCTGTTAAAATTTAGTTGTATACGGGCGTAACTTCTAGGAGACAGGGTTGGCTCCACTGATCGAAGTAAATCTCTTTTCTTTCACCAGCTGACGGAGACAAAAACAGATCAGAGATCAGGGACTCGGACGTGACGAATACACATATTTGCCTGCAAAATTAAGCAGAATAGGTGATTTACAAATCTAATAATGAACGCTGATAGAACAGACCGATACAATACATTGTTCAAATGTTCAAATAGACATTAATCATTTGCTGTCCCTGTTGCATTTTGCATCTCTCTCTTGCGCACACACACACACACCCACATAACAAGGTCTAATGCATCTTCATTTAGACGGCTGTCCTCTGGGCACATTTACATCTGTCAACGCTATAGAAAATGGATGGATGGGCTTGTGTTTGTGTCTTCATGCGGTATGTATGTGTGAATCTATTTGTCTTCCTCTGGGCTGAGGTGTGTATGAGTTGTGTATTTATCTTTGTATATCTTTAAGGGTATAAGGCTGTTCCCTGTGGCTTACCAGTACGTATGTACATTTGATCAGATGCAAATTTCCTTCTGCCTCTTAATATACATGCACTAATTCACACATATTTTGTGTGTGTTTGGGTGTGTGTGCATTTGCGTTTGTGTGAAACAGTCAATTTCCGTGGTAGGTGACAGTTCATGGTCCCCTGAGCAAGCCCCGAATCCTGGGTAAACTCGATGTCACAACTATTCCCATATATCATCAGAATGACACAAAGACCCCCCCCCACACACACACACACACACACACACAAAATAATACAATGCTCTATTGATGTTTTTTTTAGTGTAAAAGGTTGCATCTTGTCTCATGGGGGAAACTGATGTGCATTCAGAAAGTATCCAGACCCCGTCAGCTTCCTTCATCTTGTGTTATGTTGCAGTTTTGTGCTTAAATTGTTAAAATTAATGTAATGTCCTCCGAAAGCAAGAATTTGGGAGTTTTTTTTTTTTTTTACAAATTTATTTACAAGGTAAAACTTAAACATCATGCGGACAAAAGTATTCAGACCCTTTACTATGATACTTGAGGTTTAACCCAGGTTAAACCCAGGACTCCCTTTTCTCTTGGCCCAATTTGTGACAGAGCCATGCTGAAGTTGCATCGATCAACCACATAGCAGAACCAGACAGGAAAGGCACAATTTTCTAAATAAAACACTATGTGCACATTACTTATCAATGGTAGAGGCTCAAAAAATAGGAAAATCCACTATTACCTAATCAACAGCTATTCCAACATCGGACAGTTTAAATAACTTTGAGTGTGTTTGCTGTTCTCTTTATAAATATGTGGTTGCAACATAGATTATGTGAGAAACTGTGAGAAACAAGATTCTGTGGTCTGATGAAGCCAAGGTTGAACTGTTTGACCTCAATTCCAAGCATCATGATGAGACGCCACTCATCACCCACCCAATACCATCCCGACTGTGGCAGCATGGTTCTGTGGGGTATATTTTTTTTGCAGCAGAAACTGGGAGACTGGTCAGAATTGAAGGAAAAGCTGTACAGAGATATCCTTAATGAAAACTGGGCCCAGTTGTTCAACAGTAATCTGATCCGATTACGGCTATCGGACTGGATTAAATCTTGAAAATTGGATGTTCAAAAGGAAAAAATGGATTCCAAATCCCATGTTGGTTTTAGTCTGTGTCAAAACTGAAGTTTGTGTTGCTAAAACTTTTTTAGTAGGATTGTGATAACTTTAATCCAAAATATCAGGATAATCATGAAAGTGGATTCAGGATGGATTTCAGGATTGAAAAATGTGATAAAACATTTATATAACATTTACATATAACTAACATTATATAACATATATCTCTTAATTTAAAATAAATTAAAAAAAAGATTTATTCCCCATTAAATAATCTCCTAAACAGGTGCCAATGTCAAAATATATATATATAATTAATAGTGACAACACACCATTATTATTGTTATTATATTGTCACCATTATATGTGAAAAAAAAACTTTTTCATCAACTGAAATGAACATTAAATCTGGACAAAAAAGGATAAATAACTTCAACAGTATTGTGTGTTCACAAAATTAACTAAAATAGTTGTTCTTCATTTTCATCAACAGATTTCATAAAAAACGCCAACCATCTTCCTTTTTTTCATTTTCCATACCAGTTTTAGTATAGTACTGTGTCTGAAGCACCCCTAATATTACAGAAATAAATAAATAAATAAAACTAATAAAAAGTAAACTGAAAACTAAGCATTTTCAAAAAATAAATAAACTTGCATAGCCCCTGTAAAATAGGTTTCATCTAAACCAAATTTGAAAACTAAAAGAAAAATAAGAAATAACTAAAAACTAATGAAAAAAAAATCCCAAACTATTATAATTTCGTCCTGTGTTGGCTATTCTATTCTACCCTCTACATTGACGGTATCCCACACCGTGATATGCATTCAGGGTGATGGTTTTGTTTTGAATAATCAGGACAAAAGTAAACCTGATCCTGTATTGCGAGTAAATGAGTTTCTCATCATGTAAATGAGTTTAAACCCAGATTCTGTTCTGTTAGGTGATAGTCCTGGGATTTCCTGAGGGTCTGTGAATGCGTCTTGGAGTAAGACTACGGCCTACAGTAGCCTGTGTTAGCATGAGGAAGAAATTAGCAGCTATCTAATGTGTCGGCGTGGTTTTTGAGAGATGTTACAATATTTTCTTTTTGTTGATGTTGACTCTACGAACGATGCAGGAAGAAACAGGACAACGGAGCTTTGAATTGTACCTAAAGTGCTGGGAAGCAACATGGGGAGGAGCAATCGATGTATCGATGTAAGTGCTGTGATACTAATGGATTGTAACTATATATATATATATATATATATATATATATATATATATATAATTTTATTAATTTTTCATCTAAATAAGAGGATATCTTGCACAGTTGGAAGTGTATGGAAGACAGAATATGCTGTTTCTACTGTCAACAAAAAGTGCCTCCCTTCCCACCATTAGTCAGTTAATTAGTTGGCAAATATTAAACTATTCCCCACCTACTTTTATTGAACCCTTTAGTTGTTTCAAGTTATTTGTAAAGGGAAAAAAAATCAAACTGTCTAGTTGCAGGTTCTCAACTGAATATTTTCTGGTTGATTTAGTCTTCTCTATCTTTGGCTTATGGACAAAACACGAGGATGTCAACTTGTGCTAAACAAGTGATCGAGATTTTTCACCATTTTTGGACCAATTTCATGGATCAATCAACTGTGACCTTGTCCCTAATCCGACATCCACCTGTTCACTTGGACTCGAGCATAGCCGTAAAATGAAATGACACTCATTCTACAACTGAATGGACAGACTCCTACTCATATGAAATTAAAGGTGCTACTGACAACATGTGTCGCCAAAAAAAAAAAAAAAAAAAGTTGACAAATCCGTGTGTAGCCAAACAAACTTCGCAAAGAAATACGACCAGGGAAAATATGTACAAATGCCAAATCTTAAATCTTAACACCTAATAATGTCAGTGAGAGCGCAGATAACTATAAATGATGCGTATCACAGACTTTTTTGTCTGTCAGCTCTTAATATGCTTACACAAGGCAATAAAGCATAAAATGGTTCATATAATTGAGATAACACTCCTCCCAGTAAATCACTGATGTCAGGACCTTCAAATTCACTGGAACTCCCAGGATCCAGAGTGACATCAATCAAACTGAAGATGGCGGTTGGACAAGTCAGGTTTTGCTGACTCTGCCTCTCCACTCTAAAATGTTGCTGTCTTTGGATATCGGCATTTGTGCTCCTGGGGGGAAAATGTCTGATCCTTTACACGAAGGAACTTGTTTAGGACCCGCAACTGCCTCTCTGCCACACACACACATTCCCATACTGTTAACGGAATTTTCATCTCCACCCAAACCCCCTTGTGTATAATATTCACCTTAATTATCACTATTATCCAGCAGTCATTCTGTCCCTCAAGCGACACTGTCACAGCGGGAACACCAGTTGCGGTGTGGTTTTTTTGTGTTCTGCTTGGGCGAAAGCTACTGCCAAATGCTTACTCAGCACTTTTTGCATGCGCTCACAATAAATACGGAAGTGTTGAGGCTTGTAAGGTCTTTTCTTTTTCTTTTAAATGCCATCAGGGGGCTATAGCTAATGTCGGGAAGTCAGTTTTAAAACATTGAGAGGATTAAATAGACTTCACGACAGCTCTGATAACCCAAAAAACAACAACAACAAAAAAAGCGAGAGTTTCCCTTTGTGAACAAAAACATGAAGAAAAAGGAGCAGCACATATGTTGATGTGGTTAGATGAATAGGTCCAAGTGTTTTTTTTGTTTTTTTGTTTCATATTTAGCCCCAGTTCTTAACAGAACATGTAATGAAAATGCACTGATCAGCATGATATCTGATTACAGTAGCTCGGCACTTTGTAAGGTTTGTATCTGAGCACAGTACCAGTAATCCTACATAAACAACTTTGCATGTTCCATTTACTTGACAAATCAGATGAGGAAACAAGTCTCCTGCCTAGATTATGATGTGATGTCAGCACTATTTTAGGGGCATATCCTAGTTGTCTGATCGTGGTGCTTAAAGATGACTCTTTAAGCGTTACAGGACGAGATCAACTTGACCCACGACAAAGGCTCTGATTGAAGTTTCCCCCCCTTTAGAAATTTCCACTGGTCGAAAGCCCAATAATCTTGTTAAGAGGTGTCAAGGGCGGATGTCTTGCAGGTTTTTGTTCCACGGAAGTTAATGAGCCGCGCTGAGTGTCGGAGACTAAATGTGGCTCATTAACGATCCGGGGCAAGAAATACCTGAAGGATGCCAGGACTGCAGTCAGATGCCATCAGTAGGGAAAACACAATAAAGCAATGGAAAATAAAAACACATTAACAAGCAAAATAAAAGTAATAAAACAAAACATGTCAAATTGTGGTTAAACCTACTACACACCTTCTTTCTTCATTCAGCTGACATATTAGGTCAGTGCAGTAATGACAAAGGGAAGGACACAACAACAAGCACTGAACTATGGATATCAATGGAAGTTTTCTATGACCTTAAATGGAACCCGCCAACTGGCTCATGGGGCTGGATCACTTTTCTTTGAAGAGTAATAACGTAGTCAGACCGAAAAATCGCTTCCCATTCATGTCTATAATGGGACTAGGTATATTAGCTTCCAGCTACAAATTGAACCACCTTCTTCCCCTCATGCAGAGTTCAATCGAACTGAAGTTACACTTGGGAAACTGCCAATCAGGACGTATCTTGTCTTTTTTTATAGTTGATGAAAGTTTATCAGTGGAGCAAAGCCTGTGTGAAACAGAAGGGCAGTAAAACAATATCAATATGTATCTTCAATATCCACATCATCAATACAATAAGAAAATAGTCCAGTAGAATATTGAAAGTTCATGGTTATTGGTTCATTCATTCATTTATTCATCTTCTATACCCGTTTATTCCTCATTAGAGTCGCAGGGGTCTGAAGGAGCCAAACCCAGCACGTTACAGGCGACAGGCAGGGATACACCCCAGCTGTTCACCAGTCTATCGTGGGGCACACACACCATTCACTCACACACTCACACCTATGGACAGTTTAGTGTCTCCAATTAACCTCAGCACGTTTGTGGGACTGTGGGAGGAAGCCGGAGAACCCAGTGAAAATCCACGCAGAAAGGTTCCAGGCCCAGGACCAAGGAGGTCTTGAACCTGTGACCTTCTTGCTGTGAGGCTCCTTCTCTCATAAACATCATATTCCCCTTAATAATGGATCAATCACTGAATTAATCAGCCACCAAATCATGGTCTAATATAAAAATGGTCATATTCAGCATCTCTTGGTTCCTTTTAAAAACTAGATAGTTAAAAGTGATCAATAATCATTGTTATCTACTGATACAAATTATTTTATATATGATCTAGCTTTATTTCCCACCTCCACATTTACATATTAAATGTACCATAAAAAGCACAAAATTGCCCCGAAATATTTGCTGCAAAATCATTAATAATTATCAATATTACTTATTTAGGAAAGGTACATTTTAATCTAAGAACTAAAAGCAACAATAGATAAATACTGTATAGCAGCTTGGCTTAATCTATTCTTATAATATACACATAATAAATAAGATAAGGGTAAAAGATCAATAAAGGGCAGGAGTGAAGTGGCACAGTAGGTTGCTGAGATGTAATATCAGGTGATTGACAGTTCACAGGAACTATTAAAACATGTCGCTGGCATTGGAATGAATTAAAGACCAAATATGTAAGGGTGAGAATGAATCATTTGCTAGATGAAGAAGGTAAGAGATGGCCAAAAAACTAAAAACTAAAAGACTACAAACTCAGTGTTTGTATCTGTGAGGTATCTTAATGGGAGATCCTTAAAAAAAAAACTCCACAGGGTAGCTGTTTTTACACATGGACGGTAATAACGTGCAGCGTTCTTCTGGTGTAAAGTTAGGTGTGTTTCGATTGGATAAAACAGAATATTCATTCATGCGGAACTCTGGAAATGAATCCATTGAAAACCCAAATATTTAGCGAATGTAATGAAACGATGAGATCATGTTTCATTTGCAGTCTTGAAGGAAATTAAAGTTTCATTTGGAAGCAGCAGTGAGTCAGCCTATGGGTTTTCTGTGTTAAATTAGAGTGAAATGAAACTATTGCTGATGTTGATGAGGACCCTCTGGAACCCCTGTGAGGACATATTTTTAAGAGCCTTTGTAAATTAATCCAAAACGAATCATAATATTTTGCTTTCTACAAAATGACTTGGCAGGGAAGTGCTTGCATTTTCATTTTATTTTATTATTATTATTATTATTTTTTATCTCAAATAAAGTAAGAAACCAGGAGCCAAAATTCATGACCTGGCCAGACATTCACCACGGATAATATCCAAAACTTCATAGAGATAGAACAGTTGAGCAGTTTTTGTGGATATGTAGATGGGCAGTTTACAAGCATAACATTACCGAAAACATAGTGTTTTGTGTCCATAATGGGAAAAAAACCCTGCTCTGTTCTGCTCCACAAATAGCGTGTGTGTGTGTGTGTGTGTGTGTGTGTGTGTGTGTGTGTGTGTGTGTGTGTGTGTGTGTGTGAGAACTCAGGCTTATCCCTGGCTTTTCTGTTCTGTCTGCCCACCTGTCTGTGCATGGATGTGTGTTCCTCTGTGGATTTTAACCATAAAAAAATAAATAAATAAAAAACAATGTAAGGCCTATTAAACCTTCTCATATTTCAACTTTAACACTCTCACTCAACCTCAGTTGGTGGGTTTCAAATCTTGTGTGTAGGAGTATGAGATAGAAATTTCATGTAGACTCCATGTGTACGAGAGAGAAAGTGTTCTTTTTTTTTTTTAGCCTATCTGAATCAGGGTGGGTTTGTGGGCATGTACATGTATTTTAGATCAATACATGCTGTGTTTGGGGAAATAAACAGCCCCTTTAGGGCTTTCTGTGATATAGTTGAAAAGGCACGCACACACATACACACACACATACGTACAGGCACACACACACACACACTCACACACAAACTAAGCCCTCTGTGCTTAAGTGCTGCAACATATTTACAAGATAAATGGGCGACTGTGGTGAGTGTGTCGTTATTTGTAAATCCTTGTGTCTGTAGCAGCGTATGTGTGTCTGCGATAAGCTCATAGTCTTTACAGTGCATGTGAGTGTGAGTGTGTGTATGTGCATGTAAGTGTGTAGAAGTTGCATTCGACTACCTACAGTATAACACTGCTGTTCCATGACCAAATGAGAAATGCCTGTGTCCTATATTTTCAAATTGACTCAGGGTTACACAAACACAACAGAAATGTGTCGGGAAGATGAACCAACAGGCTCCAAAATCTTATCTTTAGTGTTGAAAAATGTTCGATAAATAAAGCTCACCAGAGAGCACTAGATTATTTTACTCGCTTTATCGGACATGCTCTACATGCCCTTGTGCACTATAGCTCCTCTCCAGACACATCTACAACACACCTGAAGGTGGTTTCTGGTTTCCCTGTTCCCAAAACAGCATATGGCTCTGAAGATCTTTGGGAAATGGCTAATTACGGCTCACACGCGGCGCCAAACTGTTTCTCTCCTGGTGCAGAGTATTAATCATTTTAAATAGTTGTTAAAATAGCACCACTGAATCATCTTTTCACATATCAGCTGCATGTTCCACATGCCTCGGAGACAGAGATACCAACCCTCGCAGATAAAACAGTTTACGGTTACAATGGTCATTGATCATTTAGTTAATTGCAACGTATGCACTTGCACGAACTGAGAACAGTGGCTGTGCTGTCCGATTACAATAGAAATATAGCATATGGGGGGAAAAAAAACAGAAACACCATAATGGTCCACTGCACTGTACAGCAGGGACAGTGCCCTGTGCTTAACTCAATTCAGACATGTCATGTCATTTAAATCATATAGGCAACTTTTAAAGTCATGCTGAATAAAAAAGACGTTGAAATGATTAAGGAGGTATCATTTCATTTTAAAATAGTTGAATTCAAACGTTTTAAGCACCTTATGCTTGGAATAAATTACAATTTCAACTTAAAGCCCTTATTACATTGAATGAGGTTAAGACATTGTAAAAGGATTGCAGTCTACCATGTATGTATGCACTTGTTTTTCTGCAATGACGAACGCTAATTAGAAATACTATGGCTCCTGTGGAGCACACGCAAACACACACTACTTAGCTATAAATCATAGTTAAATGATAATACATATTACAGTCCATTATCCAACAGAGAAGCAATTATTAATGATCTCCACACAGTCATGCTAGTGCATGCACATTTCACATTCTTTAATGATGTTACTTTAATTGTGCTCATGTTTCCTGAATCAGCGTGTTTGTTAATTTGCGGAGGTATGTAGAAAAATACCTGTACCTGTGTATGTGTTTGTAGCTCGTGGCAGTCGTCTTCACAGATTGATGGCATGAGTCTGAACCGTGGAACCTCCCGGCACTGAATGCACCTTGGTTTTTACAGTAGTTTATGGGTTTTTTATATAATTTTACAGTGTTGCTATTTAAATGAAGCTCAGTGAAAGTTCAATCAAGAAGACCATAGCGTAATTGTTTCCTGCTCGACGCTCACACATGCTACGTAGCATAATGCTGGTTTCATCTAACCAATGGCAAAGTTACACATTGTCCCTGTCAGCCTATCCTCACTGTCTCTTTAAAATGGATTCTCTCCTCTGCTCTCTGATCTCTCTGTAGAGCATCAGGGATGAGGCCTTCTCCGTCCCAAATATCCCCCGTAGCCCACGCGCCAAAGACTTGATCAATTTCACATTTCATAATCAGCATTGCGCAATAAATATTTTCAATTCACGGTCTCTCCTGATTGAAATAGTGTTCAGGCCAGAGAAAACCATTTCTGCGCTCGGAGAAACTCATATCCTGTTTCGCACATGGGAAACCAGCGCGTGAGGCAGGTACACACACACACGGTTGTTAAATGGAATAAGTCTGACAGTGTGACAAGCCATAGTGGGCTAAATGACAGACACAATCATTCACTGCTCTATAACACATGTCCACGGCGAATGGACACTCATGCAAAGAGACAGACACACGTATGGAGCAGACACACACACTCACACACTTTGTGCCTTTGTGACACACACACACACACACAAAATCATTCATTGATTCATTAACCACTTTGCTCCGTCCATCCATCTTTCAGCCAAGGGTGAAGGACGGCTGGAGAAAGGGGGGAAAGTAGGGAGAGTAGGGAAGAAAAAGGCACATGAGACAGAAAACAATAAGGTGATGCTTTTATAATACACACCAAGAAAACCATATATATATATATATATATATATATATATATATATATATATATATATATATATATATATATATATATATATATATATGTATAAAGAGAGAAATGAAAGCAATAGGCTGAGTGAGACTGGGAGGAGGGGGATAGAAAACAGAAAATGAAAGCAGCAGTGAGAAAAAAAAAACCTTTAAGGGCAGAAGAGAGGTAAGTATGGCACATTGAGGGAATGTAAGAGGCGAATGCCACAGAGACAAACTTTTGATGTTTTCGTGTGAAATGCCAAAAAAAAACAAAAAAAACAACGGGGATAATAATTACAAGTGACTCAAGAAACCACCATGCTCATCCAAATACACATGCACCCACATGTGACTGAAAGAAAAAAAAACAAACAACCAAACTGAATACATTAAAGTCATAAATGGGCCTGTAGCTTACACGGGAAGATCCCCGTCTCTTATCATCTTCCGCAGATTACACTTCTGACAAAAATCACAGCTGAGACGGAAAATGAGAGAACAGTAGAAACTGCTGAGGAGAACCACACGTTCTAGCACTAATACTTAATAATGACACAACTCAACAGATGTATAAAAGTAGCAGTTACAGAGGTCACCAGCCTGCAAATGTCCTTGTGCTTTAAAAAAAAACCCCAAACAATAGAATTTAAATTGCTTGTGCAATAAGTAATAAAAAAAGAAAATAATCATGTAAAATAAAAAAAGGCTTCTTTTTTATTGTCTTCTTTGTAAAGACCAGTGAAATCAAACGACTTCATAGCATAGTTTTTAAGAGAAAACTTCAAAGTTGGAGGAAATCTCTCTGTAATCCTTTCCTTTATATCAGTAAATTGTACATTTCAGTAAAAATGAACGGTTTTGTTCATACCGCACAGAATTCTTGATTTTTCCTTCCTAATCTCTCTCTGCCTCTGTATACTGCAGGGAGACCTGAATTGAACTATATTTTCTACATTCTTGTGGTATCACTGAGGTGAAATTAGGCACAAGATCACACATTTTGATCTTTTTTCTGTTGTTTGAGTGAGGACACGTATGAGCGCCATTACTCATTATTTCAAGTCTTCTCATAAGATCATAGCTTTTTTTGATTGTTTTGAAGGTGCATGTTGCCGCAAAGTGTAGCAATCTGCTTCCTGTTTAAAATCCAATTTCACATTTGCAGGGTGCATTCACAAGCTGTTTTTTTTTTTTTTTCATTGCATCAAAAAAATTGGACAGATATAAACTGGCACTGTGGAGCCAGCTGCAGTCAACAGCCAAGTTCCAGGAGGAGAGGAAAAATCTGTCTTCATTCATAACATTCACATTATTTTGAGATACCCACATTGGCTCTGATACCAGACCACCGCAGTTGTATGGTATATAAAAAAAAAAAAAACAGCTTATTTGAACTGAGTGAGAGGATTTGGTGGGAATAGGATGACAGTTTTGTATGGCTGAATTGTTGGTGTCATGGGGAGAAATGAAGTGGGTCAGATGAATGGGGCCATGTGGAGTCATGCTGGATTTGCTTAGGAACCCACGGTGAGACTTAGGGTGGGGGTCACGTCTCTATCAGCTTTCAGCTTCCTGATTCCGCAAAATTACCTTCACTAGACTAGGTGGAAATGGGCTCACTGTAGTGGCTATGGAAGTAGCAGTGAAGAGCTTTAGAAAGACCACCAGGCAAGGATTTGAACGGTCTTGAATTTCTTCACCGCGGTCATGTAATAGCGGCACCAGTGCGTAAAATGTGGCTGGAGTAGAGTTCAGGAGAAATAGTGATTCTGTACAAATTTAGCAACGATGGTGGACCGGAAGCATGCAGCAACTCTCTGGTGTACATAAATGTGTGTTCAAACCAGGCCCATGAGATATGCCGAGCTGGTTTTGTTAATCTGAGGCTGTCTGGGGAGTGGATGGACGCTTTGGCAAGTCTTGCATATTGTTATGGGTCAGAAATGGATGAGGAAGCAGAATTCTAAGCATTGTGCAACCAAAGTAGCTAGGAGGACTCATCCATTGGAAGTATTAATGCATGAGGATGATAATTAGGGTTGAGATTATCCAGTACAAATAGTGTCTTTACAGGCACGAGTATCCCTAGGGCTGAGTACAGAGCATTAAAATAATTCTTGCCTTTAGGTGCCAAATATTGGTTCCTAAAGAGTTAATATCATGCTGACAGTGACTGTTTAACCGCTAATGAAACATGTAGAGGCATTCAGGAAAACACTATGTCTAGAGACAGGTTCAAGTGTGTGTGTATTTGTGTGTATTTTAAGAGATTTAACTACAGTGTGTTTCACGTGTAATTGGAAACCATTAACAGACCCTGTCACATTCATCATAAACAGCAGAAGTGGTGACCTTAACAGTGATGGAATGCTGAAATGAACCGGGACCATTACCATAAAAAAGTATGTGTATTTTCCCAGCTGGCTAAGAAACTAAGCTAAAAAGTTAGCTGGTAGCCAAAGTCTTGCAGTTGAAAACTGCAGCAGTGGAGATAAAACTAGTGTAAAAAAGAGTGTTCCAGAGCGGTTTTGATTACATAAGGGCATTACTACTGAATAGTAGTTAAAAATGTGGTGTCGGACCCGATGAACCCCTTAACTTAATTTTCACGTCAACCACTGTATCTCACATAGATTTTGGTATGGGAGACCTTCAAAGTAAAAGCCTACAGCTTCCAATGTTCTTCTCACTTAGATAATGCAGGTGGAGAAATACTGCATACTCAAATGAATATAAAAATAACTTACATAAGGGGTAGAAATGGAAATGATCAAATGTGTATACTGTTTACATTGGATTCTCTCAGATGTCCAATTTGGAAATGAGCACTCTAAATAAATTTATACCTTCTGGCTGAATGCATTGTTATGTATTGATGTTTTATGTTGTGAAACTGCTTTGTGTGTAAAAAATACAACAATAATAATAATAATAGTAAAGAACAATGTAATTAACAATAATAAAAAGTGGATTTGATAAATTTGGTATTGAAAAAAGTAACATTTTACCCAGACCTAAGTATCACATTAACATGTGATTCTTGTAAAATCCTCACTGGTGCTCGGGCCGCCCCTGTGTGCCTATGTATGTTTGTGGCAGCATGGAGACAGCAGCACAGCCCTTCCTGCATAAGATGTATCAGTGCTGCAGTAGCGGTGCAACAATCTGCCTTCACTTTGTCCACAGAGATTAAAACTCATGACTCTATGTCTAAAGTCAGCAGGCTTGAGTTACCAGGCGAACTTGGATTGTAGAGAAGTTACCGCGACGTAAATCCAGTTGAATCGCTATCACAGGCTGAAATCCCCAATTCATATAAATAAATAAAGGCACCCAGAGTAATCTAGGCTGCAAATAAATAAATAACAGGGTGAGTCTTGCATTGTTTGTGCTAGAGCAAATATTTAACCCCCCCCCCCCACACACACACACACACACACACACACGCACACAATAATTTTATATAATATTATATTTTATCAGGGGTTAGAGATGCCTCAAAGCAGGAAGGTTGCAGGTTCAAGACTTCCTTGATCCTGGGTCTGGGACCTTTCTGTGTGGAGTTTTCATGTTCTCCCTGTGTCTGCGTGGGTTTTCACCGGGTACTCCGGCTTCCTCCCACAGTCCAAAAACATGCTGAGGTTAATTGGAGACTCTAAATTGCCCGTAGGTGTGAATGTGTGAGTGAATGGTGTGTGTGCTCCATGATAGGCTAGACGACCATCTGGGGTGTATCCCTGCCTCTCGCTGTAATGCGCTGGGATTGGCTCCAGCAGACCACTGTGACCCTAATGAGGAATAAGCAGGTATAGAAGATGAATGAATAAATATGTCATGCTTAATAAATACCCTGTGTGTTTGGACACAACAGTTGAGAGGGTCAGCTGTTAGAAAAGTGCTTTGGTGCCAGATGAGGTTTTTGTAGGCCTTTGATAAAAATGTGAATGTGGGAGTGAGAAGTAGAGGAGGCTGGAGCTCCAGAAAATAATGAAGTAATAAAGAAGTTATTACCGCTGAGGTATACTTGGATGGTGGATGTGGTCTGATCTCGAGAACTGAATGGCTGTAGGTTATGATGCTGAGGGAGGGCAATAGTAGATGGTGTGATGTATGGAAAGCTTTGAGGCTTCACTGACCTGTATGATTCATAGATGAGGGTGGTTCTTTTGTTCAGTTCATTGAGGGCCTAGAGGTAAGAAAAAGGAAGTTCTGGCGGCTGGACTGGAGTGGAGGTGAACCACCTACCTTGAAAAGTCCAGCCTTTATGAAAGAGGTCAAGGAGGACTAAGTTAATGAGTGGATGAGGACAGCCGCTGGGTACAGCAGTAAAAGTGGAGGCTGAGCAGTGCTTGAAGACCCCAGCTCTGTTGTTGGTCCAATGGAAAGGCATGTGTGTTTCCTTGCAACCAACAGTCTGTTTAGAAATGGGGTGCATGAGAAGGGGGTGGCTGTGCACTGTGCAAATACAGGTAGTGCTGTGCAAACAGGGATATAGTGCTTGGATTCTGTTTAGGGAGACGTGATGTGTCTGGAAGAGTGGTTCCTTCCCGATGGACAGCCGGTAACATTGACATGGAGACCAAAATGGCCAGAGACTGGAGAGTTTAGGGACTCAGTACTTGTCATCAAACAATGCCGCTTCCCCAGGGATTCGCAATCGGTGCCACACCCATGGCAAGGAGAGTAAGCAAACATGAAAATCATGTGCTGGTCCATTGGAAAGGAATATGCCCGTCCTTTCAACTGACAGCCTGCCCAGAAATGGTTGGGGCATAAGAAGGAGCCAGCTGTAGGGGCCATTGGGTAGTCACTGCCTGAATGTGGGTAGTGCTGTACGAATCGGGATATTGTGCCCTGTTTCTATTTAGGCAGCTCCCTCCCAATGGGCAGCTAGTGACATTGAAGTAGAGGGACCCTGTACTTGTCAACAAATCTGCCACTGTCCAAGAGGGTGGCAAGAGGCAGAGGGTGTCCATTTTAAGGTAAGTGACCAAACTTGAGAAACATGTGTCAGTCCAGTGGAAAGAAAAATGCCTGTCTTTGATGGTCGGTGCATAATAAGGAGCCAGCTGCTGGGTCCATTGGGTGGCCACTGCACGAATGTTGGTAGTGTGGTATGGGCAGAAGGTTACAATGAAGTGGAGACCACAATGGCTAGAGTTCAGGGACCCTGTACAGGTCCTTGAACATGCCACTGTCCCAGGGAGTTGGTCCGGTGTTCATGACAAGGTGAGTGAGCAAAATTGAGAAATGTGTGTCAGTCTGGTGCTCATTACAACTTCTGCAAATTGGAAAGGGCTGGTTAGATATGTCTGTACAGGTAGGCACAGGCGATTCGTTGATGAAGTCCAGGTGGGTGGATTAGGTGCAGGTGGATGAATTAATAAAAGTGAGATAAAGAGAGAGACAGAGAGAGAGAGAGTGCGAAGCAGCTGTGGTCTCCTTTCTGAACTTTAATTATAAAATATAATAATAATAATAATATACATCATTAATTGAAATCACTGTAATACCCATATTCCCAAGACATACAGTATGTTGGCAAACATCTGACAATCTGGATGACAAAAAAAGGCGAAATGGGGATTTAAACTCCCGCATCAGATTTTTTTTTTTGGTATTTTCACTCATTAAATGTATGTATTACTTTAGCATGTTTAGGTTTCCCAGTATAATCAGATACGAATATTTTGAATGCCAAAATATGGTACATCGAAATCCATCTGAGAGTAGTCATCATGCTCTCTGAGCTCACATCTTTAGTGAAAAAGGGCTGTGTGAGTGTTCAGTGCTGCACGCCGTTTGCATTATAAAACGCACTCCCTGAAAATTCAACACTTGAGCATTGAGATTTTAGTTTGTGGCTGAATTTATTGCGCTGCTCACAGAATGAGGTGCATACAGATCAAGCTGAGCATCTTTCACCTGTATCACCAATTTTTGTAATGAACTGTGATTTTTACAGTATCCCTTTTTTTGGTTTTCTGTTCCGTTTTCACTGCTGTGACTGATTTAATTGAAATCAATCAATTTTTTAAAACAAGCATAGGCAGGACGCAGTATGTACATGGAGTAGGTTACAGCTGGATCTGTGAGTGTGAGTGTGTGTGTGTGTGTGTGTGTGTGTGTGTGTGTGTGTGTATATACAAGCAACACAGAATTGGTATTACTCCAAATGTTTCACCCTATAATGCAAATTTTGATACAATGTGGTGGCTACTAGACCCTGATATGTTGGTGGAACTTTCGAGCATCTGCTGGTGGCATGTGCTGTTGACAACTGAATCACCAGGATTAGACCGAAGATACACACACACGTAGGTACACACACACAGCTGAGGTAAACACTCCTACAGGCTCATTTTACAATAATCTTCTCTTCCTCATACCTTTTCTCAAGAGCTACATTTTCACTTCTCCTGTGATCCATTGCTGTTTTTGTGGCCTTTTTGAAGGTTACTCCAATAAAATGCAGTCTGACCCAGGGAACGTGTATTTCATTTGATTTGTAGCTTTGTTTTCCCACTGCTGGTTATATTTCAGCCGGACTAACCAGCAGCTGGGGCACAACAACGACTGCTCGCTCACCAGATTACAAATCGGGCACAATTCTTTAGGCATTTGAGGTAAACAGGTGAGTTGAAACCAAAGTAGCACGGACATGACCGTTTTATATAACCACGTCTGTCTTGTTGTCAAATCCAGTCCAGCAGTACTTCAGTAATGCCCGAGCAGCCCTGTGACATTGCCCGCCAAACACACTGCATGGGTCAAAAAAAAAAAATCCTCATCCCATTTTTCTGTTAATTAAATTTCATAGCTAAGGGTCAGTAGCTCAGTGGGCAATGTCGACAGTGACCAGACCTTGTTAGAGTGACTGAAATGTGTCTCATTTCTGTCAAGGGAATGTAACTAATTCATTTGTCACCAGGTCACACCAGTCGGAACATTTCACCAGGCAGTGTAATTCAGAACAGGGAATCTGTCCCCGGAAAAAAAAATAGAAAAAGCAACGCTGATGATCACAAAAGTAGTATAAAAAAAAAGAAAAAAAAATAACTACACTTTGGGCGGCCGCTCAGTTCAGCTCCTTTCAACAACACTGAATCAGTTCATGTGAGTACACGTTTTGACCTTCGGCAGCCAAAGGATCAAACCTCCTCACATCCAGTGGCTGTTGAAGGCATTTCATGCTCCGATGACAAGAATATATCTCTGTGCTACATTTCTAAAAAGAAATGAGGAAGATCTTGGTCACTGCCTATGCTGGATTTCTTTTTTTTTTTCATCCACCATAAGTGGCCGAGATCTGGAAAAGATTCTGAGATCACAAGGTAATGTAATCATCTCACATTTACCTGGTGGCTCATTGCATGCAACTTTTACACTTACCCTATTTTCCGGACTATAAGTCGCGTTTTTTTTTTTTCATAGTTTGGCCAGGGGTGTGACTTATACTCCGGAGCGACTTATGTGTGAAATTATTAACACATTATTACCGGTATATCATTTCACATGTTATTTTCACACTAAACCACAAGAGGGCGCTCTAGGCATGTGTTGATAATTTCAACATTGGCGATAACTTTTAAAAACAATTGAGAAGGACTTAACAAAAACGGCACCAAAAAGAAAATCATATTCTGTAGATTACAAGCTGCAAGTAGTAAAATATGACGTCTGACATCAGTGACGTAGAAGAGGAAGCGTCGTGTCTTCTACCTCTGGAGTTAGAGGAGTTGATGAGAAGTGACATCAAGGATGAAGATTTCATTGGATTTTAGTTAGCGGGTATTTGGAGTGACACGGATGGTTTCATTAAACTTCTTAGCATGTTATTGATCCTATAGTTTCAGAATAACTATCACACAGCGGCACCCACTGGATAAACAATCAATTGCCCCCTAATTACCTCTGCTTCACAACATAAATTTCCCCCAAAAATGTGACTTATACTCCAGTGAGACTTATATATGTTTTTTTCTTCTTTATTATGCATTTTATGGCTGGTGCGACTTGTACTCCGGAGCGACTTATAGTCCGGAAAATACGGTAGATTCTTTTTTTTTTTCCAAATGTCATCATACAAAAAGGCAGCAATTTACTTCCTCCGTAAGTAATTTCTTGCATTGGATCAGAAAAAAAATAGCTCACATGAAATTGGTGGCAAAAGCAACTTAACAAATACAAAATAAGTAAAAAATATGTCAACTGCTCCTACACAGGTTAAAGGATTTAGCTGGTAGTTTTCTATATTTTTTCTTATTGTCATCGAGTTTCATGTGCAGAGCTAAAACCAACAGTGAATTGATCTTGCTTACATTTATTGTGTGTGCATACAAAGCCTGATATATCTTAGTCCTCTGTGCCAGGGGCTCTGTTTGGTGAAAACTATTAAAAAAGAAAAAAAAATGGCTCTGAAGACTAATAACAATCGCATTTTCCAGTCCTTGTGTGTACGACAGACACTGCTGCCTCCAGAGACCGAACAAACAACATTACTGTTATTAGACATTTGGGAACAAATTTCAGGGGAGAGATAAATAACTTTGAAATACTTTTTTTTTCTGAATGATTCTCAAAACTTAAGTTTAAAGACCCTTCAAAGGAAGAGTATATCATCTTCTTTGGAAACTTTTTTTTCTACTTTTTTTTTTTTTTTTGCCTTTGTTGTATTAGCGTGGACACGTAGCAGCCGTGTGTATTTACAAATGCCATATTAGAGGAGGTAAAAGCAAAACTCTTCCTGTGTTCGCTAATAAATCATTGAATACCCAATCGGCTGTGTTTTGGTATTGTGCAAACCTCTGAATTTAATGGACTGTATCCGTAAGTTGTGTTACAACACAGCAAAAAGGATGTTTAAACTTTCTCAACCCCCTTCTTCAGAGGCAGTGTACGTTGTTTGCGCAGGTTGTATGTATGCGTGTTTGTGTGTGTGTGCGCGCGTCAAAGTAAGAGTGAGTGTGTGCATCAACGTGAAGTCTTTGATGTATGATCAAGGATTCTTATTGTTCGCGGCATGGCTCCGGCTAGCATAAACACAGCACAACACTTTCATCTAAAATGCACACAGATAGCCACACACACCTACACTCACACGGATAAGACCCACACACGCACACACACACACAAACGTACAGACTAGACACATAAGCAGCAGGAACTGACTCATGCCACACTTTTATTTCTTTTGTCCCCTCTCTCTTCCTCATTCCCTCTTCCTCTCTTTTCAATATTCCCTTTCTCGCCATCTCTCAATACCCACTTCCTGTATCATTGTCTCCTGTCCCCACTCACTCTTTTTTTTGAAGCTACATTAACCTTTGAAAGCTTCATTTTTATCTCCCCATTCTTTTGCATTACCTGTCTCTTCCCTTTTGTAAACTATCTCCACATATTAGCCTGCACTTTGTATCCGTGCGTCCACACCGATTTACCTCCGGGTCTTAACTTTTTTAAAGCGTTTAAAAAATAACAAGGCTGGGTGTCGTCGCCGCAGACCTCATCAGATTTCATTCTCTCATCCTTTATTTCATCTTCTCCTTTATATCTTCATCGTTTAACATATACGTATTCATCCTTTGGAATCATATCCCAGTATAATTTCTGTAATGTCTCCTTGGCCCCGGTGCATCACGTTTTCGCCCACCCTGCGTTAACCATTTTTTTTCCCGTTTTCAAAAGCTCGGCTTCTAAATGGTCTCCTGACGACAATCTCTAGGTGATATCTTTGTGGCCCCCCCACACGTACATCTGTACTTACTTTTTTTATGCACTGGAATATTTATTTATTTCTCAGCGTACAATCATTTAAAAAAAAAAAGGTTATGCTTGCTGTTTTTTTTCCCAGGTGCCAGTGTCCTTTGAATTATGATACGCATAATCAATTTGACCGGCATGGAAATGAAATGCATGTCTAGCATCTGCTTTATTTAAAGGTCCCTTTATGTGATTCACGGTGCGGGTTGCGATATGCAATCAGGTGCAAATTGTGGTGCTCACCTTAAAGTTAGTGTTACCATCAAAACGGTTGCTGTCGCACGCCATATTTAATAATCAGCGCTTACGTTTGCAAATAAATGGGATCCGCTAAATGGGACGACATCGGAACAAGAAATAGCGTGAATGAGCTGATTCAAAGGAGGAAAAAAAAATGTACCTTTCTCCCCCGAGGTGATGCACAAAGGCTGTATGTTGATTAGGCTGGATGCTGCTTGTCCAAAGGGTTCAAGGTGATTATGCTTCCAAATCAATGATAAACGGGGTTATTAACCAAAATAAATCCATATTAGCTGGGTTCATGTTAACTCGTGGGCGTAGTGTAGCAGCAAAGAGCGATGTTAGAAATCAATCAATGAGAATGTATTGCCTCACGATATATCATAGTTGAGAAGGATTAATGACATAAATCTTACAATAGAAATATGTTTAATTCACATACACATACATACCTTCTCTAATCTAAGCTTTTGGAGCCTCGCTCCACTCAAAGTGGCAAATTTGGTAAATAATTGAAATTATAAAAAAAAAAACAAAAAAAAAAACACAACAGTTCATTCATTCAACAGTAGTATCAGATCAGTATCGGATATCGGCCGTTATGTTCAGCCCATGGATCGGTTATGGATTGGATCGGAAAAAACCTGGATCGGTACATCACTAGTTTTGACATATCAAAATTTACAGTGGAGTTCATTTTTAAGGGACAAATGCATGCATGTCATGTCAATGAAATAAGGAGGAAAAAAAAGAATCTATTGATTTATTAATGAAAAAGTCCAGTAACATATTATGCAATGCATGGAGCTTTGCAACAGTGCCAATCATACAAAATCAGTTTAACTCAACGGAGGAAAAGTGCGTTAAAAAAAAAATCACATTATGGAGAGCAACACGAGTAAATGATGTTGTTTCCAAATGACGCTTGACTGGGCAAGGATGTCCCAATGGGCAAATGTGTGTTGATTCCTCTGTTCATGCATCTCATCCCTGGCATCCCTCCCTTGGGTTTTTAGTAGGAAGAGCCGGAGACTGAGGAAGGAATCCAAGCAGGGAGCATTGCAGGCATGTGTGTGTGTGTGTGTGTGTGTGTGTATTTCATTCTTTCACAATATAGAAAAGAAAACCCCCTGGATTTTTATGAAGAAAAATTAAAGCCTTCCTATAATGCGTATCTTCAAGGCAAAGGCCTTTTTTGCGCAACCTTGTATAACATTACAGGGAAGTGTGAAATAAATCCAGTGATTAATATCCACCAAAGGACAAAACGAGGAGGTTAATTAAAATGATGCAGATGAAAAATATGTGTAGCCCAAAGCGGTGATGAAGGATAATGATGGAAGGACACACCGTCCAAGTAGTTTGACAAAACAATCCTTACCCCAGGCTAAATTACCAACTTTTTGCTGAGATTAACCCATTGTGTTTCACAAACTCACACCCAAGTCACTCCATTCTAGTTTTTTTGTTTGCTATCAGACCAAGATAAAAAAAGAGAGATAGCATTAAATATCTTTAAGATGCGCCACCTTTTTCATTGTTATTTGCAAAAATGATGTACCCAATTGGTGAGTGGCATAGTACCCACAGGTCACATGTCATGGCTATAGGCTATTATCAGATTTAGATGGTCTCATCATGGGAAATTTCCATTGGGTCACATTGCTGTCCATCAAACAGTGGTGGTCAAACTCTCATAGTTCCTTATTGGCTTTCAAGATGGCTATCTCCCAACGTCATGCTTCGATTGGCTCAGGCATGGTGTCAGTCGATGCAAAACGATGTCAAGGCCATAATTGTTGCATTATTTGTGCATATAATCCAACAACAGAAGTGTAGTATTGTTGTGAATGTCCCCCCACTGCTATCTTAAGAGGTAAATATAAAATGTTGCAATTTATGTGATGTTTTTGGCCTTGAACAAAAAAATGTAGAATCTACTAATTTGGATCTACAGGCCAATCATTTCACAGAGGGGAGGGGGGAGTCTACAAGGATAGTTTCAAAGTACTGGGTTTACATTTCCAACTTTAAAACAGCCTCATTGAGCAATTTGTTAGACCTAATAAGTTGTTTGTGTGTTTTGGGGAACTGAAAAAAATGCCATTTTAAGGCCTAATATGTCATCACCACCACCTCTAAAGTATCTGTAAAACAAATCAGTTCAACAGTCACACCTTCATCTGAATTCATACTTTGCAGTATTTGGTTCTCCTCACAAGAAAATATGCACTTGTCTTTGATAAGAAAAACTAAAAGACCAATCACGTAATTTCATCTGATCGCACATTTTGACAGCACATTAATAATCATGGTCTGATTTCTTTCTTCTGTCTCTTTCTCCCGCATCTTCCTGTTTTTCCTTTCTCTCCGTCTGACTTCTGAACAGATTGAACAGAATATTAATTGCCTTCCTAATTTATGCTAATTTATGCTAATCTACACACTCATCGACTCTCAACGGGCTCGTTATCTTGATCATTTAGAACAGCTAGGAAGAGATTCAGCCTGTGTGACCCTAAAGGTTGCCAGTTCAAATCCCAATGAGCTGAGCTCTGGGGCCTCAGCAAGTATATTTAACCCTGTGTGAACTGCCACAATCCGCTACTCTCAAATTGGCTGATTCATAAACACAAATACCCCATTAGAATAACAGCCACTGCAATGAAACCACATATTAGATATGACTCCACTAGTCCAAAATGTGATATAAAAAGTAAATACCAATAGTCATCAAAATAATATGGATGTGCAAGCACTCCGAAAAACATCATCATACATCGAAATTATCCATGGTGTCAGTTGTGTCCATATAAACACATGCTACAGTTTTAGCCCTTGAAATGATTCAAGTTGTTTTTGTTTGGTGGAACACTTCACGCTTTATTCAGAAGTGAAGAAGCGAAACAGAAAAATACAGCCAGAGAGCATGACATGCCATCTTGTTTTCCAGATTATTTTTCCTCTGTAAATGCTTTATTTGAAAAGTGCAGAGATGCCAGAAAAATGAGGGAAAGCACAGGCTCAGAATTCAGTGTGAATCAAGGATTCTAAATGGTGGCATTTGCAGTATTTGAAATGTTGGAAATGCATAATATGCATGTATATGTATGTATGTATGTATGTATATATATATATATATATATATATATATATATATATATATGTGTGTGAAGTGTTTTCCCCTTCCTGATTTCTTATTTTCTTCCAAGTTTGTGCTTAAATGTTTGAAAACAACAAATTCAAATATTAATCAAAGACGACTCAAGTGAACACAAATGCATTTTTTAAATTATTTTTTTTTATTTATTCTTAAGAAAGAAAAAAATCCAAACCTACCTCCTGTTTGAAAAAGTGATTTCCCCCCACTGTTAAAACATAACGCACCTGTAGTTTATCACACCTAAGTTCAATTTCTCTAGCCATGCTCAGTCCTGATTACTGCCACATGAGTTTTCAATCAAGAAATCATTTAAATAGGACCTGCCTGACAAAGTGAAGTAGACCAGAAGATCCTAAAAAGATAGGCACCATGCCAAGATCTAAAGAAATTCAGGAACAAATGAGAAAGTAAATGGGATTTGTCAGTTTTGAAAGGGTTATAAAGCATTTCTAAAGCTTTCATGCTCATTCTGGACAGTGACGTAGACATTATGAGCCGACACTGCCAGTGTTTACTCTGCTAACCATGCTTATGCCAAACGCTGTTTCTTAAAAGGATTATCTCTGTCAACAGAATCCTTTTTTTCATTCAGATTCTTGCAGAGCTCCCTACAACCCTACAAGATCGGAGCCTCTTCTAACCAAATCTTACTGTATAACCATGCTGCTGGAAATGGTCAATTCCCCGTAGTAAGTGTCTCTGACTGAAATGAATTTTGGGAATTGGGGAAAATTGGACTCCTGAAATTGACAGACATGTTCAGCTAGATCCTTTTACTGGAGAGGTTTGTTGAGACCACAGAAACACTCTAGCAGTGACAGAGCGGTGTAACAGAGCAGAGTTTCTCTGCTCAGAAACAATCTTTGGCTGAGTGCAGATAATGGCTTTCAATTTCAATTTTTCACCAGCCATTAAGTTACCTGGAATCCTACCACTGTAATTGGCATGTCTGTATGTCCAAAGTTACAAAAAAACACAGTTAACTCTGATCTCCTCCAAAGTTGCCAAAACACTCTTAAAGTTTTCACAAAGAAAAAAAAGACCAAAAAACATCCAACTTCATGACAAATCTACATTCCATGGCTCACTATGATGACTTCTCTTACACATAGCTCCTTTAAATACCAGAAGTAAAAAAGTAAATGTTACAGTTAACTGTAAATAGCCATAAATACGCACAGCGTTGCTGTGAGAATGACACACAATGTTTTAATTGAATAGGAATGTTAATTACAATGAATGGAGATAGAACAGTTTACCCCACCGCCCTATATAAGAGACTTGTGGAACATAAGTGAATAATACCTCCCTATAATTTGAAATAGATTCAAAATTAACTCTCAAGCTAGGCTATACAGAATCTTTGTTTTAATAATATATTCAAATATAATATACTCTGGTAAAGTACAGATCCCTGACAAAACTACTAACTACTAATCTAACTAAAGTATATTTTCAATTTTGTTACTAACCGCTTCTGCTCATGTGAGGCTACGTTATAGTAGGGTTCTAGAGCAAAATGGTCCCATATGCAAATATTTTTAGATGGTGTTAAAATTTCAAGCGGTCGCATTTGTGAGAGTCAAGCGTTTCACTCTATAGTGCATGCATTTTGTAACAGCAGCACTGGCGCTGGTATTTCTTTTTTTTCTTTTTTTCTTTTAGGATATGAGGAAGAGAGGAAACACAGCACAGACATCCGTCTAGTCTGTTAAAAATTTAATGTAATTAACATCATATGAAAATAAGGCACGGTGGGAATGTTTCTACTCTTATAGCAATTTCCCTTAAAATACAAACCTGTGTCATCACACTATAGTTGCTTCACTGCACTTTAAATATTCACATAATTCCATGTTATTAGAGTGAAAACACACCTCAACAAGCCATTGTGTATTAAATATGAATGTCAGTATTATAATAACATGTTTTATGAAACTCAAAAATTATCCAAATCTTCTTAAAATCAATACTGATGTTAATGTTATTATATCCTTTGATATCAATGGGAAAATGAGTCCAAGAGTTGTCCTCCATTGATGGAGTGACACATTAACATGATTTCTCTGAATCTGGAAATTAATTTGGATTAGAATGAGTGGATATTCTTACTCACGCTAAAATTTGATGATTCGAAAATTGCACAGAACCAAACTGGAAATGGCTAAATGGTGAGTGTAAGAGACAAATAACCAAAAAAAAAGAAAAGACTGAACATATAGTGTGAGTGTTCATTAAGCCCTCAAGTACCTACATGAGTCGTTGCATTTTATATTTCATATTTATGCATGAGCACAGCGGGCAATCAGAGCCGTACAGCACACAGGCGATTCAAAACCAGTATGTCTCATAAGCACAAATCCTTTCAGCAAATACACCTTCTCACATGATCCAAACTGAAGCCACAGAGAATAAATGATCTGGGAGCCCAGTGGGATAAATCCACTTTATTTTATGATAGACGTTTCTTTTTGAAAAGCTCTCTGTTATGTACTTTGTTTTAAGATGCAACCCTCATTATACCTGAAATGAGAAAACATTCACCATCACAGTACATATCTGTGTATAATATAGTATAAAGTTAGTTTCTGTCATGTTGTTGGTGTATATTTTCATTCACTACATATTAACACTATTCATTTTTCTATGTGTTGAAATATGGAATACTGGAGACCAAACAAGTTTAAACTAGTTGGCCAGAAACCATTCCAGAATTTTTTGTTCTTTCCCCTTTGATCCTACAATAATGAAACTTTAACACAGTGAAAGTAAACATATATATTTTTTTGTATTGCAATTTGTTTAAATTAATAATAATTAATGTCACATAATGACTCCTTTATGTTTTTTTGTCACCAAATCTATTATAACAGTTTTTATGAGACTTATACGAGGGGATTTGTCAAAAGGTTGGCGCCATAGAAAAGCAGTCCATTTACCATTTAGTGGTGTCATCTCAGGTTCGGATTGAGATCTTATTTTCTAGGAATAC
The DNA here is from genome assembly GCA_030544235.1 of Lepturacanthus savala. NCBI lineage: Eukaryota > Metazoa > Chordata > Actinopteri > Scombriformes > Trichiuridae > Lepturacanthus > Lepturacanthus savala. The sequence continues at coordinate 11,238,298 of CM060462.1, read as the reverse complement.
TGCATTAGAAACACACTATACAATTGAGTCATAAGATTGGAAATTCAGGTCCCGGCATCTGCTTTGGTTTTCAGACCTTTGTATCTCCCCTGAAAGCAACATCAAATGGTCAGGACTCGTCTGACCTGACCTGAAAGTATAATTCTGTTGAATCTTTGATGTGGTCTGTTGTGTGACCACATCCAGCTGGGATCGATCGTGATGTGGACTGATGTGAAGAGACCACAGCCAGTACAGTCAACTATACAATGACACACACATCTAGGATTTTTGTTTTAACATTTTCTTTTCTCAAGGTTTCCGTTCGTACAGCTTTATGGCCGGTGTTATGTTTTATGGGCGACTCTTACGTTTCTCCGTCTCCCTGCTTTTGTGGCGGTGATAACCTAATTTCTCCGCACGCTTTATTAAAGTTTAATCTTTTCTTGTCAGGTCCGCTCCTGTGAAGCGTGCAACACAATAAAGGTGTTTCATTTTAATTTTCCCAGCCAGAGCCAGCCAGTCTGTGTGTGTGTGTCTGTGTGTGTGTGTGTGTCCGGTGGACCCGTGTATACACACTGTTCAAAGTCACCAGCAAAAAAAAACAAAGAAAAAAACACACATATCCACAGATGTTTTTTTCAAATTCTGATCTAATCAAGCCCAGAGCGAGACACACAGACCTGCACATAGACACACGCGTCACACATACAGCATGACAGTGTGAAAGAACATCTTGTATGTGTCTTGTGTGTTTGCATATGATGGAAGATTTAGGGAAATTCCTTTGCTCTGTTCCTTTGCTTTGTTCTTAATAATAGTCCCTACTATGTCTGACAAATTTCTTTTCTCCAGAAGCAAAGACAGATAGACGGATAAAGCCTTTTTTTTTCTTCAATTTACAGTTCAAGCTCTGAACAGTAACAATCAGCGGCCGAAAAACCCTAAAACAAAATGGCCGACTTTGCCGTGCAAGTGTGGCGTAGAGAGCCGGTGAGGCAACGTGAGACGTCCTTTGATTAAAAAACATATTTTTGTGCTTCTGGCCTTATCTGATATAATTACTGTCCTGACATGAGCCAGAGTGACAGTTCCTCTCATTTGACTGACTCAAACAACAATATCAAGCGTGTTTGAGAACAATCGGGATGTCCTACATGAGGTCAGGAGCATTGGAGGGCAACTAAATAGAGGCATGCTGAATCTGTCACAGCAGGACTGCGATGAGGCTCTATAATTACCCTGTGTGTGTGTGTGTGTGTGCCTGATCTTGAAAACTCTTCACACAGTAGGAGTGTAAAGATCATCTTTTCCTTCCAAACATCCAACCCATAGTTCTCATGTTCTCATTCTCTTCAGCTTCCCATTGATTTGTTTCTCCTAGAATTTGCAATTTCTTTTTTTTTTTTTAATTTTTGGGGGTGGGGGGGTGTAGCGAGACTACATATGTTTTAATTGCTGAGTCCATTATTGTTCATGTTGAAACTCTATCACCATGAACATGTTGAATCCCTCTAATGAGCCACCATTAACCCATTTAAGCCCAAAGTTGTTTCAAATTTTTCATGCAAATAATTAAATCAGTTGAGTCACTAACAATCTTGTTATGTATCTATTTATTTTTTTTGTATACTCTGCTTTGAAGAAAATAGCAACTATAGTTGCCCCTTCCACAAATATGCCCATAAACAAAAACATATTTATTACTTTTGGGGGTTATTCTATACGTGTCAGGCTTGAAAATCATAATAATTTAAATAAAATGACCTCTTTTTGTGAGTGTTTGTCTTTGCCATGTTCTCAGGAGGAAGGGGGAGGAAGTCAATGACGTCATATGACAGGAAGCACTTTGATATATTTTTTTAAGTGATAAGACACTTGGGCTAGTACAGTTGCCTGTGAGCCTAAATGGGTTAAATCAGGGCTGTGGTGAATATTGTAGCAACTCTATTAATAAGCAAGCATGATTAAAAACAATACAATTACAACAGGGTTAAAAACAACTACAACATTAAAAAAAAACATCCCAAAATATTTCCTAAAAATACATGAGCAGAATATAGTAGTGCCAGAACAAAAGCTGTCACTAAGATGATAAATGTGCAAAATTGTCAGGGTTATTGCACGGGGGAAACAAAAGAGCATTTAATTCTGTTGCATTTGAACCTTTGCATTCTGAATCTACAGCCTGAGGGGAGTGTTTCAGACTCCAGGTGAAGGGGGAGGTTACTGCAATCTAGACTAAAAAGCATCTGCTGAATCAGCCACATTCGCGATATGATCCAAGTGCTATTTGTCCCTGATGTTCAGGTTACGTATCAGGCCATCAGAGCACAAGTGAGAACAGATTCAATAAAATAAATCAATTTCCTATCTAGAATAATAATAATAAAAAAAAAACAAAAAAACACATTTACCATCCTGAGTAAGCACGAATGCCACTGTCCCTTCTTACACGCTGCACCACAATTTGCATCAAATTTCAATTCATCATCAGCGACTCCTGAGGAATCCTGAGGGATTTACATCTTTTCACAATTTCAATGCCAAAGTCCTTTGATGGAGGTCTGTGATGGTGGCTCGGATGGTTTCTTCCTCAATCGATGACCATATCTTTGGTCTTGGTGGCATTTAATTGGAGTAAAGCCTCATTGAACCACTTGAAAACTCATCAAGCCACCCACTCTATGCTCAGATTCGTCTTTAGGAAGGAGCAATAACTGTGCAGTCAGAAAATTTCAGGACACGTCTGTCCTCATGATGAACTCTGAACCTTGGTCTTCGCCTGTTCTGCTGTACACTGTGCAGCAAGCAACGAGCAACGTTAGAGGTAATTATTGTGAAAGGAGGGGTAGGCTGCGAGATTTCTATGTACTTTTTTGTTATAATATTTGCATTTGTCTTTATGGATTTCTAGAAAACTATAAATTCTGATGTTTAAAAAATAAATCACCAAAATATATAATAGATTAAGGGAACAGGAACCAATTTACCTCCAACCAATCAAAAGTTGTGACCACTAGGATCGATTGGCTCGCATAGCTGCCTTTCAACAGCTAAACCACAATCAATCCACCTGATTTGCCAGTCTGGTTGCATATAATCAACATTAATCAAAAAAAAAAAAATTTCCTAACATGAGCCCTGGCTGCTGCTCCTTTGTATGTTAAATTAATTTATGCATGTTATTACTTTACAATTATCATCTAACTGAGAAATTAGTCTGTTAACAAACTTAAAAAAAAAATAAAATAAAGAAAAGAAGTGGCAGATCTAGAGAAATACAGTGTTGTTCATTCACTTTTTGTAATGGTGTACAACTGAAAGTTTGTATGTAACATTTTCACTTGCTGTCTGTTTAAATTTCCTTAAGAAGTTAATAAAAGAAGATTCTGAAAATGATCCTAATTAAAGGTTTTCTTCAAGGGTTCATATTACCGCCTATGTAAAAAGCTACCTATACATATGATGGTCACAAATTATACTCTGTGAAAGTACATTATTGAAACAAGATTTATATTAGTACAGTTGTCAAAACCCTAATTACTTTATCAGTGCTTACATTAGTATAATAGACAAAACTTGTATGAGTTCATTCAATGAAGGTCCATGTGAATGTAGAAGCTGCATCAAATCAATATCATGTTCAAATAACACAATCAAGGTAGACTGCTTTAATTTGATTGGATTATGTGGAATATAGGTATAGACATGGTAAAATTACCTTCATGTGATCCAAGATATCAAGTGTTTATCCAGTAATAATTTAATGAGCTTCATTTTGAAACTTTGGTAAAAGTTCCAACTCTCGGATAAGTTTTGAATGAACTGTCACTGCATTAAAGGCTAATATGGTTTTGTGTTTGTGGATTTTAGCGGTTTGTTACACTCGCATGACTGATCTGAAATTTGGACGTTTGTCTGCAGAAGAAGCAGTTTTTCAAAGATGTTTTTTCTCGCAGACGCTCGTAAGCCCCAGTGAATACGCAGGGTTTATTCAGGTTTTAATCCGACCCTCGCACAATCAAACACGAGTTACTATTCCTAAACAAAACAGGCTTCAACAAAACAACCCCGCCTGCTATTCCATCTGCAGCCATCCTGCGTTTATGCTCGTGGAAGTTGGCAACCCTACAGACGCATTTAGCAGGATAAAAAAAAAAAAAAAAAAAGTCAGCAGTCGCTGTGTGCGGGCTGGGACCAGGAAAAGCTGCACACAACGTTACTGACTGCTTCAGGGACGACTAGCGGCAATATACATGGCCCTGGAAGAAGCAAAAGTCTATAGGGAGTGTCGTCTCCTGCTGCATTCACTTTTCACTAGGGCAGGAGTTTTGCTCTTTTAAATTTCCAAAAAGCCCACAAGTCTTCATATATATATACATATATTTTTTAATTAGATCATCCAAAACTTGGGTGGCAGCTGATAAGCCTGCCCATGAGGAAAAGTAAACTCTGGATCCACTTTAATATTCTACGTGATCACCTTTCAGAATAAGGCACTAAGAAATGCCAGACAGGCTCACTTCTCTGAACTCATAAATATGAACTAAACCAATCCTAGGGTAATTTTTGCAACCATTGACAGCCTGATAAATCCCACTTCTACATGTCCCAGTAATTTGTTTCTGGAATACTAAGTGCAGCAAATGTTCAGTTTACTATAGAGATAAGAATGTGATGTTTCAGAAGGCACCGAGCACTGCCAATACATTTTGCATTCTTTTTACGCTGGTGGATACAGAGGTGAGTGAGGGTGATCGGAGAGTTAAAAACCTCTATGAGCACGCTTGACCCAGTTTTTGAAAAACAGTTTTTAACTGCCTGTCAGAGGAATTATGTAGTATTATAAAGTGCTCTTTGTTCACAGGCGCCTTTTCTGATATATTAAAGACTGCCATGGTTAGACGACTTCTCAAAAAAAGTCCTTAGTTTTTAGTAATACCATATCAAACCTCCCTTTAAAATCTTAGGAAAAAGTTGTTATGAACAGATATGTTGTCAGTGTATTATTATTATTATTGAAAACAACAATATCTTTGAGAGCTTTTAGTCAGGTTTCAGAATCTGCCTCAGCACAGAGACTGCATTGTTTAAAGTGGCGAGAGATATAAGCATCAATACTGATTCAAATAAGCTTTCAGTCCTGGTTCTCCCAGATTTTAATGCAGCCTTTGATACCATCAACTGCAAAATCCTACTGCACTGACTTGAAAACTGTCCCTCAGGAATGATTCCAAGTTGGTTTAGATCATATTTGACAGGCTGGAGATTTTCCCTGACTGACTACTCTTTGTAAAATGCTACTACTTGATAATGACATCACCAAGTAGTAGCCTCTATATGTTGCTATTTGTTGATCAGAAAATCAGAAAACTGTGTTTTATTGCTACGGAGATGACACTCAACTTTATATTTCTATATTTACAGTTGATTTTAGTTCCATTAATAGGTGCAATGTAACATAATTGTATGGAGGTCATACAACTTCTTACAATAGAATCAAGACAAGACATAAATTATATTTGGGGCAAAAGTCCAGGTCAAATATATGGTCCTTGGTATGAAGGAGTAATGACTGAAGGAATTACCCTTTCAGAGCAAGGACCAGATCAAACAGCTTGGGGTTATCTTTGATTCTGACCTCAATTTTAGAGACTGCAGTAGAAATTTTATCATCTTAGAAACATTGGTGGTTAGGCCATTTCTCTCTCTTAGGCGGAATCAGAAAAAAAAAATAAAAATAAGAAAAAAAAACTTACAACTTGTTCTGAACATACTTGACGACTGATGAAGACCGGACATAGAGCATATATGACACTTTTTAAAGCTGTTGCACTGGTTGCCTGTCAGTTTTAAAACTAATCTAAGATTCTCTTATCAGTTTTTACATCGCTGAATGGCCTGACACCAAGGCTCTCAGACATATGCTTTTTAGATTTGTATCCAGTCCCTCAGTTCAACTGTAGATGGGTCCCTTGTTGTTCCAAGGATTTCAATAAAAATGCTTGGGGAGACGACTTTCTTCTACCATTGCCCTAGTCTGGAACCACTCAGTCAGAGACTTCACCTCTGTGGACATGAGTAATTCCACAAACAAGGAGTAATAAAAAAAAAAAAAAAAAAGTTATGGTCACAGCTCATTTTATATTTAGAGTGATTTGGGGGGCTGATTTGTATTTAAAAGTATAGAGTATTTCATCCCAATAGTTTCACACAACCCCTGCAAAATCACTCGTTTCACTGTCAGAAGATCGGCCAGGGGGGAGTGTCTCCACAGACACAAGATTAAAAAACCCAGTCTACTGTGAAATACAGAGAGATTTACTTGGTGGTGATAGACTTAATCAGCATTGTGTGAACTTGTTTGGCAAGGGCTTGAATGGATCAGACATTCATTTATATGTAAAGGTTCCGCACTGCAGCTTTACGGTACCTCATCATTTGATAAGATAAGGTGTACTTTGATTGTCCATGTAGGAAAATTTGTTCCGGACTCTGTCCACACTGCAGTTCTCACATGAAAAAACATCCTAACAACACATACTTTCATACACATACACAACAATTTTCAAGTACACAGCTGCCGATGATGCAATATTGCACAGTCCTAAAATATATTGCACACATGGTGACATTATGCACAACGCTCAAACATGTTACATAGTTTCAATTCATACGTCATTTATGTCATTTTACACTTGTGTATTGTGTTTAATTGAGTGTAACCAAAACACTCATCTTAAAATTGGATATGACATGTTAAACTTTTAAACAAAGAGATTTATAGTTCAGCTGAATGTTTCTTTTCTTACAGTAATTAATGTAACAAAGCAAGAGATGGATTTAATTTTATTCTAAGAAAAAAAACACACCTGCAGGCCAACACCAGCAAACTGGGCACATTTGTGATTGATTGATTAATTAAACTTCAATTTTAATTGAGTGGAGGCAAAGAAATCATCATAAAATGGGATAAGAAACGTAAACTTTTAAACAGAGCCGTTGCAGTTCATTTGAATGTTTCTTTTCTTATAATGGTCAATGTTACAAAGAGAGGTGGATTTATATCCATCCATTCTAAGAAAAGCCCACCTGCAGTGCAACACAGACAAATGTGCACTCTCTCACACACACATGCATGCACGGACTTGATCCTACAATGGCCTAGTTTAAACCCTCATACACAAGCCCCAATACAAATTCATAGGCTTACTGTCTCTCTCTCTCTCTCTCTCTCTATTTCCTGAACACATACTTAATATTCATGTTGCCCTCTCTCCCACTTTCTAGCCTTCTGCCTCACTCTCTCCTTCTATCTGTCTGTATGTCTTTCACTCTTTCTGTTTTGCACGCAAACACACACACACACACATGAGCACACACACACACACACACACACACACACACACACAAACATAAGCACAAAGGTTCGCCCTGTCTTTCAGCTTAAGCAGAGATTGTCACGGAGTCATGCAAAGTTTCGACTGAGGAATGGCAACCAAGCACGTCAGATTAGCACAAGGCTGGCTCCACTAGATACAGTAGAGTGCACACACACACTCAAACACACGCTTGCATGACTGTACACAGATGCACACATACTGTACACATCAAACATAGTTCTTGAACTTTGATTTGCTAAGACCCTGATGGACTGACACATCAGACATGAGTGGATGGCAGAGAGAAAGTGAGAAAGCTGGCAAAAAAAAAGTTCAGAAAGTAAAAAGCTGTACATTTTTTGTGTTTGCAAAAAAAAAAAAAAAAAAAAGTATGAATGTATGAATGTCCTATAATAAGCCCTGCAATGATTAATTGATGGCGGATGCTACATATAACATGTTTGGCATGAAGCATTACAGTATGTAAAGTACAGCTCCACTTTGCGCTGATCTTTATTATACACAGAACTTGACCTTTCTCGCCCTCCACTCCACGTCTCTCTCCCTCTCTCCCTGAATATTAAAAAACTGACAGCAATGTGGCCATTAATATTAACACTCTCCATGCATATGTAATAACATTTAGTCATCATGAATTCAGCACTTCCTCTGAAGGGATACCGTGACTTGATGAACAGTAAAATGATGTTACTCGCCGGGTTTCTACACTGCTAGATTGATTAGTATTATTACCAAGATGATGGTCGTCATTAACTGCAAAGCCAAACTCTTCTCTTTTGTCTCCTTTCTCCTCTCGGTCCCTTCGGTCTTCAACTGCCCTGCTTTTTTTTTTTTTTTTTCTACAGCCGTGTGGTTAAATAATTGAAGTGGCGGGTCGCGTCGAGTCTCAGTTAAAATAAAGCCGACGTTTGCAGCGGAGCACTTGATAGCTGACCTCTACAACCTTCCCGTTTCAAGTCTCGGATAAATCCTCTGCACTGCTCTGCCAAAGCTGTCTGTGCCGTGGAATCATTAATATTGCCACCAGCCACTTATGTCATGGTGGGGTTGTCAGGTATTCATCTGTGTGGGAGGCAATGACAGGTTGGATTTTCTCCTTTTTTTGTTTTTTTTGCTCTCCTCTCGCCACAATAGAAATAAGATTTCGAGATGTTTTTGCATGCTAATTATCCAACTTCATACTCAAATACTCTGACTACTCTCTTTTTCTGTCTCCCTGACACTCGTGTCCGGCCTTTTTCACACATCGAAGAGAACAGTTGAACGAGTAAAGCACTGTAACAATTAAGTGTACAGACAAGAGCCAACAATGAAAGTGGAGTGGAGAGTAGTGTAGAGCAGAACTCTACTTGGCCTCTGCTGGCTGGACCAAAAGGACATTCAATCACTTCACACATATTCACACATATAGAGTACATTGATACTGTACTGTGCAATACACACACACACACACACACACACACACATATATATATATATATATATATATATATATATATGAATCAAACAGGCAACAATCTTTTTAGTTAAAAATAATCAGTAATCATTGTTACCCACTGATGTGAAACATTTTATATTTATTTTATATTTTATAAATACATTTTTATCGACATTTTTTTTTTAATATCACCTAGCCCTGTTTAAATACTGTTACGGTATGTAAAGCTGCATGCATAATAAAAAGTGAGCAAAAAAAGTAACTGCTATCACTATTTAGTGTATGTATTAATGCCAGTTGATTGTTGAGGTTGTTGGTCAACTCAGCATCACAAAGGGAGCTGCAGCAAATGTAGCCAACACCTTTGACAGGCGGCTGCTTCATATTCTAACATTCTGGGATGTTCTCATATCTGCTGCCAAACAGCAGTACTCGGCTTTCCACATTCTTTTTAATTATTCATTTGTTTGTTTATTTCAGTGCTTCTCAAACTGTGAGGCATGCCCCTCTAGTGGAGCGCAGCAGGATTACAGGTGGGTGCGGGGGGACTTGGCAGTGGACGTGGAAGCCCCGCGAAGCACCAAGAAGCGCCGAGAAGTGCTGGGAAGCACCCAGAATTTGTATTCAACACCCACGTCACCTGATCTGTCCGCCCACCCTGGAATTAGCCTGTGCCGGGCAGACGGTCGTTTAGGAATCAGGTCAGGAGTGAATTCCAAGCCCAACAGAGCAGATTGCACCAGACAGGAAGTTAATGCTAGAAACTAGTGTAGATCATTCGTTACAATTTTCTAAATTAAACAAATTTCCAAATGGAAAAAAAAAAAAAAAACACATTTATATATAATTGTCATTGACACCAGGGAACACATGCACGCACACGCAGACACACACACGCATCTCTGCAGCCACAAATGCTGTTGCTGATACAACTTTGTGGCTCACACATATCTGCAATAATTTTATAGGATATTCATTGCAAATATCCAAATGTTGCCAAATATTATTTTTTGTTTTGCAATATTTTATTGTATTATTTGAAAAAGCAGTGGGCAGAAAAATGAGTTTTTCCTCTGAACCCGGGCATGACAGATTTTGTCAATTTGATCAGGGACAATGCAAACTGAATATAATGCATCAAAAATAGCTATAAGGTCATTTGCATCTGTAGTCTCTGGGCGGGGACCAACGTTTGTCATGATCGCACCTGTACAAACTGAATACCGCACCTGGGATTGGCTTCTGAACCATTTGTGATGTCACAAATCCCGCAAATCTGATTTTCAATGAGCTCAACGAAACAACCGCTTTTGCTTACTGGCTAAAATTGTATTTCTGGACTTCAGCGGCACTGGTGGCAGAACTCTTTTAGATAGACATCTTTGGTTTGCTGACTGGCTGGAATTGGATTTCTTGCATGAGCAGGCAGAAAACAACCAAGCTACTGCTGGCAATCTGCTGGTTTGGTTACAACATGTGCTCATACACACACAGGCACGCGGTAGAATAAAACTCGAATGATTTTAGTTCTCACAGTGAAAGCTGTCAACACAGGCCACAACCTGAGCAGTGGGAGAGCGTTTGAATTGTGCATGCATGTGTGTGTGTGTGTGTGGGGTGGGGAGGTGGGGTGAGTCTGTTGTGGTCAGTGATTTTGTTGCACTCCAGTTGTGGAGGGAATTTAACTGCTGATGCTCATTGCAGCCGAGGGCAAGACAAGTGAACGTGTGTGTGTGTGTGAGTCACTGGTGGTGAAAGAAAGTGACATTTGCGTAGGCAGGAAGTGACCTGTATCCCGGACGGGAAGCGACACGACCGGCGACCGCACACTCACTAACACACACTGTGATGTCTCACATCGTGTTCCATAGTAAGCTCACGCCTGAACGAACCACAGAGGAATGTTGAAAAATATATTGTAAGACCAAAGAAAAAGTTAATGTTTGCTCTTTGAAAAAGCCTCTTCTTGGTTAAAGGCAGATACACTTAAAAAAGGTACATCAGGTATGAGAAAAACAATGCAACGTGTGTGTTTTGATCAGGGATCCTTGCGGTCAACCTTGTTAATGTGTCTGATTGGGAAGTCCTCTTAAAGAGATAGTACATTTTTGTTTTGTTTTCATTTATATATTTATAGGTGGGATTGTATGAAGTAATTATCCATAGTCAGTTTATTAGGCGCAGTAGATTAAAATGGATTTTAGCCACCTAAAAAAGAAAAAAAAGAGAAAACTGGTTGGGTCAGTTGCGAGATCAGACTGAAATTAAACAGGTTCAAGTATCCACCTGCAAAATTGCAAAACTTCCTCTTTTAAATATATATGTATCAACTTGTCTGCACAATGAACGACATGACATTGCTGTCATAATGTCTCATTTCAGATTTACATATTTTCAGCAGACGATACAGGAAGTGATATGAGTTTGCATCACATGCGTCTGCATTAAAGTGAAAAGAAAACCCCAACCTGGATCCTACTATCACTCTGAACAGCTCAAATCAGCAAGTAGTTATATAACAAGAGATATGCTAAAGAGATAAATAAAAGAAAACAATAATAGAACAAAAGACATATTTAATTAGTGGCTCATTTTAGATTTTCTTATATTTATTTCCATAAACAACAGCTGGGAAAATGTACTTGCAAAAAGAAAGAATATCTTCTTTCTGCTGCTTAATGCGCAGACAATATTCCCTGTTTATATATCCATAGAACTGAATATTTCGGGGCGTTAGCAGTGGCTGGCAACTCTTCTACATTATTATTACAAAGATATTTATTTATTTTAGGCAGCTACAGTACATTTTGCAGTTGGCTCAGTCCACAAAAAATCTGAGCTAACCCTCAGGTTATAGAAAGAGGAATATAGAAAGAGAGGATGAAAAGAAAGGGATAAAGAGATAGAGAGGGGTAAAGAAGACAGACACAGGGAGGGATAGATGTGTTTTTCTTTTTTGTTAGTTTGTTTTGTTTTAGGGTGGCAGCATCCTTCCAGAAGAACCCTTCTCAGACATTAAACTAAAGATGCTGTGTCAACCGGCTCATACCCGACCCTTAATTTCACCAACCGCAGAGACAATTAAGACGGCTGATCAAACACTGACTGAATCAGACACGTTAACAGCTTCCTATACTACAGAAGGATCATAGAGGGGTCTGAAACCATCTTAGCTCGGCGTGTGGCGTTCCGCTTTTAACTTCTGAAATGTGTTTCCAAACACCGGGTACACTCAGACAGAGTGCTATCGGAGATCCTGTTCATTTATTCAGAGCGTCACACCCCCAGCGCCTTCTGAGTGCGTTCTGGCCAAGGAGAAGATGCAGCAAAGAGTTCAAATTTCACCGTGGTGAATTCTATTTAGGTAATCAGATAAACTGGCTGCAGGAGAGGCAGCACTCTACCACGGAGAAAATACAACAGCTTTACATGGCATACAGAGCAGCGAGAAGGGCTGTCCAGTTTAAATATGTAGCTAGTAATAGGTTATCTGTGTTTTTGTTGTGTTTTTTAAATCTTGTTTTTGTCACACTATCCGAACATCTATAAATACATCCGAAACAAAAACTAAATAAATAAAAACAAACAAGTCGTTTAAAATATGTGATAATACATAATTTAATTTTAAAACCTAGATCTGCAACTCTCATATAGGTCAATATTATAAATACATGATGGAGCTTGTAAATGCATGATCTGAAGCTTTAGTTACTTCTCACATGAAGATTTGACATGAAGTAATATATTTTCATATTTTTAATTTCTTACACAATCTTTATTCTTTTTCTTTTTGCATTATAATTTGGATGCTGTAACATTGCTGTGTAAAATGTAACAAATATATATATTTGAATACAGAACCTGTAATTGAGTAATTGTGGATAACAGTAATTCTACTTTTAATTAAGTGAAATACTCAGATCATTTACATAATTAAAGTAAAGCAATTTGTCCAACACTGCATAAATAGCAGCCAGAACACACTTTATACACTGCTAAATTATTTATCAAGGGAAAATATCTTATATTTCAGTACAATTACTCCAATATTGAGTGGAATTATTCCATTGGTTGATAATTTATTTTTTTTTAACTATGAGGAAAAAGTCCAAACAGTTTAATGTTATTTTAAGAAAATAAGACAAATTGACTAAATATGAGAGAAAAAAAAACTTTGAAAGAAAAAAAATCTATATTAACTTGTTAAGATTTCACTTTTTGCAGTGTATTTTGTGATACTGTACTTCTAGCATGAGAAATTGTCTCCCCTTAAGCTATTCAGGAGAATTTGCGTTAAGTGGTCCAGCTTCCAAAGGTTAAACGATGACAATGCCTACAGCTTTACAACTGTGTGCAGAGATTTGGCACCGGACATGCTAATACTACTTATATAGGTTGTTGATCCAAAGATTGATCTGTGTCCAACCTTGGCCGTATTTGCCAAACTCATCTGTGTTATGGGTCCAGGGCTGATTGGTAAATGACGGGACACAGTGAGAGCTGGATGTGACTGCTGGCCATAGCTGGCCGGCTGGCTGCCTCTCCAAAGCTGCTCTCAAGGGGATTGTTCAAATGTAACAAGGGGATGATGGCAGTGGGAAGCATTTTCCCTGAGAAGAAACGCGTAATGGATCCAGGATGTATTTGGTAATGTTACAGAGAAAAAGCAAACGTAAATGTGAATATTACACTTTGTTGCAAACAATGATTCAGCAATGATCAATGCAGCTGTTGTTTTTGTTGGGTCTGGAAGGTTTTATTTAAAAAAAAAAAAAATCAACAGTTTTATATGAATATATTGGTATTAGATCAGAGAGGATATGAGGTTGGGAGTTATTTTATCTTCCACCAATGGAATCTATTCCCACATTTCTCTCTCTTTGATCCAGACCACCTGTTACACAGAGAACTGAACAAAAGCTGAACGATAAAGTGAAAAATGACACGTCTTTTGAAACAACGAAATATTACACTGCGCATCCTGAATTCATTAAATGCCACCGTCAGAATAACACCAAACTTTTGTCACAATGTATGTCAGGTTGTCAAAACTCCAACCATAAATGGAACTGTTTTATTTTTTTAAACGACATTGACAAGGTTAAAGGGACTGCCGTCCCTAATGTGAAGCCACGGTGTAGAGAATGGGCCACTGGCAGCAGCGGAGATGAAAGAGTTCTTGCTGTTAAACGGTAGGTCTCACTGACATTGGAAGGACGATCTCCTGATGATACCAGAAAAAAAATCTCCCAAAACCGTCAAGCATAATGGTAAGAAAGTTGACAACGGCACATTCAGATGATGACGCTTTGACAGCAAAGTTTCACTTATCTTACACATTAGTAAAACCTGCACTGACAGGGTTAGGGCAACTTTTCAGAATATATATATATATATATCTTCTATACCTGCTTATTCCTCATTAGGGTCCCAGGGGTCTGCTGGAGCCTATCCCAGCGCATTACGGCGAGCGGCAGGGATACACCCCAGATGGTCGCCAGCCAATTGTGGGGCACACACACCATTCACTCACACCTACGGGCAATTTAGAGTCGGCAATTAACCTCAGCATGTTTTTGGACTATGGGAGGAAGCCGGAGTACCCGGTGAAAACCCACGCAGACACAGGGAGAACCCCTGCGCCACCATGTCACCCTAAATATATAATACGATAATAATTATAATACTATATAACATGAATGTGTGATTATTATACCACTATATCTAGTATGTAATATTAGATATAATGGCGTAATAATATAGTGATTGTAATGTCTTGTGAACTGCTTTGGCAACAACATTTTTATTTGTTCAGGCCAATAAAGCTACTTAAATGAATTGTATGTTGCTTTGGTTTCAAAGTGGCAAGTATAGTTCTGTATTCTTTATTTAGTAAAAAAAAAAAAAAAGTATGAAAAAAGTAGAGGTGCCATAGATCAAACTGACTGAAAATGAATTTGAAGTCTACAGGTTATCTATCATACTAAATGTATGTGCGTATTGTACCTTACTGGCTGTTTGCTTTGTTGATGAGACATAAATATTCCCGGCCCTGACCACGCTTTACCGTAACAGATACCACAGATATCCTGTACCGAGCCAAGCAGCGGGAGAAATCCATTCGACCCCAATCAGGGTTCATCTGCTGTTACTTTGTGCCCACTCACTGACTTTACCTCCCCTCCTACCTTTGTACTGTACACACACTTTGTGAGCTGAGTCATGATTTATGAAAATAAATAGCCCGTGGACTGACAGCACAGAGACACACCAGTAATAAAGCAAACCGGTTATCTTTACCCCGTAAGAGCCCCTCGTGAAAAGAAACTGCTGAAAGATGGAGAAGGGGATGGGGGGGAGAAAGAGGAGGAAAAAGTGCTGTTTAAAGGCTGACAAGTTGTTACTCAAAGATATGAGAAAAGGTGAAAGAATAGAGATTCTTTGCTCTCTTTTACTTGTCTCAAGCACTATCATGTGACTATTACCAATCAGTTGACTTTCATTACAGTACACAAATGCATGAATTCATGCCTACTTGGCTGTGATTACATGTAACACTTTCTTCCTCTGAATTTGTATTTTTTTTTTTTTTTTTTTTTTTCCATGACTAACAGCGAGTACTCAAAGGACAGCAGTTTGCTCTAAGCTACAGGCTAAGTAACCTGAAAATAGTGGATAATATAGTGGGGGGACAAGAGAAGAGTTCACAGAGGATTGTATCATGTTGTTTCAGTGGCCATTTTCAAGGTGTTTCCCCCCCAGGGTGTTGCTTAATGGCCTATTTTTAATACATAAATGTATACATAATGTATGATGACTTTATCATCAATAAAGTCAACATAAATACATTTATTATGCTAGACAACCTGTTGACTTAAAATTCCTCAATTATCTTCTGTTTTTAATCTACTGCTAATTAAAAAAAAAAACTATAAGAAAACTAAATGTGTTTATATTGATCAATATTGATAATTATTGATAAAAACCTGGATATTTAATGCTTAATGACCTTATTATGTGAATGTAGAGGCAGGCGATAGAACATATGTTGGTATAAAACGTTTTATCAGTGGATAATGATAATTATTGATGATTTTGTATTTATGATCAGGAGAAAAAGGCTGAATCTAACCACTTCATGCTTTATATCAAACCTGATTTGGCTGTTTGATTCAATGATTGATCTATTATCAAGACAAATACAATGTTCATGAGCAAAGGAGGGAGTAGCATTGTGGGGTTTTTTTAATACTTGAGTATAATCTTGAGTGAAACCATCAATATTTTTATTATTATTATAACTCTGTTGTAATTATATTGATGATGTGGATATTGACGATGTGTATTGCCCATGGGGCTGCAAGCCAAAGATTTACTCTGACCAATGTACTATTAAAAAAAACAAAAAGTGATAATATGCACAAACCGCTGTGATTGCTGTGATTACACTGTGATTAATACAGGAAATTCAAAATAAAGCTGGACTCATGTCAGCCTTTAGGGGGGCAATCAAAACATCCTAGTTTAAAGCTAGATGTGCAAAATGCTGATTTTATACACTTTAGGTTCTGAGCATTTATATCAACTCATGGAGGATCAGTGATTTCCTGATTTCCTGATTGCATGCTGGATTTATGGGTGCAGCATTGCCAATATTATAGCGATTGTCATTTTACATATGTTTTTGTGTCAAAACAGACCCGCTGTCTTTCTTTTTTGTCTTTCTTTACATTTTCCCGGTTCTTTCCTTATCTCGCTCTGTAAAAAACAAACATAACTTGCGGCGGCTGGTTAGGGGGAGACAGCATCACATCTTGAGCTTCTGTGTCTGCAGCATGTCTACGGTGTGTATGTCTCAGTGTGGATGACAGTGAGTCCACCCCAGGGAGAGGTATGTGTCTCCGTGTGTGTGTGTGTGTGTGTCTACGTGTGTTATAGCGTTTATTTTTAGGCACATCTCAAACAGAATGCATCTTGGGAAAAGGTACGAGTTCAGTCAAGCGAGCATGATTCTCAGAGTCAGTTCTCCCTCTTCTTTCTGGTCTCCTTCTCCTTTTCCTTTACTTTGCTATCATGTCTGTTTTTTTTCCTCTTATTCATCTTCTCATCCCCTTTTCTTCTCTCCTATAGCTACTTCGCGACGCTAAGTTTTATCCGTCTGCTAACAAATTGTTCATAAAGAAAAAAAAAACATTTTGTTGTAATGTCCTCAAAACAACTAATTAGAACTATGTACCACTAACTAAAGTATGTGTCTATTTTTAACTACGAGCAAAGACTTTGGAATTAATGTGAAAATGACTTGAAAGCCTCCTAGCATTTATGCTCTCTTTGGTATTCTGAGGATGCTCTCTCGTCTTTCACTGCAACCCCTCCTCTCCTCTCTTCCTTCTCTCTCAGCCAGAAAAGTGCTTGGTATTCTAGGGATTGTCTGTTCTTCTTTCCTCTCCAGTCTACCCCCCCCCCCCCCATGTTTTCTCTTTACGTTTCTTCTGGGTTTATCCGTTCTGCTTATTTACATCCTCTATTCTCATTTCTCTTTAAAAACAATATCTCTAAAACCGTAACCCCTATTTTTTTTCTGGTTTCCAGTTGTCCTTCCTTGGTGCAGGTCGCACATGCTCATCACATATAACAAGACTCATGCATTATTATGCAGTTGATGCATACACTTTATCTGTCTACACTACAGGTTCACATAATCAGAGATGTTTGGAGTGAACACATGTTGTTCAGTGACACACAATAACACAATAACTTCATACAAGGGTCTGCATTTCTGACTAATCTGCTCTTGTAGATTCTTTTTGGTGTCAGATTTATTGAATGTGTGAGAAATGCTGTAACTGTCTCCTGGATGATCTCTACCAGAGGACACTTGTATTAATAAAGGCAAATGGAATTGTGTCGTTAAAGACGTGGCTGTGCCAGAGCGAGGCTGTACAATAACACCAAAATAGAGACGTCCCGACATGACCCTTAGGATCGCTATCACGGTCGGTCCAAGCCTTTTTTGTAAAGGATCGTTACCAGCTTAAATAAAGCTGATCAAATGCTGATCCCTCTATGTGAGTGTTTTTTCTTGGATATGTGAGAGGGAATTAGAGTGCGTGACTGTTGTAAATTATACGGGACACGTAGGGTGAGTGACATTGGTTGTCAATAAGGCTGAAGGCTTGAAATAAGCAGATATCTCCATTTTAGTCACTTAATCCTCTTTTTAAATTGTGTTTTACAAAAAGAAAAGCTGATGCAATGATCAACGCAATGGTGTTTATAAGTTTTATCAGTTTTTGCGAATTAAGTCTTTACAGGGATTCACTAACCTCTGAATCTAAATTTCTCTCAATATATAAGTGTGCAGAACATTCAGCTGCAGTTTGACTTCCATTGAGAAGACCGCGCTACTTGTAATTTCATTTTAGTTTCATGTCCTGGTTGGTTTTTGAAGGTCGATGTGACTTTGTAATTATTGTAACAATGATCAGATACTGAAAATGATCACCGGTATCATCAACGTCGGTCACCATTTATTACAAAAGCTGCTGTAGAGGTTTAATAATCAATAACAATAAATACAAATAATTAATTGAAATGACATATGATAATATTAGAATAATCACAATCACAATGAAGTAGTTTAAATACAAAAACAACGCCTTCTGTTCTTCTAAAGTGGCGACCATCTGGGGTGTATCCCTGCCTCTTGCCGTAATGCGCTGGGATTGGCTCCAGCAGACCATGTGACCCTAGTGAGGAATAAGCGGGTATAGAAGATGACTGACTGACTGACTGTTCTTCTAAAGCAGCCATGCCTCAGACCACTATTTATGTGTATGTATATAAATATATATATGGGTGTGTATGTGTGTGTGTTCACTTGTGTCACTTCAGCTTTTCACACATCATGCGAGGGGGAAGTTGGTCGCCATTGTTAAAATTTAATCCCTCTTTCTTCAAAGTATGCTGAATGCCATAATGCATTTATGTCACTTGTCCTATGTAATTATGCATATATACTAGATGTAGATGAATTTTATGAATTTTACCAATTGCCTGTTATTGGGAGTCAAAAAAGAAGCTGATTTACAATATATATATATATATATATATATATATATATATATATATATATATATATATATATATATATATTTAAATCTTGTCATCTTGTTTTTGTCTTGTTGATGTATTCAGCTCCCATGTCAATTGACTCCTTTTTATGTGTTTCATGATGGGTTGTTTTACAGCATAATGGCTGTTAGAATTAGTTTTCAGGCAGACGCAAATATACTTAAAAGTAAGTAGGAAGGGGCATGCAAATGTTGTCACAGGGGAGCACGTCCCTGGACTCTATCCATGCAATGTTCTTGCACTTTTCACCCTAAAGAGTTTGCATTCGGTTAGATTGAATTTGTTCTGTGTCTCCCTATAGCATATTATGTATTTCAGTCATTACAGCTGAGAGTGGCATAACACATATTTATAGCCCAGTTTGTTTTTTCTCCTTTTTTTGTTATGTTTTTTTTTTTAGCACTTATTAAGCAGGCGGTCTTCTATAATATTTACAAAAAGGTTGAAAACTCCTGTTTTAAAGCAGGACACAGGCTTTTTTAATGCAATTCTGTCTATGTGAGCTGCCCCCTCAAAAACAAGGAGAAAACAGTGTTTTACTTAAAGGGTGCATGTACTTTCATAATGTCTGGAAGATGCTGAAGAGACAGAATTAAAAGCATGGTCATAGTTAAAGTTGAGGATGAGATAATCTGACGAACTCTCCAGCCAGGGTCAAACAACAACAAACCTCCAACCTAAAAACAAACCAAAAAACGGATCCCTAATGATATAATGGGTTTTGAAAGTTTCCTCCAGAGCCACACAAGACATTATACAAGTGTTTACAGGGTTAATAGCTAAGTAACAAGTATTATAATTTAATATGTAAAATCCTTTAAAGACGAGAACAATGGTGCTCTACAATTAAACTCTTCATAATTATACAATTTATTCATAATCAGTGTGGCTAATTATCAGCAGTAATATGAAGTATGAACATGGCTGGTATAACTCAGACGCAAAATAATGATTCACTGTTGAGGCTGTTTTTTAATTTATTATTTTAACATTCATCTGTCAAAAGTTGGTAATTTTCACATTTTAAAAAGTTAACTTCCAAGCCAGTTACTGTCTTATAGAATTCTGCACAACATTCTGGAGTAATTGTAATTGGAGCAGCAAATTAAGCTAATTTGATTTTGGATGTCCTTAATTGACTTCATAGTAGATATTACAAAGATGTTACATTTCAGTTGTCAATATTATACTTGCTATTGGACTAAAAAAAGAAAATCTCCAGCTCGTCTTTTATTGTAGCCCTTGACTGAAACTTTTAAAAACATATGACAAGAAAATCTAAGTCAATTTCAAACGTATCAAGGGAGGCAAGTCCAAGTTATCATACTTTTATATAGATATTCACTGAGACCATTTTTACAACCAGAATTTGATAATACTAAGCTGCCTCTTCCCTCGGATGGCACTGACGTGTTGGAGATTTAAGGTGTGAGACGGGGCCAGAGTAAGAAATTCTGGTGTTGAAACTAAAGAGAAACTAAATGCGTCACAATATGGAGAGAATGTAGTTTACGCGACAGAAAGTGATCACTTTCACAGATTTCATGAACTGCTTATCATCAAAAAGAGAAATACCGGACCAAAATTGGGACAGACAGATATGAAAATGCTACAGAAATCTTTTATCCCCCCGCCCTCCCCCAATTCCCATTAGGCTATTAAAGTGAATGGCAATTGTACTGAATTGTAACAGGGAAGACATCAAAGATAAGCAACGCAAATCTGAAAATCTGAACTTGGGGCATCCAATGTCACATTATCAGATAAAAGCATAGATAAATCTCCATATGTTCATATTTTAAAAGTTAACAATGTCGTTAATTTCCCAACGCAAGAATGTGATAAATGAGAAAGTGTGTGATTGATGTTATATGCTGCATGGTCACTGAGAGCTTTAGTAATGAAATATTGCACTCTCTTGTTTCTTCAGGGGTTTACACTTTCTAGATCAAGTTGGCAAACCCAGGTACAACATGCATGAGTCTGTGTGACTTTGAAAATATTTTTTTTCTGGTAGAATATTCAGCAGGAAAAGCAACCACCGCTATGCCGTCTCTAGCAAGGCTGCAACGATACATTATTTATTATTTCCATTGTCGATTAATCAGACAAATATTTTCTTGGGATGACTCTATATATACAGATAAACACAGTCACATTTACACAGGCTCAAGATGAAACCCACAAGTCAAAGATGTTTAGTTTAATATCATACAAGATTAAACAAACCTGAACATATTCATAAATTGATGACAGCCACGCCATCCGTCATGTCTGAGTGTGACCTCCAAGGCTCAGGGCTCCATTTAAAGTTGGGCAAGTGGTATCACCAGGGTGATTTAGGAAATGAAATAACCTGCCATTTTAAATAACTAAAATCCTGAAACCTACCTCAAACCTAAATGGTAGGCCACAAGTGAGATAAACCTACCGTGTTCAAATTGAAAAGCTGTATCTTCTGAGAGATGGAACACATTAGGGTCAGCTCTTTACAATATAATGACCTCCCTTTTACTGGATTCATTCTGACTTTCAAGTACACCAGTTCAGCTTCCACAGGTATGACTGGTTAGCCTCCCAGATACCAAAACTAATGGTGAATGTTGGAGGTCCCCTGCATGACCACGAGAGTGAAATTGTTATTACCAGCGGATGAACTGGAAAAGATCTACAATCAGTTTAAGGTGCAGTTCAAGTACACTAGCACGAGTTTAATGATGGATATATCCACTGCAAAGTTTCAATGTCCTGTTGTTAATATGACTATATAGAAGACTAGATTATATTTCTAATTTATAATGGAAGCTTGAACACCAGGGCAGTACATTCCCTCGGCAAGGTGGATTTTGTGCAAGGAGAAAAACGCAGATACATGTAGGTTCCAAGTCTAAATAGAAGTCAAGTAAATGCTGAGGTACGTTTTTGATTGAAACTCCTTGGGCGGGCTGATCTCAACTCTGAGTGTGATTCAACATCTTTGGCAGTTCAAGAAGAACTGTTGTATCCCATAAACCAACACTGCAGATGGTGTATGTGACATATGGCATAAATTCCACCAAAACCTTGTTCTCAGCTCATCCACCAGAATTGGCATGTTCCTAGTCTCCCAGAATATGCTAACAAAAAAAAGCTGCTGCTATCTTGTTGCTACTATGTCAGACCATAACACTATTATGACATCCTAGGAGGACAAATACCATGCATAATTCACAACAGGAGATTTTAGCCTCATTTACTGAACCCAGAATTGATAACCTTTATGAATGTCCACATTGATGTTTTTCTAGAGACCAACTAGAAATCCAGTGATGCAGTCAGTTATTTGGGAGTCCCTCAGAGTATACATAAGAGGTCATATTTTATCATAGAATGCACATGAAGTGAGGGAAAAACTGAATGTAGACTTACACTTAAAAAAGGTGAACATAAACATATACACACCAAAAAGAAACAGGAAAATGATAAATTCTTCCATGCAATTGAGACAGAGGGGGGGAAAAACTCATGTGAAATCCTATATCAATCAAAACTTGCTTGATGAAGTGAAAGTTGTAGCAGACGTCTCCCAAGCAGTAAACGTATTACAAAATAATAAATCACCAGGCCCTGATGGCTTCCCAACTGAATATTATAAATCATTCCTAAATAAATTGAAATCCTCTCTTACAAAATTATCATAAGATCATTTAGTAACTGCCAAGTACTCCAGACACAGAAACTTTCATACTACTTCCCAAACAAGCTAAAGGCAATAAAAAAATGTGACTCTTAAAGGCCATTAAATTTATGATAAAACTGATGATAAAAAAGTATTCCAAAAATCATTAATGGAGGCTAAACAGGTTTTTTTACAGACAGAACAGGTTTTGATAATGGGCATCAATCATTTCAAGTAGTCAACACAGCTCAGAAACAAGAGGACCCTATGCTACTATTTTCAATAAATGCTTAGAAAATCTTCGACAGAATCAAACCCACCTTTTTTGTGACCCTAGAAGCAAAGAACCTTTTGTGGGGAAAAAAAGACATGAAATATCTAATTAAAATCATTTCCATTGCTAGTGAAGTCAGAATTTTGACCAGTGACACATGGTCAACCTCATCTCTCTCAAGCTAGATGACAGGCAAGGGCGTCCAGCTTCATCCTTTGAATTGACCATTAAATCCTTGGCCTGTGCTATTAGGTTTAACCCTAATATTAAAGGAATGAAATGTAGCTGTGCTGAACATAAGCTATCACTTTATGCCAATGATCACTCACTGTTCATTAAGGATCCACTAACCATTACTAAAGTGTTGGTATATATCACATCATTTGACTACAAACTAAACTTTAATAAAAGTGATATACTGACATTTAATGTGCATTACTGTCAAATCGGGCTTATCAACTCACCATTACAATGAAATAGTCTCCCTAAGGATTATCTGGGAAATAGTATATTATTTAAAACTTACACGGAAAATTACATTACATTGTTGGGTCAAACCAAACTTCACCTTTTTGGAAGAATAATAAAAATGAACATGCTACCTAGATCCATATAATGTATGCATAGGTAAAAGGTGGTTTACAGCTCCCCAATTTCCGAAAATCATTGTGGACCCATATGGATTTAGCTACACTCAGACAGGAAGCCCATTTCATTCTCAAATTTAAAGGGTCACCCTTTTAAAATAATGTACTATGAAACAACCAAAATATCGAGAAAATATATGGATGGAAATATATAATATATAAAGGCATTACAATAATTGCAGTACATAATCACTTAAATTGGGCCACTTTTTGGTAAATTGGGACAATGAAACATTACCAAATATGCCTTTCTCATGTAGATTTATGATTAATAATGACCGTTTTTGATCATTTTGTGTTGGAATTATGTGATAAAATTGAATTATTTAGACCTTATAAATCTTGAAATATCTGCTGTGCCTCATTTTTTTTATATGAGTGGTTTCAGGTAAAATGGGCCTTTTCATCAGGTACAATGGGTTTAGTTAGATTTGTCATGCCAGTCTACTTACCATGCACTGGTGTAGTCTAGATTTGAAGTACAACAGAAACCATAAACTAATCCAATCACCTGTTTCTTGTCAAGCACAGTTAAGTCAACAGTTTGAATCCTTTGCAGTCATTGGCTCTGACATTGATATTTTAAAGTGGTGGACGTATGTTTTTTTGTGTTTTTCCAAGCCTAACGTTTTTACATTTTTTTTTTAGATCCATGTATTTCGATATGTAATTTTCACTGTTGAAAAGTGTTAAAATACAGAAAAATTGTGCTCCAGCTGCGTCTTCGCCACCCTCTAACAATCATTAAGATAAACCACTGCAGATGTGCACATTTCCCAGGTGTGAAGACAAACATAGTTAGCCCATCTGCTGTGAGCGCAGGTAGCCTGAACCAGGCAGAGAACAGTGCTAAAAGTGCTAAGTTCACACCTCTTAGATGTCATATTGACTTTACTACATGGTGGGAAGTTGATTACACACTGCGTGCATGTGTGTGTGTGAGCGAGCGACAGAGGGCACATGTGTCTTGGCTCCGACAACATGCTTTGATGGCAGTGGTATCACCTTTGAACACACCTCTGCTAACCCACCTTGGACGCAGGCACGCAAACACACACACATGCACACACACACACACAATCACACACAGCAGGATAGTTGACATTGCTGCCTCGATCAATGTAGCTGACTACTGCTGGCGTCAGTAACAACAGCGTTATATGACACACTCCCACAGTGAAGAGCTTCCTATGGCGTTCCAGTCAATATAGGTTAATGGTGTAACGGACTGCTTCTCCCCTTCCTCCTCTCTCGCCCTTCCCTCTGTCATTTTTTTATCTCTTTATCTCTGCATCATTCACACAAACGCACAAACAGATATCAGCACCTGGCCATCCAAGGAGCCAAATCCACCAATGGTCCTTTCCTTCCTTTAATGATTTACTGTGTTTGCGCTAAGAAGCTTCCCCACTGAATCCATTTTCTTTGACTAAACTCGCCAACCTATTATTCTCAATGAAGGGCACACAGATACTGATAGGAGCGGGGGACAGCGGGTCGATATTGAGCTAAAATAGACTATGCACGGGTAACAGAGAAATGCAGTAAATGTCAGTCCTAATCATAACCATTGATATCCTGCATGGAAAAAAAAATACTTTTGAAAAGGGAGGGAAATTACATTTTCTGCTTTATGTACCATTTGTCTCTGTTGGTTGCAGCATTATCGCCACTAAAGACGTGAAGGGATATTTTAAGGATGGTACGCTTCAAATGAGAATCTAAGGTGTACGTATCTTTATGAATGTGTGCTTGCATGCGTGTTATCGTTTACATGTATATGTGCAAGCGGGTGCTATTTTAAAAAAGAGATATTACATTCATCAAAGCAGCGTTCATGAACATCATATTACGTTCACACTAAGCCCATTAATTTCAGTCATCTCATCCTATTTCCACTTCAAACAGCTAATATTTTACATGTATATATAACCCAATTCATCAGTATACATGCATCCCACTTCCTCAACAAGCTAATCAAAAGGAAATCCAAATGAACTCATTTTCCTTCGAAATGACGGAGACTTGTTTACCCTCTAACTTTCACTCGGAGAGATGGAGTCTGTGCTGCTGTTGCCAAAGCTACAAGCTCAATAATTCTCTGACCTAATGAAAGCTGTTATTATTGTGAATCTATAAATGCTAAATATAGAATGCATGTTTTTTTCTTTCTTTTTCCCCCTGCATCAGCAGCCACAGCATGTTTGAAATCAAACGTGTTATGTGTTATAACAGGTTTTAGAAACAATGAATGGGGGGCGAGGTGAAGCATGTTTTAGATAATAAATGTAGAAACGTTAAATTATTAAAAGTGAAAGTCGGAGAGTGAAATACAGCGTGTGTTGTAAAATGGAATGTAAAAACTGTGGAAATAATTATTGAATATACAGTTAAAAAAAAATATTAATCTTGTAGTCCGGGCCACCTGTTGCAAATTACCGCCAGCCGCTAAATGTTGTATTACAGCACTTTTTCAATTTAGTGGGTACTTAGCCCAGTAGCAGTTCAACTCATTTGCATTGTGCTTCCAAATAAGATCTGAGGCCAGATTGTTTTGACACATATTGTGAATGTCAGTAAAGTAATGAAGTGCATAAGAAAATGTTTTGCTGCTGATTATCAGCTCACAAAAAGACCAGTAAATATCCGATTTAATATTTTAATATTTTTGACTAGATTAAAAAAAGTCGACATAACAGGCTCACTTTAGTACTACTGCAATTATACTTATAATAATAATACTTATATTAATATCGCCAGTGGACCAGTTAAATACCAGAAGGATAAATAATCCAAATTCAACAAATGTAATTAGATTAATTTGTTGTCTTGTTTCTGAGGTTCGTACAGTTAAACTGTAGGATATTTATACATAAAAAAATAATGGTGTAAAAAAACATAACAGTATAACATCAAGTGAGTATAAACCTGCAATAAGTTGTAAGACTGGTGAATGTGCAATCGATATTCACTCTATTTTAGCTCTTTTTAGGGGTCTTTAATGCTTCGGGGAAATATCCGACACTTTAGTAGCCTTTTAGCTATTTTGGAACTTTCACTCTGAAAAGTTCAGTGGGTTCATCATGTTCAGTGATTCCTTTTTACATACATACGTAGTCATATCATTTTTCCAGATAAATTAGATTGTTCACTTTCTTATATGGTGTCTGAAATGGCTGAACCACAAAATAAAAAAACAAAGAAACTGAGATTAATATAATCCTCAAGTAATTAAAATATTTAGAACATAGTGGAATTATTTATTTATATTTTATTTTTCATTTGATTACAAAAAATGGCAAAATAATAAGAGCCATTAATCACAAATTTTTATTATGCTAAGAAAAAAATATATTTTGCTTGAAGCTTTTTAGTTCATTTTAAGGAAAAACTGAAAAAGTGTGCATTCATTTGAATAAAAAAAAACTTTTAGGCCAAAATACTTAATTGTTATTGTTGAAAATATTATTTAAAATGCTTTAGGGAGAGGCTGACTCAATATAGTCTATACAGAACACAAAAAGTCTTTATGCTTTTCATGACTTCATTGTCAAAAAATTATCCTGCAAAAACAATATTTAAAATCACTTCAAATACTTTTCCTGTCATCATCTAATTAAATATATTCATATTATGTTGTTATTATTATTAATATGTCACAATTCCCATCTATAGCAGTGTAATTTTCTGCAGTGGCAGTCCTATGAGCTCTGGTAAGGCAAAACTCTGTGAAATAAAGGCACCACTGAGAAAATTATCTAGCTAGAGGCGTCGGGGAAAAAAAAACTCTAGATGAATAAATGTTCCTTATGTGTAACATCATGTCTAAGGACACTAAATTCCCAAAGCAGGAGACTGCCATCTTTTTGCATCTTGTCCAGTGATTGGTGGCTACAGGGCCCCTGCCACAGTCTGTGCAAAGCCTTGCATCAAGTCAGCAAGATTTGGAAGCTCCTAGCAGTGTTCCTAATGGATTCTCCACCAGTCAGAAAAACGGAGAGGGAGAGGGAGGAGAGAGAGGGGAGGGGAGGGTTACCAGCAACAAATGGGATGAACGTCCTGCAATTTGACAGATACACACATTCCAGCATGGGCACTCACATATGACATGTTTCAATGTAGTCTCAAAGTGATACCCCATAATAACCTACACCAAGTGAGCGGAAACAAAAATCCCCATGACTTGTAATACATGCCTTGGAACATGTACACACACACACACACACACACACACACACACACACACACACACACACACGAGCCCTCTCTTTCTGCCTGTCTTTATTCTCTCTCCGTACATTTCCAGAGTGATCCCTATATGTTATCTTTATAAGTCATCTGTGTGGGCCTGTATACATATCTGTGTACATATGTTTATGCCCGTATATGGGTGTAAGCCCTTGTGTGCCTGCATGTGTGCATGCGTGTGTGTTTAATGTGCAACATCCCTTTAAAGGGTTTCCAAGTTGTGTTTTTTACAGAATTCCCTCAACAGGAGAGGAAACTCTGCAGTTAACTCCACACTTGGCCTCTTTCTCTTGTGCATGTGTGTGTGTGTGTGTGTGTGTGTGTGTGTGTGTGTGTGTGTGTGTGTGTATCAGTGGGTAGCGGGTGCAGGAGGGTAGGACTTTGAAGATGGGGTTTCTACTTTGTCTCAAGCTTGAAGGCAATGTTACAGTTGGAGTCTTAATATTTCTTTATATCTCTCTATAACACACACGCACACACACACACTGCCCAACCGTTGTAGTGTATCTCCTACACCATCATCAACAGTTTATAATTAATAGGCCTGGTTAATTAGAGCAGTTCTCTTGTATTCTTAGTCAAGATGTTAAATGAGAATTGTAAAAACATCCTTTTCTACTGAAAATAATTAGTTTAATGGTCATTTGTATTCTGGCCTTAAATAACATTCTACCCATTAAAAATACATCTGTTGAAGAAATAAGATGTACCGTTTTTTCATTTGGCACACATTTAATAATCATCATCATTTTGTATTCTGATTGTATTACACATTCAGAATGATTCAGGACGAGTAGATATTTGCTGTTTATAAACCCTGTATTACAAGCAATGAAACTGCACTGAAGTTTGTCGTGATGTCTGGATCATATGCAAGATGAGTTGAGAAACTTTCTATTAATAGATCAAAAGAGGCTCGGCCCATTACAGATCATATATAGATCATTTGGTCATCATTTGATCCAATTGAGGAAACCCAATAAAATGTCCTGATTCAAAAAGGCTCTGGAATGACCACTCATTTCCCAAATCATACAATATTCCTTCATTTTGTGAAAGTCCAGTCAACTATTGTGAAAATAAAAATAAAGAAAAATAAGATCCTGTGTCCACCGGGTGCAGACTTCCTTCTTCAGACTAGCAGTACTTAACGAATGCTCCGGGAAGTGCTGGTAATGGTTCTTGTTGCTAAGCGACAATTGCAAACTCATGTGAGGCGAGGCAATCTTTTTGCTGAAGGTTTAAATATTTATAACTTTTAGCGTTTGGCACCACGAGTGCTAAACACATGCTAAGCTCCCGGCTCCAGCAGGAATGTGCACCGAGGTATCTTTTAGATTTGAATCACACCAACACTGAGGAGAGGATGACACATACTGCATACTGGTCTCACGCCTGACAAAGCAGCTTTATGAGTTTACACAAACCAAATGATTCTGAACGTAGAAGCATCACATATGAATATTTTAAATCATTCACTTTATGACTTTTTTTTTTTTTTTGGAGGGGAAACAGATGGAATATGGGAACGTTTCATCTGATAAAAACATCTCATTGGATTTTCAATCAGGACCTCCAATGCCTCCGAATACACTGTTAATCAAATATGAATAAAGCCCTTTGAATTTTCCTCTTCATTTGATGATAATGATACATAATCAATCACTCTATCAAACTTTATTTCTATAGCACCATTGTTGAATAAGACAACAATAAATGATGGGTAGTCTACACTAAGACTACCCAAAGACAAATAGGAGATAATGCAAAATAACATTAGATTATAGTCAAACAGTAGAACGTTATTAAAATGAAAGATGATAAAGCAAATCCTAATAATACTATGCACATGTTATGAATGAATACATTAAAGCACAAAATTATAAAACACTACTTTTTTAAGTTTAGCAACTCCCAGCATCCCAGCCAGCATCACTAAAGGTTTTTGTTCTGCTTTGTGAAACTGCTAAAACAGAAGAACCAGAGGATCTTTCTTGGTTCATCAACTAAAAGCATTTCTGAGAAGAAGTCATGTCGCATCTTATAAACTAATACAATTATTAAAATCAATACTAACAGCTATTTAGGGTAAAGACTTTAGAATAGGCATAATGTGTTCTCTCCTTTGAGTTTTGTCAGCACTCAAGCAGCAGAATTTTGAATTAGCGGATTTATCGCATTCTTATAGGCGAGTGTTACTATATAGCCCAGCCGAAAGCGTGCATAAGTCTGTCTTTTGCTCATAGAAAGAATAACAAATATACCCTTAGAACAAATAAGGAAAGGCATATGCAAAATCAATTCAATGTGATTGAATGATCAATTGGTCTCATCAATTCTGAAAAAAATTGCAATAATTGATGATCTGGCATACAAAGCAGTAGAAATTAGACAAAAAAACAAATAACTATTACTATAATTATTTCGGTGAAAGTCTATCAGAATCCCTGCGACGTTCTAATTACAGAAAAAGAATTACTTAAAAAAAAAGAAAATCAAAATCTAATCTAATCTAAAGCCCAGAAAGGCCTGTGGTGTTGGCGTGAATTTTAATGAAATGATGAAATACTCAGATAATGAATTGGCTATTCTAAAGGTTTTCCATATCAGCCTCGCTGCAGGCATTTCCCAGATCTTAGGAAATATCAGTAATTCAGGAAAACTGCCCCGCAGAATTATAAATAGCAGACTGCTGCAATTCAATAATAAACATGTCCTGAGTGAACGTCAACCCGGATTTCAGCCAGATTACCACACATCAGAACACGTCTTTACCCTCCACACAATAACTTAAAACAAATAAACCAAAAAAGATGAAATATTTACATGTTTTGTAGGTTTCCAAATAGCATTCTGCTCAATTTTCTTATTATTGTTCTAAAAAGTAATAATAAAAATAAGCGTCAGCATATGATGCAATAAATTCAATGTACACAGAGAACAAATGTGCGGTAAAGATTGGTAATAAAAAAAAAGCTTTTTATAAAAAGTTGTGCAAAAAAAGGTTACACACTGTCACCTACTCTCTCTCTCTCTCTCTCTCTATATATATATATATATATATATATATATATATATATATATATATATATATATAAAATAATAATTTTGTACATGGGATGAATAGGTTTTTGTTTATGAGCAGATTTGTGCAAGCGGTAACTATAATAGCCATTAAAATGCTATTTTCTGCAAATAAAAAAAGTACAAAAATGGTAAAAAATAGATACATAAGAGAGTTGTAAGTGAGTTAACTGATATAATTATATTCATGAAATCTGTGAAAAAAAAATCTGGGTTTAGTCTGCAGCATGTCAAGTGTCTTCTGTGCATGTAAAGAAACCATCAAAATATACATTCTAGTTTAAATTTGGTTCAACATGTTTCAAACAGTCAGTCAGTCAGATCGTATTTCTCTGAAGTTTAGGGACAAACATCTCATCCAATTTCACATACAAATACAAATAATACAAGCAGGAAAGCGAGGCCCCTCAGCCCCGAGACCCAGGTCTCTAACCTCCACCAAACCTCCAAAAATGGAGTGTTATTTTGCTGTAAGGTGGCGGTGCATGAAAACAGAGTGTCTGACCGCTGTGACTGATGAGACATTGAGAAAGATATTGATTCATGGTTCGGACTGGTCCTCGTGTGTGACAGACCTGGGCATCCGGGACGACAGATGTGAGACACATTTCTTGCCACGCTGTGCTAAATATGCAGACATTAGGGAATTATTCTTCCCTGATATTACCCAGAAATATCTATAATGTGATAACACAATCAGAAAGAGACACACTCAAACATGTTTTAGGTGATAAACAACACTGCGGCATATTAGCAGCTGAATATTTGACCTCCTGCTTGACCTGAGGACACAATGAAAAACAACACCACATTAAACCAGTGTTGTTCTTTGTTGTGTTCATATTAACTTGTTAATTGTTGGAATAGTATTATATCACTGTTGTGATCAGAAAGACCTTACCTTCCACCACTTACAGCTTCATTTGACCCTCTTCTCCTTCCGCTTTCTCTCTCTCTCTGAGACGTGGGGGCCACTAACATTGACTTTTCTATTTTTCTGTTTTTCACTTGTTTTGATTCTTCTTGTAAACTTTTTTTATTTTTTTAAGTTGTATGTTATGCTAAATGGAGTTTTCTCTTATTGGAGAAAAAGCCGAGAGCAGGAGCAATAAATCTGCGGCTTTGGTTATCTTTCTGGATCAAGTTGAGAAGGATAATGAGTGTAATATGACTGATAAGATTCTTGTTTTGCAACTTACACAGCTGTCAAATTCTCAGTCTAATGTCCTTCCATTCAGAGCCAAAGAATTTCTTACAAAAGAGCTGTCTAGACACAGGAAAATAGACTCTCGCATTAAGAAACTCACAGGGTGTACGTTGCCCTAGCTGAACCATGTTGTGTCACATAAATGCAGTTTATACATCATCCTCAATTACAGAAATTTAGAGTTCAGCCTAAGGAGATCTTGTAAATGTTAATCAAGGGTAAAAATTGAAGCAATGTGAATAAAAAACACTTATGCTGTATGAATTCGCTAAATTGATGTTCTGTTTTCTTTTTGTTTCTTTTGCAAGAGACACTATAGAAAAATTGAGGGAGAATAGATGAAAGAATGGGAGGGAAATGTCATATTATATATATATATATATATATATATATATATATTATTCAACAACAAATGTTAGAGTTAGATTTTTCAAAACATGTTGCAGATGGTAGACTTTTTGTAATGGGATTTTGTGGCTGACATATGGTTTAATGGATATATGGAGGAGGTTCATGTGACTGAGCATCAGTATACATGGTCTGATTGTAGGGAAAATTTCCCATTAGCTAGACTTAACCATTTTTTTTTTATTGCTTTTTTAAATTCATTTAAAAGGGCCAGTGCATATTAATGAACATGTAAACATCAATATGGAAGAATTAGCCAAAGGCTACATTTCATCTGCAGTCCCTGGTCAGAAGAACTAAAATTACAATGACAACGATACAAATGAAAAAAAACAACAAAAATAATTAAACATCATTTCAATATTTTTTTGGCTTTAAATATATAATGCCTGTTGGTTTTACAGATCATTATTTTGTAATGATTTATTATGAGGAATCTTTTGCCTAGAAGTGCACATTAGGATTTTAATGTGGCTTTGCTCCGTGAAAAACAATTTGGTGATGCTTTTAGCTATTTTTTTTTTGGGAAAATATTAAATATTTGGAAGTGGAAAGAAAATGAATTTGCATATCTTAAACAGTAAGGGGACTGGAGGGAAATGTACAATAAATTGCTCTGTCAACAACATATTT
The DNA here is from genome assembly GCA_030544235.1 of Lepturacanthus savala. Taxonomy (NCBI): domain Eukaryota; kingdom Metazoa; phylum Chordata; class Actinopteri; order Scombriformes; family Trichiuridae; genus Lepturacanthus; species Lepturacanthus savala. Next base: position 11,205,182 of record CM060462.1, on the reverse strand, counting down.
CTACTATTTCTAGAGATCAGTGAATCCATGGAACAACTTGGAGACAGATATAGTGGACCTTGACAAAGCAATGTCCACAGGAGGAAATCAAGGATAATCTGAAATCCTCAATTCTGAAAAGAAGCCTTAGAAAGATCTTGTTTCCTGAATGCTTCTCTAATGGATGTGCTGCCCAAGTTTCTTCTTCAGCCTTGAGAAGAAGAACGGACAGTCTTGGGAAGAAGGGGAAGGCGAAGGAGATCACTAATGCCAGTTAGATCTGAAGGAGAGATGTCCGGTTTTATTCTGCCTTGTTCGGCAGTGAGTACACAGACAATAATAAATCTTCTAGAGACTTATTTTGTGAAGCATTACCTGAGATTCAAATTTGGTTCTTGGCAAACCCATCACAGGTATTGACGGTTTGACTGTGGGGTTTTATAAAGCCTTTTGGGACTGTTTAAGAGATGATACTCTAGAAATCTTTAACGAGGCGAGCCGAGGGTTTCGTTTAAGAGGTTTTACTGCTTTCCTTTCGTCGGGGTTTGATTACCTTCCTGCCAAAAAACAGGAATTTATAGGTTATGTGGCCTATGCGTCTTCTGTGTAGGTATTATAACATTTTGTCAAAAGCCTTCGCCAAATGGCAGGTCAATAGTAGACATCTACGTGACGCTGTTGGCATCTTTGGATCATTGGGCTTGAATATCGGTCTCATTGTAATAGATCAAGAGAAAGCATTTGATCGAGTTGAAGACAAATCAAATCTGAAAGGTCATGGAGCGTTTGAGGTTCGGCAATGGTCTGATGGCTAAGACAAAAGTGTTGTATCAGAATATTGAGAGAATATAATGGTGGTTAATGTGGTCCATTAAGTACAAAGAGGTATTAGACAAAGTTGCTCTTTCTGGAACGCATTCGACAATGTGTTTAGAACCTATGTTACAAAAGATATATTTATTGATGCTTTGCACTTGATTGTTAGTATGATTATTGTTATAATTTTAATTTTATTACCCCTAGGTGAGGATATTAGATAAGCCTGTAATGGGTTTCTACCTCACCTACACATGATGATTTTTTTTTACTTTTTTATGTTTGAATTGTCCTCAAAAAATGTGTAAAATAAACTAAACTAACCTACAAAACACAGACTAAAACAAGGAGGGTTAACCATGCCCGGTAACAAAATGCAAATTGTTATGTTAGCAGATGATTTTGCTGTTGTTGTAAGTGATCAAATTGACGTAGAGTCACTATGTTGGAGAGAATGTTGAGGTTGTGTCCAGGGGAAGGGGGAGGCTGAGTAAGTGGAGATGACTCAGATTCTTAAAAATGCAAACTCCAGATCTTCAAGATTCTTTTACACAGTGCTATAGCAGTAAATGCTTTAATCTCAAGTAATGTTAAAAAAATAAATAAAAAAGTTGCAGATTTCAATTTCGGAGCACAATATAGTAAAACTGTGAACTACTTAATTTTCTGGTGGGTGAAGCCAAACTCTCAGTGTAGCATAAAATCAGGCCAGGTGCAATATTAGTGTAGTGCTGCAATATAAGTCTGTATAAAGCTCAAAAACATTTCAGTACTTTTACTTAACAATGATGCTATAAAAATGTAATGTTCACTGTAATTGAGGTTGAATTCTTGTTTGTTTTTTGACACATTTAATATCTGAAATATTTTTTTTTTCTTGTCTTAATGGACTTCGCTTGTTGTGGTTTTTTTTAAGGGTATTACAGCTGTACCACCAAAAGATATTTTGAAATTGTGAATTACTCTAAAAGAATAGAATTAGAGGAGGGAAAGGTGATAGGATTAGAGAGGATGACAAGAGGAATTGTTTCTCCATTGAAAAATGTTTGGTTTTTAAGTTTTTTCGATTGGGAAATTTAACTGCAGCACAAAGCTGCAACAATGGAATACAGAGACAAGACACACCTAATTCAATCACAGCTTTCAATGGCACAGTTGGGGGGATTTGGGAGTTTTGAGTATTATAACAAAATCAGATACATCTTGAAAGAAAACATCATTAGAAACAATGAAACCTGTGAAAACACTGAACCTCAGACATGTGTATAAAGTAATTTAAAATAGCGGTAACAGATTAAGTATTTCCTGGAAACGTATCTGTACTCCTTACATTTTAAAAATGACCTTACTCCTCTTTTGTTCCAGCTTGTTTTTATGACAACTGTCAGCCAAAAGGTGATATTCTGGCAGAAAGTACATTATTTGACCTGCTTTGTGCCCTAAATTATAACCAATCCAGCCCATTTTTCCCCGTGAAATAACCTTTAAAAGGACAACACAACCCTTAGAACACATTTTTTTCTCTTGCCAAAAAGTGTTTACAACTCATAAATTGTGAGATAAAGGTTGTTTTTGTGTTTTGTTTTGTTTTTTTCCCCCTCAAAATCACTACTACTTATTCTTGAGTGTTATACATACAGCCATGGGCATAAAATAGGAATAGGGGAGAGAAGGGGGCATTTTTCACCCCACTTTCAGCCATCTGTAGTTTGTTGTTAACGTGTGTCCCTAAGTATCTCCAAATAAGACTGTCAAGAATTCCCTGTGAGGCTTGTTCTCTCTCCACCTTTCCCTTGACTCCACTCCAAGTGTGCACACTCAGTCCCTGCCTGCAGCTTGCGAGTTCATGGGAGGAGATTAGGGAGTTTCTGTTAGGTGGTAACTGGCAACAGATAGTTACTTTTCATGACCAAGAGTAAATTGAACTCCATGGTAGAATATTAAGGGGGTTCTGTTACGTTGGCAACTGGTGACAGATAGTAACTTTTCATGGCCAAGAGTAAATTCCAGGCCGTGGGGGCACATAGAGGGGGAAACAATTTGTCATCAAGCATCAGTCATTTATTCAAGGCAAGGGAAGTTTACTCGTATAGCACAATTCATCTGCAAAGTAATTCAAATATATTTAAATGTGAAATCAAATGTTAAATAATGTTAATCCTTTCAAAGGCAGGAAGCAAGTGCAAAGACCTCAGAAGTGGATAGGATCTACTTTTTTACTGAGGACTCGAGCAGCAGCATTTTTAATTGGCTGCAGCTGTCTGACTTTTTAAGAGAGGCCCTGTTTCAGTATTCAGTCTACTGAAAATAAAAGCAAGGACACGTTTTCCCAAGTCTTGCTGAGACACGAGGCCTTAATCCTTGATATGTTCTTAAGGTGGTGGTAGGTATCCATCATGTTTATCATCTCCTATCAAAACCCGCTATAGCCCCCATCAAAAGAAATTATTGCTTGTTGGCGGACTACTGCTCAAAAAAATAAAAGCAAGGGAGTTCTAGTATCCCAATGAGATGCAATTCTAATCGCAAAAAAAAAAACAACAAAAAAAAAAACACTAGGCTAGGCGAAGATTAAAGAGAAGTTAATGTGAAAAAGCTCACCACTCTATTACTCTGTCCAAAACTGAATGTGTCCCCCACTTAAAAACTAATTTCAGCACCACCGCTTCCGTGATAAGAAGAACAAAGGGTCCTGCAACACGGCCCTGATCTCAACATCATTGAGTCAGCCTGGGATTACATGAAGAGACAGAAGCAATTGAGACACCTAAATCCACAGCAGGGCTTTAGCAGGTTCGGCAAAATGCTTGTAACCATCCACTAAGCATCATGACAAAATGTCTTTAAGTTAGAAGTAGAAGGTGTTGTTTTAAAGGCAAAGTTTGGTCACAGCGAGATACTGATACTGATTTCATTTAAGGTTCTTCTCTTGACTCCACATTATATGATATTAATTGATGAAAAAAAATATTTATAGCAATATTTGTATAAGAATCCTCACTGAAGGCAACTTTAATGGACACGGGTTTCTTTGAAGTTCGCTTTGAGCCAAAGTCAAATTTAGTGATTAGTAGCTTACAGTAATATATGACTGAATCCAATGTCCTCTTCTGAAACCAGTGGACTGGGCCCCTGTAGACTGAGCCACTGTGGACTTTGGTCATATTTCCATTAATGCAAAGTCATGTTTGTGACCCTGTAACCCATTCGGTGTTCCTAGTAACTTTCTGAGCAGTTCCTGATGGTCATATCCGCAATTTATGCAAGATATGTGCAGAGTCTGCTGTTTCACATAGCAAAGACGAGAGGTTATATAGTAAATAAAAGACAAGGCACAATACCATTCTTTGATTAGAGTTTAGTATATAGTACTATATATATATATATATATATATATATATATATATATATATATATTAAAAAAGGCATGACTATGATGACATCAGTGGTCTTCATTTGAATTAAAGTTTTCCTCAAAACAATATTTTTGATTTGCAGAAAGAAGCTGCAAATAAAAAATTGATATTTTCGGAAATGCATCTTCAGTGCTGTGAACATTCAAAATGTTTTAAGAAATGTGTCAAAGCACTTAAGAGAAAAAAAAATACTGTGACAGGAATTGTTGTTGAGTCCCGGCCTTTAAAATTCAGTGAGAGCTGTGGAATAAGTATCAATCCCTAAGGTTTCTCTGTAATCATTTCTGGCAATTTGAGATGTGCAGCTGATTAATATTTATGCTCTTGTAACGTGTTATATTACACATGCAATTACCTTTTCACTGCACAATGACTTCCAGTCTTAGTAAATTGCATCACACACTTGCTTGTTTGAGAGACACAGTCCTTTGAACAATGTAACTAGATGCTCAGATAGCTTTGCATCATTTTTTACCCCATGTTCTATTTATGTAACTTTTTTGTACATCAGGTACGTACATATTATCTTCCCTCTGGAAAAACACGGCAAGACTACAAACTACAGTCTTCTAACACCTGAACTAAATCAAATCGTTTTACTTAATGTCGAACGAAACTCATGCTTTATAATTAGAGATTACACACACACGCACACAAACACACATACTCACAGATGAATCAACTTTATATGTCAAGGACATCAATGCAAAACAAAAATAAAGACTGCTCAGTTCCATACACACATTCACATGCAATGAACACGCGCTCACACACACACACACACACACGCACTTGAGGCAACAAACACACTTAGTGGTCCCTAAAGATGTGAAATGGAACAATGGAAAGAAAAAAGTAAAGATAAAGTTCTTCCTGGTTTAATGGCGGTCTGGTTTCCTTTAACATACACACTCACATACTTACACAACAGCAACAGCAGAATGTTTTGATAGATAGAATAACACAAAGGCATACACACACAAACACACAAGGGGGTAGTATGTGTGTACATATGGTTGAGTTCATCTTTTATATTTAGAGTTCATGTATCATAGATGAACTGTTATACAAACATAATGGAACAATGTGTGGCCCTGAGTGTAATTTAAAAGTTTGCCAGGGCTTGACCCTGCTGTCAAGCCATAGAAAATCGGTGTGTGTGTGTTTGCAGTTAGAGACAGAGGGTGGAGGGTGACTGTTGGTGTAGGCAAAGCATTCTTTCAGCTAGGCAACTCAACAGAGTAAAAGAAAATCCAAACAAAACAGCACCCACTGAACCCAGTCACCCAGTTAGCCGACTGCCCCAACAGATCAATAGATGACACCATAGCACATATCTTCACATCACCCAGTCACACCTGGACAAGTAAGGGCGCTGAATGACGTTGCTGTTCATTGACTTAGGCGTCACACTATAGTTCACTCCAGGCCCATCACAAGGCTCAAGGCCCTCCTTGACCTTTTGATTGGCAGACTCCTGGTAATGAGAGCAGGAGCACCACAGGGCTCTGTGTGAAGTCCCATGCTGTACTCATTGTTCTCACACAACTGTGAAGACGCTCCAAAACCTTCATCAGGTTTACTGATGACACAGCTGTGGTGTGCCCGATCACAGATTACAACAAAAAAGCCTACCTGAAGGAAGAAAAGGACCTGACTCACTGGTGTCAGTTGAATAACCTACTTCTGAACGTCAGCACGACTAAGGAGCTGATACTTTGGGAAGAAGCAGGGGAAGAACTACACCCTCCCTAACATCAAAGCGTTCATGGTGGAAAGCATAGACAGTTTCAAGTACCTTGGTGTCCACATCACTGAGGGCCAAACCTGGGGGCTGCATGCTGACTCAGCGGTGAGGAGGGTAGAGTGTTTCACCTCAGACGTTTGAGGAAATTACTCTCAAATACTGAAGAATTTCTACTCCTGACAGGGAACATCACTGCCTGGTATGGAAAGAGCGCTAAGCGGGCCTGTAAGGCTCGGTAAAGAGTAGTTTGTTCAGCTAAAACACACAATAGGTGATGCTCTACCCTGCCTTAAGGACATTTATATCAGTGCTGCAGGAATACGGCAAAGAGACCTCCCCACCTTCTCCTCCAGTCATTTTTTTTTTGTTTTTGTTTAATTTTTAATCATTACAAATTGATTATCATTACTATGTATACATTACTATATACAATAGAACAATGGTAGAAACTGATATGAACACATTTCCCTGTGTATCGTCCTAACGTCGACTTTGAGTTGGCAACAAAGCTTGATTATTGAGAAACAATTGTTAGACTCAGGCAGTGCATGCATAGTATAGAAGTACAACATGAATGTCTGTGAATGTGAAGCATGATACAAATATGATAAAAGTAAAAACATGACTGGTGAAAGAAAGGCACCAGTAGGCTTATTTAAAACATTTGCCTTAAGATTTTATTTACAATCTGCTCTAGCTTTTCCAACTCCTTGTACACATACATGCATGGTACACATACATGGTATGTATTTGTACCAACAAAGGTCAGGGCTAAGCCCCCGATATCTTGAAATCCTAGCAACAGCTTTCCACAGCAAAAAACCTGAAGCAAGTAAGTCAACACAACGAGCCCTGATGTCAATGTCCACATTTCAGTATAGAAATAAGAATACCGAACACATGAATTCCTGACTATAGAATCTATCTACAGTACATATATAATTTAAACATTACAGTAGGTCCGACGGATGGAGGAATGACCGAGACAGCAGATCTGGGCTGTGAGCCAAGAGTCGCCCACACGGGATCATTAACATGAACAGTTATTCTCATAAATCAGAGCTCATCTGTACAGTTCCACCCTGAGGGCAGTGAAATTCGTTGCATGTACAGTATATCACTGCTTGTACGACTCATTTTGATCAATGGGAGTGTTCCACTCCTGATTTCTCCGTGCTATAGATTAACACACAGATTGACAGCCCATCAACAATAATACATCTTTCTATCTTCTGATCCTGGGCAAACACCAGACGATTCATCTTGAGATGAAAAAAAGAATGATGATCTAAAAAAAAATTAGGCAATAATGTGATGGATGACTCGAAATATATCATTATGAATCAACATAACTGCCATCAGCTCCACCCATGTCATGGAAATCAAACCAAACAACTGCAACCATCCTTTCATTTTGTGATACATTCTTATAACACCAGTAATAGTCACCATCATAGCCTCATCTTATCATATGTGGCATAATGTGACATGTTCCATAAAGCTCATTGTTATCCATGCAGGAAAAAAAAAAATCGTACCAACGTATATTTGACATCATATTGCCTCAGAATTGTCTGTGTGTCATGACCAGTGTTCATACATACGCAATCTCACAAGTCTTACCTTCGTATACCGCCTTGAAGCCCTGCGCGCTGACAGCAAAGTCTGTGGTAAACCACAAAGCCAATATAGATCCACTGCTGACTATAGGCGAGGGCAGCATGAAGCCTGACAACCTGCAAAACACAAAGAAATGTTTTAATAAAACATAAACACAGCATGATGTTGCATCCTGAAATCAAACAACGAGGCCCCTTCAAACCTGTAAACCTGAAGTATCTGACAGTAAGGCACAATTGTGGTCAGTGTTGATGCTGTGGTTAATAGTACAAGCCCAGACACCATAAAAAAAAACTCTGCTGGTCAGAGTTCAGGTCTCTCCAAAGACCTTCTCTTTTATGTTTTCCTGCAGTATCAAGTTCCATGCCTTCATCTTCAAAAAGGAGAATGAAGGGAGTTATTTTCCGATTCTCTGTAAGTCAATCTGTGAGCTACAGTCAACAAGATCCTTGTTTCATAAGAACCAACCGTGTTGTGAATACAGACACTCTGAAATATGGAAAACCTGTTCCCACCATTTAGGAATATACACTTAAACTATCAGAAAAACCTGGGTCTTAAACAGCCAGGTGAGTTGGATGCTGTAGTGAAACAGCCTTTTTAGGCGATTTTGAGAGGAGAGACGACAGGATTCGTAGGGAACAAATGACACAAAAACGGAATGAGTTGTAATTGAAAGAGATGAATATTGTATTGACTCGCCTACATAATGAAGCCAACATAATGTAGATGAAAAAACGTTTTTTACAAAGGAAAGACTCAAATCTGGCATTCATACTGTTCTGACTGGAAGTTCTGGCACGGAGTGAAATTATTTCAGTGATAAGACAAGTTCATCTAAACAAATGAACTCGCTGCACTTTTGATCCAAGTCCATAAATTAGATGTGTTGGCTTTGTCAAACCGTGACCTGCAGTGCACATTAAGCTGGTTACTGCTTTTATATCAGTTGTTAAACAGGTCATAATCCGTCTATTTCCTTCTTATATTGCCTGAAAACAAACTGAATTACAATCCAAACAACTTATTTATTCAGGTTTCGTGCCAAAAGGTACATTTTTTCGAATATTAAAGTTACATTTGACGCATCATAATGACGCTATATTTACTTTGCCTCCCAGCCATTTCAACACACCTCAACACATCATAATGCGTCCTTACAAGACCTTAACTAGCAAACAAGCTCTAATTCTGTTGATTTAGCCACCTGACATACTAGTCAATATCATTAGCTACTTTGCTAAAGCAGACAAACATGCCAAATTGCTTCGCATTTGATTTGCAGGTGTCTCATGATGTTGCTGGCGTTACTCAATTTGTATGAAACTACCAACATTTTTGTATATTTTACTGTATTAAGCTGAATTTTCACACACTTTTGACTGGTTTGCATTGAGTACACACAGCTTCATCATTGGCCTGGCAACAGTGGCTTCGTCGTCATTACTGGATGGTTGAGATGACATAAAATAATCTTCATTATTATTAAATACATGTTAAATACTGAAATGATAAGATGATCTGTAATCCAGCACTGACCCAATTAGCAACCGGTGCCTATAGAAGACTGGTTCTCAGTATCCATCCTTACATACAAGTCAAGTGGTCATGATGCTCTACTTGACATAGTGGCTTGCTCCCTCTGGGTTTAAAGCAAGTCGCTGCCCCAGATGAAGCACTAATGGTTTAAGTGCAAGGCTCAAATTTTCCCTGTCGAACTATGTCCCAATCCTGGCCATTGAGGAACTCAGATATACAAAAGGAGGTGGAACACAGTCTCTTCGTGTATGAAAAAATCCAGTTGAGGTGCATTCAATCCAAATCACTCCGTGTTAAACAATCTAAGGAGCATCGATGGAGTGGGTACGTTGTTTAAGGTACTGGTTAGAATTAAATACAATTGAGGAAGTCCCATTAGAGTTACAGATTAATGCATTTAAAGACTCAGCAGATGTTGAGTTATCACAGTGTCTATTGTATAATCTTCTGTTGATGTGAAATAAACAGTCAAATATGGCATTCACATTACAAAATAATCCACAAGGAATGTGCACTTACATGTGACTTGCCTTCTCAGATAACATTGCAATGTGGCGAATGTTGGACCCATTTCAACTTTTTTTTATGTCAAGCCTTGTTCAGTGGAACCTCCACAACATCAAAAAACTGCCCTCATTCAAATGAAAGAATTACATACTCTGGCCTGGGAACAGTTTAGTTGCCTTGCTGTTTTTCATTTTCAACATTTTCTCTCATATTTACATTTTATTGTGCCACTGTTATATCAAGCAGGAAATTGATAAGCATTTAGCAGACAAGTTTGGACACAATCAATTTACCACGGTTCATTACATGCAAAAGTATGCAACAAAGAAGGGTTAGTAGAGACAATAAATCAAAGGGAATGAGATTAGACGGAAATATGAAAGGCAAACGAAGTGGTGACTGAATCAGTGACAACAGTACGTTTGGTTTTACCTGCAATCACTTTATACCAATTTACATTGAATCATTTGATAGGTCAGTTAGGTCAACAGAGAGGTGGACTTTAGTGGGACATAAGGCACTTCAAAAAAAAAGGAAAAAAAAGTTAAAAAGGAAAAAAATAATAATAATAAAAAAGTTTGGACAAGGAAGACAGTTCAATGGAAAAAAAGTGATTTAACCACTGAGCCACGCAGACGACAGTGCAGAGAATGGTGGAAAATGAATAATTTTAATTTTCCGGCCTCAAAGCAAGGACACTGAGGACAGACAAGAAAAGATGAAGGGAGCATACAAAAAGCGACAAACAGAAAGACAGATGGAGGGAGAGAGAGGAAACAGAGGAAGGACACAACGGGGGCGGGGGGCAAGGTGAGCGGGGAGAAAAATGAGACAAGGGAAGTGAGAGGGGTCGGGTAAAGATTTGCTTCTTGTTGATTTAAATACAGTATTTATTCGATTTAGCCACAGTAGTGTGGCAACTTTTTTTTTAATTATCCTTTAGAAGCTGTTAAGGAATTTGTTTTTTTCGGTCTTGTCGGAGATGGATATTCATGTCCCAGTAGCTAGGCTAATAAAATATATGTGCACTTTTTGGTTTGAAGACGACAGCAGGGCCAGCCCCTAGAAACTCAAAAGTCTGTGACTTAGCGAGCTGCCTCAGTCAAGTGTCTCCATTTCTGTGTCCATCATTTCAAGTTAAAATCCTGAGCATTCCATATACAGTCCAGCTATATAGTAGTTTTGACTTAGTCTTGTAATAGAGTAGAAGGTATTGCATGATACTACTTATTATACTGTATTTGTATTATAGTAAACATATATCCCCCTGACACCTTTTCATTATGCAATATTATAATAATCAGTCAAGATGTCTTGATTATACTATTATAACTGTCTCTATATTGTGTTCTATAATATAGACGCTTTTGCAGTTAATAAAAGACACATCTTCTTATGTAGACGTTTGTGCTATTCTTTTTCACTAGGGAGTACAGAGGAAAGGGCATTCATTCATTATTTTTACAATATTTACGTATGTGCTTATTAATACGCACTTTTACTCCTCAAACACAGCTTGCACATTCCCCCTTGGGGTATAAAATTCTCCCCCTCTCCGTCAGTTCTTAATAGCCAGTGCTCTGAGGTATATTTGATTTCAATTCCAAACAGGCAGTGGCACCTGGAACCATGAATGAAAGATGAACAAAAGCTAGCCCCTTGTGTTTAAAGATTTCCTTCATGGTGGAACTGTCAAATTAGTGGATGTTTTTGGACTAGCCTAACCAACTTCCAATCCAATATGTTGTGTTCGTGGATTTCAAAGAAGATTCTGTCTTTTCTTAAAAGGCCAATCTACAATTTTATCATGAAAATATCTAAAAGTAACTAATCCTATGTTAAATATGCTGTTGGGTAGTAGTGTATTTTCATTATTCAAAATGTTTCCAGCAATATTTAAACCTAAAAAAAATAATTATTATTTTTTTTATTAAATCTTATCAAGAGGGTGACACGGTGGAGCAGGGGTTAGTGCTGTTGCCTCACAGCAAGAAGGTCACAGGTTTAAGACCTCCTTGGTCCTGGGTCTGAGACCTTTCTGTGTGGAGTTTGCATGTTCTCCCCATGTCTGCGTGGGTTTTCCCTGGGTACTCCAGCTTCCTCCCACAGTCCAAAAACATGCTGAGGTTAATTGGAGACTCTAAATTGCCCATAGGTGTGACTGAATGTGCCCCACAATAGGCTTGATTGGCTCCCTGGCACGGAGTGACCCCTGCCTCCCTAATAAGGAATAAGCAGGTATAGAAGATGAATAATTGAATGAAGGAATTCTTATCAAGAGACAGTATATGGTTGGTATCAATTTCTTGTTTGTGCATCTGTCCCCTGTTGTAGCTCTCCACCCAAAACTGCCATAAAATGCCCTTTTATCCAGTTTTAAAACCACCTTGATTATTTTTTAACTATTCACTAACCAGATGAAGAATTTAAGGCATCGACATCTGGATCTTAAGATTTCAACAAGCTGAGCAAATGTTAGCATTAGCAGTGCCAAACAGCCTCGGAGAAACACATATTTTTAAAATGAACTGCTTTAATTATTTATTTATTTTTTTTTTTTAATTTTACCTTTAATTACTGAGTCTGTTTACTTTGGAAAGGAGGACAGATCTGCAGATAATCCAGCTCCCAGTAAAAACCTCAACGAATAAAGATGAGTTGTTGACAGACATAATGTCCATGGCTGCTGCAATGCTGTCACTGAACTTAGTTGCTATAAGCCATCTCCATTCGGTTTTAATGTAAAAATAATCGCTAACTGTACCATTTTTTTTTTTTAATTTCACCATTTCTAACATGTACGTCACATCTCATCTTTACCATAATCCCTCACCTACCCAAAAATTTTTGGTGATTCTGTAGATTACATGAGATTGACGTTTCTTTTATTTGAAGTTTGACATTGTCTATTTCGGGTCTGTGCACTCCATTTTCTGTGAACCTTCTATTATTTGTCGACCAGAGAGAGAATTGCCTGGTCACAGGCTATAATAAATCACCTTGGAGGCCCATGGGGGACAGCAGTTGCATTGTCACATGAATATATCACCACTCAACAAATAAACTATGAACAAAGTTGGTAAAAAAAGGCATAGCTAATTATTGGGAGCATGCTTTGTTCCTTTATTTTTAATTTCAAGGGCGATTTGAACTTTCAGGGGCATTTTTGCCCTGGGCCAAGGTTAATTTCTGACAACAGGTTGGCTAGTATTGGACTTCTATTGATCAGAGACATACTGTGGCATTTTCCTGGCTGCCACGGAAACCTGCAGAGGTAAAACTGTATGTGAAAAGCTTTTAGCAAGCTCTGATATTGACCTAGATGAAGCTCCAACAAGTTCATTAAAACATTATGTATTGATTGGGAAAAACATGTCGCATTACAATAATCCACACATACACATTATATATATATATATATATATATATATATATATATATATATAGACAATGAGAAAATCACTTTGAAATGAACTCAAACACAACCATCTTCCCCTCTTCGCCTTCTGTCTGTCTCAGAGTATAAATGGTGCTATAATTTGGGTCTCAAATGGAGGATCGACTAGAATACACATATACACATGCATGTGCGCACACATATGCGCACACACACACCACACACACACACACAAGTCAGTCTGTCAGGTAATGAGCAGTAATCATTTAGCTGTCACTGCACTGATGGACTTGCATGGTTCTATATCCCTGTCTATCCCTGAGTTTCTCTCTGTTTTTCTCTCTCTCTCTGTCCCTCCTCCCTCTTTTCTTGCTCTCTTTCCATCACACTCCCCCCTAATCAGGCCAACACGCTGATCCTACGGCATTTTGACATTTATGCAAAAATAAGTTCAGCTCAGTTTAAAATATGTGACCGTTTATCCAGTCGGTCAACTGTACAGCCGCTCATTCAGTTTATGTAATCAGACAGCCTCTTCTTCGTGACTCCAGCCAGATGTGCTGGTGTGCCTTTCCACTGCTTCGTCCATTTGTGTGAGTTCTCATCTGCATCTGCCTGTCTATCTCACACTCTGCCTGCCAGTCGATCAGACTGCTGACGTGTCTGATATTGACAGATGCTCATGAAGCTAGGACTACTACGTGTCCATCATTGCCAGCGACAGTGACTACTCTTTCCCATCTTAGATTGGACGGTAGTAGAGTAAGAAGGCATAGCGTCGTATTGGAAAATAGCATCAGTGTTATTTTCATTCCCATCACGCTGAACAGTCGAACCACTTGAAAGAATTCAACTGAATGCATTTCAAATTACTTATCAAATGATACGGGTGACCCAACAAATCTTGTTAAAACAGAGTACAAGATTTCCATGAACAAAGTGACAGGCAGGGATTGCAATACTTCAAAATTGATATTTCCATCATGGAATCAATGACCCTTTAACCGTTAAGAGGATAAGTGTGTAATGGAGTGCAACAGCTCCGAATACGGCTGCAACCCAGGCATGTTCATTCAACCTGTTCTGTGTTTTTTGGTGAAGGTATGTTTCCTAATGAATGAAAATGAGTGTGCAAATCCTGAAACTATGAATGCAGCATTTCGCATACGTTAATTTATTCATGGCGGCCAAAGTATTATTCATTCAACACCCTCCTCTGAGCTCTCGCTGATGGGCTTTTACCAGCAGTCATGTCACGCCATCTACACTTGAAAATCAGTCATGTGGTCTCCACTTAAAAACGTAAAAATGTGGCCTATATCGGTGTTTAAGTGGACTATAGGTTGTAAAACAAGGGACTTCATGGTACATTCAGATGCAACCCATGAACTCAGATATCTATACTCAAATGACCACAAAGTTGTTTGAAATGGGAAAGTTTATTTCTTAATTGAAATTCATATACCTGTCATACCCTGTTCCTTCACAACAGCATTTTTTTAGCAGCAGTTATGAGCATATCTTCTTAGAAGTCTCCATGAATCTGTAATGATTTTCAAAATTGTTTTACTGCAGCGTTTCTTATAATTCGAAGAAATCCAAGTCATTTCTTTACAGGTGCACTTAATGTTAACAGGTTTGTTTTTGGGAACTGAGAAGTGGGTGATGCTTGAAGTGAAATATATCAAATTTCCCCTTCTTCTTCCAGTTGCAGAGCCTTGGCTCATCACTGAACAGGACATTCCTTCACATATTCTAGGTTCTATTGTTGGAACCTGACACCAGTGCAAATATGACTTTGCAAGCATCCTGGCAGCCTTGTAAACTCAGAGATTGGCTGTCCTGATCATCTGATCAGAGAATTGTCTACTATAACGTCCTGCAAACCTTGCCAGCAAATTTCTGGAAGACAGCCTACAGTTCCATAGTGATGTAAGGGTGATGAACCGGTCTTCTTGGGACAAGTAAGCTTGTGTGTCTTTGACAGCTCCGGTTTTGTGGAACTTGGAAATGGTACCTTACTAAATAATGCTGCAGTTTGTTTCTGGGGAACACCAGCTTCAACTTGCCCTATAGCAAAGGCCTTATCTAGATTTGATAACCATGGCATGCCAATGTTTGGAGCAGACACCAAATGACCACTTTGGTTGGGAGTAGTACCCAGCAGGCCCAATTTAAGCACACAGGACTCTCCGGGTGCTGCGAATCAGGTGCGAGGGGAAATGTGACACATATCACTTGGAAATCCAGCAAAATTAGCTGTGGTGCTCATTCCATAATTACACAATACTTAAAATAAACATTGTTCAGAGGAAATGATGACTGTCATTCAAGTAACAAGCTAAAAACAAAGTGATACTACTGTTTTATATATGAAATATGAGCCACAAGTTTGCTTAGAAACACCTTCATTGTCCATGTGCATATATTCTCACTGTCAGAATTTAAAGTTCATTGTCACATAATTTGCTTTACCACTCCCCATCTAATAGTTTCAGTAGAAGTTGTTTTGAGCAATCCAATTTAATGTTGCCTCTCTTATCTGCGAGTGTATACTTCTCGATCAGAGACCGCTGACCTTTAAGATGTCCGTGCAGTCTACTGGTAAATTTGACTTACAGGTGGTCCACCAAGCAGAAAATTACACTTTTAGAGTTGGTTCAGGCAGCTTTCTGCAGCTCACCTAACCCCTAACCAAATCACATGGAATAAATTATACTATATGTAAATGTACGGCATAGATGTTTGACATCCAGGAAGCGCCAAGCAGGGAGTGGCGATACTCAGTTTGTCCCAAAAGATGGGTAGACTCTAATCCACCAACTAGAAATGCTGAAATACAAATATTTTGTGGTTTCATATCAGTTGTGTGGCAAAAGCGTGGCAAGTAGAGCACTGATGGTTTAAGTCAAGGATGTCAAACATGTGGCCTGGGGGGCCAGTACCAGCCCACTAAAGGGTCCAAAGTGTACAAAGTGTGGCAAAAATTGACCATTTGCTATTTTTTTTTAAGAAATAGGAAGTCAATGGGCAGTTATCAGGGCTCTAGGGATAAAATATTTACTGTTATGTTTTGTAAATGGTTAGTAAGGCAGGAATTGCACCTGCTTCTTAAATAATTAAATATTGTTCAGTGAGTAAATGTTTTAAATTGCAATGCAACAGTAGATTGACTGAATATGGATGTGAGCGACTGGCGTGGCCTCCAAACAAAAGGGATCAGGGCGAACCAGAAAAAGATGGCGAAGTGGAGTCAGCAGAGCATAAGTTTGCTAAAAAAAGGCTATTTATTAATAGTTGTCATCCTTGCAGTACAGTAAATGATCAACTACCAAAGACACTCTAATCCGCCTCTCACCAGGCTGGACCAAGTCCCTGTTAAGGTCAAATGACATCCCTTATATACATCTGCCTCACTAGGCTTACTTGGAGCAAACCATTACTGGGGGGAAACCAATATCCTAATAGTTGCTCAAACAATCACCATCAAACAAAACTTAACAAAATAGTGAAAAATGTAATTAAAATATCAACACACACTTTATAACACCATCACACACAAAGTTTACAACACACTTATACATACATACATATTAACAATAAACAAGAAATCAAAACACCCCTGTGCATAGTCAAGTGCACCCCCTAGTGCCACACTACGTAAATGCTGCCCCTGCAGCGGCGCACGCTCTCACAATGGAATAATGGAGACATCATATTGTTGAAGGTTAGTTAATGGTGTATATGTGTAGGACAAAGTTGGAGGTGTTGTTATTTATACATACATTTTTCAGGCCCACTTGAGATCAAATTATCCTGTATGTGGCCAAGAACTAAATTGAGTTTGACACCCCTGGTTTAAGTAGACCACCATGATTAAAAGAGATGTTGGATAAATGTTGCAGTGGAGGAACCTGAACAAGCTTGTGGGCTTTTGCTCCTTTCTTTGGTGTAAAACATAAATGCACCTAGTTAGAAAATCCTTTTCTTCTTACTCTGGCCATAAAACATTTCAGATGGCCTGTTAAATCAGACCTGCAAAAAATACATGAAAAGTCCATGCTCAAATCACCCAGAGGCTCTTGTTTTCTTGTCGGGGGTCCAATTTATTTCATTTATTTGTAATTATACTACTGTCTCTTAATTAACACAGTATAGAAATATTGATGTTTAAATGTTTTCCCCTCTTTGAGGATTGATGCTGATATTGAAGAAAACTGACGGAATGTATATCAAAACACTTTTTCTAAGGTTCCCATGCACTTTTTTCTGCCGATGGCGGTGACAACCTTTATCAATCACACTCTAACAAAACCAAATCAAGAGTGATGCTGGCAGCAGCGGGGATGTTAACACCTCACAGGTAACAGAATGCTTGCGAACAGCTGTTTGTCGATTGAAATTCACAGACCAGCATAAGGGAAATCTTGACAGCGGAAGTGAACAAGAGACTTATTCAATGACCACTGTAAATGTGCTTGACTGAGGCACTTAACCTCTGACTGGTCTGGTGGAGCTGGAACAATAGATGGCTGTAATGGGGAGATCATGGGTGGAAAATATGGGACCTAACTCAAGCGCGCAAAATACACTGGATCTCCACTACCTATGTTAAAGGTAAGGGTGCTATACTTTTATTATATGCTGTTTTTTTTTTTGTTTTTTTTACAATTGTCTCAGTTTCTAGTAAAAAAAAAATATAACTAAGTATCACTTTCCAAGTCAATTAGTTATGTTATACTCTTGTAGACTTAAGTGTAAAAATCCTTGATATTCCCAAATGTCAAACCTGTAAAAAAAAAAGATAAACTATTTCTGCCAAGTTCTTACATACATGCATCACAAACTAAAATCCCATACAGCTGGAGCTATAAATCCCATGCAGTTATGGAAAAAGTAAAGCAAGACTGCTCACGGTACAGTAACATAAGAACTACTTTCCTACTCACAGGAAAGCTGACGTTTTTCAGATAAAACAGCAATTTATATCTTTGGATTCTCATGTAACTACTTGCTCAGACATCTAGAAACACAATCTGTCACAGGCGAAGCCAGAGACGAGACCAATGTTCTTGCCAAGACTAGATACACCGCACGCTTGTATGGTAGTTGCGCGTCCCTGGCTGAAACTATTTGTCTTAACCCGTCATTCTGGGAGCGTAATCCATTCTTTAAAGTCTGTCTGGTGGAACCCTAGTCTATCAGTGACACAACACAGCTTGGGGTAAATGAATAGACAACACGGTCATGCGCTCATTGTGGAGAAAGACAGAAACTGGGAGAGATGAACAGAAAAAGAAAGGCAGTGAGGCTGCTTTTCATGTAATATGCAGCTCTGTATAATTCAATAATCACTGGGGCCACAACAGACAATTTCATAGACATATAAAACGATTTCACGATAGGCTATATACACTATTAATATTCCCTGTGACAACCTGGCTACCCTTTTCACAAATTGTGTAAAGCCTCCAGCATTATATTGCGTTTGACCTTGTCTTGTTAAGAAACCCTTTGTATTAAGTTCCTTGTAGTAAGTGATAGTTAATATGTAATAATACCCTCATAAAGTCTTATCAAGGATAATAAATCTTTAATTAGGCTTGTTACCACTTTAGACCCAGTAGCTTCATAATGTATAGTGAATTGTTAATAAATGCACACTAAAGTATGTATTCATTTTAATAAAGCAAAGCTCAGTAAAGGTTTAATGTAGACATAATCAGTAAGTTATGTAAACAAATGTGTAGCATGCGTAGCAATCTTTTTTTTTTTTACTCTGGTTTATTCAACGCCCCCTACCCAATCAGGTATGACAATGACATTTGAATTATTGTATTCATTTTGATTAGGCAGTTTGATTGACATATGGATCATCCAATCATTTTTCAAGGTGTCACCTCTGATTGTTTCTTTTGCCCTGGCTTCTTGAATAGATGATCAATTTTGTTCATTCATGTGTCAAATCTCTAATTCCATTTATTATTGTTGCAAACTATTCAGCAGAAAAACTAAGAATATTAACATTTTGCAAAAAAAAAAAAAAAAATGAACAAGAGCAGACTGCTCCTTTAACAGGGGTAGTAAAAGAAGCTGTGAAAAAATTGGGTGTACTTTTTGGGAAATTTCACACCAAGTGCTTCTTTTCACTGCATGTGTTCCTGCAGTACATGAAGAGGATGGCCTGGGGCAAGTTTTTCTTTTTTTTTTTTTACTTTTTAGTTTTTTCTGTGTGTTAAAGCTGCGATCTTCCGTAATCCCTGTAGCTCCAACTTTCAAACATCACTGGACAAAATGAAGAAGAAATAGAGACATAACAAACTGGTAAAAATATAATATTTTCTAACCACACACACTTTGAGAAGTTTTACTCAAGGATAATTAGTTATCTGTCTTATTTGTAGACCCATGGCTATAGAACTATTTGACAGCCTACCCAAGGCTAGCTATTGTAGACATGTACACTTATAGAGTCTGGCTTTAAAAGTGCTATTGATATATTTAATGCTTGAAGAGAAAAGAGTTTTGATTTCACCGGTTTGACTAGATCTTAGACAAAAAAAACAGATAGACAAATCTTATTCTGAGGAGGAATTACAGTTTGCCTCTGAGAGTGTATGCTACCCACTGAGACACATATAACACACAAAGGCAAAAAACACAGGAGGTTATACACAGAAGAGACACGCATGAACACACAGATCTATGTGGCAGCACTGCTGCAGCGTTGTGAGGAGTTGAGTGCCTTGCTCAAGGGCATGTTGGTAGTGGGAGGCATTTGATGTGTGCGATAATACGGTAAGAGCCCCGCTGATTCTCCGGTGTCCTCAAGCAGCGCCCCGCTGCGCCCACCCCACCCCGACCCCCCACCGTATCTGTCAAGCTGTCTGTCTACCAGAGCAGGATTATCTACAAAGGCCAATGTGTGTTTGTGTTTGTGTACAGGGTGTAGTGCAAAAGAGCAGAGCAGGATCGTGTCACTTGATTGGGACATTCAAGCCAAATATTGATTTCAACATTTGCAAGTCTGTTTTCCACAGAGCTAAGACAAACACATTCAAGTACATTACTGGATGTAGACACTTCAGCATTCCGCCAAAGAATATGAATATGAACCAAACCTTTTTATATGATCATAACCTATGCTGTGTAAGATGTTTAACCTATGCGGTTTGTCCAATTGGAGTTGCCGTACCTAGCTGTCCAAGATGGGGGATCTGGTGGCGCAAGTGCAGATTAGATAGTGGCAATCATAGATATCTATAGAACGCTAGATTACTCAGCCACTGCTGCCGCCCAATGAGCCGGCATCTGCACCAGACCACCATCTTCTGTTGACCCGCTCACTCACTTAGAGCAATATATCTATCTATGGTAGGAACTACTAAAATAACCATAACTTATTCAATTTTCAACCGATTTTCAAACTGATTGGTTTATTATAAATGTCATTAATGTTGTCATGACACTCGATATAATTACTCTTTACTTATTAAAGTAATTATAATCATGAAGGTTTATATTAAAATAAAGTCATGCAGGTAAGTAATAGCTACACACACAAAATGTTTTACACACAATCACAAGAGAGAAGAACTTTCACATAATCAAAAGGACAAATACCATAAAGTGAAAACACTTTATTGCATAAATTACATTGCGATGACAGTTCAATGCCCTTGTGTGTTAATTAAAAAGGCTGCAATTTAATAACATTCAATCATCCTGTATCATAGCTACACTAATAACATGTAACAAACCAAACCATTTCAAAATCAGTCAAAATTTCCAGCAAGTTATGAGTATCTCTCACTTTATTGTGGTTAGAGGACCAGATTATTCTGGCGCTGGACCCTAGCAATATGGCCGCCGTTGACTGAAGTCAGCATGTAGACATCTCTGCAGACTCCTACATTGACTGAGGAACACTAGAAAGACTAGGCACCAAGACTTACTGCAGCACGACTTTGGTTTCGTTTCAGGTGCTTTGTGTTTCCATCGAGAATTAACGTGAACGGGGGTCGTCATAACGAGTTGCGTTGAGCCTATACTGTCTGGTGTGTCTGATGTGTCATTACAGTAACTTAACCTGTAACACTCAGCAGCACTGCTAAGGCCACACATCCGCAAAAGAATGCCAGTTTTTTGTTTTTTTTTGTGTGTTTTTGACAATGCAACAACTAACAAAGATAATAGGCCCGTCCTAATTAAACCAGCACTGTTATTCTTCCATTCATCATTTTCCTTAAATGGTAATCACAAGAACACAAAGCCAAGGTGAAAAATAAATGGGGATCTATTTTACATCAAACCGCTGCTGCATAAGATGCTTAAAGATCTTGAAAAAAACATTCAAAAATAGCATCTCTGGTGTTTGTTGTGTTGACACTAAGTCAAGGGTGTTTTTATCAAGACTGGAGTGAACAAGCAATATTTTCCTCACTTTGAATTTTCTCTTATCACAATTACATATAGTTTATACAGTCACTTCCTGTGATTTGCAGATTGCTAATTGTCACAGGAAATTACATTTACCTCCTTCTGAATGACACACAGTTACAGCTTTGATATTTCTCTCAAATGAAATAATTAAATAAATGCTGACTGATGACTGATTTCTCTGACTTACAACTTTCACCGATTATTATGAATACGCTGTAAATAATAGCAAAAAATTAAAAATGCAATGCAAATGCAATTTTTTTGAGAAAAGTCACCATCCATTTAGGTCACAATAGGTACAAAAAACCACCAGGAAGTCCCAGAGGGACCAATTTGTCAGCGCTGTGGTAAGGAACAAGAGCAGGGCAGAGTAGGCAGCTGGCATCAAGCTACATCTGACTGGGTTGTAGAGCAGCATTTTTCTAACTGTGAATCTGTTCCTAACATGGGTCGCCGGTTGCTTGAAGTCAGCCCTCACAAGATGATTCTTTATTGAGTGGGGGATCTCAGGTTGAGATAATGAGGTTGTGATCCTGTGTGATAAAAGCACAAATATGCACTTCAGTAGCAACATAAGGGACTTCATTTTGTAGTCATTGGACCATAAATGGAACAGCTCTGTTTAAAGGAGGGATCGTCTGATGAAGCGTTGCTGTCAACAAAACCACTTTGTCATGGTTTTCATGACAATAAAAAACAGTTTAAGGTCCCAAAGTGAGATTTTGAGGTATTACAGTATGTTTCAAACCTCTCAATCCACAGAAAAATATCAAATGTCCAAAGCCCAGGGTGGGAATTTTACGATGGCCACTACTACCGTGGCTGTAATGTCCCGAAAATTATTGGCCCCTCTGTAGCCACTTCAGCCTTTGTACCCCTGCTACTGTCAAATTCTCAAGATTGCTTTAAAATAGTGCTGTAAAAATAAAACACTTTATCGCAATTCCTTTTAACGGCACTGATTAATTTAGCACGCGATTAACGGAAAAAAAAAAACACGTCACAGATCTTTCCCATTGTTCTTTGTATTTACTGCTGCATTACAGCGCTCTCTCCCCATGCGTAAATGAAACTGAAACCAAAAGCATCTGTCTCCACAGTAAATTGTCTTTTGAGTGCTTGGTGGTTATTTATGTGCTTTAGAACATCCACCAGCTTCTCTCTCTCTCTCTCTCTGCGTTGCATGCTGGGAGTCTTGAGAGCTGTGAGCAGGTGGAGGATCGAGTGGTTTTCCAAACTTTTTCATTTACTTTATGGTGACGGGTTTTATTTTCACATAGTTTATCAGTTCAAGTTTTCACCTGTTTTCACATTTAGTTTCTTTAGTGGGTGTTGGGGCTTTTTATTTCTTTATTTTCTGGGTGCAGGTGTTTCCGGCTTAGTGCCGGTGCCTGGCTGATGCCATGACCAGCTGGGACTTTAAATCTCTAACACGCAAACATGGAATAAAGGTTTCCCCTAGTTTATTCTGCAGAGAGGAGGACATCGGGCTGGCTCTGGGGGACTTGGTGGAGAAAGTGAACCACGTCATCGAGACAGGAATCACTGAACGGTAGTTTTGTACAGGTACTACCGCTTGGCGAAGCCTGCAACCAAGATGGTCCTGTCTAATGCCCCTCTGTTCATCAATGATGAGTTCCTCAGCAGAAAGCTGTCCAGACACCAGAAAATCGTGTGATCAGAAAGATCCTGTCCGGATGTAAGTCTCCGTTGTTAACCGTTATTTCTCACTGAAGACAACTTTATATAATACTGACTCACCAGGGACAGGAGCTGATCCTCCGCTTCTAAGTGAAAGTACATGATTATGAATACGTGATCTTCGCAAGCTCATCAATGATGAAATGTTTCGGGCGCAGAAAGTAAGGACACACCACACATCAGAGCGATGGATTGCGGCTCGATTGTGAGAGTGAAGGGCAGACCAGTGTGGGACAGGTGGGCAGAGGGTGTGTGTGAATGAAGTAAAAGAAGTGAATGACAGAGACATGAGTGAACAAAACAATACAAAAGGAAAGGAAACAGTGAACAGAAGACAGGCGAAGAGGAGAAGCATGTGTGTGAAGGAAAGGAAGGGGAGGAAACAGAAAGGACAGTGGGGAACAATGTTTAACATGGAGGGTTATGGATTTGGTGGATGGATCAGGTGGAGGATGAGGAAATGGAGCAGGAAGACAATGGGGAAAACAGGTCAGCAAAAAAAGGAAGAAGTAAAAATACAAGAACTGTTGCTAAAAGAAATACGATAAATGAAAAAGGGGCAGAGTCAAACTTTGAGGATGACATCAAGTGAAGGTCAATTATGTTGAAAAAAGGTCATAATGTTAAATTTGAAGAGTTTTTTGTTTGTTTTTTTCAAATTTGAAATCTTTTTGTATATTGGCTAAATATCATTTATGACCAACAGGGATAAGTCAGGCATTACTGTTCAATAAAGTTTTAGACTCAAGAAACTAGTGGTGAAAGCACAAAAACAACAAATTAATGATGGAAAATCAAGAGTTTTAATTTATTTATTAATTTAATTTTTAATTGATTTGTTTCTATATTACCTTTTAACATCTCACTCATCATGGATGGTTTTAGAGTGGGATTTTTAAATGTAATTAGTGCAAGAGAGATAAAGAAAAGAACAGTCATCTATGAAACAGCAAGAACCAAGAAAGTAGAAATTTCGTTTTTACAACAGAGACACTGTGATTTTTGAAACAAAACCGACTGGAGAAGAGAGTGGGAGGGAGAAGCCATTTTAAGCCACAATACCAACCTGAGTTGGTATTGTGCTTTTAATCCCAAATCACTGGAGGTCCAGCAGCTCATCCAGTGGTGGTTGCTGTTGCTCAGAGCTCAGTTTAATCATTTTAAGGCTGTTTTTATTAATGCATACGCTACAACAACCGGTACAGAGAGGAAGCAGCTTTTACAGCATGTCAGTGATGTTTTAAATATTTGTGCCTTGGAGGGTTTTTTTTTTAATTCTTGGGTGGGGATTTTAACCACCCAGAAGATGTGATTTTAGATCGCAACCATGCAGAACCTGATCCAGCCTCAGCACGTCTTGAAGGAGATGGTCTGCTCTCTTGGCCTGGTGGATGTGTGGAGGAGGATGCGCCAGGACTGTAGGCAGTAGACGTGGTCCCACTTCAGAAAGAGTACGGTCTCCTCAGACAGATTCAGTCGCTTTTATTGTTTTGAACATCATTTTAACGTGTTAAAACTGTTTTATTCAGTGAGCTGGTTTTACTGACCACTCCCTGCTTTGAGGTGACGTTTTTATTAAAAACATTTTACCTTAAAGCACTTTATTTTAATTCAGTTTTAATACTGGATTACTTATTTTGGGGGGGGGGGTATTTTTAGACAGAGGAAGGGTGATTTTAGCGGTTTTAGGCAGTGGTGGAACCATAGCAAGACTCAAATCAGGCTCCTGTGTCAGCAACACACTCTCAACATCACCAGAGACATCACCATATCTATGAAGGATCTAGAGACCGATATAGTGGAGCTAGATCAGTTAGTCAACCTCAGCCAACCTGTTAGACACAAAAGTGTGAGTCAGGTCCTAGTTTCAGAACATCAGGGAGATGGATGCTCCCACTAGCTTCTTCTTCAGCCTGGAGAAAAAAGAACGGACAGAGGAAGGTAATCCGCACACTGCTCTCTGACATGAGGCAGGAACTCATGAAGCCAAGCTAGATACAAAGCCAAGACATGAGTTTTTATTCAAAACTCTATCAAAGGGAATACAGAGAAGAGCATGGATTTCTGGAGGGGATCTGCAAAGGGCTGCAAAGGTTCTGGGAAAAGGCCAACTCATGGCTTGATGCCCCCCTCCAGTTGCAGGAGCTGCAGACTGCCCTGTAGGGCATGCAGCGGTGGCAGGCTCCTGGCATCGATGGCCTCACCACTGAATTTTACAGGGCATACTGGAACATCATCTCACAAGATATTTTAGATGTTTTAATGAGTGTCTGGCCTCTGGCTCCATGCCAGTGTCTTGCAGAAGAGCAGTCCTCACACTGCTGCCAAAGAAAGGGAACGTTCAGGACATCCCGAACTGGCATCTCATGTCATTGCTCTGTGTGGATTACAAGATTCTGTCCAAACTCTTGGCCTCCAGGCTGGGGAAGGCTATGGAGGAAGTCATCCACCAGGACCAAACCTACTGTGTACCCAGCAGGTCCATGATGGACAATGTCCACCTGATTCAGGATATTTCAGATATCTCAAATGCTTTGGTATAGAAATCAAATCAGTATAGAAATACTGATTTGATTTCTATAGACCAGGAAAAGGCATTTGATGGCTTTGAACACAGCTTCCAGCTCTACACTGGTTGTTGACAGAACCGTTGATCTGTGGAGCCAGACTGGACGTCAGCAGAGAATCAACACCCAGCCTAATGGCGGCGCTGGTCCAGTCTGGAACCCCGGTGCTGAGGCAGCTAGTGGATGCTGTGGGGCCAGAGCTGAACGACACCCAGGCCCTGGGCTCCTGGCTGGAGCTGCAGTCTGTCCACGTGGCCCAGAGGATCCTGGGACTCTGGACCTGAAGCCTGTTGGGAGAGGATAGTAGCCTCCTGCGAGGATACTACAGAAAAGAGACAGTGCCAGACCCCAACAACCCTTTCACCAACATTATCTTGAACCCGGGGCTAAGAGAGCTGACCCGGAGCAGACAAAAAGACAATACACAGGAACTGTGTGAAGAGAATCCAGAAGGACTTTCACAGTCTGGTCCCAGAGACTGAAACACCCAGTGGAGGGTCCTGTATAAACCTCCTCTCAACAAGAGGACGGCTGATCTCCAGTGGAGGATTTTACACGGCACTATTGCCGCCAACGCTTTCATCTCTGTTCTTAACCCTTCTGTCCTTAGCTTGTGTCTATTTCGTGAGTTTAGAGAGTCTATTCATCATGTTTTTTATAGAATTTAAGAGACTTGGTTAGTTTCTTCACTCTTTTAACCATGTTTTTTTTGTCTTTTTGATGTGAATCTGGATGAGACGGTTTTTATCATGGGAGCTGGCTACAGGCAAAGAAGAATGAGAAAAGTGGCAGCTCCTAAACTTTTTATCCGGAGAAGCAAATTTGGCAATTTACATAAGCAGGAAGAATAGGGTTGAAAATAGAGACAGGCAGGAGGCAAAGGACATGTGGCTGGCAAACATCAGAGCAAGACCGTGGCTGGAGTTTCATTTTTATAAAAATGTGGGTGATTCGGAGGCTTTTAAGAATTGCGGATGTCATGAGGATGTTTTATGTTCTGTAATTGATGGATGAACTGCTCTTTGCATGATGTTTAAGGAGATGGGTTTTTATCATATAGCACATTTGCACTTTATTTTTTAGAATTGATGCATTCTAAATTGTAAATATGTAAATAAAGTGTTTTTGTAAGAGTCAAAATTCTCTCTCTTTCTCTCTCTCTTTCTGTCCTCGCATGACTGCCCCTGCAGCGTGTCCGGACCATAGACTGTAAAAATGAAGTCTGAACGTTTTTTCTTTTTTTCTATTTCCTCGGCGAGCGACCAGTCGGCTGCTGCAGGCTGTTCTTCTCATCTCTTTCAAAAAGAACAGTCTTTATTTTAAACACCATGAAGAGAAATGTCCTTCCCTTATCCTAAACTGGTCCTATATCTAAATATTCCTTGTTTTATGGACGAAGCAGTTCAGACAGAACCCGCCCAAGTCGCACAGCGCTTCATTCAGGAAAGAGAGAGAGGGAGAGAGAGACAGAGACAGAGACAGAGAGAGAGAGAGACAGAGAGATGGAGAGAGACAGAGAGACGGAGAGAGAGAGGTGTTTTAATCTGACTCAGAGTTATCACTTGAAGATGAAGATGTGGAGATAAGTGGAGCTGGCCTGCAGGTCAATGTTGATGTTCAGTGGTGGTTGAATGTTTGGTCTCTTTTTGCTTTTATAAGCAAAAAGGGTACAGCCCTCTATATCTCTCTCACTGAGTGATTTACTGTAGATTTTGTATGCATATCATTTAGATTTTCGCTAATCAGAAATTACCTTTGTAGGATTCATATCCTCTTACTTCACTGAATGGTGTTTGTGCCCTAAAAAGGTTGTTTTGACACCAAAGGCAAAATGCCTTTGCTCCTAAAATGGCCACAATCCTGCCAGAGTTGTATTCACAAAACGTGTCTTACAACCCCAGACGTCAGGACTACTGTGGGTTGTGATGTCACAACTATCGAGTCACCACAAACCCCCTCCATTCCCAGAAATTCTAATCAGCCAATCAGAGAAGAGGCTTGTTAATATTAGTGAAACAGACACAGAACACCCTGTTCTTTCTAAGGCTCCAGAGAGAAGCTTGAAAGAGATGTAAAACATTACATGATTTTTCGTACTAAAAACAACTAATTAATAAAAAAAAAAATGATTGTGTTTTAGTCTGTTCATTTGTAATGGTTCTTCATGGAAAAGTGAATAAACAAAGAAATAATGCAGAAGTCACCAACTAGAGGTACAACAATTGATAATTTAATTAATTAATTGCCAACCATTACATTATTCACCAACTATTTTGATTGGTGATAAATGGTTTTGAGCCATTTTTAAGAAGAAAATGTCCAAATTCTCTGGTTCCAGCTGGTCATATCTGATTATTTTTTGGTTTCTTTAGTCTTCTATAATAGTAAACTCATGATCTTTGTGTTGAGGACTGTTGGTCTGGATAAAAAAAGACATTTTAAGATGCATCTACGGCTTTGGGAAACACTGATTGACATTTTACACCATTTCTTGAACCAAACATCAAACTAACTGCAGGACTCTGTGTGATACCAAACGTGATTATGTAAGGAGCAGTTTTAAAAATCAGTCATGTCATGCATGTTCCTGCATGAAGGATGATGAAATCAGAATTTTTTTTTCCTTATAAGTTTGTATGTCCTCATGCATCCAAATTATATGTGTGATAGTGAGGTGGATGTCAGTTGACTGGGCATATAGGCTCCTGAGTCTATGGAAACCACTTTAAAAATGCCAAAAACCAACATCATAGGTTTAACTGCACTTCAGAAAATCCCAGTCTGCCTAGCAGCAGCAGCAACAACAGCATCAGCAAGGGTTTGGGGGTATCCAGACATTGGCTGTTCTCCAAGACTCTTAGTCCTTCAGACTTAAGTACTCTCTCTCTCTGTCGGTCTGACACGCAAACCATTTTTAGATGTCTATAGAAGCATAAGGTTCGTCGCCACCTACTGAACCTCGTATAATGTTGCAAAGAACTAGATCACATGATATGCATCCAATATTTTTTGGATGATGGCCCTTAAGCATAAAACACAGACTTCAAGAAGAGAAAATAGTAAAATGCCGCAATATGTCATCATTTTAAAAAGATTTGGAACACATTTATTTTTACATTCCATCTGTTTTTTTTTCTTTGTGGGCCACCATTAGTCCATGATTGGAAAACAGCCTTCTCATTTATCACCCAAAAGGCACTCATATATATTGTACTCATTTTAGAGTTGTCTTTTTTTTCCCTCCCCAAGACACCGTGCTCGGAAAACAGTTTAAGCAAAAAAAAAAAACTTTTGCTACAATTTGTATTTCACATTACAACAACACATCAAAAATAATGGAAACTTGCTCGGCTGTAGAAGTAGGTGAATATTTTTCCATAACTAAATGGAATCTAGGAGTCTCTGCCTCAAACACAAAATACTATATATTCACAAATCACTGATGCACAAGGCAGTGGTAGAAAACTAATATGAAAACTGGCCCGAAGCCTGACATTGGCTCTGTTCCATTGGTAATGTGGGACACTTGGAACACAAACTAAAAATCTAAAAGTTGTGGATGTGAGTTATGGATACATGCCCAACACAGGGGCTTTTGGCAAATCTGTTTATCTATTTGAGAACAACAAGAAAACAAATAAACAAACAAACAAAAGGTGATTAAATAATCAGGATTATGAAGATGCATCTCCCATTGTGGTGCACAGAATATTGCCAATAAATTCCTGGTGCATTTTTAATTTTTCCATTTTTTTTTTACCAGTTTAAATATGGCAGCAGAAAACTGGCGGTGAATCTAATACTGAAACATGAAAGATAAAAATGTTCTTTAAAAAGTTATTTTATAAACACCTTTCCAAATACACTGTAAGGCTGCATTCAGACTTACAGTAGCCCATTCTGATGACCGGCAAAGAAATTTCAACTGCCAAACTGCTCCTGTTGGCTCTGCCATCGGTGTGTGAATGCGTGTGAAGGATGAGATACTCCTAACAAGTGGTTTGCACCTTGTATGGCAGCCACCACCATCATTATATGAATGTGTGCGAATGGGTGAATGGACACTTGTAGTCTAAAGTGCTTTGAGTGATTGGAAGACTAGAAAAGGCAATAACGCAGCTCATTTAGCATTAAGCAGATTGAAAGAATTAACTGAAGACTGTAGTTGCAGAGTCGACTGCTTCAGAACCTAATGAGAGTTAATTTGTTCAAACTGGACTGAAAACACGAGAGACATGAGAAACATAAACTAACCTTTACCTTTCACATTTAGACTCTTTTTTTTTTCTGTCTGTCAATTTCTATCTTTCCCCCCTGTTTCTCTACAGTGGCCGTGCTCCCCAGCACTCTCATTCTGCAGCGAAGTGCAAACAGGCCAAGAAACCATCCATCAAAATGCTTACAGGTGAACAACCATTACTGTTACACACACACGCACACACTCAAACTAACGACACACATAAAACACACACACGCCTGCTGTGCTTGAGATATATTATATCTATCATACACTTGTAAGCGCACGAACGCACGCACACACACACACACACACACACACACACACACACACACACACACACACACACACACTACCCGTCAGGTGCTTAAACCTTCACACTTTCACTCCTCACACAAACACACACACACACACACTACTACATCAATTACTCAATTTCATACTCTTAGCCTCATGCAGACATTGATCATACAAAGACTTGTGACTGACATAGACAACACACATGCATGTGAATACTGTACACTATATGTCACAAGCTTGCACACATAAAAACACACACACACACACAAAAAAAACTAGCCAGGACAAACACTGGCAAAACAAGACACTAAGAACATGGTTCAGTGTAGGGCTGCAACAAACAACTATTTTGTTGTTATTTTGTTGTCTATCGATTATTGAAACGATTAATCGATTCGTTGTCTGACTTTAAGATGTCACCTAAAGTCTTTTTTTGTCCTGACCAACAGTCCCCAACCCAAAGATCATCAGTTTACTATTATAGAAGACTAAATAAACCAGAAAATAATCAGATTTGAGAAGGTGGAACCTCAGGATTTAAACAATTTCTTTTTAAAAATGACTCAAATCAATTAATTGATTATCAAAATATTTGGCAATATTTGTAATAGCTCCCAACTAATCTATTAATAGATTAATTATTGCAGCTCTAGCTTACTGAGGGTGAAAATGCAGGTATTGACATAAGAAAATAAGAAAATTTTAACCTTTGACACAACACACATGCTTAAAAATGTAGGTAAGAAGTGATGCTACCTTTGTAATATTAACAACCCCTCCCACCCCCCATGCACACACACGCAGACAGAAAGAGCGAACCAACAGAGGCACCGCCGGTGGCTACAATTAAAATGATCCTAGTGAGAACATTAACATATATGTAATGTACACCATGACTCAGTGTCTGGACATTTGTGTGTGTGTGTGTGTGTGTGTGTGTGTGTACGTGTGCATGTTTGTATGTGTTTATGTGGTCTGCATCTATGCTATCTACCTATGTAACATACATCTATTCTCCAGGGAGGGTCTATGTGTGTTTGCATTTATTTTTAATGTGTGCGTCTGTGTGTGTGTGTGTGTCGAGTGTCTGTGTGTATTGTTTTGCGATTGCGAATGTGTGTGTTTGACCACATTGAAAAGCATATAATCCGGCGCTATGGGCAATATCAACAGAGAAAACCACTGGGCTAAAGTAGGGCAAGCTTCCCTTTAAAACACACATACACACACATGCATGCACACACACACACACACACATAGACGTGCGCACAGCTAACACAAACACTGCATCACCAATCCAATGTGGGGGAGAAAAGCATTATTTGACAAACCATTAAAACTGATTCTCTATGCTTCTGAGAGAGAGAGAGAAGGAGAGAAGAGGAGGATTAGAGAGAGGAAACAGGAATTAGGAGACCCCCCCTCCCCTCCCCTTTCCTCTCTTCTTCTTCTTCCTCTCCTCCACCCGCTCGCCCACTTGTCTCATTCTCCTCCTCCTCTTCTCTGTGTCAGGTTTTGTTTGGAAGCTCATGACATGTGTCCTCTATATGCCTGTGTATGTGTGTGTGTTAGAACAGTAACTGAAAGATCTCTGACAAGGTGTGAACATTAAAAGCCTCTATAGTCAGATACATCCACCACAGCCCTAAGGGAAGGGCACCTTCACCCACACCTCCACACACGTGTGTATGTACAGGTACTTTACATGCACGTCAATGCATATGCACTTTGTACACAGACACACACACACACACACACACACACACACACACACACACACACACACACACACACACACACACACACACACACACATTTATTGTGTTAACTGCCTTGACTTGACTTGCTTGTTTAATTTTTCTGTTGTTGTTATTCAGTTAATGTTCACAATTATAATTTTTAACAGAAAAGTCCAGTATTTCTTTTTGTTTGTTTATTTTATGACAGCAGCAACAACACCACCAATGCCTCTACAAAAGTATCTTTACTAAAATTGGAAGCTGGCTGTATAATATGCTGTAGTTTTTTTTGTTTTGTTTTTTGTTTTCTGTCCTGCAGTCCAAGATCTGCTCGTGGAAACCAAGTAGAAACAAGAGCAATATTAAACTTTCTATGGTTATGTTTAGGAACATGGCTAAGGTAGTAAAATCATGGCCATGGTTTAATACAGAAAAGAACTCTGCATTGACTTCACTGAAAAAACAACACAACATATTTGGGAAAAACAATTCAGTTGTGTACAAATGTAATGAGCAACAACTATCCCATTTAAATGATAAGTGTGTGGTGATCGATAAATCAATGACTCTCCTACCATCAACAAATTCCATGAAAATGCCAAAGCAAAAATGAATTGATTAAAATATAAATAAATAAAAAGACATTAGTCAGCGATGCCATTTGAACTTGGTGACA
The DNA here is from genome assembly GCA_030544235.1 of Lepturacanthus savala. NCBI lineage: Eukaryota > Metazoa > Chordata > Actinopteri > Scombriformes > Trichiuridae > Lepturacanthus > Lepturacanthus savala. The sequence continues at coordinate 11,172,499 of CM060462.1, read as the reverse complement.
TGTTCCTTTATTACTGTGAACACGGGCATTGTAGTTTATTAAAGTGTTTTAAGACTGCCATCTGGCTGTGTTAAAACACTCAGCAGCACATTAAACCTGGGGATGAATACAGATATGTATTTTTCTGCAATTTTATGTTGAATATTAATAAAAGTAATGATTACAATGATTATTATCATAACTATTATTATCACCCCATCAATTCTGGTGACTGAAATTCTTCAGTCAGTGTGTGGCCTTCCTTAACTGCTGCTAGACCTGCTTCAGCGCTTTGTCTCCATGCCTGACCTTGACTCAACATGTCTTCTAAAGCTTTGGGAAATTAAACTGCAATGATTTAATTAGTAATCAGTAATTAGTAACGAAGCAAATAAATAAATCAATAAATAAACAACCGCTACTAACAATAGCCTAACAAAGGTTTGGGAAATGTGACTCAACTCAACATTCAGAACCAAGCTCGTAATCCTTAATTACTATTTATGTTACATAATTGTTGCCTTTATACTTGTTTTGGGGGGTGGAGGGGGGGGGGGGGGGGCATTTATAGCAATTGCAAAGGAAATCTCTGTTAATGTGTCTGCATGTAGTCTTGTAGACTATCATTATTCTGTCCTTGCATATTCTACCAGCTCCCAGTCGGGTACGATGCTGTTGCATTTAGCAATTTATTGTGCTGCAACTGAAAGTTTGAAGGGTAAAAGAAGATGGCTAGCAATAAAACGGAAGAAAAAAAAGAACTGTGAAAAAAAAGTGCAGTTTTCTGCTGAACTATTTTTTCGGGGCGTATAAAACATGACTGATATGAGAGAATTCCCCCCCCCATCCGAACATTTGCTCGTCCTCGTTTGATTGATTGCCATCCTTCTGTTGCGGCAGTAATCCTTCAGTGTCCTCACAAGCCGAGAGAGAGTGAAGCTGGACGGGCCACAGTCTTGCGAGGCTTAAATTCCCCATTATTGGCAGATACAAAGCGATGCATTATGTTTGCTTTCTTTTGCGTCTTCTTTTGTCTTTGCAGCCAGCGGCGTTGCAATGGGGCAAGGAAACCTAGAAAAACGCCTAGGGCCTCGAACCAGAAGGGTGCCCCCTAGAGATGGCTGACAATGGTCCATATCAATGACAACATGATGGAACCCCTTTAGAGACATGTTGGGAATCCCCCTAATCTCTAGTTGTTCCCCACTAGCTGTTGTTGGCTAGTGGCTCGAAGTGGGCCTGGTTTCAAAGGCATCTTAGCTCCTCAAAAAAAAGTCTGGAAATGCTATTTCGGGTCGACTATTCCTCCTCTTTTAAAAATACCAATTTTGGCATGTTGTTTTTGCGCTGCTACTCAAATGGATATAGTTGTTGCTCATTCCACGAATGCATGACCCTTACAAGTTGTTCCCTCAATGCCCTCATACTCAAGGATATAAAATGCAATACTAATTAGCTATTAGACTTACATTACTTTCATTAAATTAATTGGTATTAGTCATAAACATTGGTCACGTTTTTATGTCTTTTAAAAGAAAAAAAAATAAAAGATGTGTGTATTAACTTATCCTAAGGTTTTGGCATGGTATGGTTAAGGTTTGTGGCCATAGGGAGCCTCCTAGGTGCCTCTTACCTGGGGCTACTCGTGTGTCTAGAAACGCTGTTTGCAGCAGTATTAAAAGAGGTGTAGGCTGCAACATTTCTGTGTACATTTTCCTATAATATTTGCATTTTTCAATATGTATTGATGGTTAACCATAAATGTTGATGTCGAAGAAATCACCAAAACACTGATTAGGGGTAGGGAAGCAAATTTAGCTCCAACCAATCAAAGCTTCTAACCAGTAGGATCGATTGGCCCTCATAGCTGCCTGTCCACCTGATTGGGCAGCTGAGCTGTTGTGGCTGACTGGGTTCTTGGTGCGAGCGGGTCCCTAGTGTCGCACCGAGTGAACTCAGTCACTCCAGTCAGAATCAGTCACTCCAGCTTGCTCAGAGTGAGTAAGTGATTCACTCTTGTAGTAGCATTTCTGTTGGACAGGTAATACTATGCCTTTTATCTGTGGAAATATTGAGGGTGGGCGAGAAGCGCTGCCCGCTGCTCCTTTAAGCAGACACAGCAAAAGATCCCCATCGTTCCAATAAGAGTTAAAGACATGCAAGTACAAACATGAATTTGTAATATCACAACTAATTTGGAAACCAATCACGGTACATTTATGCAACAATTGCTGATATTTGTATTATTATTATCGGAAGAACACACTGATTTTCAAACAAATTTACCGTTTTTATAGAAAAACACTATCCGCAATAAAATATATATATATATATATATATATATATATATATATATATATTCGGAGTATAATTTATATGTCTCAAAAGTCTTCTTATGTCTTCTAAGTGAAGTATCACATGTTAGCACAAAGTAAAAGTTATTATAAGTAAAAGGAAGTGTAGGCTGGGGGCACAGATGCTGTTCTGGATGTGTGCCAGGAGTTTTTGTCCTAAAACAAAGAAGCAGGGCTGGAGAGAGTTTTGAAAGGCAGCAATCTCAGCACCTTGCGAAGTAAATAATAAATCATTTTTATGGTACTGGTCAGTAAAAGACTTACTTATAGGCCTTTTAGAGTAGTCGAAGTAATCCAGTCATAAAAATGACAAAAGGCTGAACACACAGACACTGGTGAAATGATTGTGTTTCTCAGGCTGTGACAATGCCTGCAATAAGAAATTTTCTCTGTTTGGAGAATAACAATGTTACAATATTAGTCAGTGTTACCGTGATTCAGGCGTTCAGACCTTATCAAATGACTCACACACTCAGATCCTACGCACAGTGTCTTAACATGTAACAGAACCAGGGAGAAAGATTACCATGAAGCAATATCTATCTATCTATCTATCTATTTCAGCGGTGTGTGTAAAGAGATAAATAGACAGATAGATTGATAGAGACAGAGAGAGGTAGAGCGAGAGAAGAGAAAACAAATGAGTCACCATTACCTGAAACAAGGAACAGGAAATGTATGGGGGCTTGAACTTGGAATTCCATCTTCGATCTTTCCGACTTCCGTTCCGACTGCAGTTTTATCATATATGTCAATTGTTCTATTCATTTTTGTTTTGTAGGTTAATCTGTTTAATATGTTGTGCTCCTGAATTAATGTTGCTGATCAATTAGATTTTATTATTATTTGTTGATTTTATTAAATTTTATTTTTCAGTATCAAATGTCAGTCAGTCAAAACATGTTTATAGTTATCTCTTTTTTAATTTCAGGCAAATTGGGGGGGTCCAAAGTGTTTTTTTTTTTTTATAGGAAGGAGCTTAACAGAAAATAATTGAGAATCACTGGTGTATGTGCATTAAACAGTTTGTATTGGTTGATGCGACTCAATCAAACACCACTACATTAGGTTATGTAGGCATACTGTACGTTACGTGAACATACTTCAACATAACCCTTCAACCAAATTAACTTATATCCCAAAGCTAAATTTGAGCTTTGATCCTAAACTGGCCCTTTAAATACCATTTCAGATCAGTTAATAGTTTTGATTACTGTCTGCTAAATGTGACAGGAGTAGCCAAGTGAGCACTGCTGCCTGCATGCTAATATGCTTGTTAATGCTTTTAATAACGACACTTGTTCTTCCCAAGCTCAAACCCTCCAAGAAAGAGGTCATTTTACTAAAACTATTATGGTTTTCAACCCTGACATGTATATATCTATTTAATCATTTACGACTCTAGAATAACCTCAAAAATTATTTTGTACCTGGGATGAATAGTTTTTTTTTTTTTGTTAATGGGCATATTTGTGCCAGCAGCAACTATAATTGCTCGTCATTAAAATGCAATTTAATGACTGATACATAAGATGATTGTTAGTGACTCAACTGATATAATTATATGCAGGAAAACTTAATCTGGTCTTAAATGGGTTAATGCTATGTCCCAGTTAGCTTTGTATTTGTTTTTGTTTAGTTTTTTACTTTTAAAAACAAGCAAAAACACATGGAACTTGCAATTGAACATTTTTATCATTATACAGTGCTGTTGAAAATTTTGCTTTTACAGACCTGAACAGGGGTGGTGAAATTCTTTTGCTGATCGACCTTCACATTTCTGTGAACTTCAACAAAGAAACTGGAAGGTCACTTAGTGAAACTAATGGGATTATGAATACACACTTGAATACCACACCAGTCACATTCACTCTTCATTTGTATAAAACATAAAATGTCCACTTTAGCAATAACTTAAAACGCACTCACACAACTCACACATAAATGGTCTGTGTCCCTTTCAAATTTCCAATATCAAACTAGAACCACAGTCCATTTGCTTTACACATTCATCATACGTCTGAGCGTTCCTGTAACCCGAGGACCCTTAGCTGCCCAAAGTGCCTGTGTGCACCTGACTCATTGTAACTCAACAATAAATTGCTAAAATATCACTGCTGTGTGTGTGTGCAAACATTAATTTCAACATAATAAGAACAGAGCAATACAACTAATCTGAAAATAATATGGATCAGGGGGACTATGTGTCTGTTCATATGTTCCATATTACTATCGGTCCCACAGTTACAGCTTTATAATGATGCATTTCATGGGTCAGTGACTTTGTCTTCACACATAGCCTACACAGCAAAAGGTGTTCCTTGTTAGCTTGAGAGAGAGCCCATTAAACCTTTGGTAAGTCATGACAACCTTTGTCAAAAGAATTATTTTTTATTTTCCATTATCATTAGTGTTTTGTTTGGAAGTGTGGCTCTGTTCTGGGTCCTCCCTGCTCTTGGATGTGCTTACATGGGCAAGTCAGGGAGAAGAGTATTGACCTCCCCCACCCCTACATGAACAAATGTCCATATATGCTTGTTAAATTTGAAACATGTCAGCAAATATATTTTAACTGATGTAAATGTAAGTGCTAAAGAATGGATGTTCAGCTTCTGAAACGATCCAGTAGACACTGAAACCTCATCAAAGGCAGAAGTCAGAAGCCAGAACGCAGCAGAGTCAGATCCTGTGCAGACAAATCTATTCAAAAAGTAGGCTACTGACATTTTCGCCTGTCTCCGTCTGTCATGTGACTCACACCTTGCAGCTTTTGACGATCTGTCGGTGAAACTTAATGTTCCTGTCGGTATTGCACAACACCGAACCTCTGTTGCTAAGCTGCCATTCTCTCAAGTTTATCTGGTGAATTACTTAACTAGTTAATCACACATCAAAGGCAACCCAAAGGGAGGAGAAGTCATTCTTATTTAGAAAATGTACTTATCTGTTGCATGGCACAAAAAAGAGGAAAAACACATTAAATAAGTTATACAAACAGCAAAAATACACTGGGGATTTCCTGCTGTTTCTCCTGTCCATTTCTCAATTTCCCGTCCGCCTCACTTCTCAAAAGGGACTGGCCCAAATTCCTTTGAAATTTAAATCAGATTGGAACAAAAACATCCGTTCTATAAACTCCAAAGTCAGTTTCATGATTGTGAATGTGTGCTGACAGATTGTAAAAGGGTCAGAAAGAGAGAATCATGAGAACAAGAGATTCTTTTGACGTAAAAAAAGAAAAAAAAATGAAAGCATGAGAGGAAAACAGCAATTTTCAAGTGCGTCTAATTTGTCAGCTGCCAATCACCCATCATGACTCATTTTCAGTTCCTATAGGGACCTTGTGGTGCACTGTACAAATAAAACTTATTATATATTCAAAGTCAGGCCAGGTACTGTGCTGCAATTAGCCACAGGGCCCAAAATATGCAAAGCATACTGACTCATTGGCTGATATAAGAATTTTTTGGAACTGTACTATTTTTTTTCTACTTACTAGAGGAGTGCACCAACATTCCACAAGCCAAAAGCATCAACCTGATCAATGTGAAGGTGATGTATCATGCTGCGGGAAAGAAATGGTGATCACACCACACTCTGTTCAAATGTATATCTGTAGCCCTGATCAGTGAAAAACTGCCCGTTTTAGAGTGGCCTTTTATTGATATGATATACAATTACATCATACTGTTCATTTGATATAGCGCTTATGTCTTAAAACAAGCTGCTAGTTCCTTCAAATTTCTCTGCACCATTAATGTACATGTTGAGCTGCTGGCTGCAGATGATCGACAGTTAGCTGAGTTAGCCGCTATGCTAAAGTAACTACAAAGTGAGGGATTTGGCGATACAATTTCTAAAAGAAGAAGATAGCCAAGAGTGCTTGAGAGCGCTAATGTCTGGCCTGAGCCACTCCGAGCAATACAGCATAGGAGATGGAGAAGTTACATTGTTAATGCTAGCTTAGCCGAGTTAGCGGCTAAACTGAAGTTATTAGCAACTGAGAGATTTAGCAGTATAGTCCCATAAAGAAGGCAACAAATAACACTGAGTGGAACCAACCCATGTTTAATGTACAGAAGATAATTAGCAGCATAAATGAAAAATAAAGCATTTTTCTGCCTACCAAAACAGAAGCTTTATACACTTTATTCACATCAGACATGATGTCAGCACATCACTTCAGTGCAATAGTTACACCACATTAAATATGTGAAATATCTCCATTTCAACCAATTCTGATCAGTGGCTGATCAATCACACACCCTTACTATAGCCAACAATAAAACACATAGACAACACAGATAAAACATTACAAATTACAATCACTCTAAATGAATACAAACACAATTAATGGAACGATGTCATGTAGTATACTCTGTACACATCAACAACCACTGGGACTATACAAATATTTACAGAGAAATTTAAAACGGCTACAAACACTACTAACTGTCTTTGTAATAATCTGGCTACATTTGCACAAATTGTCTAAAGCATTAAGCCATGTATTAGGTTTCACTTAATCTTGTTTAGAGAAAGCATAAAAAGACAACAGAAAATTAAAAAAATGCCAAAATTCAACACCTACTCTCACATGCATGTGTGGACAAATAGGCCTCCACTCACACACAAGTAGCACCATAGAAGTGAAGGCTCTATTATCCACAATACTGTCTACATAAGCAAATTTGATGCTTAAATACTCCCACCATACTGTATTTCATGGTCCCCATGCCTTCATTAAAATATGTATTTCTGAGAATTAAGCCGTTATTAAAAACATTGGAATTAAAAAAAAAAAAATACAGAAGAGAAACCTTGTCCTCAAACACTGTGGCTTCTTTGTGTGTGGAAAGGGCTGATGTGAAAAAGACTCTCCTTTGAGCCACATGGTAAAAAATAAAACAAAACAATTTTTTTTTCCAATTTGGTTTTAGTCTTAGTCTTGTGTCGATCTATAACAATAGAAATTATTGTTAGGATCCTTTGTTTAGTTCAGTATGACACGGATATGCTTTGAAGTGACACCACCAGAGTTACTGGACCGAGCTGAATATGCCCTACAGGCTAAAGGTATAATAAAGTGTGGAACCCAGCAGGTTAAAACAGTATGCAGAGAGTAGCTTCTTGTGATGAAGTAACAGACATCGACGCATTATTTTGCCGAAGCAATATACTCAAAATGTACTCAAATATACTTCCCTCCACATCTTGAAAGGTGCACTTTTTCCTTTCTCTAATAAAAATATACATGCCTGATCATTACCTGGAGACCTCAAAATAGAAACATTTTCTTTTGCAACCAGAAATAAGATAAGATGTTGTTTGTATTCATATACAAACAACATCTTATCTTATTTCTGGTTGAAACCCTTCTATGTTGAAACCATTTGATTGAACCTATGCAGACACAGGGAGAACATGCCATCTCCACACAGACCCAGGACCAAGGAGGTCTTGAACCTGCAACCTTCTTGCAACAGCGCAAGAACAGCGCTAACCCCTGCGCCACCTTGTCGCCTGGAAGTGTTCATTTCATAATAATATTCAGATTTACCATGTCAATACCTTCCTCAATAAAGGAGCAGAAAACAAGCACCAGAGCAGTAGAAGAACATAATTTACCCCACTTTGTTTATCCATGATGGTAACGTTAGTCCAAAGGTTTAATATGCAGACACTTCACAACTCGCTGGCCAGTCCCCGCAGGGCAGGAGCAGTGTGTTCTGTGTGTGTATTTGTTTTGTGTGTGTGTGTGTGTGAGAGCTACAGGAGTGGGAAGGTACACGCAAAATTTTGCTGAAGCACAGTGCAAAACACAAAGTTGGAGGTTTTCTTGTGTTATTATAAGATGTGATTGGATCTGTAAAGTGGAAAATATCATCTGCAATAATCTCCCACAAGATTATTTGTTGAAAATCTAGCCCATACAAATGGTGAAATTATGAAGTATCTGGATGCAGGTTATACAGTTAAAAAAAAATCATGCTGTTGTTTTGGGGCTTTAGGGAAGAGTGAGGAAAACAGCCATGGAAATGCCTCCAGAAGAATTGGACAGTGATAATGGTATAGCTACAGTGTTAGCATAACTGGTGCAGTGTTCCTAAGGGAGGAGAAAAAAAACACACACACTTTCATTTCGGTGCCATTACAAAAGACAGTGCTGTGTCCATGGTGAGGCAAATAGTAAACAATGTTACAGAGTGGTCAACAAATTGACTTGGCCATTACCAGGCACTAAACCATTGGATAAATTCAGTAAGAAATCAAGATGAGCCATCTGTTGGAGCATGTTTCTTTGGGCTGAAGACCATCCCCACAGGAAGAATGAACGAGTAAGAAGGAACACAACATCGCACTGTTTACAAAAGTCTCCATGTCTGACCTAGAGATCTTTCTGAATCCTTGGGGGTCATCATTTATTGACACTGCTTGTATGTGGGGAGCAATGGCTAGAAAAAAACTATATGAAGCACCATGGGCGAGATAGAGTGAGCCACTTGCTGCAAAGTACAAATTCCCAGTTGCGGAACATTTCAGTTTGGAGACAGAAGTGCGCATTCGACCAGAACTTTCTGCTAAAACACGACAGACAAAACAGCATTTTGAAGCTTAAGTGGTTCATATTAGGTAGAGAATATTTCAAATTCTGTACCTCTTCCACAAGTTATGGGCATTACTGTGTGGGCAACAGGGACAATGACACTGAAGAATCTGACTGAAGGCAACATCCTTACTGTCACAAGAAACATGCCCTCAGATAAAAGGAGTCTGACTGAAGATGAAGTCAATGCTCAATGTTCACAGCTACATCCCACATCAACTGGTATTCAGACAGAACCCTAACCTTCCTTCTGCGTTGGTTGATAAGCTACTGGCTCCACAGGGTGCCATTGTAAGTGCTAGGGTAGGAGAACACTTATCAGCATTACATCCTTCCAGGAAAGCTTTCACAGAAGCTTGAAAGTTCAGAGAGGATAAGGAGGGCTCTGTGCAAACAGCTCAGGCTCACAGATGACAAGTATGAGTCAGGATAAAAAGTATGTTACAAACAAGCAAACTGCACAGCATGGAAAGGGACCAGGGGTAGTTTCTGGTCAGGACGCAGCAGTTGTATTTGACATGTTAGAAATTCTTGTTAGAGTGCGTCAATCTTGGCTTTGTAAGGTGAACACAACAGAGTGAGGAGTGTGCAAGATGAGCCTAAAAGAAGGTTAGAAAGTGAGAAAGGCAGCACAAACAATGCAGCAGATATCTTAGATTGTTAACAGAATACAGAGCACGATGTGTATGCTAATCCCGTCATTTCTGTAGGTGTAAAGTTAGGAACAGGATAGAACATTTATGAAAAGAGATGATTGTGCGATGGTGAAGGCAGTTTTAGGTGGAGCAAAGGAACAGGAAAGAACTAAAAGTAAACAGGAAGAAGAAATAAATTGGCAAAATAATTATGTCTGTCTCCACCAGATGGGTCAGTAGTCTCAAAGAAAGATCTGAGGGTATTGTGATAGCCAGTGGTTTTGAAGTGCTAAATATGCAAGAGTTACAGAAAGATTTCCCAACCTGCACATCAGAATCTTTTAGGCAAATGTGCATTCTTACAGGGCACAGAGCTGTCCAGAGATATTTATATCTGCTTCCTCCTGGGGCAGGTATTGAAAGTAAAGAAACTAAAGAGATGTGGATATGGTCTAGGTGATGCATCACTGTATTGGTACAATAAAGTGAAGAAACAAACATCATGCCGGCATTGTTTAATTGGTTAGATGAGCAGTTTTAAGGTTACTGGAATACTTCTGTATGTCATGTTGGTGATTTTCTTTGGGCAGGGTCACAAAACTTTTCAACAGATGTGATTTCTCTACTGAAGTATGCGTTTGCCCCCCTTAATGAAACAGAAAAATAGCAGCTTAGGTCAAAAATAGGACAGATCCTATGGGTTGCTAAGCAGACCAGACCAGATGTCATGTTTGACACTTGTAGTTTGGCATCCAATATGAAAAAGAATTCTACGGTACAATCCGTCCATGAAGTAAATAAAAGTGTCTGTTAGCTTAAGTCAGAAAAGGTGACCCTCAAGTTTCTGCATTCAGGAAACAATGATGCTCTGAACCTTATTGTTTTCAGTGATGCTTCTCTTGGCAATCTTCCAGGTGGAGGTACACAGGGGGGAACTTTAATTGCTCTTGTGGGAAGAAGAGGGACGTTTTCTCCTCTCTGGTTGGCAATCTAAGAGAATTAGCCGCATAGTATAGAGCACTCTCGCAGGAGACATCTTGCTATGTCAAGATGGAATAGACAATGCTTTTTTTTTTTTTTTCATTCCTGGCAAGTCTCTTTTTCTGAGCTCGCCGCTGGGAATGCTGGACTGAATGCTCCGCCGTTGATCTGTGTGACTGACAATCACTCTCTCCGCTCGAAAGAGTCAACAAAACAGGTCACAGAGAAAAGACTCCGCTCGGAAATAAGCACCATTAAGGAGGTCATACAAGGCAAGAAAATCAAAGAGGTGCTCTAGTCGGATACAAAAGCCCAGCTTATTGAAAAAAAAGGAGCATCGGCTCTGGTGCTTTTGAAAGTATTAAATGAATGACTCTAAAATATGTTGTAAAAATGTTGTTTGCATAGTTTTTATGGTCATTTTTTTTTTTCATAATGAATATTCAAGGGGTGTCACTCAAGAACCTTTTATTTATTACAGTCACTGAATGATTTAGTTTTGCAAGTTTTTGAAATGTTAAAAGGGTTTGTATAATAAAAAAAACTATAGAGATATATGTATTTCCACTCTTGTGTTCTTTATGGTAAAAGAGTATTCTGTTTGTTGTAGTTGACAGGTGAAGATGGTGATTAAGATAAGATGTTTATGATACACAAACATTGTGTTTATTACATTTGACAACAAGGTCAATGACACACAAATTGCTTAAACTTGACTAATAGCCTAACAGTAGAAATAATCAACTATAATGCTTGTAATACAGAAGAGGTGTAATGGTATATGTATTTTCCTGAACCATTAATAATTATTATCTTACTCTGACATGCAGAACAATAATTCTAGAGAGTTCCACCTGTTCTTTTGTGTGCTCATGGACATAGGCTAACTGGGTAAGACATAGCTATATTAATGTTGATGCTGCCTTTACAGTCGATCGGTTGGAACAATGTCAACTCAGCTGCCAATAATTAACTTGCAAGCAGTTTGATTTGTGACATGTATTTACCTTAAATGCTACTTGCTTACTAATCCTGTTTGTAACATTACAATATTATGTGTGCGTTGGTTTGGATTCAGATTCTCATTTCAAAAAATGCTTCCATTCCCTAGGTCTTAATGGGCGACGATCAAGATGACTCTATAATTAAATGACAAAGTAATATTTCATTTCATTATATCATACCTTTGTAAATCTCAGCTGAGAGCTTTGACTCACCTGAACATTCCACATGCCCTGCAAACCCGTACAGAGGTCTGTCAAACCTGTCCTGTCTCAATGGAGTGCACCGGCCTGTCAGTCCGCTGCATGTCACTGTGGTCCGGCTGTCAGTGCTGTGGGTCCGGCCCGAACAGCCGAGGCAGTGAAGCAGAGCAGTTCATATGGTTCATATTATCTGTCCTGCCAGTGCCTTGCCTTCTGTACAAATCAATTGTCTGTTAGCTTAAAGCTCAATGTTGTGTCTGCTAACGCAATGAGCTGCGCAATGACTGTTAGGTAATGTTAGCTAACTTAACCTAGAGGTAGGCTAAATACTTAATTTACAGAGAAAAAAAAAAGAATAAATAAATCCGAAAAAGAAATCTATACTTCCCAATTTGTAGGTTATTATTTATTTATGTATGCGCTCCTATATAAATTCGGTCTCTTTAGGGATAGTTCATCACACTGAGTACAATTCAAGTAGCTAATGCTGCACTGTAGCAGCTACCCTTCCTGGGGTCCGCATCTCAAATATCATAAGATAAAATACAAATAACAAACACAAACTCAACACCTGTCTAATTGGATATCATACACTGGATAAAAACACGAACAACATGTCAGCTCCCTAAAGGTGGAAGACAAAATAAAACTATTAATTAGCCCCTGGTGGCTACAGGTTATAAGTTCCGACCCTCCCTGTAGGCAAGGGAACATGAGCCAAACTAACACATCAAAGCAAATGCAAAAAAAGAAAACACCTTGTTGACAGCTGTGACAGCCTCTTTTAAATCTTAGTCAGACGATTGAGTCAGACAGACTCACACAAACAAGCTGGAATCTTGCAGAAAACAAAATGTTCTGGCCTCACTCCCACACAGCGGCTGGGTGAGGCAACGCATCAGCTATGGACCCCACAGTCAACAGTCTACGAAGCATACAATAGCTCTATATGGTAATTTCACCTCTTAGTTTAAAGAAGAAACCAGTTTAAATTAAACAAGCTAAATTTTAAATGAAACAAGAAACAACAGAATTGGGTTAGCATTCATCTTTGCTGAGCTAAAACAGTACAGAAAGGGGAATTGCTTTAGGAAGAAAACAAGTCAGATTTTTCAGTATTCCCTGTGTAAACAAATATAATATTATTTTTTTTGTACATATAACTATAATAATTTATTCTCTATATTAAATAAGTTCTGCACAGAAGCAACAGGAAATTAGCCTCTGATGACTGCAGATTAGAAGAATTATATTAAGCTTTTAGGACATATTTTGGGCATTGTAGTTATATGTTTTTAAAAAGCATATAAATGAATAGTGCAACCTACTGTTAACAGTCGAGCAGGCCGACTGATTATTCATTGTGTTTACTCTTGTTCAATGCGAGGAATCAAGGACACTATCAGCTGCCTTATTCTGAGCTATAACCTGTGCAAATTACTTTCTGTTGTGTGGGACCAAATCACCGAACAATAATCTAACTGCAGCAGCAGAAAGGCCAATTGCTTGATTAAAGGTCCCATATTATGAAAAACTTGTTCTTTCTGGTCTTTCTGTATATAAACTGGTCCTCTCCGAGAATAACAACTCCTAGAATCGTGGCACATTTAGGCACATTTGGCACATTATCAAAAATTACAATAATAATTACATACATGTATATACCATATCATTTGCTAAATAATAATTATATAAAAGTACCATGATAAATTATATATCATAATATTATATAATATACTATATAATAATAATGATCTATCTATGGCCACATATGCGTTGAGCTGGGCTGTGTGTGATATCTGGAGATCCTATTGATCAATTTGGGTGTTTGACACCTCTATGGAACCGTCAGAGCCAAAAGAATCGAGCCATGTGGTCTAATTTGACATATCAGGCATCATAGGGACATGTCCGGGCGTGTTTTACAAAGATAGGTGATACAGAGCGACTTCACGCTGTAAATAATCTGGTCTCTGACTTCATAAACAGCGTGGATTGTATAAAAATAACTTCAAAATGATGAAGAAGGTTTAGAAACTCGGGGGGAACAGGTTAACTTTATTTCTTCATTTAAAACCAATTGAACTTTCATTTTATTTAAACCATTTCTGAGTAGTGGAATAATTTTGGCTATTTTCCAATCTGATGGGCACATACATTTTACTAAACTTAAAATAATAATAAAACAAACAGGCAGAGCAATCAAATCTGCTGCAGATTTAAGTAACACATGAAGGTAATGGTGAAATAAAGATGAAATGTAGGATTTATCATCAGACTAACGCAATGTCAATATTGTATTCTCCTTGTTTATTGGGGATGCCTCCTCCCTTGGAGTCATTTACATGAAAAAATATATTAAATAAATAAACTGACGAGGATGTAGGGCAGCTGTCCTCCCCCCTGCTTTCCTCTCAGCACTTTGCACCAATTCTACAGACCTTTCTAGCCTGCCCTGCAGGTGTTGCTGTTAAAGCATTTTAATTTTAATTTCGTTAAAGGCTGTCGAGACAAATAACATTAAAATTTTGTATGTACTTTATTTGATTTCCCTCTTGCCTCTCAAGCGACCCACCCTCTACCAGCTTCACTGATGTGTATATTTATGGGCTTAGCCAAAGTAGCCTAGTTACCCCGGTTACCCATAGAAGAGACCCAGAACTGACACAACACTTATTGAAATAAGTAGTTATTTTTGTTGTAATAACATCCAAGTATCAATATACACCACCTCACATAGTTTCTTATGCCCATGCTATGCTGATGATACCCAACTCTTCCTATCATTCATGCCAGAAGACCAGAGCATCTCGGCTCAGATCTCAGCATGTTTTATTGCATGGATGAAGTAACACACCACCTTCAACCTAACCTTTCTGAGACCGAATTGCTTGTCATCCCACCCAGCAGCTCCATACAACAACAGATCGATACCTCACTTGATTTAATCCAAGCCGTGAACACAAAATCTGCCCAAAACTTGGGTGTCATGATTGATGACCAACTAATCTTTAAGGTTCACATGTTCCAAATTGCTCAGTCAATATCGATTTGCCTTGAATAACGTCAGAAAGACGAGATGCTACTTGACTGAGCTCAACTCCAGGTACAGGCTCTCGTCATGTTCACACAGACTATTGTTCCATTTGGGTCTATCAGAGCCTTATCTGTCATATTTCTAGCATTGCTTCCCTCTGCTGACACAGTTACAGCATTACAAAGTTCTGCCATTGCTGGGTTTTGATTTTTCTGTTAATACCTATGCTCTGGTAAATCACATATATTACTTTGTTTAAGTACATTTTTATTTTATTCTTTAAATTCTCATTATATTGAAGTTGTTAAACAGAGACAGATAAGCCAAGCAAAAGACAAACACACTTCATGTTAAAGTTGATTTAACTGCATGTTGATTTCACTGCTGAATTCCTTTTTACAACCTTATTTTGGAAGCATCAGTCAATAGATTCTTGGGCACGTATCCGAGTATTTGCACACAGCACAACACCTGCTGCCATTTTATAGTGTTTAGGGGGCGTAACATAAGCTATGTTTATGATCAAGTGGGATTCATCATTTAGCTCACCTGGGTAAGAGCGGATTTGGATGGTTAAAGAACATTTCGTGTTTTTGGAGTTGATTTCACGTATTTATTTTTTTCCTTTTAACGGAACATAAACAGGAAATATGAGAGAAATTTTAGAGAATGTTGCTGCATGTACATACATTTTCTGATGGGCTGTCCATGCCTTTCTAAACTGTTACAAATCACTGCCTGCTTAGTGCTGGAATGTAACCATGTTCTTTTGCAGTACTTGCTGGCAGAGAGTCTCTAAATAATAATTCGGCAGAGGCACATTGCCTTTTTCTGTCCTCCAGCACCTGCACACGGCTAAACTAGACCAGTCCCAATCATCAAACATCATAGTTAATCCCTTACACTGCTCATTACTGAAAACATATTGAGCGCAGTGTTACTCCTGTGCCCTAAAATAATAAATTCTGTACTTTTGCTTTGGAATCATTTTTTGTTTCTCTCTGCTGCTTTCACTGGATGGTGGATTATAGTGGGTGTTGAGTTTGCTGAAGGTAAAGCTGGTTTGAGAGCATGTTTATGAAGCTTTTCAAACATAGGGGGCAACAATATCTCTCCACTGTCTGCCATGGGTCCAGTGGTCTTAAAATACTCTTCATTCTGTTTAGTTGCAGAATCCTCCCAGTTGTTTTCATTATTTTCCCCTCTCAGTAAAAATCCTATTTATTCCATCTCACCCTGCTGCACAGTGTGTGTGTGTGTGTGTGTGTGTGTCTGTAGATCGTCTATATGTTTGTGTGTGCTCATCCTATGATAAGAGAATGAAAAGGGAAATGAAATGTTTTCAATCAGAGATAAATCCGCCAGTAAAGAATTAGGGTTGAAGAGAAAAGAATGAAGGAATGTCGACAAAAACTCAGCAATTGAAAGAAAGATGCAAGGGCAGATGGTTGAAATACTGCATTATTTTTTTCTCAGTCAGCAACTGAGTTGAACAATACTTTTTACAACTAAGAGACATGGCAAAAAAAAATAAATCAACACCCTGCCTATTTAGTCTTTTAATAATTTAAATAACAGTCAGTGAAAAAATATTTATATTAAAAATTGACCAGGCTGAAAATGTAATTTTCATACACTTTCAAGAGATCAACAAAAAAAGAAGTTTCCATTTCAGCTAAGAGTTTCTAAAAGCATGAAGTATGAAAATATTTTTCCTGATATTTCCTGATTTATGAATAAAACTGAAATCAAGAAAAGCAGAGAGCATCATTTGTTTTGTTTGATTTTTTTTACCTCTGATATCAAAGCACTTTTCTCTTTGTACTTTGATGTTTCTGTACAAAAAACAAATATATATATATAGAAAACAGGATTTTTTTGGAGGCATTTCAAACTCCTTTCCACCTTGATGTTTCTGAAACAAACTATAATTCATATCTGTATTTTGAGGACATGTAGATTCCATATTCCTGTTAAAAGAAAATCACCAAAAGGTAGCAGAAACAAGAGAACATTTTCTGGATAAACACCAGCTTAGATCTTTTAAAAATGACAGCCATTCAGCCAGTCAGTAAGTCAGTCAGTCAGTCAACTAGTGTGGAGAGGAGTGCCAGAGGCCTCGTGTCTAAATGCCTGTGTACATTACATCTTAGGAGGTATGATGTTTTGAAATGCAAAATATAAAACAACCACTGTGCCTAAGGGATAGAGCTAAATAAGAAGAGTTAGAATTAGGCTGTTACTATATATCTGATTGTTGCCTTGGAAACTCCCAATTTACATGATATTTTAGCACTATCTAATAGAGAAAATATTTGTGTGTAATGTGATAATTTATTTATCCCTGCAGGAAAGTCATTGTTTTGTTTTCTACTCTGTAGGTAAATCAGACCAATTGAGCGGAATCAATTATTTTGTTATGGATAATACCGTGCTAATTAATTCTAGCCTAGCTTTAGTTAATTTTCACCCTATATTTACAGTTTTTCTTAATTGATTTGACTAAATGTAAAGAAATGAAGATTCATGATGAAGATAACCAGCATTTACCAGTACAAGAGCTATAATGTATCCGTAAAATGAAGCACCTTACGGCTAAACGATCATCCCAAGTTTCCTAAGTATCATGTATTAGACAGTATTTTTTTTTATTTGCAGACAGCTAAACTGCACTGTGGAGGGGGCGTGGCGCATCGGCTGCAGGAGAGAGGTGTGGAGAGGGCTCAGGGGAGCGGCGCCAGGTGAGAGTAATTGAGCAGTGTGTACAGGTGCGCTAATTACTCTCACCATCTCTTTAAGAACAGTAGCAGGCTGGACCCGCGAGGAGGAAGTCACGGAGCGGAGCCGGCGGCTGCGTATGGGCATCGGGTGTATGTGTACGTGTGTGTTTGTGTTCGTGTTCGTGAGTGTGCAAATAAAGCACGGGAAAACCCGTTCAACACAAAAGACTGGACTTGTTGTGCGTCTGTTCGGTGCCGGGGAACCCACGGGGGCAGCGAGACTGCCACATTTGGCGCCCAACTGAACCCGGCACAGTGAACATGGCTGATCCACAGCAGGTGCAGCCAGTTACAGCGCTGGCCCAGATCGTGGCGGAGGTCGCCGCGATGAGCCGGGACCAGGCAGCGGCCAGCAGACAGCAACTCTCGGCGCTGCAGCGGCAGATCGAGGGGCAGACGCAGCTGCTGCAGGCTATGCTAGCTCGGTCGGGGACAGCATCACCGAGTCCCCCGCTCTCCGGCGTGACGATGCAGCGGATGACCGTGGGGGACGACGCCCAATCCTTCCTGGAGGCATTCGAGGTGACGGCAGCGGCGTGCGGGTGGCCGGAGGCAGAGTGGGCCGTGCGCCTGCTGCCGCTGCTGGCGGGGGACGCGCAGACAGCGGCGCTCGGCCTGCCTGCCTCCTCTCGGGGACAATACCGGGCAGTGAAAAGGGCTGTCCTCGACCGGCTAGGGTATTCGGCGGAGGACCACCGGCGGAGGTTCCGAGGGGCCAGGCTGGGGCCCACCGACCGCCCCTTCATCCACGCCCAGCAGCTGGGGGACGCGGCCCACAGATGGCTGCAGCCGGGGGAGAACGCAGGCGAGGGACGGATAATGGACCAGATGATCCTGGAGCAGTTCGTGGAGGGGCTGCCGGCGGGAACCCTGGAATGGGTGCGCTGCCACCGCCCCGCCGACCTGGCGACGGCCGTCGCTCTCGCGGAGGACCACCTGGCCGTCCTCTCCCGGGGCCAGACAGCAGAGGCGCGACCAGTGTCCGCCGGCCGTCCCAGGCCGGCACCGCGCAGGAGACCCGCGGCAGTACCCGGTCCCCCTCCCGAAACATCCACCCGCCCCACCCCTGTCCCTCGCACTAACGTCCCCTCTGTTCTTCCACCACAGGGTCCAGCTGCTACGGGCGCTGCTCCTAGCCCACAGAGGGTCCCTCAAGCGGCAGGGCAGGAGTGCTGGAGGTGCGGGCAGCCCGGACATTTCCGCCACGAGTGTCCGCTAATGGAGGTTGGGCAGGTGATCCGGGTTGTCGGCCCCCCGGCACCCTCCCCCGGTCCGGGAGAGACGTACAGCGTTCCGGTAAGGATTCAGGGGGGTACACATCAGGCAATGGTGGACTCCGGCTGCATGCAGTCTATAGTCCACCAGAACCTGATTCGACCCGGGGCACTGTTAGAGGCGGGATGGGTGGATATCAGGTGTGTGCATGGGGATATTCACAGATATCCTGTGGTGCCGGTGGAAATTCGCTATAAGGGAAAAAAACATAGTGTGAAGGCTGCGGTTAGTTCCCGCCTGGCGCATCCTCTGATCTTGGGCACAGATTGGCCGGGGTTTGATAAACTAGTGGGGCAATGTGTGGGGGTGCGCTCGCGACCGACAGGGACAGGGGATATGTGCGCTGTGCTTAGCGGCGACGCGAGGTTGTCCGACGCTGCAGACGGGGAGGGGGAACCGGCGGTGCCTCCACCGGAGGCTCCGCAGGTTCCCGTGTTTGACTCCATGGAAGATTTTCCACTCGAGCAGTCTCGTGACGATACTCTGCGCTTTGCCTTTGACCAAGTGATACGAATTGATGGTCACATGGTGCGCCCTGACGCAGCGCTATCATATCCACATTTTTCTTTGCGCAGGGACAGATTATACAGAGTGAGTCGTGACACTCAGACAGGCGACATAATAACCCAGTTGTTGGTCCCGAAAAGCCGTCGGGAAATAGTTTTCCAGGCGGCTCATTACAACCCGATGGCTGGACACCTGGGGTATGATAAAACACTGAACCGGATAATGGCCCGATTCTATTGGCCAGGCATTCGGGCAGACGTGCGCCGCTGGTGCGCGTCTTGCCCCGAATGCCAGTTAGTAAACCCACCGGCCGTCCCGAGAGCGCCATTGCGCCCGCTACCACTGATGGAGGTCCCATTTGAACGCGTTGGGATGGACCTCATCGGGCCATTTCACCGGAGTGCACGGGGATATCGCTTTGTGTTAGTCCTGGTGGATTACGCAACGCGATATCCCGAGGCAGTGCCGCTGCGCACCATCTCTGCAAAGAGTGTGGCGCAAGCGCTGTTTCAAGTTATCTCCCGAGTCGGGATCCCGAAAGAGATCCTGACTGACCAGGGCACCCAGTTTATGTCACGAACACTGAGAGAACTGTACGGGTTATTGGGCATCAAGGCTATTCGAACCAGCATCTACCACCCTCAGACGGACGGCCTCGTGGAGCGCCTGAATAAGACCTTGAAGTCCATGATCCGTAAGTTTGTGCACGATGATAATCATAATTGGGATAAATGGCTACATCCTCTGTTGTTTGCAGTGCGCGAGGTACCCCAGGCCTCAACGGGATTTTCTCCCTTTGAGCTGCTGTTCGGCAGGAAACCACGGGGGGTTCTGGACCTGGTTAAAGAAAGCTGGGAGGACGGTCCGAGCCCAAGTAAGAATGAAGTTCAATACGTCCTGGACCTGAGAGCAAAACTCCACACACTAGGCCAGTTATCACGTGAGAATTTGCTCCGGGCCCAGGAACGTCAGCAGCGGCTGTACAACAGAGGATCGAGGCTGAGACAATTTTCACCGGGAGATAAAGTGCTTGTATTGCTCCCATCTTCCAACTCCAAATTACTCGCCAAGTGGCAAGGACCCTTTGTGGTCACACGGCGAGTGGGTGACGTTGATTACGAGCTTGTGCGATCTGACAGGGGAGGGGCAACACAGATTTATCACCTCAACCTCCTTAAAGCGTGGAGAGAGGCGGAGCCTGTTTCCCTGGTGACGACAATTAGAGAGAGAGATGAGTTGGGGCCCGAGGTACCAAAATCGACCAATCCTGCCCCGCTCCGTTGTGAAGACCATCTCTCACCGTCCCAGGGAGCAGACATTGCCAGGTTGCAGCAGCGTTACGCTGATGTGTTTTCCCCCCTGCCAGGACGCACAAGCCTTATTCAACACCGTATCGAGACTCACCCAGGGGTGACGGTGCGTTCGCGGCCCTATCGGCTACCTGAACACAAGAGAAAAGTGGTTCAGGCTGAATTGAAAGCTATGTTGGAGATGGGTGTAATAGAAGAGTCCAACAGTGCCTGGTGTAGCCCCATCGTTCTTGTAACCAAGAAAGATGGGTCTATCCGGTTCTGTGTGGACTATCGCAAGGTGAATGATGTTTCACAGTTTGACGCCTATCCAATGCCCCGGGTCGACGAACTCCTGGATCGCCTGGGCCCTGCTCGCTTTTTCACGACGCTGGATTTGACCAAGGGCTACTGGCAGATTCCCTTGTCTCCAGAGTCCAAGGAGAAAACGGCCTTCTCTACTCCGTACGGTTTGTACCAATTTGTCACACTTCCGTTTGGGTTGTTTGGGGCCCCAGCCACTTTTCAACGCCTCATGGACCGGGTGCTGCGCCCCCATGCCGCATATGCTGCCGCCTACCTGGATGATGTCATCATCCACAGTAACACCTGGGCGGAGCATGTGCGGCAGGTGGCTGCGGTGCTCGAGTCACTGAGGCAGGCGGGGCTTACGGCCAACCCAAAGAAGTGTGAAGTTGGACGGAGGGAGGTACGGTATCTGGGGTACCACTTGGGCGGCGGGCAGGTGCGTCCACAGGTTGACAAGACAGCAGCGATTGCAGCCTGCCCAAGGCCCAAGACCAAAAAAGAGGTGCGGCGGTTTTTGGGGCTGGCCGGCTATTACCGGCGATTTATCCCCAACTTCGCGGAGCTGACCAGCCCTTTAACCGACCTCACCCGAAAGGGTGCTTCAGATCCGGTCCAGTGGACGGAGCAGTGCCAGGTGTCGTTTGAGAGGGTAAAGCAGGCCCTCTGTGGGGAGCCTCTTCTCCACACACCTAACTTCTCTCTCCCTTTTGTCTTGCAGACTGATGCGTCGGGCAGGGGGCTGGGGGCCGTTCTGTCCCAGCGGGTGCGGGGCGTCGACCGCCCAGTGCTTTACATCAGCCGCAAGTTGTCGGAGAGGGAGGCCAGGTACAGCACGGTGGAGAGGGAGTGCCTGGCCATCCGGTGGGCGGTCGATGCTCTGCGGTACTACCTGCTGGGGCGCCCATTCACCCTCTGCTCGGACCACGCTCCCCTTCAATGGCTCCACCGCATGAAGGATGCCAACGCCCGGATCACTCGGTGGTATCTAGCTTTACAGCCTTTTAAATTCACAGTGATCCATAGGCCGGGGGCGCAGATGGCCGTGGCCGACTTCCTTTCCCGCTCCCATGGGGAGGCGGGGGGGGGAGTAGGTTAGGCCGGACGGCTCCCCGGCCTAAGTCGGGCGGTGGAGGTATGTGGAGGGGGCGTGGCGCATCGGCTGCAGGAGAGAGGTGTGGAGAGGGCTCAGGGGAGCGGCGCCAGGTGAGAGTAATTGAGCAGTGTGTACAGGTGCGCTAATTACTCTCACCATCTCTTTAAGAACAGTAGCAGGCTGGACCCGCGAGGAGGAAGTCACGGAGCGGAGCCGGCGGCTGCGTATGGGCATCGGGTGTATGTGTACGTGTGTGTTTGTGTTCGTGTTCGTGAGTGTGCAAATAAAGCACGGGAAAACCCGTTCAACACAAAAGACTGGACTTGTTGTGCGTCTGTTCGGTGCCGGGGAACCCACGGGGGCAGCGAGACTGCCACATGCACATTAGCTGGATCCGTGTTTTTCTTCATCCATCCCTTCATCCACATATTTAATTTGGCTTTTAACTCATGTTATTAATATACTTTTTACTTATCCACCTTTTATACCGTATCGTATTCCATTTTATTTTATTATTAAATAAGCCTATATAATTATATATAAGCCCATGAACTTTTAAATCTATGACTGTCATTTTATATATTTTTTTTTATATATATAAAAAAAAGACGTTTTTAAGTGCTTTCTCTTATATGACGTCATCAACTTCCTGACCCTTCCTCCTGAGAACATGGCGGAGACAAGCTCTCCCAGAAAATGGTCATTTTACTTAGATTATTATGATTTTCAACCCTAATATGTATATATCTATTTAACCATTCAAGTCGCTTGAATAATCCCCCCAAAAAAATAAATTAGATGATGATAAATAGATTTTTGTTTATGGATATATTTGTGCAAGCAGCAACTATGACAACCATTAAAATACTATTTTCTGCAAAGAAAAGACTACAAAATAGCAAAAAATGGATACGTAACAGGATTGTTAGTAAATCAACTGATATAATTATATGCATGAAAAAATCTGGGTTTAAATGGGTTAATCTGGTTCTATTACATTCTTATAATCCATACTTGTATTGGATGTTAAAATGTTCCTATATGTACATATATACATTCATCTTAGTGCTCTTATTTGATTTTATCCTGAAATGTTTTATACTAAATGTTAGGGACTGAGATGTCACATGTCATGGTGTACACCGGCTGGAGTGAACAGGAGCTCTGTGGCGGTTCTCCGCAGCAGTGCCTCTGCCTCCTTGTAGTTTGGTAGCACCCAAGTTGCGGTGTTGTGGCCTGGGCTGTGGCTATTCCCCAGCGCAGACTGCAGCGTTTCCTGACCTGGTTCCTCTGCACTCAGCCAGTGTGTCTGTACTCAGCCAGTGTGTGTATGTGTGTGTGTGAGAGAGAGAGAGAGAGAGCGAAAGAGAGAGAGAGACAGAGAGTCATGGGGTGGGTGATGGTTGGGGTGTTTTTTACATGTAAAGCACTTTGTGCTACATTTGATGTGTATGAAAAGCGCTCTATAAGTAAAGATTCATAAATTGATTGATCCCAATCCGACAAATCGTTTGGTGAGTGACATTAACAACCTTATTTGATTCTAATAAATTTGTAAAAGCATGTAAAGTGATGTTACCAGTTTGTTTGCAATAATGAATACTGAAAATGTTTCACTCATGACATCTCACACATTGTCTTTTTTCAGCCATTCTCTTGTGGACATCATGAGAGAAGGATTCAGTAGCCAGCTAGAATGTCAGGATTTCTGATCAGACATAGACCTAACTCCATAACTCCATTGCCATTGCCCAATACTTGGACTTCTACACTTAATCAGGTGCCCTGTTAAGGGGTGTTCACACCGGACAAAAATGCGATTACATGTTAAGACAATGGGAAGATGCGATTTTTCGCAGTGTCGCGACGCCAAAATCACCTGTCGCGTCGAGTTGAAAATATTGAACTTTTCAGGCGAATTCGCAGGAAGACGTAGCGCGACAACCAATCAGCGTTGAGAGTCGCTCCACGTCCCCATGACAATGAGATATTCACTTATCGCCAGTCTCGAACCCGCGTCGTCCAGGCGGAGCTCCGGTAGAAACCAGCCGAGCTCTGTGCACCTCCAGAGGGTAGCATGTACCCAGAAATGACGGCGGAGCTTCGGACTTTCAGAGCTGTACAACGCAGTGACAGTGGTAACGCAAAACAGGCGGGGACGTGATGACGCAATCTGGCGAATTTTCGCAAAACATGGACGTGAATCGCGTCCATCGCGTGAAAAAATCGCGTCAATTGAGTCCCGTGTGAACACCCCTTTAGAGCCTGAACAGTTCCTATTTAGACATTGTGTAACATGTCTGGTGTTCATTATATTTTGCTTGTTTATTGTTTTTGACAGGCAAAATTATATTAAAAAAATATATTTAATATGACAACTGATATGCCTGAACACTGGACAATTCAGCTCTTATATGATATATTAAAATAAAGCACAATAAGAAGCTGTGGATCATTTTCTCTCACATTATAGTCAAAAGACCAGTAAGGTATATTATAGCCTTTTTTGTATATTATAGCCTCTTTTGTTAAAGGTCCTGTTTCATGAACTTTACTGGGTTTTATTTGAAGTTTTGATGCCCTTAGCACGATATATTTGTGGCTTAAAGTACAAAACTGTACCCGATTTTACAGGGTTCGCTCAAGCCCATCACTACCGCTCCAGAGAGCACAGGTCCTATTTGGCCTGTTTCATTAATATTCAGAAGCTTCTCTTCTGTTTTCTGAGGGACAGATGGCTGGGGACAAACACGGGTAACAACACACGGGCCCCTAAAGTGACAGTCAGGAAATCACTTAGTTGCATGTGAGATTTTTCTATTTTGCTGTGTCATCTCAACATGGCTGTTGATGATATGCTAATTGAAAAATTCCATGAGAGTAATTTAAAAAAAAAATGTTCATATGCATGTGCTGTATATTTCAGGAACAGTACAAAACTATACATTTTATTGAAGACAATATTAATTTTACAGTATCTCTATGGCAACCCTGCTGCCATTCACCCAAAACTTGGAATTCATGCTTGAATATTAAGTCATTGTGTTAATAATAATAATAATAAATGACTGCCACCTAAATGACAGGTTCCTTTGACATTGTGTAAAACTACAGTGGTCAAAATGTTTAAATGTTCTGTCAGAATGAGAATGGGAATTTGTTCCTCATTTTCTAATCTTGTCCATGTTTTCAGTAATACTAAATACCCTTCTGAAGATATAAATCTACTTTAATTACTAAGACACTAACAACCAATTATTGTTTAAATTGTAGACATCTGTACTTTGTAGTTGTTTTCCTGAATTTGCTAAAATATTTGCAAATGCCAACAAAGAATAAAAGCACAAGCAACAAAATGAAGAATTTCAACTTCAGCTGTCATTTGGGACTGAGCCAAAGCGACTGAGAAAAACTGTGAAGTTGCCGTTTCTTTTTTTTTTCCAGTTTGTAGGATTACTTCTCACATGTAACCTTGACAACAGATGTGATATTAAAAATGAATGTGGTGACAGCCCATTAAAAGTAGTACTGTCACAAAAGTTTCATCCAACAATGTGAAATGCTGCATTAAATCAATGAAGTCACTCAGGTCTTTCCTGTGACAGAAACCGTGGCTAAAAAAAAGCAGACGGTCCATTGTTTTCAGTTTTCCGTTGTTCTGTGGATCAGATCCCAATCACGCTGGAGGTATTTTTGCTTGCAAAAGGCTTGCTGTTGCTAGGCAACATGTGAGCTGTCAATCACTTGTGCTCCTGCAAGCTACACCTGTAACTGTAACTTTTTAACAACCGTCAGTGTTTCCTTGCAGCAGAAAACACAGTGACTTAACATCAGCTGAAAATGCAGGTTTTTTTGCTGGATGAGGACTGGATGAAGTTCTCAGCTGCACTGATCGACTCCAGGGTGCCAGCACACCTGTCACCACGCTGGGGGTTTGTGGAGAAATATCTCCTACTGGATGGATTTGAAGGAATTGAACAATCGAATGAATTAGAAACTGAATAACAAATCAACTGACTCTCCAAGTCCAAGTAATAAATGCCCAAATAAACATATACATTTGCACAATGTCTCACTCAGAAATATATAAGGTGGGGAGTAGAGCTGCAATGATCAAACGATTAACTGATTAGCTGTCAACTATTACATTAATCACAACTATTAATCAATTCATCAATTTGAGTAATTTCTAGGAAGAAAATATTCACATTCTCTGGTCCTCTTTAGCTTTAGGAAACACTGATCCAGAATTTACACCATTTCATGAACCAAACAACCAATCAATCAATGATTTCAATAATCAATAGATTAATTGAACGATTGAATAGTCGTTAGTTGTGGCCCTAGTGGAGAGGATGAACCTGATCACATGGATGGGCAGGACCATTTTTGCATCCATTTTGGCATCAGAGGAATACCGGTGGAACTGTAGAGGGATTGAACATTGGCCGTGGTCCCAACCACATGAGACTTCTGGTAATCAAACCACCTGGATTTAGGCCTTTTAGGATTTAGGATCCTGGAAGAGACCGCCGATCATGCCTACAATATTGTTGCCAATTTGTTGAAACCTCATTGGTCTAAGCGATCATCAACCTTGTAAGGCAAATTTTATTCCTGAGCTATTAGAATATATATGCTGCAATCATATAAATAGTTATATAACCATAAAGACAAAAGAAAAAAATGATACAGTAAACAATAAAATTGAGGATTTGGGAGCGTTTTTAAATAAATTGTTCCAAAACTATTTACATATTTTCAAGAAAAGTCATTTTGTTTTTCAACCAAAAGGTTATTTGTTCTGTTCCTCAAGCGGTTCCTGTCTGCAGGGCCACATTCAGAGGCCACATCACCGTGTGACTGCTGTCTGTCACGTTCAGACTCCGAGCTCAAGGCATTAGGGGAGGACAGACATGGCAACATCCTTGGAGCTTGACAAGTACCAGACAGCATGTTCTGTTCACAATAAGAAAGTCTTCGGTGCAGGGTCCAACAAATCTCAAGTGAAAGGAAAAAAAAATCAACAAAAAAAAATTGAGTCCTGATTTGAAGTGGGCAAATAAACCTTCCTCAGCAGCGTTGCTTCAGGTGGACATGACTCAAATCATTTAACAAATTAATATAAATATAATGTAAATACAGTGTATAAGTGTCACAACTCCATCAAATACCTGTAGACTCAACAATAATAAGACTAAGACCGACATAGGTATAGAAACCTTTTTCTAATACACATGCATATGTTGTGTTATATGTTTTTCCCAGCCACAAAATACAAAACTTTAAGTTTTCAGAAGGTCAGACCTGGCACAGAGAAGCAGGAGAATAGAACATTAGGTCCCAGTCTAAAATGTTAAAACACTCAGGTGAAATCTAAGAGTGAGAGGATCACATATAATAGACCATCAGAACATAAAAAAAAATACAGAAAAACAGACCCGGAACAAAAAATGTAGTTAGTAGTTCTTCGTTCATACCCTCAGCGTTTCTCTCAGTGTGTCTACCCAGAACTCTTCCCTTTGGAGGAGGGTGCCTTCTCTGTTGCCCTCTTGAAGCCACACAGTGCTGAGAAAAGCTTGTTTTCCACATCACGTAGACCATGTACCTGACCCACAGTGTTTCAAATAAAAGAACTAAAGGATATTTTTGAGAGCTCACCATTTCTCAACATGGGAAGCAAAAAAAAGATAACTGCAAAAGACAGTCATTTCATACATAGATTGCTATGTAGCCAGATTTTCAAAAATGGAGTGTTGCTATAGAAGCCCAAGTTATTTCCTGTCATCTTGAAGTTCTGTACATCCCCTAAAAGCCTCAGAGACTAGCGGTAGATGCTGTAATTTACAGATACGTCCTGAAGGCATCACATTCAGACGCCAAGCCAACTGCACAGAGAAGCATCACACAACACCGACGGGTGTCTTTGTAGATGAAAACATCAAGGTAAGAACTACTTTACTGGAAGCTAAAAAAAAAAAGAAAAAAAACACAGCAGTTACTAGAGAGAGTGGGGCGAAGAGATCTTATTGGAGAACTTAGGTTAACTTACGTTTTTTCCTGAGCTAATTGATATTAGCCTTAGTTCGACTTAGTCACATGATTTTAGATGCTTAGCATGTGCTTCCAAATAAGGTTCAGGATGTGATGTGTATGTGATGTGGATGCAACTGAATGTGAATGAATCATTTACATTCAGAGCTACTGAAACCCCCGAAAATTGGACTGTTCTTACCCTATTTTGATCTTGACGAATTACACATTATCATCAGTTTTTTTCACCTGGACTATTTCATTCAACATTTAATCCAAGTAAATGTTCCCAAAATTTTTTTGGAGCACTGCTATGTTTATACATGCACCGAGGACTATACCTTGAACAACAAATATACTTGTTTTCAAAAGAGTACTTGGCTACTATGAGGTACAAGTTGACTGCAGTCTACTTAGTAATTGTTTGCGAGTAAAGATGTTTTAAAGCGGCTCTATTATGAAAAACAAATAATAATAAATATCGATGCTTGTGTGGATTCTTGGGTCTCTGGTGGTCCTACTTTCGACCATAAAAATATGCACATTTTTCGAAAATATACCACAAAAATTAAGATACTAAATTGAAAAATGGCGAAATAGGGGCCCTTCACAAAATATTTGAGTCGTTATGCTTATTTTCATCACAGGTACAAACACCATAGAACAAAGGGAGTAGCTGTATCATTTCATTTTTACAGCTGTACAAACGATGAACGGTGCTTTGTTGTTTGTCTGGAAGTTTCTTTTTTTGTTGTTGTTTAGTTTTTTTTGCATGATGGCTACATGATTCTTTTTCTCTTACGGAAAAAAAGTGAATGGCATCACTATGGGTGGCCCTTGCTCATAGTGAACTATTTATGAAAACATGTCAGTTAGATTGACTTAGCTGCGTTTTGAATTGACATGATGTGTTTTTTTTGTTTTTGTTTGTATGGTTTCTTTTGTTCAGGGCGAGATCTTGTTTTAGGAACCTCTGGAGATTTTTATTCTTGGCATTTCATCTTGTTGTCACTGTATTGCTTTTTTTTTTTTTTACCACTTTGCCTCAGTGCTCACAAACAAACTAAACAAGTAAGTTGGGTGATTCTCTAAAGTGAAACTTCTAAAACAACAAGGCCCAGTCTGGATTCACAGCAAATTAAACTCTGAAAATAGGTTGAATTTAGGTTAGCAGCAACCTCACAGACGGGCATTCAAGCGATCATAATGCACAACAGGAACGCTCAGAATGAAACACTGTATGAAACGTGCTATATAAATAAACTTAACTTGACCGGCATACCGTTTTCTACCTTGTTATTTTTTCTTCCTCGCATGGTGCTACTATTCTTTTTCATCCCTGTTTCATAGTCTACCTGTAACTCACGCTTTCTATTGATTCATCTCTCCTTCTGTATCCCCCCATTCCCTGCCGAGTCTCAGCAGTAACAGGTGTTTGGTGAGGCAGGAGGCCTGTGGATCTAAATGTTCTCATCAGTCCTACAGTGCGGCCCAACAGCTGAACTCAGCATCAGTCGACAGCCTGCTCTAGCATCCCGACACTTTCACTCCTGACAACAATACATATTAAATATGTTAAGTACGTTGATTGAGCTGTGATGAGAATACAGTGAAGTTAACCCTCCTGTTATGTGCACTGTCACTATTTCATTATCAACTCCATTGCTGACTATTCTATCAGTATCCAGTAGAATGGTGTTCCTTACCTCTAACAGGTAATGGTTTAATTAGGATAAGTCACTTGTCACTTTTTCTTAATGTTTCATCATTTGATTCATTTTGAAAGACCAACATATAAAAGACAATATTTTTACAAAACATCAAATATTACATTTAAATGTATTTTTTGTGTGTGTAATATGTCTCAGAGTTGAAATATTCGGACATTTTTGAAACTCTTTTACCTCCAGTTTGATGCTGCAAATTGACCTGATCGGTATCTATTTGATATAAACATGCAGGGATATTTGAGATGAAACATTTGCATTTTATATGTTGATTACACTAATTAAGGAAACGATGAAGAAGTTTCATCCTGAAAAAACAGGTGAATTTGACCCATAACATAACAGGAGGGTTAAATGAATGAATAACACTATTGTATACTGAAAACCAATTTTGATTTCATTAAATTATTTAAATAATAGGGTCACAGTTTTTTGAATAGAAAAACCCATTCACATTGGTGATGAAAAGATACATTCTTCATGTGCTTTCATTGTTAAGTGTTGGGGAACAAAATCCACAGTTTTCATTCTGTGAGTAAAAAAAAAAAAATAAAAAATCTGTCTCGGTTCAAGTGGATCTTAGACAAGGTTTCAGCCATTTTTCATATAACTATCCTTTTTGTGCCAATTCCTCTCAATAGAGAAACACTGTTGAATGGATCATAGAAACAACATTTTACTTGTTATAGGTATCCACTTGATTTTAGGAATTTGGAGGGCTTCATATTAGCTCTGAACTTTTGAATATATTTTTTGCACAAATGCTTTCTGCAAACGAAGCTTGTTTTGATGTAGAGTGTTTTTCAGGCAAAAATTTACAGTTATGAATCTATTCAACTGATTCTAAATAACCTTTGATTGTTGGTGTCTGACTGCTGTAGATGTTTTGAGAAATTGTCATGAGTAATGGACTAATTGAAAAAGAAATCTACACATTTAGAGAATGAATAGAACTGTTAGTCGCAGCCCTATAAAATCACATTTTACTTTTAATGCAAGCAACTACAAATGGACACAGTGCATATAATCATACTTAGACATACGGCATATGTGCAAAGATATGAACCTTCGCTGTCCAATCCTGCTACTGGAGAGCCACCATCCTGCATGTTGTAGGAATCTCCCTACTCCAAACACACCTGATTTTCTGTATCAACTCATTAATTAGCTGAAAGATTGTCAAGGGCTTGTTAATAATTAGAATCAGGTGTGCTGGAGCGGGGAGATTCCTAAACCATCAGGACAGTCGCTCTCCAGGAGCAGGGTTGGGCATCCCAGCTCTAGAGCATACTGACCATATACATGGGTAGTGGTGAAATGAATTATATGTTGCCAGAATAGTTTGCGGCAGTTCTAATGACATTTTGATGTTTTGGGGGGGTTTTTTAACCATGAAACTGCTCCTCCATTGGAATGACTCCTACTACAGCAACATCTGTGATTCTTCAAAAGGCAGCACGCTAAAACCTCTGCCAGCAGGGGATAGTGTTTGAGTTACAAATACAGAAGTCTTCATGGACCAATACCACTATGTAACTGTTCAGTTGAACAAATGCAAACGAAAAGAGAGGGGGAAAAAAGATCAAAATGCTTATTCAGCAGAAATCATGTATTTTTTTTTTTTTTTACCCCCATCCCTGTTCAACTTTTATCGTGATCTGAAAACTGTATTCAACTTTCTGATGTGCTGGTGACAAGTCGAAGCAGCTTAGAGAATTATCAAGAATACAATAAGACACACACAGACGGACGGGGCTACCAACCGCAGAGGGACTTAGTTCTACTAGCTTTAGCATCCTCCCTGTGTGTGTGTGTGGGTGTGTGTTTTAGTCCTCCTCTGGTCCGATGTCTCTTTCTCTGTATGCTTATATCTCTCTCCTTCCCCCAACAGTCCTACCTTTATCCCTCCCCCACTCTCTCTTTCCTTCCCTAGCGGTAGTCCTGGATTAGTTCCATTGCCTGGTTATCTAGTCTTGGCCTATTTTTCTCAGAAAAAGTGTGTTTTTTACACTGCAGTTACTGAGGTCTAAGTTTGTGTGTGTGTGTGTGTGTGTGTGTGTGTGTGTGTGTGTGTGTGTGTGTGTGTGTGTGTGTTCATAGGCACCTAAGAGATAGATAGATAGATAGACACTAATGATTAGGTTTTTAACTAATTAGAACATTAAAAATAATGATATCACAGTAATATTTTGATCACTGGGTGTTTTCCCACATGTTATTTCCCTGCCACTCCACTTTTTTAAGATACTACATGTTGCCAATCAATAATTTCCCTTGAGGCATTTCATTTATTTTCTCTGTTTTAGTCACAGATCACGGCTGTTTTGCTCTGACTTCAGCCTCCCATTTCCTCAAGTATCTGTCTGATTTTGATCTCCTGTGAGGAGATTTTTTTTTCCTCTTGTTACCATAGCGAAGCCTTTTTCGTATTGTCACATTGCTTTAAATAGATAATGCTCGACAGTCTGACAAACTGGGTAAATGAAATATCATGAGCATCTTTTATAGTTACATTTCCGTCTCAATTATATTTTTATACGCAATCCCAGTTCCCAACCTCCCAGAGTCGAGCTTTGTTGGACCTTGCCATATTTGTCCTTTTTCTGTAATCACTCTCATGGAAAATGATATAATGAGGTGCTCTGATTGACAGATATGATTCCAGTTGGCAATAGTTTTGCATAAGACTGAGAAAGAGAGATTGCTGTATTTTTTTGGTTTTGTTTTTTTCCAGAAATAAACAAACAAAACATATATTAGGACTTTTGGATACTTTTTTGTGTGCAAGGGAATTTGCTAACACCTGCATGCATGACGTAAGACACAGAAACCTAAGGGAGGTCATGTACGACAATAACAAAGATGAATGTCAATGTCAATGTTGACCCCACAAGAATGAAATGTGGCATCTGTCCAGTACAGTACAGTTGTCTTCTTGGGGTGACCAGCATTGGAAAATGTTTGCCACTTCCAAATCAGCAATCGCTGGTTGCAACCATCTTATTAAAAACACTGTGTTTCCTGCTGAATTTGCGCTGCTCTATGACAAATATTGCTGCCGGCACCCAGTCGAATCAGAGGCTACAGATGAGGACAGACGTGTCCTGTAGCTGCTAACCCTCCTGAAATAATTTCATTAGTATGCATTTCAGCTGAGCTTTGGTCTCATCTCAAGGACTAAATGCCATTTCAGTGACTTTTTTCCCCCCCATCATGATGAGTATGAAACACCAGCACACGCTGTTGGTACCAAAGAGCGGTGAAGCGTATTACTGTCAAATAGGATAGAACTTACTTGAGGAAAACATCTTGTCACACCTGTGACTGATCCTAGAACAGTCATTTGAAACTCGTACTTGAGATTTTTGCCCTCACTTGAAGCTGAAGTAATGCGTCAATAACTGTATTCTAGCAGCTGTACTCACGCCCTTCATTCACATTACCATGAAGATGCTGTAGCTGCAAAAAAATAATAAATAAATAAATGTCTATCTATATCTACAAATCCTATAATCCAGTAATCCCATCATATGTGTGAATTCTGTAAGCACAGGTTGCCTTGAGACAATGTACAGCGGTATAATACCAGGAGGTACAAAAGGGGAGAGGAGGGTTTCTTGAAATAAGTTGCAAGGAGGAAAAGATCAAACAAACACAACAAATACGCAGCACACAGCACTAAAGAGACAACACATGATGAGCACCACTTCAGTGCAGGTACTGTAGGGTGTTTCATATAACAGGGGATCAAAGGAACAAAGAAGTAGAGAAAAATTAAAGGACAGGTTCAGATTTTTTTTTTTTTTTAGATCTTACATGTCACATATGTGAGTCACCAGTCGCTATAGTCACTACTTGAAGCAGGAAGCAACAATATGAAGGATGAGGGGCATAAAATAAAAAAAAAAAAGTATTTGTTTCAAGCCTTCAGGAATCTGATTGAAAATAAAAGGCTATATTCCAAAGTTAGAGACATTTTTTTAAAGACATTCCCTCTTTGGGTTTCCCCAGATAATATTTTATTCCGCCGGGTCACGAAAGAGGCAAAGTAATAGACACGTTGCCCTGTAATGTCTTAATTCTCAACAGTATTAAGGTAGTTGTGTGTGTTTGTGTGTGTGTAGATGTGTGTGTGTGCTATAAGGGTGCATCCATGTGTGTTTTAATAGCTATATAACTCTCTCTAAATTACCATACTTGGATTAAATATAGCGTTACTTATTACCATAATTGCTGTACACCATAATTAACTGTGTCATCTAACACGGGTGCTTTGTTACACACGCATATGTATGCTACACATATATAAGACAAACTATATGTGCAGCATACTTTTTTGTGTGAACACTTTCAGATACGCACCTATAAGCGCAGATGCAGACCTGCAGGCACTCGGCGTCATTTAAAGGTTATGAGGACAGAAATAATGAAATGAGATGCTAATTTGTACTCGTACGCTTGCAAAGTTGTCACTTTATTAGATATACCCAACTGAATCGAATGCAATGCCGTGCAACAGCCTTTACCTGAAATAGTGTTGTATTGGAGGACATTGTAATGGTGTTAATATTCTGTCCCACCACCATCGGCATGAATTAGGACACAGTGCTTACTGGTGTGTTAAGAATGCACTGCGAACCCATTAGTCTCAACACTGTGGAAAAAGTGGCCCAACAATTGTGATGGAAATCAGCTCATCAATTGCTCCAAAGTGCTTTGTTAAAATATGTTCCTGCCACAAAACGTTCCTCCAGCTGACAAAATGCAGCAATTCTCTATTTGATGACACATCAACTAAACTTGTGTAAATTCTAAAATAGATGTTTTTTGGGATTTTTTTTTTTTGTAATATTAATACAAATAAATGAATGAATGCAGATGTTTGCCCTGATAGTGGACTGACATGGGCAGAAATGTTTTAACCTGTTCGAAATTGCGGCAATGAGGACAGAAGGTTTTGTGACCTTCAGAGGATCTTATTGTTTGAGCGAGGCCCACCTGCAATTTGAAATATATATATATATATATATATATATATATATATATATATATATATATATATATATATATATATATATATAGACACCTGCAGGGATCAAGAAGGGTATCACTTTACCTGTGAAATTGTAAATTCAGAGTGGAGCCCGACAAACCACTTGTGCAAACTCCTTGTGTGCGGCAGCCCAGCAGATACACGATGAGCTGCTGACATGAGGCCCACAGGGTACACAACGGTAAGAATGTCATGGGTCTGGCTTGCTGCACCCACAGGTGTAGATTTTAAGGGGGATGAAGGCGATATGTCACCCTTGATATTTAGACATTTGTCCCCCAATATCAATGACAAAACCATGAAAAAAGCAGAGGACTTTTATGTTTTTTTTTAAATGTCATGATGTTACTCAATTATTATTAATAATTACACTAACAGAAAATAAATATGGCGTCTTTTTTCTTCAGTACTTTGTCTTTGATCAAATCAAGAAACAGCCACCTGAACTGGTCTAGAATAGTTACACTGAGGTTGCTATGAAACCAAGAAAGCATCAAGGACAATTGAATTGATTGAAATGGGTGCATTAGTACAACAAATTGCTTTCCTATTTGAAATCACATTATGTAGAATTACATTGCAGTAGATTGTAGGGCTGGGTGATATTTAAAAAATAAGCCTTTTGATAAAACTGTTTATATTAATCAATGTGGATATGTTAATGATGATTTTCTTTTAAATATTTGGGGGGTATTTTTTGCCTAATGTTAACTGTTAATATGTAAATGAAGAGGCGGGTACATTACTTCCAAATTACTATAATATCAGTGTTGAAGTAATTTGGGCTAAATGTGCAGTTCATCGTTTTCAAGAAAACAGTGAAAATGTCCAAATTTTGTATTCCAGTTCTCATTTCCTGCTTTCTTTGCTTTTTCTGTCTTCTATAATAGTAAACTGATGATCTTTGGGTTGTGAATTGTTAAGTCTCAAAAAGAAAAAAAACATTCTTTTTGGTTGCATCTTCAGATTTGAGAAACCATTTTATACCATTTTATGAACCATATATATATATATATATATATATATATATATATATATATATATATATATATATATATATACCTCATTAATTTGAACTAAATGAGTAGTTCACTGGAACTGGCCCGTTATAACAAGACATGAGACAGAGCAGGCTATGTTGTCTGTATTAGAAGTGTTGGGGTTTTCAAAAATAAATATTTCCACACTGTTGATATGAGTCGTCAGAGTGAGTAGGATGGAGTGGAGTTTCTGCTGCTGACGCACAGCTGGGGCTGGTGAGGAGAGGCCACAGATGCTGGGTCAGCCCTTCTTCTATATATGAGATTGCAGCATTCCCCACACACACGGGGTCTGAGGGCAGTTGGATGGGCGGCTGCAAGAGAAAGATATATCCTGCCCTTCCTGCGCGGCGCTTTGTGAACAAAGACAGCGCGGTCCACCACGTCCATGTGGGCAGCCTGATGGGTCCCTATCAGAAAAGTTGGGCCATTCAACCAGAAGCTGAGGAAGAAAGAGGGGGGTTTAGGGTCAGGCGGTTGGCTGCTGCCCTGGTGGAGCTCAGGCGGGAGAACAGACAGCGGCGGGATAATTAGAATCAGCTCTTATGTGGACAGGGTGAAATGTTTTATGTAAAAAAACATAAGTTACACTCTAATAAGCAAAGACAGGATGATGGGTGTGATTCAATAGCTACTGACACCCAGCCGGAGTCAGAAGGAGTCTTACAAGAGAGAAATAAAGCTTTGCCCCCACGGTGACACGCGCATGCGCTGGCGGGGACCCCGAGGGCACGAAAAGAGTCTGTCTCATTTCAGCCCTGTCCACCTGTCCTCTGCAATGTCCACCTTATTCAGAGAAGCGCTAACATCAAAAGAGGTGCTGAACTGAGGAGGGAATGAGCCCAATGAAAAGTCTAAATCTAAATGACAGTGGGAAAGGGTTCACTGCGAGAGCTCGCTGCACTTTTAGGACGAAGCTGGCGGATTTCTATAGTTTTCTTGTTAACAAATCTCATGTGCAGTGCTGAATCAAGGATAAAGTCCTGCTACTTACAAGCATATCCAAAGCCTGATGTCTTATTCCTCCGTGCTGAAGACCTGCTGGCTTAAAAAATGCTGAAACGCTTCCAGTGAGCCACTGCACTAGGTGACATGCACCTAAGCCAGGGGTGTCAAACATGCAGCCCGGGGGCCAGAACTGGCTCACTAGAGGGTTGAGTCCAGGCCAACTGGATGACAATGTGACAAAAAATGGACCAGCTCCTACTTCTCTACAGAAATAGAAAGTCAATAGGCATCATTCAGGGCTCAAGGGAAACTGGAAATAGAGAATTTGGACATTTTCTTCTTAAAAATGACTCAAATAACTAAGCATCATATTGTTGAAAACAACACTTTTTTTCTCTCCCGTTTCGTATATATTCTATTTCTTAATAAATAATAGGGGAGAAATTAGTAATTTGTATATTTTTATTTAGTGGTCTGGCCCAGTTGAGATCAAATTGCACTGGATGCGGCCAATAAATTGAGTCTGACACTCCTGCTCTAAGCAAAATAAGGTAGCCATTAGCTTGGCTGATGGATGCGTTTTAACAGTTTATTAGACAGAGGTCTATAGAGGAATGCGATATATTAGCCCTTGAATGCAAAATACTTGCAAATAAGACTAGTTTGCTGCCGATTTGCCCATGCACGTGAGATTTGTTGACAATAAGGAAAAGGTAGAGAACAGGCGAGAAGCTCTGGAAACGGTTAACGCATCACTCCTCCACTGATCTTTTACATTTGAGTGCTTGCAGGGGACAGAGCTGTTGAAATGCTCCCGGTATGTGTGGGTGGCTGTCAATAATGTGGGTGTCAAAAAAACTCCAGGGCTAATTAACACCAGTGACACAGCCGCAAAGGTGTCGAAGGGTTGCCGCCACCACACAAAAATGTCTTGTTATCTCTAGTCCCCACTGCAGCTATCTATGGCCCCGACCACATGAATCAATCTCTCTCTCTCTCTCTCTCTCTCTCTCTCTCTCTCTCTCTATATATATATATATATATATATATATATATATATATATATATATATATATATATATATATATATATATATATATATATATATATGAAGTTCAAGTAGATCCACTGCACATGTTCAAAACCTTATTTCACGCAGGTATTTAAAATTCTACTTTTCGGCTGACTGTTAAATCATATTAACAAAAAGGGGTCAATGAGTTCGGTCACAGCCGACCCGGAATTCCAAAATGTCAAATGTGGGATATTTATAAATAGTGTATTTGCTTTTAAGTGATCTTGCATCGGTTAAAAAGCAATAGCGCTGCTTTTTTCGGAGGAAAAAAGACAAGAGCACAAAGCGAAGCCCGAGGGAAGCTGCAATCAGCAGCAGGTGGTCTGAGAGCGGCTCTAAGAAGCCGTGCTCAGGTGAGTTGTTGGCACGCTCCGCTCCCCTGTCGTCACCCCGCAGCTGTAGTTTCGGAGAGCGCCGGAAAAGTGGTTGGCGCAGCTGTCGTCTCACCTTGTGCAGGGGCCTGCAGACAGCATGTTCCGTTGGGCTTACTTTAGATCAATGATTCCCAATGAGACAAAAAAAGGTTGTAGAGAAAATTGCAGTGGCGTGAACCGGTTAGTGGCAGAACGACTGGAGCTGTTGCCTTCGGGGGGCCCTCAAAAGACCTACTTTGTCAAATAGCCAAATGCAAGTTTTAGAACAAATACGGGCTAGCTGCTTCCCTTCAGCCAATC